>CM061142.1:61686094-62312344 GCA_030789695.1 Scilla litardierei | reverse complement strand
GCTCAGCCGCTCTGTCCGCACCCGCTGCAGCCGCTGCATCACAGCCCCGCACCAAGGCGGCACCGACCGAGAGGGTAACTCAGTCAGACCGAGAGACCCGCCCCACTTCTCCGCATCCCCGCTCCGCACCAAGCCCCGCTCAGCGCCCGCTCCCGTTCACCCGCTCCGCTCCATGCCCGACCGATGCTCTCGCCCGCATCGCTGCATCTCCGCAACGTTGCAACCGTTGCAACGTTGCAACCGTTGCAACGTTGCAGCGCTGCGCTCCCCGCATCCAACCCGCCCGACCGGTGGCCTCCCCCGCTCCGACCGAGAGAACCAAGCGCTCCCCCGCACTACTGCACACCCCAAGCGTCGCACAAGCCCGTTCCCCCGCAGCGACCGATGGAGCTCCCCGTACCGAGGCTGTACGACCGATGGCCATACGTCGCAACCCCGCACCCGTCGCACCGCTTGCCACCGTGGGCCCCCCAAGTTCTCCAGAGTTATTGTGGGTCCCCCAAAGGTCCCTAGGACTACTGTGGGCCCCACCTAGGTGCTTTCTCTCCGACGATTCGTCGTGCACGACGTTGCGACAAGTTGAAGCCCGTCGTCGCACGTGCTAGCTTTGGAATCTGGAATCGTCGCCCCGGTTGATGCTCTGAATTTTCCAGCGAGGAAACTATATTGGAATCTGGACTTGGAGCGCGATCTTTTATTCCAACCCCCGGCGTCGCTACCCGACGCCGGTGTAGCTTTCGCGTCGTGTTGAGGTAACGTTTTGCACCCCTAGGACCCCCAACCAAATTGCACGTTAACCAAGACTAAAAATCAGTATTTTAAAGTATTTTAAATGTTTTAGCAATCACTAATCAAGATTAATAAAACGGATGTAGGCCGGTGGACTTGTGCACGTAGGAATCGTGACTTTGGACTCGTTGGACGGTGTTTTCTTGACGTGATAGTTGCAGGCAAGTGAAACTTGCCAACTCTTGTGTAGGGCCATGTTTTTAGGCCACTTCCTTGCTTTTAGCGTAAAAGAGACTAGTCAGTGAAATGATAGCTGGCTAGACGCCTACTTGATCTAGTTTGACAACGAAACTAGATCCGTCACCTAATTGACCTAGCTTGACAACGAAGCTAGATCGAACCCTTTAAACTTGTTTGTTCATGCATACTAAACTATCACGTCTACTTTCCTTATCCGTACGCACTTTTAACTGTCATGCATTGCATCATACTTGTCATCCAAATTGATTGTTGCAACGTAGCACACGCTACCAAATATTTGTACTTGTACTCCCTTGTCTGGCTAGGTGCACCCCTAGACCAACAAGGTAAAACACTTCCTGGCTCGTGTTCCAGAAGCGAGCATTCCCGTTCGGGGGTAAGGCCCTGGCTCGACACACGTGGAGGGGTAGGGATAAACGTTCAACTGAGCTTAGGAGAGGTCTGATCCGCCCTCTAGCCAGAAGACGGAATCTCTATGCACGAGGTGCTTACTTTCCTTGTCTTGTACTTGTCTTGTGAATGATTCATGTAATACTTGTCATCCATGCCATGCCATGCTCGTACTTTACTTTACTTTACTTTACCTGCTGCACTCATACTTTAACTGCCATGTCATTGCATCATGCTAGAACTGCTAGGTTGCTCTTACTTGTACTTTCAGTTTCACTTGCGCAAGTCTTCTAGACTTGCTGACATGTGCCCCTTTCTCTTTGGGTGTCACATGTTAGACCCTGAGCCAGAGATAGTTGTAGCGGACGAGGTAGTTGCTGACACTGAGCCTACGTTCGTCGAGGAGTTCGTGGACACCGGAGACCAGTTTTAGAGACTGTTGGCGTTGCTTTTGCTTTAGGTTGCTGTTAGATGTCGGTGCTTGCACCATTACTTTGTTGTTGTACTTTGTACTTTTGTTGGCCATGTTTGGGCCTTTAGTCTCTTTTCCTTTAGCCTGGTGGCTTTTCTGCGATGTTGGAATTTATATTTATGGATATTCTGAGATTATTCTTTTGTCTCATTTCATCATTATTATCTTGTTTCGCTCGCGTTGCAAGGACCTGCAGTTTTAAATTGATTGACGCTTATCGGACTTGCAGTTTTGTAGCTTCAAGTCTGAGCGGACCTTCTCACGGTTCGCCTCCATATTTTTGGGAAGCGGGTCATGACAACTCGGCCGATTGTACCAATCAGGGAAGTTTCTGCAGACCAACTCTCTGTCATTTTCTGTAAATTTTAGTCTTAATTGCCACTCGGCCGAGTGCCTTATCACTCGACCGAGTGAAACAGATACCCTCCCAGCTCAAAAATTGCTGAGTGGCCGAGCCACTCGGCCGAGTGAGACATTCTTACTCGGTCGAGTGAATCAAAGGCACTCGGCCGAGTCATAAGTTACTAAGATATTTTCGAAAATTTTTCCATTGTCCCATCGGCCTAGTGCACTCGTCACTCGGCCGAGTAGCAACATCCATATATATATACGCTACGGACTGCACGAATTTCGAAAATAAAAAATCCCCAAATCCTCGCACTCGCCCGCAGTCGCTTCGCCTCCCTCGCCTGAATCACGGCCTCTCTCGCCCGAACTGGCCACCCACCATCGTCGCCGACCTGCACTCGGTCGCCGACGACTCGCCGACCTACCCGCCGTCGGCCATCGCCGGCGCCGCCGACCCCTTCGTCGTAATCCCACATTTTCTCCCCAAAATCCTCTTTTCTCCTCCATTCTCCCGATTCGTACGCGCCTTTCACCCCAAATTCAAATAAAATTTTATTTATATCTATTATCCCCTATCTCCCCCATGTATATTGAGTATTATTTGCTGATTTATCGTTTGCTTTTCAGGTTAGCTTGGGGGAGCTTTGGGGAGCTTTTTGACGCATACAGAGCCTTGTGGAGGAGGCGTATCTTCGCACACATTGCTGATTGCTCTCGCGGTGTGCTCAGGTATACTCGTTTCATTATTTAGCGCATCGCATTTCATTTTTGGTGGGCACGTTTCGTGTTACACATGCCGCCACGCCGCAGTTCACGCACGCAGGAGCCCGCCTCCAAGCGGAAGAAGTCAGGTGATCTTGGCTCGTCTTCCGCTAGGGCGGACTCCCCTACACCTAGCCCACCACCACCTACACAGCCGCTTCCTACCAATCCCATCCCCACACAGGCACCACCCGCTCCCGCCGTCTGATCGATGGGGACTACGTTTAGAGATGACGCACACCCTGCCAGATTCGAGCGTATCTGCCATCTCTCGATAGTACCCTCTAGGTTTGCACACCTAGCCGACCTAGACCACCTAGGGGTACTTGAAGGGCTTCTCTTGTTGTACGACAACGTTGAATGGCGTGACTTTTTGTCGGTGTCGGTGGATACTTACATCCTTCCGACACTGGAGGTCCTTAGTTCCATTGACCGGACCACTGGATGATGCTCCTTCCGTTTGATGGATCGAGAGTGCGAGATCACTCTCGACATGCTTAGAGCATTTTTCCAGTGGCCCGTCGTCCCTGACCCAGACTGCGCTTACGCTTCCACGCACATCACACCCCCGTTGTTCGACACCCACGCCTTCTGGACACGGATCACGGGATCCCCACTCACATTTGACCCTAGTAGGGCCAAGGCATCAGCTATTGTCCACCCCTGCCTCTGCAGTGCACAGCGCCTTATGGCGATTACTTTTCTTGCGAGGTACAAGCCCAGGACGCTATCTACGCCAGAGCTCTACATGCTCTATGCGATGACACGCCCTAGGCTCTAAATAGGGGTAGTGACGATATGGTCCCCGCCGTCGAGATCGACATTGCCATTTAATTTTTGGACCGCATCATTATCTCTGTGAGTGCTCGCTCACCTATATGTTGCAGCGGTATGATCACCCTCTTGGCCCTTATGACCGGCGTGGACCTTCCTGACGACCTGTGTTGAGCTCTGGGCCCCACTAAACTTTCTATAGATGTTATGGCCTGGATGAAGATGCTTCGTCCCCATGGTCGCCAGCACTGTGTTTGGCTGAACGGTCCCTTCAGTGCTGATTACATGGTTCTCACGAGCCCTGCTCGGACACATATTGGACCAGATGGCGGAGACTGGATTCCAGCGATGGATCTCCTTATCCCCGTCGCCTACGTGCTTGATCCCGAGGGTGCTCAGTAGGAGCCCCTCGTTCCACCCGTCGACCCTGTGATCCCTCAGCCTCTTCCTATCCTATCTGCCCCTCCCGAAACCTCTGTCCACACGTCTGCTAGTGTCGGGAGCACTTTAGTTGAGCCATCCACCACCACTACCACCACCAACACTGTGCCTATTTCTACCGAGCCCATTACTACTCTGAGTCCCGAGCGTCCCCCTACCATTATTGAGAGCGGCGAGTCCTCTTTCACCTTCGCAGTAGAGACCCTATCCCGATTGTTGTCCTCGACTCCTGGGGAGTCATCTTTTCTGCCCTTCACGGCCTCCCCAGCCGTCGACTTCTCGGTCTCCACTACCGCAGTCTTTTCTGAGAGTGTCGTGACATCTGTCTCCACGTCTATGTCACTGACCTCTCACGCCGCCTTGTCGTCTGTTTTCACTTCCACTTCCGATGCTGCTTCCACTTCGACCTTTCCTGCATCCCAGCCTCTGACAGAGGCTGGGCATCACTTAGTGAGCACATCACCACTACCCCACTTCCCTGCTGGACCCATCCACTACACTGCCTGTGTGAGACAGCCCCGCACTTCACCAGTTAGACCTATGCGTCCCTCTGCTCCACCACCCCCTGACCCTCTAGTTCAGAGCATTCGTGCTCTTGAGGGGGCTGTTAGTGGACTTAGAGGGGATTTTAGGGCTCTCTCCGCCACAGTTAGTTCTGTGCAGACCCACGTCGCCTTTCTTCCCAGTATTCAGGCTTGCCTGAACCACTTTCTGGTGCGGCTGCCTCCACCACAGTCACCCACCCAGCAGCTGCCACGTCCACCACCTCCACCATCACCTCCGCCACAGGACGGTTCTGGTGCACCACCACCAGCCTAGGCACACACTGGATGCCTTCTATATTTCTGTTGTTTTGCTGGTTGTTTTTGAGCCTGGTGATTTTTGTGCCCCTCCTCCACACACTGTTTTGGTACCTTTTTGGTCATATCTGTTTATATCTCTTTGGGAGTGAGGGATCTTATTTTTGGGAACACTGATACTCTGCACCATTTTGACCTCTGCATGCTTCACCTGCATTAGCATATCATTTCCTTTTTCTTTTATTTTCATCATGCATGCACCCTCACCCACCCCACCCATTTCACGTCTCTCGGTGTGCCACACTTCGCACATTGAGGACACTGTGCACTTTAGCTTGGGGGAGTGACTTCTCACGGTTTTGCTTTTTGTCACCCTTTTATTTTTTACTTTTCTCACATTTTTTGCTTTTGCACTCATTTTCACCCATTTTTTCGTTTTTTTATCATGCATCACATTTTCTTACCTTTTTGAGTGTGCTGCATTTCATAGTAGTTTCTATTTTCTTTTATCCTTATTTCTTTCATCTTTTGCTAGAGATGACTTTTCTGTGATGATGATGACGTGGTGATTAGCTTATCTCTACTTGCATGCTATTTTGTCGTGGCATGGTTTTTATTTCAGATATCATATGCTTTGTCATGCTATGCATTTGAGATAGTAACCCACCTTTCTTGTATGAATATGGATGAAATTTTGTTATTAGCTGAAGTCTGATGATTCATATGTATGCTCTTCGTAGAAAACACACCAAGCTTAACGCATTGATTGCTTATATCTAGAGTACTGCTTTCCTTTCTTATATCACTTCTTATTGCTTGAAAAATGTACACCTCACTTTCAGGTTGAATGAATGAATGTTGGGTTGATATAACTGGACTAGTTTACTATCTGAGATCAAACTGAGTAGATTACATTACTCTGCTGAAGTTGTTGTGCACGTCTTATAGAGTGAACCGAGCGTTACATTTATTTCTTTCTCCACATATCTTGAGCATTAATTCTCTATTTATATTCATTGGTGAATCTCCCTTTAGCGGATCCTATATTGTCAATTCCCCTACTTTATAAAGTCCATGCTCCACTACCCCCAAAATCAAAAAGAAAAATACATGTATATCTTTCTATCTTTTGATTTGGGATCACAGTTGTATATATGAATCTTTTGAAATGAAAAAAAATGAGAAAAAGAAAAGAAAGGAGAAAATAAGTTTATACATGATCCCATCTCATACCCTTTCTCTCTTCCTTCCCTCTTTTGTTTTTATTCTATCATGGAGCTTCAAAAATGGGGAATATATTTATTGATTTATCTTATGCCACCACGCTTATAGATAAGCTTGGGAGAGAGGAACCAATGATGTGTGAGAGAGTGACTACCTGACAGTGCATGACAACCTAAGCTAGGTAATTTTCTATACTTGGTGAGATCACTTAGCATACATTTCATGAAAACCACACTTTTATATTCTTACTGCTCCATATTGTGTGATATCTCTTATACTCCAAGTAGAAAAAGCATTCAATTGAAAAGTGTGGGATCTATGATTATGTATACCGCTTTAGATGCTTCAGACGATGTTAATTCTAGAATGATTCCTTATTTCATATTATTTTGCTATTCTCGGGTTCTCTATTTTGAATGCATCCATATACTATGATATCGAGATAAAAATCTTTGGCGTGAGTTTTACATTCGCCGTGTGCTTCATGAGTAAGCAAAACCTACGTCCTGAGAAAAATGATCTAGCATCTCCTTCTTCACTTTCTATGCTATTTTTCATTTTTCTTTCTTTCTTTTTATTTCTTTTCCCGTCGGGTTCGCCTTTTACTTATCTTCCTCGAGGACGAGTAATAGGTAAGCTTGGGGAATTTTGATCACTCCATATTTTACACCTTTTTTTTGCATGTTTGCATGTCGTTTTAATCGTCCATATCGCGATTTTCATAATTATTCGACAATATTGCGATGCTTTTCACTATTTCTTGTTTTTATTATATTTCAGAAAATATGGAGTGATTCGGAGCGATTTTGAGATCAAGTGGTTCGTAAGCGCTAAGGAGTGTCACCCACGGCTCATTTAAGGGCCATTCAGCGACGGAAGATGGGTGGAAGAAGAAGGAACTTCGTAGGAGCGACGAGGAGGAGAAACGGAGAAGATTGGCATTTACAGCATGCCACTCGGCCGAGTGGAGAACTCACTCGACCGAGCAAGATAACCCACTCGGCCGACCAAAACGGACACGCACAAAGAAGAGAATCAGCGTGTACTCGGCCGAGTTACGACAGCCCACTCGGCCGAGTAGGAGAGTTCACTCGCCTGAGTGGCACGAGAAATTTGTCAAGAAAGAGGCAGAGTTACTGGAATCTGTCAGAAAATCTGAGATGCCCCACTTGGCCGAGCATGAAATGCCACTCGGCCGAGTGAATAAAGCCCCTCGGCCGAGTCACCTCCAAAGGCAGACCCTTAGACCCCCCGACTTACTGTTTTCTTACAGGGTCTGTCACTCGACTGAGTGACTATCTCACTCAGCCGAGTGAGTCACTCTGCCTACTGCGAGAGTTGCGATTTTTGGGCTGCGCTGGGGCAGTTTGGTCACGATTTTCTGGGCGATTTTAGGGGGTATTTAAACCTAGTTTTTGCCCTAGTTAGAGGAGCTTTTTGGCAGCCTTTTTGAGAGCTTTTCAGAACTTTTTAGTGTTTAGTATTGGTATCTCATACCAATCTTATTTTTATGATGATCACAACATTATGTTGTTGCTAATGAATCTCATGTTTTAGTCTCTCAGTTTATTTCAAGGATATCTTTCCTGGAGACTAATCACTTGGTGTAAGGATGGACATCATGTGAAGAAGGGCCAAAGTTTGGACTCAAGGAGTGCCAAAGCTTGGAGATGGTGGAGAGCTATCAAGGCGTCAAGATTGAAGACTTACTCTTAAGAAAGCATTGTAATCCATGTAAATTACTTTTTTGCTTTCTCTCTCTTTTGAGTCTAGGGTTGATGTATTGCCTTGATAGATGGTTTGCTCATTCATGCACATGCATTTAACCATCTTAGTGAACCTTAGGATTATCATAGAATCCAACCCAATAGGTTCACTCTGTCCAAAGACTCATTTGGAGTCTCTGGCTTTCGGTCAGTCGCCTGCTGAGGGAAACACATCCGACTGGGTGATTTCCAATCGCCTGTAGATCCTTCTACAGTCTCCTGATATGCACAGCTCAAGTCAACATTTCAATTAACTCAAACTTGAGCTTTACGCAAAGTCGCCTGTCTATAAGTTTTCAGTCGCCTGTATATTTACAGTCGTCTGGGATTTGGCCAACAGTCGCATGTCTAGCGTAAGTGCAATCTCTGCATCTCTCTGTCTTTTCTCCATACTTTACAGTAGTCGACTGATGAAGAATATACAGTCGCCTGACTTTTTGGCAGTCGATTGTAGTATTAACATCAGTCGCCTGTGCGAAGAATTGGAGAAAGAGTGCAGCTCTCTGTTACGATCCATCCCCTGCAGCAGTCTTCTGCTGAAGGATTAACAGGCGCATGTCCTATTTGTCAGTCGACTGTATTGACTTCGTCAGTCGACTGTCCTGGCTCAGATTATAGCCATTGGATATTTTCTAGCCGTTGATCAGTCGACTGTCTTTTGATCATCAGTCGACTATTCCTGTCGTTTTCACCCAGTTTCTAGCCGTTGCAGATTTGATTATTTGGCTGTTTCTTTGGGTTTTTGGGCTTGATATAGGAGTCATATATATATGAGTGTGCTGCCATTACTTGAGAACTCTTGACAACTCTTGATAACTCTTGACTCTATAGGAAATCTCAAGAGATCTTTTAAGCCACTCTCAAGCTCCCTCTTTTCCCTCTATTGAGCATTCATCTTCCTTCATGCATTGAAGTCCAACTCAAGGGAAATCATCCAAGTGCTCTCAAGTATATTCCAACACTTGGAGATCCTCTTCCATGCCTTGCATTCATTCATGAGTAAGCTTCTCAAGGCATATGTAAGAGGATTTACTTTACAGGGTGTAATTTGTTTTCCTATTTCTCTTTGTGGGATTAGGATACTCTCTTTGTGGGAGTTTCTCTCTTTGTGGGAGGTTGTCTCTTTGTGGGACTAGGGAATTCTCTTTGTGGGAATTAACTCTCTTTGTGGGAGTTCTTGTGTCCTAGTGTAGGGCTAACCCTAATTCTCTGAGTGGGAGTTAGTGATTCTCTGTGTGGGAGTCTTGATCCTTGTGTAGGATTGGTTGGGTCCTTGTGTAGGGCATAAATCCTCTTTGTAGGGTATCTCCTTGTGAGATTTGTATTCAATTTTCTGTGTGGGAATATAGTGAATATTAGTGTGGCTGGATGTACCCAAGTTTGGGGAACCAGGGTAAAACTTTGTGTTCGCGTTTGGATTGATTGTGTCATTTAATTTCTCTTGCATTTATAATTCCGCATTTGCAAGTTAAATTTTAATTGGACTATCTTATTGCCATTACACTATTCACCCCCCCTCTAGTGTGTGTTGTTAGTATTACAAGGGTTAGGCGATCCCTACAATTGGTATCAAAGCGAGTTTAAAGCATACTCCAACGATGGCATTCAACGCTACATCCGCGCCTCATGAAGAAGGTCGTTCTACCGTCCACCCCCCGCTCTTCAATGGAACCAACTACCCGAGTTGGAAAATCAGGATGATGGTCTACTTGAAGAGTCATGACCTTTGCGACATAACGGAATCACCTTTCGAGGAGCCTACTTCACCCGCGGCCTTGAGAACTAAAGCAGAGAAGGACTTGATCAAAGTCAATGCTAGGGCTATGTGTGTTATCCATTGCGCCCTCACTCCGGATGAGTTCGATCGCATCTCCATGTGCAAATCGGCCAATAGTATTTGGCATACACTGGAGATCTCTCATGAAGTGTTACTTCAATATAAGGAAGAGATTCAGTCAACCAAGCCCGAGAAGAAAAAGGGCGTTGCTCTTCATGGTGAGAAGGAGTCTTTCAAGTGGAAAAAGAAGTTCCAACAAGAATCTCTAAGTGAAGATGAAAAAGTTCTTAGTGACGATGACTACATCGAGCTTGCCAAGCAATTCAATAACTTCAAGGCATTCCTCAAGGACAATCAAGGTATGTCTTCATCAATGTTTGTCTCACAGTCTAACAAGTTGGTTTGTTTCAACTGCAGTGGAATAGGTCATGTGGCTATCGAATGCCCTTCCAAACCCAACATAGATTCCTATAAGGGTAAAGGGAAGAAACATTGGAAATCCAAGTCCGAGGTTAAGAACCACAAGAAGGGACTCATCGGCACATTTGATGATTCCGATGGGGACACATCTAATGATGAAGAAGAGGATGACAAAGAGCACGATCAAAGGTGTTTTGTTGCCTTTGATGATTCTTCATCAACTTTATCTAACTCTAGCGATGAAGAGATAGAGACGTGGCTCAACTCCAAAGAAGAAAGTTGCTTCATGGCTAATGGGGAAGAGTCTTCGTCAAGCTCAAGCGAGGAGGAAAGTGATGAAGGAACCGAGGAGGAAAAGCCATCCTATGAGGAGCTTGAATACCACCTAAATGTGGCCTCCAATTTGGCAAGTAAGTGCATCGATTCATATGATAAAATGAAAGCTAAACTTGATAATGCTATGAGTAGGGTGCATGAGTTAGAATCATCTAATGTAATTCATGATGAAAGGCATGTGTATGACACTTGTGAGAGAGACACACTTCTCTCTCAAGTTAAGGAATTGAGTATTTCTAATGAAAATCTCATTTCTCAAAACCTTAGCTTAGATGCTCACATTCAACAACGTACGTTGAAATGTGAAGAGGAATCCCGGAAGCTCATAAGCTTTGTGTATTCTAGGGATTCACTCCACGATTTGTTGGAAAAACAACATCCGGTAAATCATAGAGGAGGTTTAGGTTATATTCAAAATGTGGTTTCCAAACCAACCTCTAATTCCTTTTATGGTGCAAATACAAGAAATATTGCTAAAACACCTAAGAAGAATCACCATGCTTTCTTGTACAATAATAACACCAACAAGAATCTTGTAGATCACAAGGTGATGAGGAAGAATGAAGAATCTTCATTTTTTGCTAAGAAGCAAAATCCTCATTCTTTGCATGCTAAGAAATTTGTTTCTACACCTAAGCATGCCACATCCTTCCCTCTTGCAAAAGCAAAACCATTGCCTAGGAAATCCTTGAGATTATGGATTCCCACTAAGGTTAGTGTGCAAGAGAGAGATAGTTACATCAACTCTCTAGTTTGGGATGTGATCACCTCGTGTGATTACGTTAGGAAATCAAACTTCTCTTGGGTTTGGTTACCTAATGTTTAGGTTCCTCACACATATGCATATTGCATGGGTATTGTGCTTCTATGTTTATTTTAAGCATACCCATTGATTGTGTTGTTTCATGATTTTGAAAATATTTTCAAATTTATTTCTTTTCATGAAAATGGGGACCTTGGGATTTATTGACATGCATGCATTTTTGATCCATGTGTATGTCAATGGGGGAGTTAATACATTATATGTTTAAATTATTTTAAGACATATTTTAACTCTCATTTCGGAGGTTATTTGATATCATTATTTACATTTGGTTATTTTGGGTCTCAAACCAAACCTCTTGTTTTTTTTGCCATCATGTTTTATTGTTTTTTTGGCAATATCCTTGTGTATCTTTGAAGCTTGATTTTTCCATATCTATTGCTTTGATACACTTTTTAGGCCCATGGTTCCATTGATTAATTGGTATTAGATCCTAGAAGTCAAAAGTTGACCATTTCTATGATCTAGGGGGAGCATGGGATAATGAATTGATACCCACTAAATTTTTAAATTTGGTATCATACATATCTTTCTTTTCTTGCATATTGTCACATCTTAGTTAAGATGGCAAATGGGGATATTTTTTATGTCCACCTTTTTGACGATGTCAAGGGGGAGAGATATATGCATTATGTGATCATATCTATAGGGGGAGAGATATATACATATGCATATGGAGAGATATATCTTTATACGGAGAGATATATGGGATTAGATAAACCATTCATGTTTGCATGTCTTTATTCTTTGCAATTGGTTTATGTAATCCATGCCTATTTTATGTAATCATGTTGTTATTGGTATTATGAGTATTTACCTTTGTGTAGCTCATTATATAATTGGTGCATATAAGTAGGGGGAGATCATTAGCTTTGTGCTTTTATTCTTTATGCTTTACATAATGTGTGTCATCATCAAAAAGGGGGAGATTGTTGAGTATTGGTATCTCATACCAATCTTATTTTGATGATAATCACAACATTATGTTGTTGCTAATGAATCTCATGTTTTAGTCTCTCAGTTTATTTCAAGGATATCTTTCTTGGAGACTAATCACTTGGTGTAAGGATGGACATCATGTGAAGAAGGGCCAAAGTTTGGACTCAAGGAGTGCCAAAGCTTGGAGATGGTGGAGAGCTATCAAGGCATCAAGATTGAAGACTTAGACTCTTAAGAAAGCACTGTAATCTATGTAAACTACTTTATTGCTTTCTCTCTCTTTTGAGTCTAGGGTTGATGTAATGCCTTGCTAGATGGTTTGCTCATTCATGCACATGCATTTAACCATCATAATGAAACTTAGGATTATCATAGAATCCAACCCAATAGGTTAACTCTGTCTAAAGACTCATTTGGAGTCTCTGGCTTTCGGTCAGTCGCCTGCTGAGGGAAACACAGCCGACTGGGTGATTTTCAGTCGCCTGTAGATCCTTCTACAGTCGCCTGATATGCACAGCTCAAGTCAACATTTCAATTGACTCAAACTTGAGCTTTACGCACAGTCACTTGTCTATCAGTTTTCAGTCGCCTGTATATTTACAATCGCCTGGGATTTGGCCAACAGTCGCCTGTCTAGCGTAAGTGCAATCTCTGCATCTCTCTGTTTTCTCTCCATACTTTACAGTAGTCGACTGATGAAGAATATACAGTCGCATGACTTTTTGGCAGTCGACTGTAGTATTAAAATCAGTCGCCTATGCGAAGAATTGGAGAAAGAGTGCAGCTCTCTGTTACGATCCATCCCCTGCAGCAGTCGTCTGCTAGAGGATTAACAGGCGCCTGTCCTGTTTGTTAGTCGACTGTATTGACTTCGTCAGTCGACTGTCCTGGCTCAGATTATAGCCGTTGGATATTTTCTAGCCGTTGATCAGTCGACTGTCTTTTGATCATCAGTCAACTGTTCCTGTCGTTTTCACACAGTTTCTAGCCGTTGCAGATTTGATTATTTTGCTATTTCTTTGTGTTTTTGGGCTTGATATAGGAGTCCTATATATATGAGTGCGCTGCCATCACTTGAGAACTCTTGACAACTCTTGATAACTCTTGACTCTATAGAAAATCTCAAGAGATTTTTTAAGCCACTCTCAAGCTCCCTCTTTTCCCTCTATTGAGCATTCATCTTCCTTCATGCATTGAAGTCCAGCTCAAGGGAAATCATCCAAGTGCTCTCAAGCATATTCCAACACTTGGAGATCCTCTTCCATGCCTTGCATTCATTCATGAGTTAGCTTCTCAGGGCATAGGTAAGAGTATTTACTTTACAGGGTGTAATTTGTTTTCCTATTTCTCTTTGTGGGATTAGGATACTCTCTTTGTGGGAGTTTCTCTCTTTGTGGGAGGTTTTCTCTTTGTGGGACTAGGGAATTCTCTTTGTGGGAATTAACTCTCTTTGTGGGAGTTCTTGTGTCCTAGTGTAGAGCTAACCCTAATTCTCTGAGTGGGAGTTAGTGATTCTCTGTATGGGAGTCTTGATCCTTGTGTAGGATTGGTTGGTTCTTTGTGTAGGGCATAAATCCTCTTTGTGGGATATCTCCTTGTGAGATTTGTATTCACTTCTCTATGTGGGAATATAGTGAATATTGGTGTGGCTGGATGTACCCAAGTTTGGGGAACCAGGGTAAAACTTTGTGTTTGCGTTTGGATTGATTGTGTCATTTAATTCCTCTTGCATTTATAATTCCGCATTTGCAAGTTAAATTTTAATTGGACTATCTTATTTCCATTACACTATTCACCCCCCCTCTAGTGTTTGTTGTTAGTATTGCAAGGGTTAGACGATCCCTACACTTTTTAGATTATTAGATTTAGATTTTCTTTTTGGATTCTCATTGTATATCATTGGATCTTCATTGGTTTGTCTATTTCCTATCAAAAACTCAATTTTTATTAGTTATTTCTCTATTGCAATGAATTTTCTTGATATTATTATTGATTTTTCTAAGAATTGCATGATGAATATTGAGTAGTGGCATCGTCTTAGGGCGTAGGGATGAACCCTATGGACCCTATTTCTAAATTGTGACGAATTTGTGAAATTGTTGCTAGAATTGATTAGGGTTAGGTTGGGATTGATTAATTACGGATAGCTAGGAATTCATATCGATTGTGATTTGCAAGAGATTGGGTCCCAATTGATAGGAAGCCCTAGAAATTCGATTTAGATTGACGATTGGATTTCTCTAGACTTGGTTTGCAAGAGATTGGGCCAAAGCTTGGATTTTCAATTGTGAATCTGTACCAATATCCGTTTGCAAGAGATTGGACGGATAGGTACTATCACAACCTAGGTCGTAGCTCGAGTTTGCATGAGAGTGGGCTCGAGATACGATTGAACGATGATGTCATTCTTCACGCTAGCGGCTTAGGCTAGGGTTTGTAAGAGATTGGGCCCTATCCTAGGTTTGCTATAGACCGACAATAGCGCGAGAGCGTGAGCTTGGTTCTATATTTAGTTGCGACTAGTTTAACCACATTCAAGTTTAGCAATGATGAAACCTATGAATCACAATGATGAGAGACGGTCCATAGCGGGGATTCCCTATCCCTATACGTTTTATTAAATTGATATTTTCTTTTGATATTTGCACGATTGTGACTGTTTACCCCAAACGATTCTCGATCCTCTTGATAGCTAGGTGATTGGAAGGACACACTGTCATTAGTCCTCCCTGAGTTCGATACCCGCTCGCCACTACACCGTGCACTTGCAGAAAAAGTACAAGTCGTTTGTCCCGGGTGTGTGTACTCCCGGGGCTCAACCACACCTCTCCACTCTAATGTCGCACTCACTCATATGGTCAAATGAATTCAACCTCCAAGCTTAGCTTGAGGCATCTGATCTAGAGGAATATGATGGCGAAAAATGGGATTTTTGCCTTGGGTTTCCCACGTATTTTGTGGCTCCAATAATGAGATAGAGCAATTTTTTTCTTTTTTTCTATTTGAACTTTTTGTTTCTCATTTTTCTTTTTGGATTTTTGTAGGAGCTATTTGATTTGTATTTTTGGATTTTGGCTCCTTTTGGCTTTTTGGACTTTTTTGGAGCCAACCTTTTCTTTTATATGGATTTTTGGTAAATAGATGCGATGTAAGTAGCTTTCGAAGGTGAACTCAAGTGACATGTTGAGAATAAAAGATATTTGTGGAGAAAGAAATAATGTAACACTCGGTTCACTATAAGATATGCACGAACGGTTCAATAAGATAATACATCAACTAAACTTATATGTAAGTATGGATATTCTCAATCATTTCACTAAATAGTGAAGTCAAGCAGTAAAGAGTACAATCATATCAGGCATGCAACAGAAGGTGAATAAGACAATAAGGTAGATGCTTCCGATATAAAATTGATCCGTTAATCTTGGTGCACTTCCAACAAAAGCATACTAAACACTAATCCTTACATTCAGCTTCAATTAATATCACTAAATAGTGAAGTCAAGCAGTAAAGAGTACAATCATATCAGGCATGCAACAGAAGGTGAATAAGACAATAAGGCAGATGCTTCCGATATACAATTAATGCATGAATCTTGGTGCACTTCCAACAAAAGCATACTAAACACTAATCCTTACATTCAGCTTCAATTAATATCATGCATTCATATAGAGGAATCATCAAAAGAATATATAAGCAAGCACATGGATAGCTGGATACTGAAATTCTCCACATAGCATGGCAAGAGTAGTAAGCATCGTGATGCACTACTGGAAAACTGTGCATTAGCCACAGACAAATCCGTGGCTAATACCCTGAAATCTGTGGCTAAAAACCATTAGCCACGGACATTTAGAAATTCCCTCGCTAATGTTCCGTGGGGAAAAGTGCAGTTGTTAATGCGAAAAAATCCGTGGCCAATAGAGGAAATTCCGTGGCGAAAACAATAGCCACGGAACAGTAACCACGGACGTTCGTGGCTAATGTTTCCGTGGCTACAAGGTATTAGCCACGGACATTTGTGGCTAATGTTTCCGTTGCTGCAAGGTATTAGCCACGGACATCCGTGGCTAATGTTCCCGTGGCTGCAAGGTATTAGCCACGGACATCCGTGGCTAATGTTTCCGTGGCTGCAAGGTATTAGCCACGGACATCCGTGGCAATACACTTTTTTTTTGCTACGGAATTACAGTGGCCAAATTGTTTTTCCCACGGATAATTTTCCGTCGCCACTATACATTAGCAACGGGAATTGGTGGCCATAGTAATTTTAAATGCCACGAAAATTCCGTGGCAACATTAAGGTAGCCATGGTGTTTTCCCTAGTTGACTGCCGTGGCTAATGTGTATTAGCCACAGACAATCCGTGGCTAATTTGTTTATTTAATTTTTTTAAAAAAATAGAAAATCTTTAAAGATTATTATACAGTCAAAATTCACAATTCGCAGAAAACAAGAAATATCCATGTGCAATCAAAATTCACACGACATCATCAACAAATTCTAATAAACAAAGCAACAAAAAGTTTCCACATTAAAAGCCACTCGGTCCACTCAATACAAAACGTTTCCATATAAGTCATCAACACAACGGCCCATCAGCCTTCTCAATACAAAAAGTAAACTCTCAATCTAACTAAACATAACTGCCCCACGGCCCCCTCAACATCACACCAAGAAAAAAAAACAATTAAACCGTCAATGCTGATCTCCACCCTGTCCTCCACCCTCTCCGCCTTGCATACGCAATTCCTGAAACAAAAGGAAAAAAGAATAAGGAATGAATGGGTTGGCCTAAGGAATGAGAACTGGTTAGCATGTATCTGGATGAACTTTTCAAGTCAAGTGCAAAGGCACTAGAGAATATATGGCTTAAAATTTTATCCGAATCTTATTTACTCATTTATCTATCTATGCATAAGCATGAATTGAGAACATAAATTTGCACAAGAATAAAAGAAAGATTACAAAAACACACCAATGACAGAGAATTGACATCAGTTGCAATTTACATATATCTGAGGTTGCAATTTACATATATCTGAGGTTATCTTGCACAAATCTGAGGTTATCTTGCACAAAATTTACATATATTAGTAGTAATGCAGTCCTAATTTACCCGACCCAAAAAAAATGCACAAACACTGAAGCGACCATAGCAGCAATATTATAGAGCTCTGGTCTGTTCAAACTCTCATTTTTGAGCAATATGGATATTGTAGGACCTTATCTCTTTCTTTAAATGGGTCTGTATCCAGAGGAGGCCCAAAACATGGGGGGTGCAAACCTAGTAAAAAAACTGATACTATTTTGGATATCCGATTATAATTACAATTTTATGCTAACCCATGAAGATTAACACGTATAATATTAAGTTTAAAGGATATAGTACCAATTTATAAATATAAGTGGGTGCTTAACGTTTGTTTAATACATTATTATTATGCATATAAATAAAATCGTAATATAATACATGAGCAACATGTATAAAAGCAAAGCAGATATTAATCAAAACGGATACTACAATATCCATATTGCTCCAATCGGAAAGCAAATATCACTTGAACCAATTGTTTGTGGAATCAACAGCAAACTATGTGATATCATGATTCATACATTAATAAAGTACTCAAGATTCATGCGATTCCCTCACAGTATTAGAGAGAGGGAGATAGAGGTGATGTTTGTGATGTATGCAGTTCGATTTAAGTTGTGAATATTAGCTGCAATTTGTTAGCTGTCAAGTGTCTTAACTAACAGTGAGAATTCTCAGTTTCACTTCACCAAGCTTGGTTACAAGGGATGTAGAAAATAGGATGCCTATGAAGATACGACGTCTTGAATTCCAAAGAGAAGTGATTACATGAGAAGAGGGGTACTTACTACTTTGTGAACATTAAGAGTGTCGTGGTTATGCCCAGCATCTAGTTGAGCATTCAGATGAGTTTGTAAAATATACTATTGCAACCCTCAATCCTCAACATAATTTTGAAGTCATTGTGTGGCAGTATGGAAGTTAATATGGCATCCAGGCGACTCAGAATCAAAATCACACCAAACATGTATTTTAGAAAGCAGATTGTTTAAAAAACGGAAATTAATAGTAACTGTGGGCTTCCTGCTAGCTGCAATCGATCGACTTGGGTGATTTTAAAGGGGAATAATTTATTGATCTGGCTTGTAATAGCATATAATAGGCAGTGTTTCTGAGGCTTTCTAGCTATATATACACCATACAAGTATCTCATGTGAATTTATATTAAAACATCGGAACCGACTGAATCATTGGGAATGAGCCATATTAGAGGGAAATTATCAATTATCTATTGTGGATCCTAATAGAAGATAATGGTCAGTTCTTAGGGTTTAACACATAAGATAAAGATACAGATGAGAAGAACAAAATCACACAACTACAAACACACAGATCTATATGGTTCGGATCAAGTCTACATCCATGGGTTGCAGCAGATAGTTTTCATTATATCAAATGAGAGATCACATATTACAAAAGAAGACATCCGTAGATCTCACAGCCTTTCTTTACAAAATATATAACTCACATCTGAGAAGACTTACGAAAAAATTGATGGCTCACACATCGAAAACCCTAATATTATGTGTGTGCGTACGCGCGCGCACTGATATTCTAATATAAAATACCTATTAACATGTTTGAGTACATACCTATGGGGTACATCACCTAAAAAATTGGATGAACAATAGAAGGCTGAAGATGTTACTTGAACCAAAATTAATCTTCAAAAAATGACAGGACTCAATGTATGATGTTAATGGTCTTGTTGAATTAATCTTCAAAAAATGACCATCATGTATGATGTTACTTGAACCAAAATATGCAATTTTAATATTATAGTTTAAATCCAACAATATATTCTCTAGCTTGATATCTCGAGTAACACCCATGTTTCTATGGCAGGACTCAATGCATGATAAAATTTGTTCAAAAAATCTGAACAAATTCTAATTCCTTTTGTTTCAATAATTGGCACTATATGGAGTAGGATTTGCTGCAACTCTAAAAATAATTTGCAATCATGGACAATCTGTTAACTGAGAAAATATTGCCAACGGTCGTAGTGGTGCTTCAGAATGCGGTTTTAGAGAACACATGGAATTAGAGAGCAGGTTGTTGATCTTGTTCCGTCAAGTAGAATATTTTGAAAAGGGAAGTAGAATATTTTGAATATGCATGGATAGACCCTACCGAAACATAAAACCAATTATACAACTTCAATAGAAATAGAAACTACAAAATTTTTGCAACAGAATCAAATTCAACAAGACCATCATATAGACCCCCGGTTGAACTACTACAATAACACTATTGTTTTCAAACACGAAGCAGCAAAAAGGTTGCAAGCTCAATAAAATAGATAATAAAAACGAAATTGGATCAAAAGCCCCTTATTGCTCACTTCCTAAATCAATGTATGACAGACCAATGATTTGTGCTACTATATTTGTTGGTTACTCCTAGATTTGTTCTGATTTAAATGGTTGTAATTGTCGATGACCATAACAATGGGGGCAAATGAATAATTCAAAAATGGTTCCCTTAGTCCTAAATTGCCAAGTAGGAAAGTGAATGAGAAATGTCATGGAGAATATTCTAGCTACATATCTTCTCTAAGATCATTTAATATCTTTCTCATTAGAATGTATCGAAAATAGATGAAGACAGTTCATTTCTTTATCTTCTCTGTCCTTCTATGAGTTTCTTTATCTTCTATGTCCTTCTATGAGTTTCTTGTTCACCAAATAGATGAATTCATGAATTCTGTAATATATATATACACCTTCTACCAACATATTATATACAAGGTTACTGGATCAATGCCCAACTTAGTTATATACATCCCTGGGTGTAACAAATTACACCTATAATATGTTATACTAGGTGTATATATAAATAGTCAGAATATTATGTTCCGTTAGATTTTACAGAATTTGCATCTCTCCATCATATTTGTTCGTATTCACTTTAATTAGATTCACATAATTCAATAATTAATATAAATTCTTACCAAATCAGTACGGAGCCGCTGGTATTTCTCTTGCATCTCTGGAGGCATGCAAGCAAGCAATAACTGGTAATCCTGGTCATGCTTCTCAATCTTCTCTATCATCTTGGTTAACGTGGCGGTGAACTCATGCATGTCCGTTGGTGGATCGGTGGGCTCTGGGCGTCGGGTACTCTCAGGACCTGATGAAGACGAACTGGTCGACTGTCCATAGTCTCTACTCTCTGAACCTCTATACCGATACCGGTTCTTCCTCGGCCCTCCGAGCACCCCTGCAATGAGGCCATCCTCCTCCTCCCTGGTGAGCGGTCCAGAGCAACTCGAGCCTGCCTCAGAGTGTGACCTGAGATCTGCTGCAGCCTGACGCAGAAGAGCCTGAAACAAATGCAACCAACATTAAATTTATACTTAATATGAACAATATTATTAAACATTAGTTATTACTTACAAGCAACTGCTTATTCTTTTCCAGCTTATTCATATCAGCATACTTGGGGTGGGCATGTGTAAGGGTGCGCTCCACCAATGCATCCAAATCCGGCTTGCCCTAAAAACAAATAGATAAATAAATAGACTGACATTAGACATATATCCCATTATAACATATTATATGCTAAAAATTAAATTTGAACATATAACCTGTAGCGCCAAATCGTGGGCATGTCTGGTATAGCTCTTGGAGCCGGCATGATGATCATACTCTCGTGTCTTTTCGCGGTTCGCCTTGGCAATATCCGCAATCCTCTTTTAAAAAAAGCATGTCAGCAAAATGGATATTAAAACATATTAACATGAACCAAAATTGAACCATACCATCCCATCTGGCGACTCCCAATAGACACATGATCCAAAGAACTGGATGGGATCTGCTCGGGCGTCCATATGCCACCAGCGCTCCCAGTCTGCTGTGTAACCCAACCAGATCTTATCCTTCAAGTAATTACGCCATTGGACCAACGCATCCTTCATCTTCTTCTTAAAACAAAACTCCCATGCATTTGGGTTTCCATCCAGCACGTAATGCCTCTGCGAAAAAACACATATACAAATTATATACATAATGAAAGTAATAAATTGAAATATAACATACTTACGTTAATGTAGCGCCAACATATGACCAAAGTTTCAAATCTTTGATCGGACCAACCGAGGCAAATGTTGAAGAAATCGGCCCTTTTGGCCAATGCAGCCAAAAATCTCGTAAACTTGCCCCCCCACTCTCCAATGGGGGCACCGTAGCTCCACTGGATGACAACTCGCTGCCCTTTTGGTGGAATCAGGTGTGAGATCATGGTGTATCCTCGTCCAACCTTTGGAGGCTTCTCCCCGCCTGCGAAAAAAATGATATTACCAAACAATATAAATAAAATGTTATATAACATGTTCTTCTTATTTAACATAATTGAAATATGTTTTCATACCCTTTCGCTGGAAGCATTCCTCTCTGGCAGCAATCATCCTAGCATTTGCCACTGATGCAAACAAATCTAAAATCTCCTGGCGTGCATCCATAGCAGTCTTCTGGGACCGTACCAATCTATAAGCCTCTGCAGCAGGTGGTAAAGGAGAGTCCCCTACACTGGCGTCATACGGCACAAACTGTACCGTCTCGACAGGAATCTGTGTGGAATAACTAGCGGCATGGGAGGAGGCAATGGACTGAGTATCTATCGGTATATCCTCTAAGCCACATGCATCCATATGAACTGTTGTCGACTGCTGGCCTGAAATGCGTGAATTAGCGATTAGTCATCCAACGTAGTAATAAATGCAATAATTAAGCTGCAAACATGATATAATACCCATATATGCATACCTGACCCTGTGGGCCGAGAGAATGGGGCAGCGGCCTGGCCCCCTGTCGACTGCTGGCCTGAAATGCGTGAATTAGCGATTAGTCATCCAACGTAGTAATAAATGCAATAATTAAGCTGCAAACATGATATAATACCCATATATGCATACCTGACCCTGTGGGCCGAGAGGAGGGGGCAGCGGCCTGGCCCCCTGTCGCCTGCTGGCCTGAAATGCGTGAATTAGCGATTAGTCATCCAACGTAGTAATAAATGCAATAATTAAGCTGCAAACATGATATAATACCCATATATGCATACCTGACCCTGTGGGCCGAGAGGAGGGGGCAGCGGCCTGGCCCCCTGTCGACTGCTGGCCTGAAATGCGTGAATTAGCGATTAGTCATCCAACGTAGTAATAAATGCAATAATTAAGCTGCAAACATGATATAATACCCATATATGCATACCTGACCCTGTGGGCCGAGAGAATGGGGCAGCGGCCTGGCCCCCTGTCGAATGCTGGCCTGAAATGCGTGAATTAGCGATTAGTCATCCAACGTAGTAATAAATGCAATAATTAAACTGCAATCATGATAATATAAATATATGCATACCTGACCCTGTGGGCCGAGAGAATGGGGCAGCGGCCTGTCCCGCAGTCGCCTGCTGGCCTGAAATGCGTGAATTAGCAATTAGTCATCCAACGTAGTAATAAATTCAATAATTAAACTGCAAACATGATATAATACCCATATATGCATACCTGACCCTGTGGGCCGAGAGGAGGGGGATGGTGCTCCAGATTTAAGAGCATCCCTCAATCTTTTCATCTGCATTTTTAAAAAAAAAATTATATGATTTTGATCATTTTTCATGTCTTAATATCTGCATTTTTAACTGTAGACTTCTAATAATTCCGATCAGTTAAACAGATGTACACATAAATCTATTCATTAACCAGTACAATATAGCTTCACATCATAATACAATATAATCTTCTAGATACTTTCATATCATTCTCCCTTTCATTTTCAGCTTCGGAAGATGAATGCACAAGCTAGTATATCTGCTGACATCCTGCAATTGACCCATTACACCTCCCCACTAATACCATGAATTAATTCTCTTACAAAAAGAATTGAAATTCAGACCACCTTATATTCGTGATCTCATCCAACATCATATAGGATGCAGCTTGTGAGATGGAAGCATGGCATCCTCTGATCTGTAGTTTCCCCAAGCAACTAATAGGTGCTTAAGGTTTATGTTTATACTTCCTAAACATAGTCTACCATGAAAAAGTAGCTCAAATAAATCCTAACAAATAAATATATGCCAAGTTAAACCTGCACACGAGAAAGATCAAAAAAAAAGTTTTATATTAAACTAAATGCAATAACAGAATAGCACCTCGCTTCGACATCCGCCATTAACATTGTGTCTAATTTAGGAACCACTAGCATGCATTGTTTTAGTGCATGAATTCTACATAGAACAAACCATTAAAATTTGCAAAGAAAACAAAGTGTGTTAGAAAGTAAGTTGTTTCAGGACTGTGTTAGGACACAACATACAAATTGTTAGGCAACACAGTTTCTGAAACAAGGATTGAAATCCACTTGTTTTAAGAGTATACTTGTACAGCCACAAAAATATGTAGTTAGTCTAATTCATTTTCCCACCATTTTCTGTTCATCGCAAGCAAAAACTCTAGCTCAACATAAGAAATATATCATGTCCACTTTAAACAACGGCTATTGTTTTAGTGGTTATTCTACTAAAACTATGTTATTTTTTAACACAAAGAAAAACCCAATATATAAAATTATTGATCAAACATACATACATAACCATGTCCTAGTGAATAGCTGTGTTGAGTGCAACACTTGTGTTAGTGCCTTCTAATCGTAGGTTTTAGGTTTGAACAGAAGTATCAACTACGAAATCTCAAGAGTTAATCATCAGTTCAATAACAATGTGGATTGTTCCTCGAGGCTCCAGGAAATGAAAAGCCCTAAGATGTTGCATGTCGTTTCATTTTTCCATGCAGACGTCTTATGGAGAAGCCACTATCCATTTGTACATCTTGTCTTTTTACACTATCAGTAATGAAAAGAGCAACAATTTTTTGGATCATTTATGTCTCAAAATATGAGAGATTTGTAGTCATCTTTCAATTAACTCAAGAAAATCGGGTGATATTCAAATTCTACTTTTTACAAGCTAGATATGTGACTCAATGTGACTGAAAAAAGATTAACCTTCATTTCGGCCCGTAATAGCTGGAGCTTGCATGTCATGGCTAGAAGCATATATAGTTTCTAATACTCATGAGTCTGCAGCGAAGATCCCATGGGAGGTGCTTTTATAGGATCCATAACCCTTATAACAAGTTTATGTGATGGTGATAGCAGAGATTTCTCATAGAATTTGTTGGCCTAATCTGAGTTCTGTTCGCGGTTCCACTCTGGACATCACTAACTATCAGACTGTTCTCAACACAATTGCTCGGTATTAATGTTGATCGCATACATTCTCAAAATAAATGTCATTTGACATAGTTCTAGAATCATTTCAAGCCTATCCATAATAACTAATTTTATTTATTTGAAGCATCCTAAGCTTTCTATGTAGTCCATATGCAATCGAACAAGTACTCTATCAAAAACTTATTGTACACAAGTTGTATACAACATATATATGCTTATTATACGATTTTATATATTTGAGAAGTTATTAGTTGCATCTACATATCAATGACTAAGGAAGCATGTACACTGACACAGGACACTGGCACATAACAAGCACAAATGGCGGACTGAAATTTCTTCAAATGTGCGAGGATGACAGAACAAAATATGTATAAACATGAAATATATTGTACGTGCATATGTTCTTACATAAACATGTTCATGCATCCAAAAATGTAAACACACGTCTAATCATTTAATGCCTGCAATGATTTTGGCCTAGCATATATAATTACAATTATATAAGTATTTCAAACACATAAGAACACATACAGGACATATCCTCCATGTTCTTAAAAAGTGCTTTAAATTAGAAAAATAATTTATAATTAAGAACACATTAAAAATGTCCGACATGTGTTCGAGTTTTCAAGAAGTGTTGGAGTTCGGCAGATGTTCGAATTCATGATAAAAATACACGTGCTACACATTCAAAGACTAAGCTTTGTAGAAAAGGTTGTCAAATTGAAAATTTTAACAAAAACAAACGTCCAATTTGAGGCAAGATGGTTGATGTTGAGATCCATGAAACAAGCTACTTTAAGTAACATACTTCCCTAAACAACCAAACCTAAAAAAAACCAGATTCCATTGAAACCCAACAGCTAGAGCATGATGTATAGTGTCATAGTGGTTGTGATTAAAGGAGACAAAATCCAGCTAGGATACTCCAGTTTAAGATCTTCTATGCTGCTTACAAAAGCAATTTCATGATTTTGATGTTGACGCCATTTGTGATCGAGTCCGAACACCAGTTGAAAGATCTTCAACTCTGCTTCTCAAATTAATACTCGGGCTTTCTTCTGTTATGATTACGTCGTCTTGATCTTCAATGACATTTTCCTGTATCTCCAAGTTTGGCATATCAATACGCAACGGTATAATATCCTCAGCCGTTTCATTATTCTGCTCGATTGAAAACTCGGCCACAACTTCATCGGCTAAGATTACAACGTCATCGTCGCCGTCTTCATTATCATCCTCAGGAACATCTTCGTATGCATAGGCTCTTGGCGGATTTCTAAGAACAACCCAAGCGTCGTCTACCATTATATCTTTTACATAAAAACATTGTTTTGCATGGGTAGCCAGCATGTACTTGTCATTCTTGTAGATTTCCTTGTTTAGATTTACAACTGTGTAGCCAAATGGGTCCTTTTGTTTACCTTGCTCACACCAACGAACCTTAAACAACACATGGCTAACATCCTTCTGATAGCCATAAAAAATCTCAACAACATCTTCAACCTGTCCATAGTAGAAGATTTGGCCTTCTTTGGGTTGTTGATCTTTGCTACTAGCATACGATAATTGTGAGAAAGATGAGAAGATTCCACTATTCTGCGTGCATCGTTCCTTCTCGACGTCAGTGGTATTAAATCTAAAACCATTGATACAATACCCTCCATAACGATGTACGGTGCCATGAGGACCTCTGGCGTAACTTTGAATGTCATCACTTAGTTTTGCACCTCCATCAATTTGTCGTTGAACCTTCATGAAAAGTATGAAATATATTACTATATTAATAAGCTCAATATTAATTTTCCTATAGTAATATAGCTAACATGTCTACTCTGTGCCAATACCTGAATTTTCAACCATCCAGGAAATTCTTTGGAGTGTGTGTCCGCAACTTTTTTGCCAAAAGTTTTGGCATTCATATTTTTCATGACCTCTATCTTATGACGACTGCGATACAAATAAAGAAAGCTAACATAACATATGATTTAAAACATCGGTAGATATAAAAGGTGCAAAACTCAGCTTTATTACCTGCGATATGAGTCAAATATCGTTAGATTGTTTATAACATATGCATGGGCTTGGCCAAGATCCATCATATTAAATCGCGTGTCCTCCCCACGGTCATTATAGAAGACGGCATCCATCACTTTTGGCTGTCGATTGAGCTTTGTTTCAACATCCCGCAAGTAACGAGAGATGAAAATCAGGGTCTCGTGTGATGAATAATTTTCTGCTATAGAACCTTCAGGTTTTGCACGATTATGCACTAGTTGTTTCATGAACCCTAAGAATCTGTGGGTTAAAAATAATAAAAATAATTTAATATGTGTACAGATTGTCTCCATCAAAGAGCATTAACAGGAACAAGCATGTACCTCTCAACGGGATACATCCACCGATATTGTACTGGTCCTGCAACACGTGCCTCCTGTGCCAGGTGCACAGTGAGATGGACCATGATTGTGAAAAAGGATGGCGCGAAATTTTTTTCCATATTGCACAATGTAAGGATGACACGTCTCTCTAACTCCTCAAATTCAGCGACATCTATCACATTAGAGCACACCTGCTTAAAGAAACCACAGAATGGTATCAAAACTGAAGCCAGCCTCTTATCGACATGACGAACTGCAACCGGAAGCATCTGATGCAGCAAGATATGGTAATCATGGGTTTTCAGACCGAAAATCTTCCTTTCATCTACATGCACACATCTAGATATATTTGAAGCATATCCATCCGGTGTCTTCACGGACTTAAGAAACACAAGGAGGTTATGTATCTCATCTGTAGAAAGTGTAACACATGATGGTGGCAGTTCATACTTTTTATTTTCCTTCTGAATAGCCTGCAATTCAGGACGTATCTCCAATTGATTTAAATCAAGTCTCGCCTTTAATCCATCCTTCGACTTGGTCGAGTCTTGTAAAATGGTGTATAAGAGATTTTCACAAATATTCTTTTCTACGTGCATGACGTCCAGGTTGTGACGTATTTTCAAACTCCTCCAATATGGCAACTGAAAGAAAATACTGAACTTTGTCCATCCAACTGGGAGTATTGTCTTCTCTGATGTGTCTTCTTCTGGTCGAGACTTTCGTTGCTTTCTTGTTCTTGATTTCTCATTTCTCTTTCCCTTTCCCTTTCCCTTTGCAATCTTCCTTCTCACTCCAAGAGGGTTATCTTTACTATATCTTTTCTTGCCAAACTTTACTCTAGGCAAAGGATGAAGCGCCTCGAATATGTCCTCTCCACTTAGCTGCTTTGGTGCTCTTCTCAGTTCGATTTCACCATCAAATAATCTTCCCTGTCTTCTATATTTATGATCTGCAGTCAACCATCTTCTGTGCTGCCAAAAGCATTGCTTATGGCTAAATTTCAAGTATTTCCCCTCATAGCCTGTTGTGCAAACTGGACATGCAAATTTACCCTTTGTCGACCAACCAGATAAGTTACCATATGCGGGAAAGTCATTAATTGTCCATAAAACAATAGCCCGCATGCGAAAGTTTTGCTTTGTAAAGGCGTCGAATGCGTTCACACCCTCTTCCCATAAAAGCTTCAAATCATCAATCAATGGTTGCATGAAAACATCGATATCATTACCCGGTGAATATTTTCCAGGGATCAAGAGTGACAATATCATGTATGGCTGCTTCATACACATATGAGGAGGAAGATTATACGGGGTCACCAAAACGGGCCAGGTCGACCATCCAGAGCTCATCATCCCAAAAGGATTAAATCCGTCGCTTGCAAGACCAAGTCTAACGTTCCGCTGCTCTCTTGAGAAGTCCGGATAAATCCTATCTATATGCTTCCATGCCTCACCATCAGCAGGATGCCTCAGTTTTCCATCATCTACACGTCCGGTTGCATGCCATCGCATTTTCCCAGCTAATTCAGCAGAAATGAATAACCTTTGCAGCCTAGGAATAATAGGAAAATAACGGAGAACCTTTGTAGCAATCTTCTTCTTCTTCTTCTGTACTATTTGACCTTCCTTGTTTGAACCTGTACTTTGTTGCACTTTCCACCTTGGTACATTACAGGTTGGGCACTCGTTTAAATCCTTATTCTCTTTGTAATAAAGGATGCAATCATTGGGACATGCATCAATTTTCTTGTAATCAAGCCCCAACGTATCAATGATCTTGCTAGCTTCATAATGAGTTGCAGGAATGCTATTCTCACCTCCAGGAATTGCCCTTCTCAACAGATCCAACAACATCTCAAAATGTGTAACAGCCATTCCGCTAAGAGTTTGGATATGAAGAAGTCTGATCAAGAATGATAGCCTCGTATACTCGCATCCTTCGTATAAATCCGACTCGTTGTCGTTCACTAATTTAATCAAACGATCAATGTCACTTGACGTATCTGCATCCTCTGAAAAATTATCAGTCGTAAACGGTGGAGCAAGAATGTCTTCCAGCATGGCACCTGTGTCATCTGCACGTTGACCAGCATGCATGATCTGTGGCTCTGCTTGAAGCATCTCCTCAGTTACCACACCTTCACCGTGGTTACTCCAAAACTTGTAGTAGGGATCGAATCCGTTCGCAGACAAGTGGAGACGAACAATAACCTTGTGATATTTAAAATTGTTCTGACATTTCTTGCATGGACAATAAATTTCGGGAGTTGATAATCGTAGTGGGTTACTGTCAGAGAACGCTAAAAATGCGTCTATCCCATCTTGGTATCGTTGGTCTTTATGCATATCATCATTTGATATTTCCATAAATGACTTGTCAGGAACCGGCCGCATCTATAATAAATTTCAGAATGAGATATAAGTTTATTTGATATCACAGAACTAAGCTGACAAAACAATCTAAACCACACTGTAACTTATTAAACTACAAAAGGCCAACCAATCAGATACTGCCATTCAGTGGCTTTTATTTGAGAGTGTTGATTTGTTAAAATTTTCCTAGTTATCACAAGTAGTTGTGTGGTGAATAAATGGATAGCATCATGACCTTATGGTTTTCATAAAAAGAATTTGCCCTCTCATTATTGGTTTGAAACCCCCTTGATACACTGTTAATGGGGAAATTCGAGTCACTGTGTGGTGAATAAATGCCCTTGCATTATTGGTTTAAAACCCTCTCTATTACAATGCTAACAGGGATATTCGAACCCATCACCTCAATACAAAGGAAAGGCATGCTATGTAAATTTGACAGCTAATGCATAATGAAAGCAGACGGAAGAAACCAGAGCGACAGAAACTGCAATCAAACAGTAATTAGTAGCGAAAAAATGAAGCATAAAAAACTAGCAAATCAATATAACTACTGAATCTTCAAGAGATTCTCCTGATCTTAAATAAAAATGCACAAAATTTCCAACAGGCTAAGAATAAACACAACCAAAGCGTTGTTTTAGCAAGTCAAACTCATGTATCATATGGCATAAATATATTCTCAACTAATAATAAACAAGTTGCACCTGCTCCAAAACATAATCCGCTTGATTTTCATGCATAAACAGGATTGGCTTAACGTTCAAGCTAGCATTATGACCAGATTAACCCTAGACTTATAACTTGTGTCACTCCATCTTTAAATGACACAGAAACTCACGTCATATAATATGCATTTCTGTCATATGAGAAAGTGGGTCTTTTATATGACATACAAGCACGTTTGCTCATATAATACATATCTTTCGCTCGAATCTTACACGGGACATTCATCTTCCTCGACTGTTTCTTTCATTTTCTCCCACACGCTTGGATCCTCCTCTCCATGGAGATATGTTAATCTCTTCATTATTAGAGTTTTCTGTTCTTGTTCTTCTTTTTGATGAATTGCTTGTTTCTAAATTTTTTAGGATTTGCTTTCCAATCAAATAAATTACAATTCTTTTATTCATTTTGAACCCAAAATTAAACATTACATGGAACTGAATTCAGTAAAAAAGAGTGAACAAAAAAGAAAAATATTTTGAACCCAAATTTAAACAGTAAAAACGAGTTCATTTCAATTTTGAAATACAAACTTGCATCAAAAGGAAAGCGAGAGCTACAATAATCATATCTATATCCAATATTCATATCCATATCCTTCTGAATTCAGCAATTTGATACATGCTGACTCTCAAAACATGAGTAGGAAAATTTTGTGAATACAATAATACATTAGACATCCAATTAGCATATGGCTTTTTTCCAGGTCCATGTCCTTAAAGCCATGACTGAAGATATGACTGAAGACGCAATACCATGTCCTTAAAGGCAAAGAACACTTCAAAAATGCAGATTGAAATATAGAGGCGAATGATTATGACTTCTAAATAGAAAGTGACTACTCCCGTAGAACTTGGGTGTGACATTTGATTGCGTTAAAGTTTTTATTGCGACCTTAATCATAATTTTTACCAACAATTATTTCGCTAATATGCTAATAAATTCTACGGGAAGAAACATGCTAAAACTCAAGATTACAACTCTCTCTTCAGAAAGTCTCTCTTGGTCGCAGAAGTCAATTTTGAATATTTTACATCATGTTTTCACACCCTGGATAAGCACCAAAACAGTTTCCTTGTCCTAAACTCCTAATCAAAGTATTTCTGGGTATGTGAATGTGATTTCCTCACATATGCCTTCTGTTAGATGTCAATGGCACAGATGATGTCAACAATAAACCGGGAGAAAAATTTAACAGCAAGCCAACAACTAATTAAGATTGAGGATAAGAGTGTCGAAGGGGAAAGTAAAGGGGAGAGATTTATTTGAAGATGTGCTGATCGAACAACACCAAATATGACATTTTTTTAAATTGAGAAGTCAACTAAATAACGGAATGATTGACATTTAGAAACTTTTAATCAAAATATCCTATTGATCCCCTCTCCTCTCCCTCTCTCTCCCCCCCCATCCAATAATGGAGGGCTTGAGAATGCAAACCTGATCCACTGCTTAATTAGTTCTAATCATATAGGACAACGGCCTTTATTTTGTTTAGCTCTCTCTGGACCCATTTGATAACACATAATACATAGAATGAAGTAACCCCGACTACATTTTGTCATTGTTTATTAGGAACTGTAACTGTAAGTCTACCTTGATTACAGTTTAGTTGGCAATTTAGGTAAAGGTAAGTTTGATCCAATAAACCTCGATTGATATGTCACGGAACTTCTAGATGAATCATCGAAGTTTGGTGTGTGATAATGATGAATAAGGAATGTTCTGATAGATAGGATCATAGGAGTCATGTTACTGGTAAGAGATGTATTCATCCATCCCACTACATAACTAACCTATGGAAAACTAAAAGAAGTTGTTGGGATGGTTGGTATCCTTTCAAATATAAAACCCTAGCATGCTTGTAGATAGCACAAGCTAGACTTGTTCCATGTATGTGTTGTGCTCAAGAATTTAAAAGAGTGGCATATATATGTTTTCTTTGTTAAATCTCAGAGAATATTTATGCATGCACCAACCGATATAGGTCTATATATCTTGGCCTATACTACCAAATGAACCAAACAAAAAGACCACACTGCAGAAAGGTCTTCTTGAATAAATAAATAAATAAATAAAAAGGATATGTTAAATGTCAGCCCTGACATCAACAAGGGAGCTAACATTGACTTGATAATTAAACTTTCTACCATCTGATGAAGTTAAGTAACAGTGTTTGTAATTCGTTTCTTACTGTCAATAATCAACTAGATTCGATCTGGAAACTTGGCATTAGGGGAAGAAATATCAGTGTAGCATGTGTTTTTCTTTAGAAAGGATTGGTTGGTTAGGTTCTATATATCCTATTCAATAGACCTAACTCCTATCTAACTTTGAATATGCTTTACAGGATCATACTGGCATTTCTTCGTGCATTTGGCTATGGGCTGTATAGCTTATTTCAACTGTTATGATGTGTGATGTTATGATATATCGATCTCCGTGTAATAATTAAACATAGTAATGCAAGCAATAATATTTTAAAAAAATTAAATATAAAGGGCTCAAGTTGCCATCGCTTGTTTGTATTTCATTCGTCTTTGCTAATAAACTGAACAAGTTTTCAAATGTTTTCTATTGAATAGAATTTGAATTTGAACAACACGTGGAGCTTTGTACAAGCTACTAATTCTGAGTGTAATATTGTGGTTGAGACTTCATTATTTTGTGATATAGTATGTTTTCTTTGGAGATTGCAACCATTGTACTGATTGCGCTTATAAAAGTGGCTTACACAAGAGAAAGAGAGAGGGGTGGCTACCAAGTAGCTGGACTGTTGGGGTTTTTGGTGTGCAGTCAATGGCTTGTGGCCAAGGGAAAGAGTCTTACCCACTTAGTAACCAATAATCAGACTTTGGATTCAAAGAAGAACAAAACAAAAACAAACATGATTAACATATCAAACTTCAAATAAAGAAAGGAGGGCATCTCCCTTGTGCCCTTTTTTCTCACTCTCCCTGATGTCTACACTACACACCCTCTTACATTTTTCAAAGATTTCTTTTTTTCTTGCTTAACTGTCCACTCCAAATCTGCAAGAAACCCCCAAGGTTTCCAATTCTAAATTAAAAATTAAAAATTTCTAAATTAATTAGTATATATTTAACGGTGTCATTATCCCCTTGTACATATATTATTGCCTCTAAGCCATCTCCTACTCCAACTCCCTGCTAACTAATTTTCAAACCACATACTGTGTTTGTCACATAATTCATCCAACAAGCAATTACACAGAAAGAACATAATTAACAAGAATACCAAAATTTTATTGAATAAATAACATCGATCAAATTCAGAACCTTATCGTCGTCGCCGGAGAACAGCGTCTCCGGAGTATCAAATTCAAAAATAACTAATTAGTTTGATCGGCTCTTCTGCAAAAATTAAAAGCCCTAATTTGTTAGAATAGATAAAGATAGAGGCATAGATAGAGAGAGGGAGGAATATAGCTACCCGCGCCTGAGTCCACGTCTCCTGAGAACACGTATAGAGTCGGTGAAAAGAAGCCCTAATTTTTTTTCTTCGAGCTTTGATCGTCGATCGTCACCGGGTCTCGTCGATCGATCGAGAGATAGATTTTCGCCTGAGTTTTGATCACGCCGGGGACCGTCGCTCTACAGACGGGATCGTCGCCGAGGTCCGTCGCTCGACAGACGGGATCGTCGCCGTCTTTCGTCGAGAGAGAGAGTGAGAGAGCAAACGAGCGGCGCGCGATGGAGAGGGGTTTTGTCACGGGTTATATTTTTTAGGTCTATATTTACCATTATAATTTTCGTTTAATGAGTTTCCATTATTATTTTCATTTGCCGCCAAGGTTACGCGCCAAGTTTTCGCTGCGTCCGTGTAACGTGTCAAATAAACATTTGTCAGTGATAAACACGGGCAATTAGAATTATCAGCCACGAATTATTTCCGTGACACTTATATTATTCTGACGGAAAGTCTAGTGATGATGTTTTCGTGGCCATTTACTATTTGCCACGACAAAATCCGTGGCTAATACTATAATAGCCACGGAATAATAGCCACGGAATTATTCGTGGCTAAAGATGAAACAATGGCCACGGAATCGTTTCGTGACAGATGTCCCGTGGCTGTTGCTCTATTTTCTAGTAGTGATGGCTACTAAAGCAATAAGAGATATCATCATAAGGAACATATCTAGCAAAAAAAGGAAAAGATAATAAAGAAATAAAAATAAAAGAGAGAAAAGAAAAGAAAAACAAGCACACAATATGATGTATGAACACAAATAAAGGGGAAATAAGTTGGAAAAATCAAAAAGATGATGCAAAAATTTTGAAAAATTCTAAAAACCCTAAAAATAGAGTAAAAGTGCAACTAAATGGCATAGAAGTGCACTCCCCCAAGATTAAACTTCACATTGTCTTCAATCTGATCTTAATGGAAGAATATAAGGAACAACGATAAATATGGGGGGTGAATAAAAAATGATGAAATGAATGACATGAAATCCAAATGCAAATATAAGCACATGCAATGATTAATGAGAGTGCCTTCCCCCAAGCGTATACTAAACAATCATATTCAAATGACTCGATCAAAAATGTCACGGCTTTGCTAAGCGAGGTTGAGTCAAACGAATAATAATGTGAGTATTCACTTGAAAAAGATGCTCGATGGGTGGGGAGCAAAAAGGGTGTGACACATCAAAATGTGAAGAGGGCAATTAATATAGCATATAAAGGGTAGGGTGTAAAATATTTTTGTTGCAGTCATATGAGGTGATATTTATTCAAGCAAATATATACGGTCCTTTCGCTGTCGAGACGGTTTGTGTTTATTGAAAGCATGAAATAATACACTACTGGATTAATGTCACCTATAGCAAAAGGCGGATCCAATATCTTTGCCGGTGCAGGCAACTGCTCTAACTGATCCTTCCGTGGCTCTGCCAAGTGCATGTGTCCACGGACTCCATCAGAGTCCAGCAATGCAGCTCCCAGCATCTCCCCAAGGACTCCACCTGTACACTGCAAGAGATAAGCAGCATCAATATGATGTGGATAATTCTTTTCCAAAATAAATATATTCCAAAGAGGGTCATCAACATAAGTATTTAAAATTAAAAACGGTTGACAACACTTCACTTGAAATAAATCTCTACTCTCATACACCACATCGATCAACTCCTCGTTGTTCGCCTCAGGTTGTTTATGTAACTTTGGTATATAAGCGTGGGTCTCATCAGGCAACTCCTTATTATCGTCAGACTTATCCCATCGCACCTCCTGATAATATTCAATAACATTCATGGGTGCTAACTCCTCGCTCTCCTCCTCATATACGTCCCATCGTGCCTCTTGGTCATATGTATGTGTATCCTGTAAAAGGTGCAATGAGTCGTCAAAATGTGAATCATAGTAAACATCATACACGGGAGGGGAATCAAATGTAAGAAACGAGGGGGTAAAAAGATCTCTCTGAATGGGAGCCATAAGCTCCATGGGATACTCCTCGGCATCAGTGGAAGGGTGGTCCTCAGAGGGATACTCAGCCTCTGTAGAAGGAGGGGATGGCTGCGGTAGCTCGAAAGGAGGGGCACAATTCGGGCTCCATCTGTGTGCAGATGTCATCGTCCCAAGTCACGTCCTCCTCGATGGTCTGCTCCGCTAATGTAGGCATGACCTCCTCAATAATATCCTCTGATGGTAAAGGTTGCTCTGACTTAGGTGGGTGGCAGGGGGAGGCGACGATGGCACAAGGTGGCTCTATAGGCTCATGTATCTCGACCGTGGTGTAAAAATGGGTCTTGTGCCCCTCAACTAGAGCGTAGACTCCATAATCAATTGTGCCTGTGGGACAGATATAATGAGTAATAAATTTTTGAAATTCGAGCTCAAAAGGATCACCTGTCGTTATTGTTAAAGGACCGATTTCTCAAACTACGTCGACAATGTTTCTCAATATGTCCAAATATGTGTCATCCTTCGACAGCTCAGATGTCTCTATTTGTGGAGTGTTAATGGTGTAAAGGTGGATATAATCATCTTCAAGTGAAACATGCACTTCGTCTACGATAGTACCTGCATCAGGGACATTAGCCATAACAAAATCAATGAATACTTCGTCGGATGGTTTACCTACCATAACGGTTAGCGAACAGGTAGATTGAGCATCATCTATCATTTACTCCAAGGTTACTGCCAACTGCAGATCACTGAACTTTTTCACTTGCATCCTCTTCATAAACTCACGTGATGGTCCCTTTAGCCTTCTAGCGAAGATATTAAATAGCATTAAACCATCCCACTCATGGTCTGACTCCGTCTGGATCATTCCTAACATTTTTTCAAACCTGGACAAAGCTTTCCTGAAGGACTCTCCATCAGCCTGACAGAATGTAGCGAGATATATGTAGGATTGTATAGAACCCGGTCGCATCTTCTTTGGAAGCACCATCACTGCAACAACTCTACCTGATCAAGCAAAGTAAACAACCTGGAAAAGACGTTAGTGGTACAAAGAGAGATAAATATAATAATTATAGCAGGTGGTGTGGAAATCTCTCTCTCTCTCTCTCTCTCTCTGTTTTTTTGATTGTTTGTTTATTGTTTTTTTCGTAGTCTAATCAACCTAGTTGTGACAAATTGGCACCAGCAGGAAACACCTCCCCGACAACGACGCCAAAAACTTGATCGCTCCCGGATATACACCCAGGAGACAGTCGTAGTTTTATCGCAAGGGCACGGTGTAGTGGCGAGCAGGTATCGAACATGAGGAGGTGATGTTGGCTCCAATCTATCCTAGGTTGGTACGACTACGAATGTTTTATTGGTGGAGATGGTTATGATGTGATGTAATGACAATGGTGGTGGATATCGGTGTCGGTGATAAAGATGTCGGATAAATATCGATTCAAATTCATTATAATAAAAGTGCATGGGGCTAGAGAATCCCCAATATGGATCGTCATGCATCTCTATGAATCGCGAATCTCAATGTTGCAAGACATGTATTGCGGTGAACTAGTCGTAACTAAATAGTGAACCAAGCTCACGCGCTCGCGCTATTGCCGGTTTATAGCAACCTAGATTAGAGCCCACTCTGGTGCAAACCCTAACCTAAGCCACTAGCATGAGGATAGACATCATTGTTCAATCGCACCTCGAGCCCATTCTCGTGCAAACTTGAGTTATGATCTAAATTGTGATAGCTCGTATTCGTCCAATATCTTGCAAACAAATATGTGTATAGATTTATAATAAAAATGATATCTTTGGTCCAATCTCTTGCAAACCAAGTCTAGTGAATCTCAATTATAAACCTAAATCGAATATCTAGGCCTTCCCATCGATCGGAATCCAATCTCTTGTAAACTCTATATCGATAGAAATTCCTAGCTATCTGTGATAAATCAATCACAACCTAACCTCCTAGCAATTCTAGCAACATATAATTCCATTCATCACAAATCTGAAATTAGATCCATAGGGTTCATCCCCTTCCTTAGAATAGCAATCAACCAAGCATAGCAATAACGATATAGGAATCAAGAAAAAATATTGATTGCATATAAAAAGATATCAAATCAATGATTAAAAGAAAAAACCAAACATACTTAGCTTTTATCAAGAATCCCAATCCAAATACAAGCATCTAGATCCAATAGGGGGCATAGGGCATGGCCTAACTGTAACGATACGTTTTCGTTGTACTTTGTTCGTGCACATGCTTTTGGCCGTGCACGTGTTTATTTTAGACTTTATTTGTTTGTGAACACTTTTGTGTGATATGCTGTTGTGAACGTCTCTGAGAGTATTAAATAGTGGCACTATCTTGGAACGACACTTCTCGAGTCGTTTTTCCACAATTTAAACTTACTCGATGAGACGTGACGATTTTCACTTTTGACGGGAGACGTTTCTATTTTTAGTTTCGTCGTCCGACGTCAAAATTGAGATCCGTCTTCTTAGTTAGCTCACTCTCGTCATCACGATCACCACGATATTTATTTTATAATTTTTGGAGTTTATTTGACCACTTTTATATTTTTAACAAGGTTTATAATATTTTTAATAATTTATTTTTAAATCAATTTCGGCCAAATAAAATTTATTTGAGTTTTAAACGTTTTAAAGAATTTTGAGCCAATTTCCAGCTCATTTGGACCCAGTCAAACCCTTGGGTGAGTTGGAGAAGTTGGATTTCAAATTTTAAATTATTTTAAACTTCTAATCCTATTAGATTTAGCCCTAGACCATGTCAACCCATCTACACTATATAAACAACCCCTAGGAAGACCTATTTTCACAAGAAATTAACCCTAGCCTCTTCCAAAACTCAAATTGGACGTTGCGACGATTCGTCGCAACATTGCGACGTTCAGCCACCGCACCGACCGAAGAAAACGGCCCCGTTCCCCCGCTCTGACCGAAGCCCCGCTCCGCACCACAGCCGCTCCGCACGCTGCAGCAGCCGTCGCCCCCGTTCCCCCGCTCCGACCGAGAGAGACTCTCGGTCAGACCGAGGGCTCAACCCGCACAGCACGCCCGCACCAACCCCGCTCCGTTCGCCCGCCTCCGCTCGTGCCTGACCGAGCGGGCCGCCCGCACCGACCGACGTTGCAACGATTGCAACGTTGCAACGTCGCAGCCCCCGCATTCTCAGTGCACGACCAACCCTCCCTACCGATCTGACCGAAGGAGGCCCCCGCACCCGCGCTGCTGCACACCCCCAAGCGCCGCACAGCCCCGTTCCCCGCAGCGACCGATAGGATCTCCCGCATTGGCTGGGTACGACCGAGAGCCACTCGTCGCAACCCCGCATCTGTCGCACCACTTGCCTCCGTGGGCCCCCTAAGTTCTCCAGAGGTATTGTGGGTCCCCCAAAGGTCCCTAGGACTACTGTGGGCCCCACCTAGGTGCGTTCTATTCGACGACTTGCCGCGTACGACGTCGTCGCACGTCGTAGCCTGTCGTCGCACGTGCGAGCTTTGGAATCTGGAATCGTCGCCCCGGTTGATTGCTCTGAAATTTCCAGCGAGGAATCTAATTGGAATCTGGACTTGTGACCGGCGCCCCGTTTACGGTTTGGGCGCGGTGTCGTTTTACCGCAAGTGCACGGTTAGTGTAGGGTGCGGGTTTATCGAACTCAGGGAGGTGGATGGCTTGAGTGGCTACTAGCCTCGCCTAGGTCGTGTGCTAGCTACGCGGATGATATGGGTGGAAGTGTAGAAATAAGGGAAAGAAATGAAAAAGACACGAAATGAATCCCCGCTAACACGGGCTAGAGCATTCATGACACTTGGCATTTGACTTGACCCAGGATGAGACATTGCCCCAAAAGGTGGTACCTAGCGTCCATGGCCCGATATTCCGGTCGGTGCCAAGCACGCTAGGCCTACCCGGTTCCGGACGGTGGGCATTCCCATGTCCATTAACACCTTCCGCAACCGGGAGCATTAAGGCCACAATGATATCTCCCAACACTTCGTCCAAGCCGCTCCCGCGCGCGAGGACTCGATGTCAACGCTCGAGGCGTGAGCTATGGCTAGGGAGTCAACCGCCAAGTTTATTCCCCCTTGGCCCGACGGTCAGAGGCGGTCTTTCTCCCACCAATGACAATGAAACACCCCTGCGTAACCCTAATGGCCAAATAGGTCAAATGTGATTTCTAGCAATACATCGAAGCGGATCTTGACAGGACAAGCACCGGACCCCAATCCCCAACACATCTAGTGTGTTGCCAAACGAATTGGACCCAGATTGCTAGAAATCCCCATTGACGCATTTCATCGAACACGTGCCATGCAACCAAGCCAAATGAAACAACCCAAGCATCAATCCTACCCTAACCCGTATTAGGGTTCATCAATACTACTCCATGATGAAAAACATATAAACAAACAACACAAAAAACATACAAACATTCATCATGAAGCAAAACAAATACAACACAAAAAAATGGAGAACAAGAGAAAGAAATACTTATCTTGAGTTTGAATCTTCAATCCAATACAAGATTTATTACAATAGAAAACCTAATCTAACCTAATCTAAAACTCCCAAGAGAAAGGGGCAAAAAGCCCTAAAAAAACTGAGGAAGAATGATCCAAAGTCGTGCTTCAACTTCCCTTTTAAAAGCCCCCTCAAAACCCAACCGGTTCGGGTCCAAAACTGTCAAAAAAGGCCCACCCGATCGGGTGGAAACTCACCCGATCGGGTGGAATAAACAGAGAGCTCAGATTCGCAGAAACAGATCTCACCCGGTCGGTTGACAAGTCAACCGATCGGTTGAAGTGAAATTTCAGACAGCACCCAGTTTCAGCACATAGCTGCGCTCAGAAAATTCCAGAAAAATCTAGAAAAATCAGATTTGGGCATGCGACCTATCGTTAGAAAGATAACGACGATGCCGACGCTAGAAAAATAAGAAATCACCCAAAATCCTTCTGGAATGATAGCATATCTTCAATGAATGAGCAGTAGTGCGCGAAAGGAGACGAAAAGGCCACCCGATCGGTTGAAATGTCAACCGATCGGGTGAGCGGCTTGTTGCTTCGGCTGTCGCCTTCGGGAGCATCAACCGGGCGCAGAGGAGAGAGGGTGGTGTGATCGGGTCGTCCTTCGGAGGAATCGGCTACAGATGAACCGATCGGGTGAAGGTCACCCGATCGGTTGGAATTCAGCTCCATTTTCCCGAGAACTCTGTTGGGATGAACCGGTCGACGAACCGGTCGGTTGAATTTGCTCCTCGCTCCAACTTCAGTCCGGGTCGTGCACGCATGCATCACCCGATCGGTTGGCTGTGTCCAATCGATCGGGTGGGGGCTGAAAAGTGGCAATCTTGGTCGTTTGACCCCCTGGATCACGCGTGACTCCTCCCGTTGCTCCGGGGACTCATAATATCGTCGTTTTATGTCCCAAATGCTAGAAATTCCTGCAAAATACCAAAAACACGGAAAATTGAAAGAAAACAAGAAAACACGAGAAAACGAATACAAGACGACGGTAAATAACGGAAAAATACGGAAGAAAACGTGCGCAAATATATGAAATATAAACGCACGTCAAAATCCCCCAAGCTGAACTCTTCCTCGTCCTCGAGGAAGACGAGTGAGAGTAGGAGCTCGGAAGGGAAAAATAGAGAGGAAGAAAGAAAGAGAAAACTCTAAATCCTAGATCGTCCATCAGAGCCAACAAAATCAAAACGACACACCAAGCAAGCAAACGTCAAATCACACCACCCAACCTAGGAAAACGAGTCCAAATAAGTGTCGTGGGCCCACGCGGTGAAGCGCGAGTGAGTGCGGTCGTGTGCTAGCAAAAGGCGTCGCTTTCTACAATGTGCTATGAGGCTCGATATACACAAATCCAAGATATGACCCAAATATCGATTCGATTTCAATTAAGCGGTAAATATATAGTTCAAGCATGCATGAGAATAGAGAGAATCGAAACATATCATGCGTCAGGGACTCCACAACTAGGGTTAAGGAAATCACCACACCGAAGCCTAGATACTAGCTAAAAAGTTCCTAAGCCAAGTGTTTTCGAAAACGAAGGGGGTTGAGATGATGTGGAGTAGAACACTCGGTGCAAATTCTCGCCTTCCCCTTATTCACGGCAAGTAGGAAAATATTCACACTGGAATTTTTTTTTGGGTTTTGGGTATTTGTATTTTTTTTTTTCTTTTCTTTTCATTTCTCATCTTTTTGGGTTTTTCTTTTCTTTTCTCCTTTTTTTTGGATTTTTGGGAATTGGGATATTTACATGTGTACTCTCCCAAGTGGGAGAACGGTACACGATGAGGGGATTTGCACCAAGTAAAATAAAAATGAAATCGGATTCTAAACACTTGGACAAAGGAGATATTTCTCGCTAATCAGAGCATAGGCTAAATGGGTTATCCTAGTCCTTGTTTGTGGAATCCCGACACATGCGAATTGAAATATACGATATAAATATAGCATGCATATAGAAGCAGATAGTAGAAGCAAATACCGCATATTCAAATCGAAGCATGATAATCAAGGGGTCAACCAAGGATAGGTATATAAAACATAATCACAAGGTAGAAGCACACCAAACAACTAGGCACGACGCACGACTCACAAAAAGCTAAGTGGACCCGCGATGCATGAAATGCAATAGGACTCGATATCCTAGGGTTAGTGAATGTGATTATCGAAGCTGTGCAAGGTGCGCGTGTGATTTTCGTGGCAATTCATCATAGGGTTCATCTCTAGGAGAAAGAGATAAAAAGAAGAAAAGAAAAAGAAAAAGAAAAACACGGAGAAAAACGAATCAAATAACGAAGAAAAAGAGACAAATGACGCATGAAGTGCGACTCCCCCAAGCTGAAGCTTGCATTGTCCTCAATGCAATAGTAGTGAATACGGGAGGGCAATGAAGATGGGGGGGAGTTATGCACCGACACAAAAAATGAAAAACACGAAAAACACATGAGCGAAACTAAAAAATTAAATAAAAAGAAACACTCAAATAAAAGGTATAAAACACAACAAAAGAACACCTAGACACAGACACACAACAACGACACACGAAAACATGCACACAAATCGATTTCCCCCAAGCTGAGCATGACAATGCCAGTGAAACGATATGATCAATGTGATGCAGAAATATGTAAGGGGAAGATCGGAAAAGAAAAGAAAGAAATCAAAATGCAGGAGAGACAGTCTGCTCGTTCTCCTCGGAAGAGGATGTGGGGTGAAATGATAGAAGGGCACGACATGAAGGGTTATTAAGATGCAAAAGCAAATCCTAGATACGCTCCCCTCGCTAATGAGAGGAGAGGAGATTATTCAAATCTAAACTAGAAAGCGGTAAATTTTTACACTACTGGATTAGGATACACCTGAGCATATGCGGATCCAAGATCTGAAGGGGGGCAGGTAGCTGCTCTAACTGCTCCTTCTGTGGCTCCGCTAGAAGCGATGTGCCACGTGTGCCAATGGACCCAAGCAATGCACCTCCAAGCATCCCTCGTAGGTGTCCACCTGTGACCTGCAAAGGAAGAGGTGCATTAGTCCATGGCAAGAAATTATTTCCCGAAATAAATGTATCCCAGAGATAATCGTCAACATAAGATGGAAAAATATTAAACGGGTGACGAACACTCCCTGAGAATGGTTCGCTATCCTTTGTACTAGTGACGACCGAATTCTCGCTCTCCATGAGAAGTGGCTCTTCAGGTAGTGACGCACCGCAGCATACCTCAAGGGAAGTAGATCCTGTGTCCTGTGAGAGATATGGCGTGTCAAAAATATATGAGTCTAAAGAAATAGGACGTGAAAAGCGAGACTCAAATGTGGAGTGAGAGTGAGTATGAAAATCTCCCTGAATAGGGGCAATATGCTCAAGTAGATGCTCAGTCGCAGAAGAAGTTGAGCGTGACGGTAGGGGTAGATGTGGCTCGGGCTCCATGAAGTGGATGATCGTATCCAAGCCCTCATGCACATCCTCCTCGACGATATGCTCATGCTCCTCCATCTGCCCGATGTCCTGAATGACATCCTCATGGTCGACCACCGACCAAGGAGGAAGGTTTAACAGAGATGGCTCTGGAGGTGGATGTGGAGCGGACCCCTCGTATGTGGTCGTGGTGTCCTCGTCCTCACGCACATCCTCCTCGCCGGTATGCATAATCTCTGTAAACTCCTCAGTGCTCTCATAGGACTCATGTGGGGTATCCAAATCAAGACAAGAAATCTCTCCCACAGATCCTAGATAAATCTCCCCATCCTCACTATCATCATCAAAAAATGCTTCGTCATCCAAGTGGTAGTGATGGAAAAATGGGGTATCGGCTTGAGATGTGTCTATGGTGGCCGTTGGCATGGTGGTCTCAACCATGAAAGTGGGTATAACCTCTCCTTCATCCCCTCTCCTCGGTGTCAGCTCGGTGATTGGTACCATTAAGTTTTGTAATATTTGGCCGTGGTTAAACATGGCACTTTCAAGGAGAGACACGAGGCTTGATTCTTCTTGTGTTTGTGGAGGGGTATAAGGTTGAGGAAATGGATGGGAGGTGTTTGGGCTAAGGTTGTGGGAAAATGTTTGGCCTTGGAGTGGGGGGAGGCTCTCAAGCGTAAATGGGCAATCATAATACACATGCCCCGCCATCCCACAAGTCTCACAAACCACAACCGAATAAGGATCGTATCCTCCCATCTGAGCATCGAAATCTGATCTCCACATGGCAATATCAAAGATACATGGACAACAAAAATGAGCAAACTAGAGAGGAGCGTCAATAGCACAAGAGAATAACAAAAAGATAATATAATGGTGGGGGAAAAATTTCTTGGTTATTGAATACATATTTTTTTTGTTATGCGTAGTCTAACGAACCCAAGCTAAGCTAATATCAAACCGAACGCCTCCCCGGCAACGGCGCCAAAAACTTGACCGGCGCCCCGTTTACGGTTTGGGCACGGTGTCGTTTTACCGCAAGTGCACGGTTAGTGTAGGGTGCGGGTTTATCGAACTCAGGGAGGTGGATGGCTTGAGTGGCTACTAGCCTCGCCTAGGTCGTGTGCTAGCTACGCGGATGATATGGGTGGAAGTGTAGAAATAAGGGAAAGAAATGAAAAAGACACGAAATGAATCCCCGCTAACACGGGCTAGAGAATTCATGACAATTGGCATTTGACTTGACCCAGGGTGAGACATTGTCCCAAAAGGTGGTACCTAGCGTCCATGGCCCGATATTCCGGTCGGTGCCAAGCACGCTAGGCCTACCCGGTTCCGGACGGTGGGCATTCCCATGTCCATTAACACCTTCCGCAACCGGGAGCATTAAGGCCACAATGATATCTCCCAACACTTCGTCCAAGCCGCTCCCGCGCGCGAGGACTCGATGTCAACGCTCGAGGCGTGAGCTATGGCTAGGGAGTCAACCGCCAAGTTTATTCCCCCTTGGCCCGACGGTCAGAGGCGGTCTTTCTCCCGCCAATGACAATGAAACACCCCCGCGTAACCCTAATGGCCAAATAGGTCAAATGTGATTTCTAGCAATACATCGAAGCGGATCTTGACAGGACAAGCACCGGACCCCAATCCCCAACACATCTAGTGTGTTGCCATACGAATTGAACCCAGATTGCTAGAAATCCCCATTGACGCATTTCATCGAACACGTGCCATGCAACCAAGCCAAATGAAACAACACAAGCATCAATCCTACCCTAACCCGTATTAGGGTTCATCAATACTACTCCATGATGAAAAACATATAAACAAACAACACAAAAAACATACAAACATTCATCATGAAGCAAAACAAATACAACACAAAAAAAATGGAGAACAAGAGAAAGAAATACTTATCTTGAGTTTGAATCTTCAATCCAATACAAGATTTATTACAATAGAAAACCTAATCTAACCTAATCTAAAACTCCCAAGAGAAAGGGGCAAAAAGCCCTAGAAAAACTGAGGAAGAATGATCCAAAGTCGTGCTTCAACTTCCCTTTTAAAAGCCCCCTCAAAACCCAACCGGTTCGGGTCCAAAACTGTCAAAAAAGGCCCACCCGATCGGGTGGAAACTCACCCGATCGGGTGGAATAAACAGAGAGCTCAGATTCGCAGAAACAGATCTCACCCGGTCGGTTGACAAGTCAACCGATCGATTGAAGTGAAATTTCAGACAGCACCCAGTTTCAGCACATAGCTGCGCTCAGAAAATTCCAGAAAAATCTAGAAAAATCAGATTTAGGCATGCGACCTATCGTTGGAAAGCTAACGACGATGCAGACGCTAGAAAAATAAGAAATCACCCAAAATCCTTCTGGAATGATAGCAGATCTTCAATGAATGAGCAGCAGTGCGCGAAAGGAGACGAAAAGGCCACCCGATCGGTTGAAATGTCAACCGATCGGGTGAGCGGCTTGTTGCTTCGGCTGTCGCCTTCGGGAGCATCAACCGGGCGCAGAGGAGAGCGGGTGGTGTGATCGGGTCGTCCTTCGCAGGAATCGGCTACAGATGAACCGATCGGGTGAAGGTCACCCGATCGGTTGGAATTCAGCTCCATTTTCCCAAGAACTCTGTTGGGATGAACCGGTCGACGAACCGGTCGGTTGACTTTGCTCCTCGCTCCAACTTCAGTCCGGGTCGTGCACGCATGCATCACCCGATCGGTTGGCTGTGTCCAACAGATCGGGTGGGGGCTGAAAAGTGGCAATCTTGGTCGTTTGACCCCCTGGATCACGCGTGACTCCTACCGTTGCTCCGGGGACTCATAATATCGTCGTTTTATGTCCCAAATGCTAGAAATTCCTGCAAAATACCAAAAACACGGAAAAGTGAAAGAAAACAAGAAAACACGAGAAAACGAATACAAGACGACGGTAAATAACGGAAAAATACGGAAGAAAACGTGCGCAAATATATGAAATATAAACGCACGTCAACTTGGAGCGCGATCTTTTATTCCAACCCCCGGCGTCGCTACCCGACGCCGGTGTAGCTTTCGCGTCGTGTTGAGGTAACGTTTTGCACCCCTAGGACCCCCAACCCAATTGCATGCTAATCAAGAATAAAATCAGTATTTTTAAAGTATTTTAAATGTTTTAGAATTCACTAATCAAGATTAATAAAACGGATGTAGGCCGGTGGACTTGTGCACGTAGGATTATTGTGTTTTGGACTCGTTGGACGGTGTTGCTCAGACGTGATACTTGCAGGCAAGTGAAACTTGCCAACTCTTTTGTAGGGCCATGTTTTTAGGCCACTTCCTTGTTTTCAGCGTAAAAGAGACTAGTCAGTGAAATGATAGCTGGCTAGACGCCTACTTGATCTAGTTTGACAACGAAACTAGATCCGTCACCTAAATGATCTAGCTTGACAACGAAGCTAGATCCAACCCTTTAAACTTGTTGTTCATGCATACTAAACTGTCACGTTTACTTTCCTTACCTATACGCTTTACTACTTAGCCATGTCATGTCATCCATGCATTGAATGTCGCATTCGTAGCACACGCTACACTACTTGTACTTCCTTGTCCCGGGCTAGGTGCACCCCTATGCCATACTTGTTAAAAACACTTCCTGGCTCGTGATCCAGAAGCGAGCATTCCCGTTCGGGGGTAAGGCCCTGGCTCGATACACGTGGAGGGGTAGGGTTGAGCGACCACTCAGCGTAGAAGTGTGCCCGTACAGCCTCTTCAGCTGTAAGGCGTGAACTCTGTGCACGAGGCGCTTACTTTTCTTGTCTTGTACTTGTCTTGTGAATTTCATGTCATGCTCGTACTTTACTTTACTTTACTTTACTTTACTTGTTGCACTCATACTTAAACTGCCATGTCATTGCATCATGCTAGAACTTCTAGGTTGCTTTTACTTGTACTTTCAGTTTCCTTGTACAAGTGTTTTAGACTTGCTGACATGTGCCCCTTGCTCTTTTGGGTGTCACATGTTAGACCCTGAGCCAGAGACAGTTGTTGAGGACGAGGTCTTTGCTGACGCTGAGCCTGAGCCTACGTTCGTCGAGGAGTACGAGGACACCGGAGACCAGTCTTAGTGACTATGGAGTTACTTTTACTTTAGCTTTCTGTTAGTTGTCGGTGCTTGCACCATTACTTTGTTTTCGTACTTTGTACTTTTGTTGGCCATGCTGGGGCCTCTTTTAGACTCTTTTATTTTAGCCTGGTGGCTTTTCTGCGATGTTGAGATTTATATTTATGGATATTCTGAGATGTTTCTTTTGTCTCTTTTCGTTATTATTATCTTTGTTTCGTTTCGCATTGCAAGGACATGCAGTTTTTAAAGTGATTGACGCTTATTGGACTTGCAGCTTTGTAGCTTCAAGTCTGAGCGGACCTTCTCACGCTTCGCCTCCACGTTTTTGGGAAGCGGGGCGTGACAGGTTTTGTTGGTGGCCCATGCAGGTCCCCTCTTGCGATTGCGAATTAACGGAACAACGATAATAAACGGAATGTCCATTAAATAAATTGCAACATCCAAGTCATTAAGCTTTGAGTCTAATTTGTTTGTTCGTTTTCTATGTCATTAGATGGCTGGACGACGACAGACCCGATCTGGTAGTGGGCCCAATCGTGCTGAGGAGCCGGATAGAGAGCCCACCAAAGCTGAGATCATGAGGATGATGCATCAGATGATGCAGGTGCAGCAGGGCATGCTCCAGAATACCCAGAGTGCCCCTCGCTTTGAGCCCGGAGCGAAGCAGTTTCAGGAGCTGGGCCTGACCTACTTTGATGGATCTGAAGGACCGTTGGCTGCTGAGGAGTGGATCAGGAATACCGAGGATAATCTGAAGATGTCGAAGGTCAACCCGGCTGGATGGGTTGATCTGGTGAAGAAGCAGCTTAAGGATAATGCCCGAAACTGGTGGGATGCAGAGGAGGAGCTGTTGACGACACCGATACCTTGGGCTACTTTTAAGTCTCGGTTCGATGAGGAGTACTTTCCGAAGGCTGCCAGGAGGGAGATGTTGCAGCGATTCTTTGAGCTGAAGCAGGGGAATCTGTCGGTGGACCAGTACCACCAGGAGTTCACTAGGCTGAGTCGCTTCGCGCTGAAGATGGTGGAGGATGCGGAGGAGAAGGCTCATAGGTTTCTGCAGGGCCTTTCCCTAGACTTGCAGAGCCTGATGTCTACGACGGATATGGAGTCATATCAGAAGTTGCTGGTAGCTGCTCGGAGACAGGAGAAGATTGCGAAGCTGAAGAGAGGACAGATTTCTGGTGCTGGGAAGAGGCCTTTGGAGCAGTCTAGGCCTGGGTTCAAGCCTACCCAGTCAGTGCAGTTCAAGAGGCCAGGTGGGCCTACTGTGAAGACTTGCCATTTCTGCGGCAAGACTGGTCACAACAAGGAGCAGTACAGGAAATTTCTGGGGCAGTGCCTGATCTGTGGAGATGCTACTCATGTAGCGAGGGATTGTCGGCACGCGAACCAGCTGAGGAGAGGACCTGATGGAGCACAGCTACAGAGGGGACCAGTTGCAGCCCAGCCCTTGCAACAGAGAGCACCTGTACCTCCTGGATGTGGAGCGCCTCTTCTTCTGCAGAAGCAGGCGTATCAGCAGGCTGTTCAGCCAAGGAGACAGGCGTACTTGATGACTGCAGTGGAGACCGAGGCTGTGGACGAGGTTATCGCAGGTACCCCTCTGTCTAGTTGTTCTTCCCTTAGTTAGTTTTGATTGTTAGATTATGGTTGTTGCTTGCATATGATTGTTTGTTAGAATAGGTTTGATTGTTAGTCTGTTTGTTAGGTGTGATTTTGGTTTGCACGTTTCATGCACGAGTCCTCTTTGACTCTGGTGCATCGATGTGCATTATATCCCGGAGCTTCGTGGAGAAGCATTCCTTGACGACTTCCCCTCTTCCCAAGAGTTGGAACATCGTTACAGGAAATGGCGTTATCTCGGTGCATCGTGGGTGCAATTCTTGCCCCTTGGTGGTTTGTGGACATGAGCTTTACGCTGATTTTATTGTCCACGACATCATCAATTACGATGCAGTGCTTGGAATGGATTGGCTAGCGATTTTATATGCTACGATCGATTGTCGGAGGAAGAAGGTGGTGTTCGAGATCCCAGGACATCCGGTGTTTGAGTTCAGTCGTGGTAGCAGTTCGCTTGGTCCTGTCAGGTTTCGGGCCAAGCCGGCGGAGATTGTTGCTATGCAGATGGAGCAGAGTAGACCAGCTGTGGTACGTGAGTTCGATGACGTCTTCCCCGAGGAGATGTCTGGACTGCCACCCGATCGAGCTCTCGAGTTTTCGATCGACCTTGTTCCGGGAGCGTAGCCTATTTCGAAGGCGCCATATCGTATGGCACCAGCAGAGTTGGAAGAGTTACGTAGACAGCTGGATGATCTTTTGCAGAAGGGCTACATCAATCCCAGTGTGTCTCCGTGGGGAGCACCGGTGTTGCTGGTAAAGAAGAAGGATGGCTCGCGTCGCATGTGTGTGGATTACCGGGAGCTGAATGCTGTGACTATCAAGAATAAATATCCCTTGCCTCGTATAGATGATATCTTCGATCAGCTCAGAGGTTCGAGGGTGTTCTCTAAATTGGATTTTAGGAGTGGTTACCATCAGCTGAAGGTGAAGAAGGACGACATCCCGAAGACAGCGTTCAGGACCAAGTATGGTCACTACGAGTTCGTGGTTATGCCCTTCGGCGTAACCAATGCGCCCGCAGTTTTTATGAACCTGATGAATCTGGTCTTCTACGACTTTCTAGACAAGTTCGTCGTCATCTTCATTGACGATATTCTGATCTATTCAAAGTCAGAGGAAGAGCATGCATCACACTTGAGGACAGTGTTGGAGATCTTGAGGAAGCATCGTTTGTATGCTAAGTATTCCAAGTGCGAGTTTTGGCTGGATAGAGTTGCTTTTCTCGGGCATGTGGTGTCTGGTGATGGAATTTCTGTGGATCCCGAGAAGATTGTGGCTATCAGAGAGTGGCCTGTTCGCAGTCGGCGTCAGAGATTCGGAGTTTCCTTGGGCTTGCAGGCTATTACCGACGTTTCATTAAGGACTTTTCTCGGATTGCTGAGCCGATGACCAGACTGACGCGGAAGGATGTGCCATATGTTTGGTCTGATGATTGCGAGAAGGCTTTTGGTGTCCTGAAGGAGAGGTTGACGACTGCCCCTGTACTTGCTGTGCCTGATCGGAGTGGAGGATTCGAGATCTTTTGCGATGCTTCTGGCAAGGGTCTTGGATGTGTGTTGCATCAGCATGGGCATGTGGTTGCGTATGCTTCTCGTCAGCTCAAGGCTCATGAGAAGAATTACCCGACACATGATTTGGAGTTGGCTGCCGTCGTGTTTGCGCTGAAGATTTGGAGGCACTTCCTGCTGAGTGAGAAGGTGAAGATCTTCACTGATCATAAAAGCCTGAAGTATATCTTTACGCAGAAGGAGCTCAACATGCGATAGCGTCGATGGTTGGAGCTCATGGCAGACTATGAGATTGACTTGCAGTATCACCCTGGCAAGGTGAATGTGGTTCCAGATGCGCTGAGCAGACTTCCGGCGGTGATGATGTTGACTTCGCAGTGGAGATTGCAGCAAGATTTTTGCAAGTCTGGTATCGAGATTGTTCTTCCTGGAGAGACTTCCTCGTTGATGAGCATGCAGATACAGTCGACGATCGTGGATAGGCTCAAGGCTGGACAGTCTGGAGATGCTAAGCTGGTGAAGATTCGGGAGCAGGTGAAAGCCGGTCTGCGGACTGACTTTTTGATTCACGAGGATGGTTCGTTGAGATTTGGAGCCAGGCTGTGTGTGCCAGCTGGAGATATCAGAGAGGAATTATTGGTGGAGGCACACAGTTCGCCGTATTCTGTGCATCCTGGTGGGACCAAGATGTACAAGGATCTTCGTCTGAACTTTTGGTGGCATGGTATGAAGAGGAGTGTGGCTCGGAGCGTAGCCAAGTGTTTGGTTTGCCAACAAGTAAAGGCGGAGCATCAGCGTACGGCAGGGTTGCTGCAACCGCTTCCGATTCCGGAGTGGAAGTGGCAGCACATCACTATGGATTTCGTGACTGGACTAACTCGGATTCCGAAGCAGAACGACGCGATTTGGGTGATCGTAGACCGATTGACCAAATCTGCGCACTTTATTCCCTTCCAAGTAGGACAGTCTACCGAGACGCTAGCGAGGAGATACATGGAGGTAAATTCGCTTACTCTCCATTTCTATTTCCTTTTACTAGTTTAGATAGTGATGTAACGTGAATCGTGCAGGAGATCGTACGACTTCACGGAGTCCCTGTGAGTATCGTGTCGGACAGAGACACGAGATTCACATCTCAGTTTTGGCAGAGTCTGCAGAAGAGTTTGGGTACGAGTCTGAGTTTCAGCATGGCGTACCACCCGCAGACGGATGGCCAGTCCGAGAGGATGATTCAGATCTTGGAGGATATGTTGAGAGCGTGCATGTTAGACTTCAAGGGATCTTGGGAGGATCATCTCCATCACGTTGAGTTTGCCTACAATAACAGCTACCAGGCGAGTATTGGAATGACGCCTTTCGCTGCGCTATATGGAAAGAAATGTCGATCGCCACTGAGCTGGGATGACATTGGAGATCGGGAGCTGTTAGGACCGGAGATGATCGTGGAGGCCGTGGATGTTGTGAGGAATATTCGGGAGAAGCTGAGGATTGCGCCGGACCGTTTCAAGCATTGGGCTGATGCTAAACGGAGACCCTTGGAGTTTCAGCCGGGCGATCATGTCTTTCGGAAGATTTCTCCGAACCGCGGAGTTATTCGATTTGGAAAGAGAGGCAAGCTGAGGCCGAGGTTTATTGGACCGTTCGATGTTCTGGAGAGAGTTGGAGCTGTGGCTTATCGCTTGGCGTTGCCATCGTCGCTGGTGGGAGTTCACGACGTATTTCACGTATCTCAGTTGCGTCGATACGTTAGTGATCCATCCCATGCTGTGGATTTCTAGGAGATTACGGTTCGTCCAGATCTGTCTTATGATCAGCAGCCAGTTGAGATTCTGGATCGTCGACAGAAGCAGCTGAGGAATAAGACCGTCGACTTGGTTCGTGTGCAGTGGCGTCACGGTTCCCCTGGTGAGTCCACCTGGGAGCGTGAAGATGAGATGAGAGAGCGCTTCCCGCACCTTTTCCCCAGCAGTGCTTGATGTTGATTCCGAGGGCGGAATCATTTCTAAGGTGGGGAGGATGTAACGGTACGTTTTCGTTGTACTTTGTTCGTGCACGTGCTTTTGGCCTGCACGTGTTTATTTTAGACTTTATTTGTTTGTGAACACTTTTGTGTGATATGCTGTTGTGAACGTCTCTGAGAGTATTAAATAGTGGCACTATCTTGGAACGACACTTCTCGAGTCGTTTTTCCACAATTTAAACTTACTCGATGAGACGTGACGATTTTCACTTTTGACAGGAGACGTTTCTATTTTTAGTTTCGTCGTCCGACGTCAAAATTGATATCCGTCTTCTAAGTTAGCTCACTCTCGTCATCACGATCACCACGATATTTATTTTATAATTTTTGGAGTTTATTTGACCACTTTTATATTTTTAACAAGGTTTATAATATTTTTAATAATTTATTTTTAAATCAATTTCGGCCAAATAAAATTTATTTGAGTTTTAAACGTTTTAAAGAATTTTTGAGCCAATTTCCAGCTCATTTGGACCAAGTCAAACCCTTGGGTGAGTTGGAGAAGTTGGATTTCAAATTTTAAATTATTTTAAACTTCTAATCCTATTAGATTTAGCCCTAGACCAAGTCAACCCATCTACACTATATAAACAACCCCTAGGAAGACCTATTTTCGCAAGAAATTAACCCTAGCCTCTTCCAAAACTCAAATTGGACGTTGCGACGATTCGTCGCAACGTTGCGACGTTCAGCCACCACACCGACCGAAGAAAACGGCCCCGTTCCCCCGCTCCGACCGAAGCCCCGCTCCGCACCACAGCCGCTCCGCACGCTGCAGCAGCCGTCGCCCCCGTTCCCCCGCTCCAAACGAGAGAGACTCTCGGTCAGACCGAGGGCTCAACCCGCACAGCACGCCCGCACCAACCCCGCTCCGTTCGCCCGCCTCCGCTCGTGCCTGACCAAGCGGGCCGCCCGCACCGACCGACGTTGCAACGATTGCAACGTTGCAATGTCGCAGCCCCCGCATTCTCAGTGCACGACAGACCCTCCCTACCGATCTGACTGAAGGAGGCCCCCGCACCCGCGCTGCTGCACACCCCCAAGCGCCGCACAGCCCCGTTCCCCGCAGCGACCGAGAGATCTCCCCGCACCGAGGCTGTACGACCGAGAGTCATTCGTCGCAACCCCGCATCTGTCGCACCACTTGCCTCCGTGGGCCCCCCAAGTTCTCCAGAGGTATTGTGGGTCCCCCAAAGGTCCCTAGGACTACTGTGGGCCCCACCTAGGTGCGTTCTCTTCGACGACTTACCGCGTACGACGTCGTCGCACGTCGTAGCCCGTCGTCACACGTGCGAGCTTTGGAATTTGGAATCGTCGCCCCGGTTGATTGCTCTGAAATTTCCAGCGAGGAATCTAATTGGAATCTGGACTTGGAGCGCGATCTTTTATTCCAACCCCCGGCGTCGCTACCCGACGCCGGTGTAGCTTTCGCGTCGTGCTAAGGTAACGTTTTGCACCACTAGGACCCCCAACCCAATTGCATGCTAATCAAGACTAAAATCAGTATTTTTAAAGTATTTTAAATGTTTTAGAATTCACTAATCAAGATTAATAAAACGGATGTAGGCCGGTGGACTTGTGCACGTAGGATTATTGTGTTTTGGACTCGTTGGATAGTGTTACTCAGACGTGATACTTGCAGGCAAGTGAAACTTGCCAACTCTTGTGTAGGGCCATGTTTTTAGGCCACTTCCTTGTTTTCAGCGTAAAAGAGACTAGTCAGTGAAATGATAGCTGGCTAGACGCCTACTTGATCTAGTTTGACAACGAAACTAGATCCGTCACCTAAATGATCTAGCTTGACAACGAAGCTAGATCCAACCCTTTAAACTTTTTGTTCATGCATACTAAACTGTCACGTTTACTTTCCTTACATGTACGCTTTACTACTTAGCCATGTCATGTCATCCATGCATTGAATGTCGCATTCGTAGCACACGCTACACTACTTGTACTTCCTTGTCTCGGGCTAGGTGCACCCCTATGCCATACTTGTTAAAAACACTTCCTGGCTCGTGATCCAGAAGCGAGCATTCCCGTTCAGGGGTAAGGCCCTGGCTCGATACACGTGGAGGGGTAGGGTTGAGCGACCACTCAGCGTAGAAGTGTGCCCGTACAGCCTCTTCAGCTGTAAGGCGTGAACTCTGTGCACGAGGCACTTACTTTTCTTGTCTTGTACTTGTCTTGTGAATGTCATGCCATGCTCGTACTTTACTTTACTTTACTTTACCTTACTTGTTGCACTCATACTTAAACTGCCATGTCATTGCATCATGCTAGAACTGCTAGGTTGCTTTTACTTGTACTTTCAGTTTCCTTGCACAAGTCTTTTAGACTTGCTGACATGTGCCCCTTGCTCTTTTGGGTGTCACATGTTAGACCCTGAGCCAGAGACAGTTGTTGAGGACGAGGTCTTTGCTGACGCTGAGCCTGAGCCTACGTTCGTCGAGGAGTACGAGGACACCGGAGACCAGTCTTAGTGACTGTGGAGTTACTTTTACTTTAGCTTGCTGTTAGTTGTCGGTGCTTGCACCATTACTTTGTTTTCGTACTTTGTACTTTTGTTGGCCATGCTGGGGCCTCTTTTAGACTCTTTTATTTTAGCCTGGTGGCTTTTCTGCGATGTTGAGATTTATATTTATGGATATTCTGAGATGTTTCTTTTGTCTCTTTTCGTTATTATTATCTTTGTTTCGTTTCACATTGTAAGGACCTGCAGTTTTTAAAGTGATTGACGCTTATCGGACTTGCAGCTTTGTAGCTTCAAGTCTGAGTGGACCTTCTCACGCTTCGCCTCCACGTTTTTCGGAAGCGGGGCGTGACACTAACGTCTAAAATTGTCTCCAAGAAAACAAAGAATGGAACTTCCCTTTAATGACGGCAACAAACCATATATATAGTCCCCTCAAAACCATAGCAAATAACCCTAGAAACCCTCTGAAAAATCGTTCCCAAAGTCAGCCTTGGCTGCAACTTAAGTTCTGGGCCCGCGTTGACTCGACCGAGTGAGATTCTCACTCTGGCCGTGTAGCAGTTTCAGCACTATAGCGTCAACTTGCAGAAATTCTCCCGATTTCATCCGACCTCCGATTGGTGCGTTCTTGGCAGTGTTGGAACCATCATGAAGTCTACTATCCATAAAGAATATTAGAAAAATATTTTGCCCACTGAAATGATAGAAGATTTCAAACGAGTGAGAGGTTGTCTGAAAATCTGGGCGCTCGTGTCACTCTGCGTCACTCGGCCGAGTTGGATTCTTCACTCGGGCGAGTGAACTTCTCTACTTGGCTGAGTAGGGAATATTACTCGGCCGAGTGAGAATTCTACTTGGCCGAGCATGACAGTCTGCAAATCGTCTAGAAAACAGAGAAGTCGGCTACGCTCTGTTCGAAATTGTGGCCTCCACTTGGGCGAGTGGAGTTCTTACTCGGCAGAGTGGAATTCAGCACTCGGCCAAGTACATCGCGGTACTCAGGCTGGTAAACATCATCTTATCAGTCTTTCTCGGCCGAGTAGGCTGCTTCACTTGGTCGAGTGAACTGCCTTACTCGGCCGGGTGGCCTGTTTCAGTGCTCATTTCTCATCCTCCTCGCTTCCTCGTCGATTCCTTCGAAGTTCTTCTTCTTCTTCCACTCATCCTTGAGTTCTGTTAGCTCCTTGATATGGTCATGGGCAATGCTCTGGCACTCGTGTAAGTCCTTTAGTTCATTTTGCTCTCGATTTCTCCATATTTCCTGAAATCAGATGAAAACGAGAAATAGTGAAAAGTAACGACATATCGTCGAATAATCATGAAAATCACATTATGAGCGATCGAAATGCCATGCAAACATGCAAAAAAATGTGTAAAATATGGATCGATCAGACAACAACAATGTTCCTCCACCTCATTCGTACAAAAATCACGATCGTGATGGTGCATCTACCGTCTTTGAAGGACCATCAACGGTTCGTACTGTGCGTTTCAATGGCACGAATTTCAGCTATTGGAAGTGCCAACTGGAGACATTTCTAAGAAGTGAATCTCTTTGGAGAATCCTCCATAAGGAGTACATTGAACCCCCCGAAGAAAATTTTGATAAATGGACTCCCGCCGAGGAGTCCGACGATGTGAATAATGCCAAGGTAATGAACGCTCTTCATTGTGCATTAGATTCGAATGAGTTCAATAAGATATGCACATGTAAGAGTGCATATCAACTATGGAACCATCTTGTAACAAACAAGGTAAAATTGTCAAAACTATATGTTACTATACAAAATTTCGACATGTTTCATATGCAGGATAATGAAATTATTCCAACGATGTACGGTCGTTTCACCGACATCACAAATGAGCTTGAAGCTCTCGGTCAAGTATACACTCAACACGAAAAGGTGAGAAAGATAATCATGGGAATGACTTCAAAATGGTAAAGAAGAGCAATTGCCATTCAGGAGGTCAATGACATAAAAAACTATACCGTGGTGAATCTCATCGGTGCTCTCATGTTTTACGAAGTAAGAAGGAAAAACCGAATGAAGATTAGAGCTATGATAAACCAAACAGAGGCAAAGAAGAAAGTGTTAGCCTTTAGTGCTTCTTCTTCATCCTCCGATAGTGATGAATCCGAGAATGAAATGGATTTGGAAGAAATGGTGCAAATGGTGAAGAAGTTCCAACTCTTCTTTCGCAAAGGTAAATTTCCTTCCAAATCTAAATTTGATTCCATTAACAGTTCGTCGTCTATTTGTTTTAAGTGTAACAAGCCAGTGCACATCAAGAAGGATTGCCCAATCCTAAGAAACAAAGAAAAGTGGAAGGCACCAAAGTATCACAAGTCTGTCAAATTTAAGATGGACAAGAAGAAAGGACTTGTTGGGACTTTCAATGATTCAAGCGGAGATTTCTCAAGTGAATCCGATGATGAGAAGGGTGAAAGTGCACATATGTGCTTCATGGCCCGAGAAGATGCATTCTCCGATGAGAGTGATAGTGAGAATGATGAACCCGAAGTAACCATGTATGAACTTCGTATTGCTAACGAAGAATTATTTTCTAAGTATCAATCTCTTATGCTTAGATATACTAATTTGAAGAAATCTAATGTTAGCTTATCATCCATGCCATGCATCATAAACAATGACATCATTGTTGATACACTTACACTTGAGAAAGCCAATTTGGTTTCTCAAAATGGCACCTTGAGAAAAGAGGTAAATTCCCTCAAATCTCAACTAGATCAAGATTATTCAAAAGATAGTATTGATCTGACTTCATAAAACACACAATTAGGTACTGAGAATGATTCTCTTAAAACCCAAGTGCATGAGCTCAAAACACGTGTGTCCACTTTGGATACCAATATTTCTTCCCTTATGGAGAAATATGAGCTCATGTCCTCCCAAGTTAAGAGATTTAATAACGGAAAATGGTGATTGGATGAATTGCTTTCAAACCAATTTTCGGCCACACATCATGTTAGACTTGGTTATGTGGAAGCAAATGCTTCCAAATCTCTCACCTCCTAAAGTGGTGTAACTATAGATTTTATGAGACCATTCTCGATGCATCCGCTACTGGTGTCAAAAACACTATTGGTAGCAAACCTACTAAGAAGGGCACCACCTCACACTCTCCTTCTTTTGGCAAGAAAACCACTAACGGTGGAAACCAAAATAAAGGTCATGCCTATACGTACACCAACACTCATACATGTAGGAAATCTCCTACTTCACATGTAGACACGTATGACACATTTTATGTTCCACACTCACAGGCACGTGCAAACTCACACTTGAGAAATACTCATGCACGTGCTCCTACACATTCTTATGTTCATACACATAATTCTCCAATGTATGCTCATGCACATCCACTACATCACATTCATGATCCATATGTTTCATATAATATGCATGCTCCTCAATTTATAGTTAACACATATATGTCTCATGCTTATCCACATCCATCTTTATATGCTAGATCTCATGCTCCTAGTAAGCATGCAATACATATATCTCAACCAAATATGCATCCAACTAGGAAAATGACACCTAAAACATATACAATTTGGGGTCCTAAGAATGTTAGCTCAAATGATAGGAATGCCCATGTTAATTCTTATTGTAGCGATGTGATAAATAGTGGTAACTATGCTGGGATGGCAAAGTCCACTTAGACTTGGTTTCCAAAGGGCTAATCCCCGTGGACCCAACAAAGCTTGGATAACATGAGCTTATGGTTTACTACGTTGGTACCCAAGAACAAGAAAGAGAGAATAATAGACATATTAGCTCTAAAAGAAAAGTATGTATACTCGATAGCTGATGCTCCAAACACAAGACATGAGATCCCACATTGCTCTCTGAAGTGGTTCTTATCAAGGATGGTGCAACGGTCCCTTTTGGAGGCAATCAAAAGGGAACCATCATTGGAGTAGGCAAAGTGGGTAATCCTTCCAAACCACTTATTACCCATGTTTATTTAGTTAGTGGTTTACGTCATAATCTTATCTCCCTTAATCAACTCTGTGACAAGGGTTACAAGGTTAACTTTGGAGAAGGTATTTGCAATATTGTTGATATTGATTCACATGTTTTATTTACCGGTATTAGGCATAAAAATATTTATTATTTGAGCTTGCCTAAAACCATATAACATTGCTTAATTGCTAATACAAATAAACAAATATTATGGCATCGCCGTTTTAGTCATGTTCATTTTAAGCACTGATATAAGTTCACTAAGCATGATCTTGTTAAAGGTTTTCCAAAAATTGCTTTTAGTAAGAAAAACATTCGTGATTCATGCCAAAGAGGTAAACTAAGTAAATCGTCTTTCAAACTTAATGATGTCATAACTTCTTAAAGGCCCCTAGAATTACTCCATTTATATTTATTTGGGCCAACTAGAACCACATCATTAGGTAATGCTCATTATGGATTAGTCATCATAGATGACTTCTCTAGATTTACTTGAGTTTCATTTTTAACCAATAAAAATGAAGCTTTTAAAACGTTTACTATATTTGCAAAGAAAATTCAAAATTTCTTAGGAACCACCAATATCACTCTTCGTATTGATCATGGAGTAGAATTCGAGAATGAATTTTTCACTATGTTTTATGATGACAATGAGATTACTCACAACTTTTCTTTTCCTCGCGCACCACCACAAAATGTTGTTGTTGAGAGAAAGAATAGGACCCTAATTGAGTGTGCTCGCACCATGCTCCATGATAGTCATCTTGGACTACAATTTTGGATGGAGGTGGTGCACACGTCGTGTTATGTGATAAATAGGATACTAGTGAGGCCCCGAGCGAACAAAACTTGTTTTGAATTATTTTATGATAAAAAGCGCAAGTTAAATATTTTCGTGTTTTTTGTTCAAAATGTTTTATAAAGAACACCTACGGTAATTTAGATAAATTTGAACCAAGATTCAATAAAGGAATCGTTGTTGGATATACCAAATGTAGGAAAGTCTACCAGATATACAACAAAGCCTCTTCAATGATCGAGGAATCACTACACGTTTAATTTTATGAAGATTTTGATATTCCTTATGTTGTCGATGATAGTGTAGATGTTTTATGTGATTCCATTAGTAAAGTTAAAATTAATGATTCTATTATTGAGACTAACAATACCAATTAAAAAGTTGAGGAGGTTCCAAGTGATCTAGGTATTCCCAAAGCTTATCCGACCGTTCGTAATCACTCCATGACCAAATAATTGGGAACATTGGTGTGGGTTTCGAAAAGGTCAAGGATTGATGAATTCTCTCATTGTGCATTTGCCTATACCATTGAGCCAAAGAACATCCAAGAAGCATGTGAAGATAGCTCTTGGATAGTTGCAATAGAAGAGGAGCTCATGTAATTTGAAAGAAATGAAGTTTAGGAGCTCATTCCTCTTCCAAATGGTCACCAAGTGATTGTGACCAAATGGATTTTTAAGAAGAAGACCGATGAGAACGAGGTCATCACAAGAAATAAAGCAAGGTTAGTAGCTCAAGGTTACCGGCAAGAGGAAGGTATTGATTTCAAAGAATCCTTTGCCCCCGCAGCTAGATTAGAAGCTATTAGATTGCTTTTATCTTTTTCATCCCATAAAAATTTTAAATTATTTCAAATGGATGTTAAAAGTGCATTTTAAATGATATCATTAATGAAGAAGTTTATGTTTCTCAACCACCCGGTTTCATACATGAAAAATTTCCAAACCATGTTTTCAAACTTAAGAAAGCACTATATGGGTTGAGACAAGCTCCTAGAGCTTGATATGATCGACTCAAAACCTTTCTTTTGGATTTAGGTTTTAAAATGGGTTAAGTTGATTAAAAAATTTTCATTAAATATTATGAAAATGACATCATTTTAATTCAAGTCTATGCAGACGATATAATATTTGGTTCTACTAACTTTAATCTTTGCCAAGAATTTTCTAAGTCAATGAAGGATGAATTCGAAATGAGCTAAATGGGTGAGCTTAACTACTTCCTTGGACTACAAATTCAGTAAATGAAGGATGTGACTTTCATACATCAAGCAAAGTACACTGGGGAGCTTATCAAGTGATTCATGATGGAATCGTCTTCAAGCAAAGGGACTCCCATGAGTACGACAACCCATCTACACAAGGATGAGAACGGGAAAGATGTATATGTTCGTCTATATCGAGGTATGATCGGTAGCTTACTTTACTTAAGTGCTAATAGGCCTGATATTATGTTCTCTGTATGTCTTTGTGCTAGATATCAAAATAGACCTAAGGAGTTAGACTTGATTGCAGTTAAACGAATTTTTCGTTATCTTAATCATTCACTAGATTATGGGTTACTTTACCCTAAGTCTAGCACATATGAGTTAATCTCATATAATGATGCCGTTTTTGCCGGATGCAACTCCGATAGGAAGAGTACTAGTGGCACTTGTCATTTTCTAGGAAATTTTCTTGTTTCTTGGTTTTCCAAGAAACAGAACTCGGTATCATTGTCCACGATGGAAGCGGAATATATTGCCGCGGTTATTGCTTGTGCCCAAGTTCTTTGGAGGCGACACACGCTCAAAGACTATGGTGTCAATTGTGATACTTTTCCTATCATGGTTGATAACCATAGTGCAATTTGTCTTTCCAAAAATCCGGTATATCACTCCCGTACCAAACATATAGATATGGGACACCATTTTATTAATGGTCATGTAGCTAAGAAGGACATCATCTTAGAGTATATTCAAAACCAAAAACAAATCGCCGACATCTTCACTAAACCTCTTAAAGAAGATTCATTTGTGAGGTTGCGTGGAAAATTAGGGTTTATGGGTGAATCTAAAAAATTGGAGTTCATATTTATATGTTAAATCATGCTTTGAACTCATGTTATCATTTCACATCTCATGTTATTATATGTCATATTTTTACATATACTTTTCAATGAGATTTTTTTGAGATTTTGATGTTTTTATATGTTTGGATTAGAATACGTGATTTGTATGTTAATCTATATTATTTTGATAGCGATTTCATGATTATATAGTAGTTAGAGTATAGGTCTTAGGGTGAGTTATCTCAATTCTCTTGATTTCGGCCTTATCCTAAATTTTTGGACCAGGACAGACGACTGTCAATCCTTCGACAGTCGCATGCCCAACTCTAGATTTTCTGAGTGAAATTAGTGTTTTTCGCTTAGGTGACTGATGTATAAATGTCAGGCACATGTCTCTCCGACAGGCGATTGAAATTTGTTCATCAATCGCCTCCCTTGATATTGATATTTTTCTCTCATATCATCAATATTATTGACTTTCGGTCAAGCGACTGTAGTGTATTTTACAGGAACATGTGACTTACACTACAGGAGCCTGTCTATCTATTTAGTCAGGTTTCTATTATTTCGGCCAGCTGACTAACGATTGTACATCAGTCGACTGTCCATATTTGAGGCGGTTCGTTACCTTAATATGAGTCGACCATCTTTCGATCCAACGGCCCAAATCTATTTTCGCTCTTCTTAAGTAATCGAGACCCTCTTTTTTATTTCTCTCAACCGATAGAAACTCACTCATCTTCCTCTTCAAACGATAGCCCCTCATTTGTCTTCTCCATCGATTCGAAGACTCTTCCGCCGATTCTCCTTCATCTCCTTCAATCGAGCTTTGGATCTCTCCTCCTCTGTCATTTGTGGTATAACTACTTGTTACGACCTAAAGATCGTAGGGGTCCCACCCGAATCCGCCCACATGATCCATGGACTCTCAGCTTCATGAAAGGGTCGACACCCCGAAAATCCGGGGCAATATGGAGACGGGCGTGCCTTGCAGCGTTCCCTGACCCGGCCGAGGCGAACAACCACAACCGCTCGACCCACCGGGGGTAGCGCGCTTGGGGACGCTTGGGTAGCTAAGCCGGGCCTACTGACAGGCACGGATGTATCCTTCCGTACCGGCGGACCATAGCCCATGACCGATCGGGGGGTGCGGCCGGGCCAGACAACCCCCGATCGGAACGACCCGCCCGATTCCCACGAACCGCGGTGCCTAGAGTGATACAGCCCGACCTTTAGTTCGTCGCAAATGACAAACAACCTAGGATAAGGACACGACTGACACATACGTCACCCGACCGACTGACAAAGCACCCCCTGGCGGCTGAGCCATCTGACAGTTAATTCTTTCGGCTCTGACATCCCGACAAAAGCACCCCTTGGCCGTTGCGCCGCCTGACAAAAGCAGGTCAGGAAATCATGTTCCCGACGTCCTTGTCCGAAGCTTCCGCTGACAACCGAGCCAGCTCAGCACGCCTAGTCATCACCCGTCAGGTATAAATACACCCTCTCCTCTTACGGAAGGGGGGTTGGAAAATTCTCTCTTAATCTCTCATTAACACACGAGAACAAAGGTCGTCCATATCTTTGTTCTCTCACTTATAGCTCGCTACGAGCTGTCGGCCCACCGTTAGTCCGACCGGCGTGTCTAGCCCCCGTTTTAAGCCCTATTACTGACTTAGGCATCGGAGGGGCCAATGTTGAACCCCAACCCTGCCCTTCTGACGAGTTGTTCATGTTGCAGGAAAGCTCGCCCCTAGGTCAACGCCAGCTTCAGCCTCCTGCCATCCAACCTGCCTCAGACACATCCGGTGAGATTCAACCCCGTGATCGCCAACGGCGACGGATCCAACCTCATCACCCCACTAATTACTTGTAAAACAGCCTACCTAAACCCCCTTCTCCATATAACCACAGTGCCCTTGGTTCTCCATAATACAAATTCATTGTACGCGAGTTCCACCTCGTAATAATTGGCGCCTTCTTTGGGAATGAAGGGTCACACCCATGTTAGACTCCATGCCGATCTCTCGGAACCATGACCACGGCAAAGGTCCCGTGAGTCAGGAACCGCTCTCTCTGCAAATCACCCCGGCGTCCGACCCCCTTCTGGGGATGGGCACCGAAACTGAACATATTTCAGCCCACGCCGTCATAAAGAGATTCAAGGCCGTCACTCAGGCCAGGGGAGGCTATCAGACGGCTGGAACGGAGCCTCCGCCCGGCCCCTCGGAGCCCCAGAACGTGAGGCGGAATCTCCACCTTTAGTTCGAGGAGGAGGGGGAGAACAGGGGGCTCGCCGAGGACATTGCGGCCCAGCAAAGTCTCCTGGAAGAGGAGATGGAAGTTGCGCGGCGGTGGAGGCGCCTGGGGGAGGCGGCCGCCGCGCAAAGGCGTTTGGACGAAGCGGTCGAGATCGCCCGAAGGGCCTACCAGGACGAAGAGGCCGCTCGCCGGCAACTCCGCCTCATCGTCGCAGAGCGCGAGAGGCTAAGGAGAGAGAACAGGAGCAACCGAGAAATCCTTGACGAGACGGCGACGGGTCGACGGCTCGGGGATGGGTGGGACCCGTTGCTGACCAGATCCCCACCCGGAGGAGGCAACCCGCATCGCCAGCACCACCCCTCCGATACCCTGCACGAGGAAGCCGTTTGTCGACAACTACGCTTCCTCACCGCCGAGCGTGAAAGGCTTCTTCGGGAGAATCAAGAACGGATGGAGGCCCGAGGAGAGCTGGCCGGGAGGTGCTGGCGCTGGGAGAACCGTAGCCCGCAACCCGTCGAATCCTCGGCCCAAGGAAGGAGCCCTGCCAGATGACTGTCGGGCTACTCCCCGGGGCCGGAGGACCGTCGGCGGCTGAGGCGCGACCGAAGCCAGACCCCCGAGTGGCGGAGAGGGGATGCGCCGGATCGCCCTACCTATCCGGAGGAGGCCACGCCGCTTGCACGGTGGATCACGTCCGCCCCAAGGCCCATAAGGTTCAAACCCCCTCACTTGGCCACGTACAATGGGAGAGGCGACCTCCTCACGCACGTGCAACAATACCGGGGGGCGATGGAGGTGCAGGATGTGGATGAGGCATTCATATGTCGACATTTCTCCCAAAGCCTGAGGGACACCGCGTTGGACTGGTACTTTGGCTTGCCCGCGAGATCCGTTGGGAGCTTTGGCAAGCTGTCCCACAAGTTCTGCCAAGAGTTCCGGGCCGGGCAGACGAAGAAGAAGCCCTTAGACTATCTCAGCACGATAGTCCAAGGGGAGGGAGAGACAACGGGTAGATGCCTTCGTCGCTTTCAGGAGGAGAGACGGGCGGTGGTGACATGCGGCGATGAGGTGCTTATGCTGGCCTTCAAAACGGGGTTGCGGACTCGGAGCCTCCACAAATCCCTGCTCCGGGATCCACCGACCGACTATGAGGCGTTGGTTGCTATGGCGGAGAGGCACGCGTTGGCCGAGGAGACTCTCGGTGCAAAGGCCTTATTCCCCCCGGCGAAACCTCCCAAGGCGAACCCCGGTCACAACCTCGGCCGAGGCAAGAAGAGGGGCACCGTGGTCACGACCAGCTGGCCCGACCAAGGCGGGAACCGCCCGGGCCTCGCTCGCAAGATCGCCCTGGCCCGGCGCGCGAGTTTGCTCCGACACAAGGGCTCCCTCGAGTCATCCCGAGACAAGAAGGCCCCCTACGGGCGCATTACATGCAACTCAATGCTCCCCTGATCGAGGTGATGGCCACGGCTACAAGAGCCGGACTGTTGCCGGAGCCACCCCGAGAAATGAAGTCGGACCCAGCCCGGAGAGATTTTAAAAAAAATACTGCCGGTACCACAGGGACCATGGCCACGACACCGACGACTGCTTCACCCTCAAAAGGGAAATCGAGCGGCTGATCCAGGCGGGCCACCTGGGGGGCTTCGTTGGAGGCCGGAGACCGGACCGAGAAGATGGAAACCACCGAAGGGCACGGAGGGCAGACCCTCCTGCAAACGGCGAGCGGGAAGAGCTTCACCCCCCGAAACCCTTCATGCGCATAAACACGATATGCGGTGGGCCATCTTCAGGAGGGGCATCGTCGTCAAGCAAAAAGGCGTATGCGAGACAAGTGATGACGGCGGGTCTTGGAGGGGACCAGAGAGGGAGAAGGATGGCCTACCCTCCCATTACTTTCAGCGACGAGGATCTAGAGGGGGTTGAGCAGCCCCACGACGACGCCATCGTCATCGAGGCCCAGATTGGGACGGCCATCGTCAGCCGCCTCCTGATCGACACAGGGAGCTCCTGTGACATCATGTTCATGTCCACAATCGAAAAGATGGGGTTAAGGCCGGCGGACCTGAGACCCTGTACCGGACCCCTCGTCGTATTCACCGGTCACTCGACCCCCATCATGGGAGTGATCACGTTACCGATAACCCTCAGAGAAGAGCCACAAGTCATCACTCAAATGACGCTGTTCGTTGTGGTCGACATTACGTCGGCGTACAACGGGATCATAGGACGACCTTACATGGCGGCCATCGGAGCGCTCCCCAGCCTTCTCCACCAGATGGTCAAGTTCCAAACCCCCCGGGGGTAGGGATCGTACGGGGAAGCCAGAAGCTGTCTAGAAGCTGCTACGTGGGGTCGACCAAGCACAATAGACCAGAGATGAACCTGAAGATCGACTCACCCGGGCGGAGTTATGACCCCTACCATCCAGAGTTAGCTCCAGCCGATGCCACCGCAAAGAGGAACAGGACCGGCCGCGCCCCGCAAAGCCCCCCTGAGAAGGACGGGCTAGTCACTCTAAAGGACGTGGAGCGCCGGTCGTGGTATAACCGGAAACTGTAAGTCATGAATGAAATATCTTGTTCCCTATCGTATCTTCGAATTTCGCCTCTTCAACATGAAAATTTCAGTTCACACCTCTCAAAGACTCCGGGGCAGGACCAATCCTCGCCACCCAAACCGGAGAGGGGCACGGGCCGAGCTGCGTACTCGCTCCCCCCCAAAGAAGACCTCCGGGGCAAGTTCACTGAGCTTGGCCACCCAAACCAGAGCGCCATATGCGGGGTAGGCGACGGCCCAATACCCGTCCGACTATAGAGGCTGCGGGGAGGCGACGGCCCAATACCCGCCCACTCAAAGACTCCGGGGCAGGACCAATCCTCGCCACCCAAACCGGAGAGGGGCACGGGCCGAGCTGCGTACTCGCTCCCCCCCAAAGAAGACCTCTGGGGCAAGTTAACTGAGCTTGGCCACCCAAATCGGAGCGCCATATGCGGGGTAAGCGACGGCCCAATACCCGTCCGACTATAGAGGCTGCGGGGAGGCGACGGTCCAATACCCGCCCTCTCAAAGACTCCGCGGCAGGACCAATCCTCGCCACCCAAAACGGAGAGGAGCACGGGCCGAGCTGCGTACTCGCTCCCCCCCAAAGAAGACCTCTGGGGCAAGTTCACTGAGCTTGGCCACCCAAACCGGAGTGCCATATACGGGGTAGGCGACGGCCCAATACCCGTCCGACTATAGAGGCTGCGGGGAGGCGGCGGCCCAATACCCGCCCTCTCAAAGACTCCGGGGCAGGACCAATCCTCGCCACCCAAACCGGAGAGGGGCACGGGCCGAGCTGCGTACTCGCTCCCCCCCAAAGAAGACCTCCGGGGCAAGTTCACTGAGCTTGGCCACCCAAATCGGAGCGCCATATGCGGGGTAGGCGACGGCCCAATACCCGTCTGACTATAGAGGCTGCGGGGAGGCGATGACCCAATACCCACCCTCTCAAAGACTCTGGGGCAGGACCAATCCTCGCCACCCAAACCAGAGAGGGGCACGGGCCGAGCTGCGTACTCGCTCCACCCAAAGAAGACCTCCGGGGTAAGTTCACTGAGCTTGGCCACCCAAACCGAAGCGCCATATGCGGGGTAGGCGACGGCCCAATACCCGTCCGACTATAGAGGTTGCGGGGAGGCGACGGCCCAATACCCGCCCTCTCAAAGACTCTGGGGCGGGACCAATCCTCGCCACCCAAACCGGAGAGGGGCACGGGCCGAGCTGCGTACTCGCTCCCCCCCCAAAAATGACCTCCGGGGCAAGTTCACTGAGCTTGGCCACCCAAACCGGAGCGCCATATGCGGGGTAGGCGACGGCCCAATACCCGTCCGACTATTGAGGCTGCGGGGAGGCGACGGCCCAATACCCGCCCTCTCAAAGACTCCGGGGCAGGACCAATCCTCGCCACCCAAACTGGAGAGGGGCACGGGCCGAGCTGCGTACTCGCTACCCCCCAAAGAAGACCTCCGGGGCAAGTTCACTGAGCTTGGCCACCTAAATCGGAGCGCCATATGCGGGGTAGGTGACGGCCCAATACCCGTCCGACTATAGAGGCAGCGGGGAGGCGACGGCCCAATACCCGCCCTCTCAAAGACTCCGGGGCAGGACCAATCCTCGCCACCCAAACCGGAGAGGGGCACGGGCCGAGCTGCGTACTCGCTCCCCCCAAAGAAGACCTCCGGGGCAAGTTCACTGAGCTTGGCCACCCAAACCGGAGCGCCATATGCGGGGTAGGAGACGGCCCAATACCCGTCCGACTATAGAGGCTACGGGGAGGCGACGGCCCAATACCCGCCCTCTCAAAGACTCCGGGGCCGGACCAATCCTCGCCACCCAAACCGGAGAGGGGCACGGGCCGAGCTGCGTACTCGCTCCCCCCCAAAGAAGACCTCCGGGGCAAGTTCACTGAGCTTGGCCACCCAGACCGGAGCCCCATGTGCGGGGTACGCGACGGACCAATACCCGCCCTCCCCAGAAAGGGCCTGTCGTCCCTCTCCTCAAACCTCGGGAAACGAATCAGGGTCCCCGAATCAAGGCGACCCCCACGCGGAGCCTTCCCTGAGGAGTAACGCTGATCGCTCCGGGATGTAACCGAACAAACGGTTGTAGTTTTACCGCAAGCGCACGGTGTAGCGGCGAGCGGGATATCGAACACAGGGAGGACGAATGACCGTGCTTGCTCCTAATCAACCTGGCTACTTAAGAGAGAAATTTTCCTTTGGCGATCCTGTCACAATCGTCAGAAAAAACGTGCAGAAATATCAAATCAAATAAAGAACGTCTAGGGAATGGGGAATCCCCGCTACTCACCGTATTTCATAAATGTGGTTCGTTGGTATCAAAATTGCTTGAATAAGAATTTGGATGAACTAGTTGCAACTGAATGTAGAACCAAGCTCACGCTCTCGCGCTGTTGCCGGTCTATAGCTATCCTGGGTTTGGATCCAATCTCTTGCAAACCCTAGCCTAGGAAAGCTAGCATTAGTATCAACATCATCGTCCAATCGCGCATCGAGTCCAATCTCTAGCAAACTCGATCCACGATCTAGATTGTGATAGTTCCTACCCGTCCAATCTCTTGCAAACGAGTATCGGCATGGAATTGCAACCGGAAATCCTAGTATAGGTCCAATCTCTTGCAAACCGATACTTCGAAAATCCGATTCCAACCCAATTCGGATTTCTAGGGCTTCCTATCGAATTGGGATCTAATCTCTTGCAAATCCCAATTGATATGAATACCTAGCCATCCGTAGTAAATTGATCACACTCTAATCTCTAATTATTGATTCTAGCACAATTTCTACCAGTTCATCACAAATATGAAATTGGGCTTGTAGGGTTCATCCCCACGCCCCAAGACGTGGAGACTACTCACAATTCATAGCAAGATCACAAAAATATTCAATGAAATAAGCAATAGAATTCATCACAATATTGAGATAAGCAATAAAAATAGAATTTTTAAGGAAAAGAGATGCAAACCAATGGAGTTCTTCAATTGCTCTAACAAAAATCACAAACTTGTCTCTTCTCCAATCACAAGAATAAAGCTAAAAACTAATCTAAAAAGCTGCAAAAATCTAAGAGAGAGGCTCTCTAAACTAGGGTAAAAACAGGGCTTAAATAGCCCTCAAAATCGTCTAAAAATAGTGACCAAAATACCCCTGCAAAGCCTGTTTTCCGCAATTTTCGCTACAGGCAGCGCATCGCACTCGGCCGAGTGACAAAAGTCGCTTGGCCGAGTGAAAACCCTGTCATTTTCCAGTAAGTCGGGGGCTTCAGGGGTCTTCAGTTCGGGGGCGGCTCAGCCGAGTGAGTTGTCGTCACTCGGCCGACGGCTTCAAGGCACTCGGGCGGACGTAATAATCCACTCGGCCGAGTGGGTCTTCTGAAGCTCAGGCAGCCGAAAAACAGTAACTTCGATGTTTTGGAAGGGCCTCGTCTGGGCGCCACTCGGGCGGACGCAATATCTTCACTCGGCTGATGTGGTCTTCGGTGCTCGGCCGAGTGCACATAGGAATCGTATCTGTTCAGGTCGGCCGAGCAGTGTCTCGCTGGTCGGCCGAGTAGCTCCTCCACTCGGCCGAGTGGGACACAAAAAATGCCCATTCTGCTTGTTTTGGCCTCCTCGTCGCTCCTGTGACGTCCATTCTTCTTCCGCTCCTCTCCAACAGCAAAATACCCCTCGGGGAGGTCGTCGGTGACCGTCTAAAGTGAGCACATCTCAAGATCACTCCAAATCGCGCCAAATCACCTGAAATGCGACAAAAACAACAAATCGTGAAAAGCATCGCAATATTGTCGATATATCGTGAAAAACATGATTTGGGCGATCTAAATGGCATGCAAACATGCGGAAAAAAGGTGTAAAATAAGGAGTGATCAAAATCCCCCAAGCTTGCCTCTTGCTCGTCCTCGAGGAAGATAAGTAAAAGGCGAAATCGGTGGATTCGGAAAACGGCGAAAAGAAACGAAAAATGAAAAACGAAGAAGAATGAAAACGAAATAGAATCAAGTAAGAAAGAAAGAATCGAAGAGGTAGGATGCTAGATCATTTCCTCAGGACGTGGGTTTCACTTACTCATATAGCATGCTCCGAATGAAAAATACATGTCAAAGAATTTTATTTTGATATCATAGTATAATAGTGCAAGTAGAAATAGAAAACCCACGAACAACGATATAATCATGAAAAACGGAATAATTTTAGAATTAGCATCGTCTGAAACATTTAAAGCGGTATACAAATCACAGATCACACACTTTTCAATTGAACGCTTTCTATCGGGAGTATAAGAGTATCACACTATAGAATAGAGAGAATAGAAAAGTATGGATTTCATGAGATGAACGCTAGGCTTAGATTTCTGGACTTCGTAAAGCTAAAAACAATCTCATTGAGTATAGAATATTACTTAGCCTAGGTCGTCCTGCAATGTCAAGTAGTCGCTCTCTCACACATCAATGGATCCCCTCCCCCAAGCTTATCTATAAGCGTGGTGGCATAAAAAATATTTACATCCCCATTTTTATAAACATATAGCTCCAAAAGTGATAAATAGAAAGAAAGAAGGGAGGAAGAAAGTGAGATGGGATCTTTTATTAAGGATTTTTCCTCTTTTTCTCCTCTTTTTTTTTCTTTTTTTTTCTCTTTTTTTTTCTTTGCAAACCATATATACAATGATCCCAACTCAAAGAGAGATAATGATATACAAGAATGTTCTTCTCTCTTTTATATTTTTTTTATAGAATAAGAGACTTTGAGCTAGGAATTAATAGCGGGGGAAATGCCATAAAATAGAATCACTAAGGGGAGATTCACCAATGATTTTAAAAGTAGAGAAATGATGTTCAAGATTTGTGGAGAAAGAAATAAATGTAACTCTCGGTTCACTCTATAAGACATGCACGACAACTTCAGCAGGGTAATCTAATCTACTCAGTTTCGATCACAAAAAAGCCAACTAATCCAGATTTATCATAGCTAACATCATCCAATCATCCTGAAGTGAAGTGTACAATTCATGCATATAGAAGTGATATAGGAAAAGGAATCAGTACTCCAGATATAGGCATTCAATGCGTGAATCTTGGTGTGTTTTCTGTGATAGCATACATATGAACATTCAGACTCAGCTAATAATAAAATTTCATCCATTTTCATGCGGAAAAAGGTGTGGGTTACTATTCTAAATGCAAAGCAAGTCATAGCATCTGATATCTGAAATAAAGCCTAAGACATGACAAATATAGCATGCATATAGAATAAGCTAAATCCAACGTCATCATCATCACAGAAAAGTCATCTCTAGCATGAGATGAAAAAGAAATAAAGATAAAGGGAAAAATAGAACTATTTACAATGCAGCACACAGAAAAATAAGAAAAACGTGATGCATGGTAAAATAAAAGAAGAATGATGAAAAAATGAGTGCAAAAGTGAAAAACGGTGTGAAAACTGAAAATAAAGGTGGTAAATCAAAAAGAACGTGAGAACTCACTCCCCCAAGCTAAATCGCACAGTGCCCTCAATGTGCAAAGTGTGGCACACCGAGAGACGAGAAATGTGAGGGGTAAGTGAGGATGCATGCATGGACAAGTGAAAAATAAAAAAGAAAAATAAAGAAATGAAAATATGATGCGGGCATGATGCATGCACAGATAGGAGTGATATAGATATATAAGGGGTACCAAAAACTCTCCCGCTCTCCCAAAAAAGATATATATAGATATGATCAAAAATAGAATCCCAAAATGAGTGAGGGGAGGGGGGGGTGGGTGGGTGGACAAAAGTGCATCAGGACCCAGCAGAAACGGGCAGCGCAACGGCAAGAATGGGGTAATGGCATCAAGAGTGCCTAAGAAGGTGGCGCTGCGCCGTCTCCGTCCTGAGGCGGAGGTCGTGAGGATGGTGCTGGCTGGATAGGCTGCTGAGCGGGGGTGGGTGTGGGAGTGGCAGCAGGCTGAGTGGGTGTGGAAGTGTGGGCGGGAACCTGCTGGGTGGGTGGGGGTACGCGCGGGAGATGCTCCAAGACCTGTGTGAGACAGTAGTGGATATGTGGTAGCAGGTCGAAGCGGCCAGCCATCGCAGAGACGGTGGAGGACAGGGTCCGGAGGTCGCCTCTGAGGCCACTCACCGCCCCCTCTAGAGCACGAATGCTCTGAAGTACTGCGTCAGGGGGAGGTGGTGCAGAGGGACGCACCGGGCGAGGCTGGGCAGGTCTGGGCTAGCGTACGCGAGTGGAGTATGTAACGGGCTCAGCAGGGAAGGGTACAAAAGGTGCAGCGCCTGGAAATGTGGGCCGGGCCTCAGTGTGAGGCCGGGGCGGGCGGTGAGAAGTGGAGGCAGCGGCAGCGAAAGAAGAGTACAAAAGTGGCTGCGAGGCGGCTAGAGAGGTCAGTGGCACAGAAGTGTGGACAGACGCCACGACGCTCTCAGAAAATACGACAGGGGTGGAGACAGAGGTAACTACCGCTGGGGTGGAAGTGTGTGGACCAAAAGGCGCAACCCCAGCGGAGATCATGCTAGACATGGTCTCCACGACCGCGGCGAACGTGGGCTCTCCACTCTCAACAAAGGTCTGCGGGCGCTCGGGGAGAGCGGAGCAAAGAGGCTTGACGGACAGAGGGCCGGAGGTGGCAGCGGTAGTGGTGGTGACAGCCTCGGAAGTGGTGGAGGTGGGCTCAGCTAAGGTGCTCCCGACACCGACAGCGGTGTCAGGAGCAGCAGAAACATCAGGTATGGGCTGAGGGGCCACAGGGTCAACGGGCTCGGTAGCAGGCTCGGCATGGTGTGCAACAGGGTCTACAGGGGCAGCGGGGGCCTGCTCGGCCTCCTCGGCCTCGAGTACGTACGCAGCAGGGATGAGGACATCCATCGCTGGGAGCTAGTCAACGTGGGCCGGTGCAATCTGGGTCCGAGCTGGGCTCGGGAGGATCATGTAGTCGGCACCGAAAGGGCCGTGCAACCAGACCCAGTGACGCTCACCATGCGGACGCAGCATCTTCATCCGGGCCATAACATCTATCGACAAGGAAGTGGGGCCCGGGACGCGTCGCAAGTCGTCAGGTAGGTCCTCGCCGGTCATCATGGTAAGCAGGGTGATCAGACCGCCGCAGCAGATCGGTGAGCAAGCGCCCACCGATATGATGATGCGGTCTAAAAACCAAGCCGCAATGTCGATCACGACGGCGGGGACAAGATCGTCTCCATCCCTAGATAGAGCTCTGGGATGTGTCATCGCATAGAGCATGTAGAGCTCTGGCGTAGACATCGTGCCCGGCTCATATCTCGCCAAAAAATGTCGTCGCCATAAGGCGCTGAGCAATGCGAAGGCAGGGATGTACGATGGCCGAGGCCTTGGCCCTACTAGGGTCAAAGGCGGCGTGGAGACCCGTGATACGTGCCCAGAAGGCACCGGCGTCGAAAGAGGGTGGGGGGATATGTGTGGGGCCGTAACCGCGATCGGCTACGGGGACAGCGGGCCACGAGAAAAACGCTCTCATCATATCGAGAGTGACCTGGCACTCTCGATCCATGAACCGAAATGAGCATCCCTCATCGGTCCGGGCGATCGAACTCAAAACCTCAAGTGTCGGGCTGGTAAAAGTATCCGCTGACACCTGGAAAAAATCTCGCCAGCCCACGTTGTCGTACAACGTGAGCATCCCCTCAAGTACCCCCAGGCGTCCTAGGTCAGCGAGGTGTGCAAACCTGGAGGGTACGATCGAGCGCTGGGAGATACGCTCGAAGACGGCGCAGTGTGCGTCGTCTCGGAACGTAATCCCGAGCGGCCCGACCAGTGGAGCCGGTGGTGGTGGCTGTGCAGCGGCGGGGAGAGGCTGTGCGGGCTGTGGGTGCACTGCAGGCTGTGCGGGCTGTGCGGGGCCTGCAGGCTGTGCTGGGTGGACGGCGTGTGTGGGGGAAGGAGGAGGAGACTCGTCCACCTCGTGGGCGGGGCCGGCATCATCCGACCTCTTCCGCTTAGCGGAAGGTCTCCTCGTCCGCGGCCGTGTCCGGGGCGGCATATCGGCCCCGAGCGCGTGCCGAAAAACGTGAAAAGTGCGGCGTGTGCAAAAAGAATGGAAAGAGTATACCCAAACAAGCCGCGAGTGCTAAGCAGTGGAAGCGTGCGTAGTCCGTGCCTCCACGAAGTCCAAAACAGCCCGTAGAAGCTCCCCTATGCTCCCCTAAGCTCCAAAAAGCAACCTGCGCATGAAAAAACGATATCAGCGAGTAATATTCAAAATGCATGGAGTATTAGGGGTATAACAGATAGATATAGGAATTGATTCGGGTTAGGGGTTCGATTAATACACGGATCCTCGAAAAATACGCAAAAAGAGGAGAAAACGGGCAAAACAGGCTATACCGGATGTGACCGGAGACAAGGCCGCCGGCGGCGACTCGGGCGGGGTGTGGCGATGGTCGGCCGGCGGTGGCTGGCCGAGCGGCGGCGCGCGCGGGCTTGGTCGGGTGAGTGAGGGCGAGAGCGAGGGGGTTCGGGCGAAGCAGCTGAAGGGGCGCGGGGGATTTGGGGTTTTTTTTTGCTTTTCGAAATCCGCGCCCCCCTCGCCCTTATATAATAAAGGTTACGACTCGGCCGAGTGCCGTGGTTACTCGGCCGAGCGAGGCCAATGAAAATTTCCTCCCCGCTATCGCTTCGGCCGAGTGGCTTTGCCAGCCTCGGCCGAGTGGAGTAAGTCCATTCGGCCGAGTGACTCAAGCTACTCGGCATGACTCGCCCTAGGAGGGTATCCGTTTTACTCGGCCGAGTGAATAAATGTACTCGGCCGAGTAGCAGTTATATCGAAATCAAGGAAATAAACAGAGAGTTGTGTTCAGTAGACTTCCCTCGTTCGTGAGCGGCTCGGCCGGACGAACTTGTGTGCTCGGCCGAGTGACTAGTATACTCGGCCGAGTGAGCCTTGTGTTCTGCTGTTTGTCTTCGTTTTGGCTCCAAACTCCGTCTTTCTTCCTCCAGTCGATTCCATCTTCCTCCTAAGCATCGAGCGCCTTCTTGGGGCGCTCCTCGTCGACTCGTTCATCCTCCTCATGATGGATCTACCTATCTCCTCTCCTGTCAAGAAAAAATAGGACCCGTTATCACAAAATTTTGGTCGAATGACTCAAAACACTAAAAATTTCTAAAACGAAAATAAAGAAAAAGTAAAAATAAAGCAAAAACCATCGGGTTGCCTCCCGACAAGCGCTCGTTTAAGGTCGTGAGCTCGACCCCCTATAATTTTCAATCAATGCGGGATGTTTGGTGCATATGAGATGCACCCGTCAAACTTTCCGGGGAGCGCGCTTGGATTTGGATGTGGCGGCGGCGCGTTCTCCCTCGGTGGTCTCTCGTCTCGAATAGTGTTGGGGGGAGGCTCCCCCAAGCTAGCATTTGCTCCGGTCAACGGCTTTACCGGTGACGCCGGTTTCCGTGCCGGCAGAGCTTTCTTCGGAGACTTCAATTTCGAGAGCTTGTAGAGCTCTCGAATCTTTGCGACATCAGCGTCGCCTTCATCTTCTTCAGTGGAGAGGTCGGGGGAATCATCTTTATTCTCTTCATGGCCTAAATCCGGGCCTTCTTCGAAGTCTTCATCAAAAAGAGCGCCAATTGAGTGGGGGATCGCCTCCTCTATCACCTCATCAAGGAGGTCCATGTAATCAAGCTCCTCGTGGTAGGGCATGTGCTTCATAGCCTTAGGAATGTGGAGCTCCACCTCGATGTTGCCGACGTTTAAAGTAAGGGTCCCTTCGCGCACGTCAAAAATTACTCTGGCGGTGGCGAGGAATGGGCGTCCAAGTATCAACGAAGTGTCTCCCTCCTCCTTAACATCCATGATCACAAAGTCACATGGCAAGCATATTCCACCCGGGACTTGTAGCGGTATGTCTTCGGCGATCCCTACCGGCCTAGTTATTCGCCCATCGGCCAATTGAATGCGCATGTCGGTAGGTTTCAACTTTGTCCCGGTGTTTAGCCTTAAAAACATGGAGAGGGGCACGAGGCTCACACTCGCCCCAAGATCAACCAATGCTTTTGGAAGAGGAACGCCGCCCAAGGTGCAAGGAATCCAAAAACTCCCCTGATCTTTAAATTTTGCCGGCTCCTTCTCTCTCTTGGTGAACCAAGAGCCCTCCTCGGCTAGCATGATCTTCTCCTTCCTTTTCCTCCCCGAAATCAAGTCCTTCAAAAATTTAGCATACGTGGGGATCTCGACGATGACGTCGAGGAAGGGAATATTGAGGCTAACTCCTCTTAGATACTCGAGAAATTTCGCTAGCCTTTTCTCCATTTTCGCTTTCGCTAGTCTTTGGGGGAATGGGACCGGTGGCATGAAGCGCCTTTCCTCGATCAATTGTTCCGCTCTAGATTTCTCCTTGTCTTGTGGCTCCTTCTCCTTATCAACCTCAACTACCGGCTCAACCGGCTCCAAGCTTTCCTCCACGGCCTTCTCGGTAGGAATCATAGCGGGGGTGGTGTCCTTCCCGCCTCTAGTAGTGACGGCAATTACGGCGTTGATGTGGCCGGTGTTGCCCCGTGGGTTTTGCTCCGGTTGCGTCGGCAATCGTTGAGTGTTCCGATTGAGCAACGCTAATTGCTCCGATATTTGAGCCACTACGGTGTTAAGAGAGTCTTGTCCCGCCTTCAAAGTAGCATTCACCTTATTTTGCTCGACCATGAATGCCTCCACTCTAGCTTCGAAGTCGGATCGTTGTGGAGCTTGTGGCGGATTTTGATTTTGGTTCCTCCACCCTTGGTTGTATCCGGGAGGCCTATATGGTGGAACTTGTTGCTTCGGTTGAAAGTTTTGTTGAGTAGGCCCCCTCGGTGGATAGTTTTGTTGTTGGGGTGGTGGTGGTCGAGCTTGTTGAGGCGGTGGTTGTGGCGGGTTCAAAGCTCCTTCATTCTTGGCGTATGAGAATCCCGGATGATTTCTTGCGGCCGGATTGGACCAATACCCTTGGTTCCCCGCAACATATTGTACTTGCTCCAAGGGTCCTTCTCCTTGCTCTCCTCCCGAGTACATGACTTGAGATTGGTCTTGCCAATCACACATTTGGTTGGTCGGTGCGGAGGTGGATGGGCTTCCTTGGGGCTCCGTGATGAACTTCTCCAATCTCTCCACCACCTTGTGGAGAGAATCGAATTTGCTCGTGAGCTCCGCTACGGCCTTCGCCTCGTAGATGCTAGTTGGCTTTAAGGAGGATGTGGAGTGTCCTCGCTCATCGCCCCATTGTTGGTTATTTGAGGCCATCTCCTCAATTAGGGCCGTAGCTTCTTCGGGAGTCTTTGACAAGATTGCACCATTCGCCGCGGCATCAATAATTTGTTTGGTCCCCGGTTGGAGATCATTGTAGAAGCTATGCACTAGCTCCCAATCCTCTATACTGTGGTGCGGGCATTGATGCTGTAGGTCCTTAAAACGCTCCCAAGCTTCATAGAGCGTCTCCTGTGGTCCTTGCTTGAAGGACATGAGAGCGCTCCGGATCTTCACCGTCTTGGATGGCGGATAGAATTTGTCAATAAATGCGCTCGCCAACTCGTCCCAAGTAGTGAAGACACTCTCAGCTTGCGTCCTCAACCAATAGAGCGCCTTGTCCTTTAGCGTGAAGGGGAAGAGGCGCAGTCTGATGGCATCAATGGAGACCCCCGTCATCTGAAATGTGGCGCACTTCGACAAGAATAGTTGGATGTGGTAGTGGGGGTTCTCATGTGCGTTCCCATGAAATGGGTCTTGTTGCATCAAAACCACCAATCCAGTCTTTAGCTCGAAGTTCTTGTCGGCCGCCAACTGCGGCATGGCGATGGATGAGGTGGTAGAAGAAGTCTTAGGCCTAAGCCTATCGCGAATAGAAATTATTCTCGCCATCCTCGCCGCCAATTCTTCGGGAGTTTCCGGGTTGGTCATGAACCGCCCTTCCGGACCTTGTCTCCTTTCCGCTCTAAGTCTCCGCGCGGTACGTTCGATCTCGGGATCAAATAGTATAGCTTCGGGGTCCGCCGTAGATCTCGTGTTCATGCACAGAGGAAACAGAGTTTCAAAGAAATGATTAGAACCGTGGAAGGGTTAGGTAAAAAAAATAAAAATGATAATAATAATAAAATAAAAAAAAGAAATAGCTAGGGTGAGAAAGAATCAAACGCAATCGCCTCCCCGGCAACGGCGCCAAAAACTTGATCGCTCCGGGATGTAACCCAAAGAACGGTTGTAGTTTTACCGCAAGCGCACGGTGTAGCGGCGAGCGGGATATCGAACACAGGGAGGACGAATGACCGTGCTTGCTCCTAATCAACCTGGCTACTTAAGAGAGAAATTTTCCTTTGGCGATCCTGTCACAATCGTCAGAAAAAACGTGCAGAAATATCAAATCAAATAAAGAACGTCTAGGGAATGGGGAATCCCCGCTACTCACCGTATTTCATAAATGTGGTTCGTTGGTATCAAAATTGCTTGAATAAGAATTTGGATGAACTAGTTGCAACTGAATGTAGAACCAAGCTCACGCTCTCGCGCTGTTGCCGGTCTATAGCTATCCTGGGTTTGGATCCAATCTCTTGCAAACCCTAGCCTAGGAAAGCTAGCATTAGGATCAACATCATCGTCCAATCGTGCACCGAGTCCAATCTCTTGCAAACTCGATCCACGATCTAGATTGTGATAGTTCCTACCCGTCCAATCTCTTGTAAACGAGTATCGGCATGGAATTGCAACCGGAAATCCTAGTATAGGTCCAATCTCTTGCAAACCGATACTTCGAAAATCCGATTCCAACCCAATTCGGATTTCTAGGGCTTCCTATCGAATTGGGATCCAATCTCTTGCAAATCCCAATCGATATGAATACCTAGCCATCCGTAGTAAATTGATCACACTCTAATCTCTAATTATTGATTCTAGCACAATTTCTACCAATTCATCACAAATATGAAATTGGGCTTGTAGGGTTCATCCCCACGCCCCAAGACGTGGAGACTACTCATAATTCATAGCAAGATCACAAAAATATTCAATGAAATAAGCAATAGAATTCATCACAATATTGAGATAAGCAATAAAAATAGAATTTTTAAGGAAAAGAGATGCAAACCAATGGAGTTCTTCAATTGCTCTAACAAAAATCACAAACTTGTCTCTTCTCCAATCACAAGAATAAAGCTAAAAACTAATCTAAAAAGCTGCAAAAATCTAAGAGAGAGGCTCTCTAAACTAGGGTAAAAACAGGGCTTAAATAGCCCTCAAAATCGTCCAAAAATCGTGACCAAAATACCCCAGCACAGCCTGTTTTCCGCAATTTTCGCTACAGGCAGCGCATCGCACTCGGCCGAGTGACAAAAGTCGCTCGGCCGAGTGAAAACCCTGTCATTTTCCAGTAAGTCGGGGGCTTCAGGGGTCTTCAGTTCGGGGCCGGCTCGGCCGAGTGAGTTGTCGTCACTCGGCCGACGGCTTCAAGGCACTCGGGCGGACGTAATAATCCACTCGGCCGAGTGGGTCTTCTGAAGCTCAGGCAGCCGAAAAACAGTAACTTCGATGTTTTTGAAGGGCCTCGTCTGGGCGCCACTCGGGCGGACGCAATATCGTCACTCGGCCGATGTGGTCTTCGGTGCTCGGCCGAGTGCACATAGGAATCGTATCTGTTCAGGTCGGCCGAGCAGTGTCTCGCTGGTCGGTCGAGTAGCTCCTCCACTCGGCCGAGTGGGACACAAAAAATGCCCATTCTGCTTGTTTTGGCCTCCTCGTCGCTCCTGTGACGTCCATTCTTCTTCCGCTCCTCTCCAACAGCAAAATACCCCTCGGGGAGGTCATCGGTGACCGTCTAAAGTGAGCGCATCTCAAGATCACTCCAAATCGCGCCAAATCACCTGAAATGCGACAAAAACAACAAATCGTGAAAAGCATCGCAATATTGTCGATATATCGTGAAAAACATGATTTGGGCGATCTAAATGGCATGCAAACATGCGGAAAAAAGGTGTAAAATAAGGAGTGATCAAACGCCTGACACCCATAAAGCCGACGCCCGAAATGACTTGTCCAACCCAAAAGGATATTCGGGACGAACGCCACTGACAAATGGCACGCCTGCCAAAAAACAGGGGCTGAGGAGTCACATCATACATCACCCATCAGGAACGCTCCCCAAAGATCGAAATTCCAAGATGGCCCCAACTCTCCATGAAGAGGAAATGAGAACAGAAATACACCATTATAAATTACCCCCCCCCCCCCCCCCTCTCAGCTTCCTTGAGAGGGAGGAAGGCGAGAGAGAGGATGTGGAGAAAGACTAGTCTTTTCGCCACTCTCTCCCCCTAAAAATGCGTGGAAAATACGAGCTTCGCTGACCACCAAAGTAAACGATCCCCCAACAGGATATTCCTCTTACACAACGGTCGCCCGGCCTGCAGCTCCCCTCCTTCCTTTAGACAACTTACGGCATGTGAACTGGAGCTCCGATGGCATACCATGCCTCTCCACGGACGCCCCACGGACGCAGGCGCCGCTGGCAGACAACCCGATGGACGGGACAGACCTGCCAAATCACCCCACCAGACACCCCGGCAGCAGCCCGAGTCGCCCCAACCGAGGGGGACTTGTCCCCGAGCGCCAGCGTGCTCCCACAGGCTACTCCGCTAACACCGGTAGCACCCCTCCTTCCACTCATCGACTCCCCCTGGACCGTTTACGCCAGGAGGACGCACAGATGGGCTGCGGACCGCGTCCCTTCGCGCCTATCACACGGAGACTCCAGTCGATGGGAGCAACAAGGCCCCGCGGGATAGAGCAACCACCAAGGACTTCCTCTCCCCCAATTCTGGGAACGAGGGCCGAAGCCACCGCCTGGCTCTGACACGACCATCCACCCCTACGCCAAGGGGGAACCCTCTGAATCAACTCCACGCCCCTTGTCAGGGGCGCGACGCCAGAGAGAGGCGAATCAAATACGATGAGAACATCAACCTACCTAGAGCGATTCAACGTTACGCCTACGGGACGATCCTGTTTTAGTAAACTATCAATAATAGCTGATGAAAAGACTACTCCCGGTTGACCACTAGTTATTGCTCGGGCACACCGAGACATGAGCAACCCCCGAAAAGGCAGGCTAACCCGCTGTAAAATTTTCTCGGGCACGCTACGTGAAATAAAGGGAGTTAACACGATTCCTGCAACGCCAGGATAGAAACAGCCGCACCAAGGCGTAACTCTAAGAAGGGAATTTATGCACACACACAGGCAGAAGATCCAAGAAAAATGCGGATATCAACCTCGCGTATCTTCACTTTCTTTCGTTTTAATAAAAAAGGGGGGGAGCCTATACAAAACTACTTGGCGCTTCCGCCAGTCACGACGCCCTCTCCCTCAGTGGAATCTCCCACCGCCCCGCCGGCCTTTGGCTCGTCGCCCACCCCTCCGTCTCCATCCCCCTCCTCGTCGCTGCATGCGGCGAGCCCGTCAAGGTCGAGCTCAACCGGCGGGACCAGGCCCGCCACCTTCTCCTTCATCCGAGCCAAGCAGGCTTCCCATCCCTCCGCGCGGCCCTTCTCTATACCCTGGGACATTGAATCTGCGAGGGTGGGAATGACGGTCTTCTCCTGATACATCCGAAACTCCTCGACCCTACGAGCCAACTCTTCCTTGGCGGCCTTGGCACGTCCCGTTAGATCCGCCGCTCGAGCTTCCTCCCCCCTAAGAGCCTCCTCCAGCTCCTTCGCTCTCTCTCCAGCCTCGGCTGTCCGCAGCTCATGATCGGACACGACCGCCTTCAGGCGCACCAACTCCACCTCATATCGGCCGCCCCTCTCCCTGTCCTTCGCCAGGTCTTTGCCAGCGCTCTTACGAAAGGCAGCGAGCTCGGCGACCACTCTAGCCACGGCGCCCTCGGCCTTGTGTATGGCTGGCATGTGCCTCATCATCCCAAGCATCAAGTTGATGATCTGAGTACAGAAACGCAGAAAAGTGAACCCATTTAGGGTGTTCAATAAAACCCACTGAAAAACGTCGCCCATCTTACAAAACATACCTGGACGTCGTGCATCACAGCGGTCCCACACAGACCCTCAGGCTCCACCGCTTCCAGCGCCACCCTATCGCGGGGCAGGAAAATGTTCTCCGCCAGCCTCGCCGCCACACCTGCGTCCTCAAACACGGACTCATCACTCGCTACTTTGTACGGCGCCTGATGAAACGCCACGTCGGGATAGCCCTCGACATCAGTCCTCTTGGCCTTAAACTTAACCAATGAGGCCTTACAGCGGGGATCGGAGGCCCTCTCGAGACCGAACACGGGACAACCATAAGGCCAAGGGTCCCATCCTCCGGACCCATTCGGGCCACTCGACGCTTCGGCCCTCCCCGACTGACCACTAGCATCCGCCCCCTCCCCTCCTGCAGGAGCCAGGGGCTAGACGGCCTCGTTCGGGGCATTTCCACCCCTCCCCCTATCGACCCTTCGTCCCCGCCCTCCAAGTCGATGACGGGATTCGCCGTCCCCTCCCCGGCTCCACCATCCGGCTGGCCGGATTCCCCCCCCGTCCCGGCGCATCAGGCTCGGACGACCTCGTCGGCCCCTTCCTCCTCTTCGTGGACGCAGGCATCCCAGTCGAGCTCCCCGCCCCTCCATCTGCTCGCGACCTCTTGGGGCCAACTCTTATCGACGATCGCCCCGCCTGCTTCGAGGCCCGCCGCATCATTTCCTCGAGGGACAGACTCATTGTGCAACCTGCCAAAGAGAGAAAGTTCAGCGTAAGCACACCAGATGCATGAACACCAAAATCTTTTGTACCTTCGGGCCAGATGTACGCCGTTATCATCTCAGCCCCAGCGAGCATCCGATAATCTCGGCCCTCCACTGGTATGTCCATTAAAATCTGGGCCACCACTTTCTCCTCATCACCCAATTCCACCCCCTCGCTCGCCTCGGGATTCAGCTCCGCCCAATCAGACCTTATCAGCACATCCTCTGGCATCTCGACAAACACATACTGCTGGCGCCACGACTTAATTTTCCCAGGCAACCCCTTAATGAGCGAATGCGTCCTCTTCGCGGAGAGATAGTAGCATGACCCCAACCTCTTGACCAAGAAGAAGTGGCGAAATAAGGACAGTGATGGGCTAACCTGGTTGCTCACGCACAGCACTAGGAACCCCACAATGGCACTGATGGCATTGGGCATCAGGCGATACAGGGGCAGTTCCAGGAAGTTCAACACTTCCAGCAAGAATGGATGGGGGGGAAGCGCAAACCTTGCTCAAACGAAGATACGTATACTCCCACCTCCCGGTCGCCCGCAAAACACACCCTTTCTTACGGCTCCGGTTCACGAACCGTATACGGCGGCCTGACATACATCGTGAAGATCTCCGCAACGGATTTCTTCAGCACCGACTTCATGCCCGTAATCTCGACGGGCACCCTTCCTGTCTCCGCGGCGGAGCTTCCTTACCCAACTACCCCCGAACCCTGACCACGAAACGGAGACATCGAGGAAGACATCTATAAAACGGGCGTCTTACCTAATGGGTGCCGACGACTCAGGCGCTTGCGCTACTTTGCCGACCGGTCCCACGAGGACGACTCTGGCAAGGATACTGAAATCTCCTACGATCTCTAGCTGCTTGCCAAAAATCTTCGCCCGACAATCAGCTTTGCTTCCCTCCCCTCCCTGAGATCTATTTAAAGCGACTGCGCAAACCATCATGACCATCGACCCCAAGACACGCGTCACCAATCCGAGCCCTGTCCATCACCGACCCACGTGTTCTGACGCTTCGCATACTGTCAAAACCGTCAATTCCGCCACGCGTCAACACTACAGTGGTCGGGCCGCCTCGGTTCCCGCCCGCCGTCGAATCGCCAGGATGACGTCTAGTCATGCGACTGCCAACAATTCCCGCCCAAATCCCTGCGAAATTATTACCCCCATTCAAAATTACCCCATGCGCCGCGCGTTCCAAGATTTAGTCCGGCCTCCGTCAGGGCGGCCATAACAAGAAGGTAGTGCTCGATCCAAGATTGAGTCCGACCTCCGTCAGTGCGGCCAAAGCAAGAAAGCTTCCCTCGTACCAATGAAGTGTCCGATCTCCATCGGGTCGGCCGAAACAGGAATCTGCCGCCCAACTTAGTGGGATCTCGGTTCCAACACTTGGAAAACTTTCGTACGAACCAAGCAACTTCGTCCCACCACTGCACCGCCGGGACCCGTGTTGGGCTTCCGAGCAAACCGCCGGAGAACGTGACTAATCTCAACTCCCCTCTCCCGAATACCTCGGCAGAGCAAAGTTGGGGGCAATTACGTCCCTCACAAAGCTGACGTGCCACGAGCAAACCAAGTAAGAATATAGTTTGGCACAAGACAATCACAATGTATTTACTCAAATAGCTAACCCGTACATTGGACTTTCCACACACTACAACAACACATTGTTTATAACCCTCTCACAAGAAGGTACGGACCTCCCCAAACCCATGTTTCTAGCGGCGCCGCCTCTCAACCGACCGATCTCTCACATCCTTAACCACTTGCCGAATCGCCGCATCCTTAGCTTCTTACAGCATCGACACAACATGCTCGTCATGATAGCGGCGGATAGCGGCTTCGATCAGTTTGCCCTCAGCGTCCCGTTTTTCCTCCAATCACTGCACCGCTAGACCGTTCTCCCTCTTCTCGGTCTCCAGGGCATTCTTTAGGTCCTCTATTTGCCACCTCTGTACCCCGATCACTGCTTCCTTGCTAACAATTTCCGAGGTATGCTTCGACAGGATATCATCCCTCTCTCACGTTACTTCTTGGAGCTGCTTCTCGACCATTGCTTTGGACGAATCAAAATACGCAGCCCGCCCCTTCTCCACCCCGTAGGCTGTCCTAACCCTCTCCAGGTCCGCCTCCGTGTCCCTCAGCTTCGCCTTGACCTCACCAAGGTTCGCCTTCGCTACATCCAGAGACGCCCCGGTGACGGCCGCGGAGGTACGGCCCCGCAGGGCTAACACGTTCACGATCATCTACATAAACCTCGAATCAGCGAGACACGAACAAATAAAGCCTGCGGGCGAGGAAAGAAAGCCGGCTTACATGCACGACGTGCCATATAGCCGAGCCACCCAACCGTTCCGCCCCCACACGAGTCAATGACTCACGATCGCGCGGTAACACGCAATACTCGACGAGGCGTGCCGTCACTCCCGCGTCCTCGAATACTGACTCGTCGCCGCTGACTCAAAAAGGAAACTTGTGGAGACGGACATCTGGGTACGCCTCGACCTCTCCTCGGGTCCTCTTAAAATGAATAAGGGCGCCCTCGCAAGCTGGACTCGACGACTCCCCCATTTCCCACGAAGGGATCCCGTATGGCCACTTTTGAACCACAGGCGCTCGGTGAGGCGCGACCACCTCTGGTACCCGCGGAGGAACGGAGGGTCTGGCCCCCCGCGCGGGCGCGTCCTCATGAAGATCCTCGCCGAGCCCACCGGTGGAGATACCTTGCCCGCTTACCCCCCTTCCCGGGTGCGACCTCTCCCCACGGGGAGCCCCACCCCCACGTTCCCGGGATCCTGCCTCACTAGCCACCCCCTTGCCTTTCCCGCGGGGATCGGTATCCTCCGAGATCGGGGCCCCGGCTGAACCGGACACCTCCTCCCGCTCCCTCATCGCATCTCCGCCTACAAAAGGAAAAGAGAGACAATCAGGGCGAGCCTAGCCCAGAGTTTACAAAACATCAAAGATACCTAGGGTCCAAAAGTCCTGGGCGAGCCAACTGCTCAGTGTTAGACTCGCCCACTGACGGCACGCCTCGGGCAGTTCCATCAAAATCTGAGCTTTGGCAATATCCTCCCCGGTCAGCTCCACCTTTTCATTTACTAAGGGATTCCGCGCCCCCCAATTTGACATCAGCGCCACATCGCTTGGCACCATCACGAAGACGAATTCCCTCATCCAATCGCCGACATCGTCGGGCACCCCGAGGATGAGTCCTCGCCCTCTCCTAGCGCAAACACAATGATACATCCCCCTCTTCCGAATCACGAAGAAATACTGGAACAGTGCCAAGGAGGGACTCAAGGAGCAAGCAAGGCACAGGGCGACAAACCCCACTAATAAGCCCCAAGAACGGGGCGCTAGGGCAAATATCGGCAGCTCCAGGAAATTCAACAAATGAAACAAATACGGATGGATCGGAAAGCGAAGCCCCAACTCGAATGACCGAACATAGACCCCGACCTCATTATCCCCAGGTGAACTCACCGCTTCCTCTGACCCGGGAACCAGAACCTCATAGGGTTGTCGCACAAATCGCACGCGAATCTCCCTGATGTTGATCATATCCAACCTACATCGGATGGACTCAATGGCTCTCGGGACAACGGATCGCTATGACCCTCTTTCCCTGGGCCACCGCACCCCCGGCTGCGACGCCCCCTCGCCCACCGACTCCTCTTCTCCCACTCGGCTACCTCCTCCAACCTCGAAACGAGAAGCCATTGATCGGAAAGGAAGGAAATTAACTGTTATTACCTGTTGATCTCTTAAACCCGGAAGGCGATCGGAAGAAGATGACCGGCGACGGAAGTGACAAATTAGCCAGCAATCTCCAAACAGAAGTATCGAACACCGGAGGAGAATCGGAGAAAGACAAAAACTCCCGCCGACCACCTCCCAGACCCTTTTAGCGGTAAAGGTGTCCCCTGGGCCATCTCGGCCGTCAAACTTTCGCCACGCGGCGCCCATCGAGACGTCCCCGACGCCTCGACTGGTGTGAGGATCACCTCATCCACGTGTCGCAAACCCAATCGCAGAGACGCTTCGTTTTCCTCTGCCCCCTTTTCAAATCATAATAATGACCACTAAGGCAGGAGTTCCGAAGCCGCCGCCGTCACTACCCGGTGGGTCCAAGGCCCATACTGATGGTCCGGAATATCGAAGGTGGTTCGCCCTCCGAGCCGAGCCGGGCTGCCGCCTCAGACTCGAAGGCCGGGGCAATTGTTACGACCTAAAGATCGTAGGGGTCCCACCCGAATCCGCCCACAGGATCCATGGACTCTCCGCTTCATGAAAGGGTCGCCACCCCGAAAATCCGGGGCAATATGGAGACGGGCGCGCCTTGCAGCGTTCCCCGACCCGGCCGAGGCGAACAACCACAGCCGCTCGACCCACCGGGGGTAGCGCGCTTGGGGACGCTTGGGTAGCTAAGCCGAGCCTACTGACAGGCACAGACGTATCCTTCCGTACCGGCGGACCATAGCCCATGACCGATCGGGGGGCGCGGCCGGGCCGGACAACCCCCGATCGGAACGACCCGCCCGATTCCCACGAACCGCGGCGCCTAGAGTGATACAGCCCGACCTTTAGTTCGTCGCCAACGACAAACAACCTAGGATAAGGACACGACTGACATATACGTCACCCGACCGACTGACAAAGCGCCCCCTGGCGGCTGAGCCATCTGACAGTTAATGCTTTCGGCTCTGACATCCCGACAAAAGCACCCCTTGGCCGTTGTGCCGCCTGACAAAAGCAGGTCAGGAACTCCTGTTCCCGACGTCCTTGTCCGAAGCTTCCGCTGACAACCGAGCCAGCTCAGCACGCCTAGTCATCACCCGTCAGGTATAAATACCCCCTCTCCTCTTACGGAAGGGGGGTTGGAAAATTCTCTCTTAATCTCTCATTCACACACGAGAACAAAGGTCGTCCATATCTTTGTTCTCCCACTTATAGCTCGCCACGAGCGGTCGGCCCACCGTTAGTCCGACCGGCATGTCTAGCCCCCGTTTTAAGCCCTATTACTGACTTAGGCATCGGAGGGGCCAAGGGTTGAACCCCAACCCCGCCCTTCTGACGAGTTGTTCGTGTTGCAGGAAATCTCGCCCCTAGGTTAATGCCAGCTTCAGCCTCCTGCCATCCAACATGCCTCAGACACATCCGGTGAGATTCAACCCCGTAATCGCCAACGGCGACGGATCCAACCTCATCACCCCACTAATTACTTGTAAAACAGCCTACCTAAACCCCCTTCTCCATATAACCACCGTGCCCTTGGTTCCCCATAATACAAATTCATTGTACGCGAGTTCCACCTCGTAACACTACTCATCTCCTTCATTTCGAGCCCTAATCATTTGTTTCATTTGATTTTTGCTCATGGAACCGAAAACTGCGACTTCATGGTTCAAACCTTTGAGGCAACACTTGCCTTCCTCCGACATACGTCTGTTCAAAGTCTCTTTGCCTAAGGCTTCTCCATCCTCACCCTGCTCTCAGAGTCCTCGGTCCTTATCTTCTTCCGAAGAGTTTCTTGGTATATCTGTCACGGATCATCCTCCTTCAGTTTCTGAGTCTGAGCCCTCTCCTTCGCTTCCTGCAGAGCCATCTTCTCCATCTCCTTCAGCTCCCTCTTCAGATCCCCTCCTCTTTAAATTGACTGCGCAAGTGATGGCTCTTGATCTGAAAGTCAATTACATGGATCAGAAAATACCTATTCTGCTTGAGCTTTACTACAAGTCGTTTCAGTAGCACAGGTTCCTAGTTCCAGCCTCTCTCAAGGCTTTGTTCCCTCCTTTCGAGGATGTCACTCAGTCTGCTGATCGCACCCCGGATACACGCCCGAGGCGACGGTTGTAGTTTTACCGCAAGCGCACGGTGTAGCGGCGAGCGGGATATCGAACACAGGGAGGACGAATGACCGTGCTTGTTCCAATCAACCTGGCTATCTAAGAAGAGAGATTTGCCTTTGGCGATCCTGTCACAATCGTCAGACAAAGTGCAGAAATATCAAATCAAATAAAGAACGTCTAGGGAATGGGGAATCCCCGCTACTCACCGTATCTCATAAATGTGGTTCATCGGTATCAAAATTGCTAGATTACGATTTTGGATGAACTAGTCGCAACTGAATGTAGAACCAAGCTCACGCTCTCGCGCTGTTGCCGGTCTATAGCTATCCTAGGTTTGGGTCCAATCTCTTGCAAACCTGTCACGCCCCGCTTCCCAAAAACATAGAGGCGAAGCGTGAGAAGGTCCGCACGGACTTGAAGCTGCAAAGCCGCAAGTCCGATAAGCGTCAATAAAACGAAGTAGCAGGTCCCTGTAATGTGACTCAGAACAACAATAACAATAATAGGAAAAAGAGAGAGACAATAATATAACATTATTCCAACTCATAGTCCAACAAAATCCACAACCAGAAGTGCCACCAGGCAACAAAAGAGTCAAAAGTACAAGGCCCAGCATGGCCAAAAGAAACTAACAAAACGGTGCTACTCACCGACAACCACAGCTAACAAAGAAAAGTACGGAAGATCTCTAAGATTGATCACCGGTATCTTCGTACTCCACGTCACCAACAGGTTCGGGCACAAACTCCACGAACTCGTCACCCTCAACTGTAATCTCTGGCTCAGCAACTAACATGCGTCACCCAAAGAGAAGGGGCACATGTTAACAAGTCTACAAAAGACTTGTGCAAGGAAACAATAAAAAAGAAACAACCTAACAGTTCTAAAGTAAAGTATGACATGGTATAGCATGGCAAATAACATGGCATGGCAAGTAACATGGCATGGCAAGTAACATGGCATGGCAAGTAAACAAATAAAAGACAAGTACTGGAATTGTAATCACGTCGTGCACGGATATTCCGCCCTTTGGCTAGAGTGGCTGTACGGGCCAACTCTTACGCTCAAGTGATCGTTTATCCCTACCCCTCCACGTGTGTCGAGCCAGGGCATTACCCCCGAACACGGAATGCTCGCTTCTGGATCACGAGCCAGGAAGTGTTTTTAACACGGTTGGCGTAGGGTTATGCCCGCATAACGGGTGCCTAGCCGGTAACACGGAAACATGGATTTTGTACATGTAGTGTAGCGTGTGCTACGATGCAAGTTTAACTAGGATGACATGTATGATGCAATGCATGGCAGTTAAACAATTCAAGTGCGTACAGTTAAAGGAATTTAAACATGGCAACTATCAATGCAGGAATGATATGACAAGGTGTCGGATCTAGCTTCGTTGTCAAGCTAGATCTCAAAGTTGCGCCTAGATCGCTATCATTTCACGATCTAGTCTCTTTCACGCTAGTACAAAGAATTGGCCTAAAACATGGCCCTAAGAAATGTTGGCAAGTTTCACTTGCCAGATACCGGATTGTTGATCGACGTGAGTAACGAGGACGATGTCCTACGGTAGATGAATTCACGTAGAGCAGCAGATGGAAGACACCAAAACAAATCTAGATTTGGTGACGAAGAACGATCCCGGGAAACTATGGCTGAAAACGGGATCTCGGTGACCTAGATCGGTGTCCGGCGAAAGATTCGGTGAGAAATAACCTCCGAGGGTGAAAGAAATGTTTTGGGGAAGATTAGGGATGATTTGTGAATGATCTTAGCTCAGAAGGAATGAAATGAAGAATGAAGGAACGACGGATTAAATAGAAATAAGAACGGCGGCTAAAAACAGATCTAGGGTTTCGAGGTCAACTAGTCGGTCAAAGAAGAGTGGTCGACCGACTAGTTTAAGAACTAGTCGGTCGGTCACCTAACGCAGACCGACTAAATGACAGACTGAGAATAGGGTTTGGTACAGGTCAACTACTGTAGTCGGTCAGAGCTCAACTGGTGACCGACTAGTTTAAGAACTAGTCGGTCGGTCGACCAACGTTGACCGACTAGAAGGCAACTAAAAGCTAAAGATAAGAATTAGAACTAGTCGGTTGAAGAAGAACAGCTGACCGACTAGTTTACAACCTAGTCGGTCGAAAGTTGTTCTTAGACCGACTAACGATAAACAGTAACTCTACTGTTCAGTGAAACCCAGAATTAGTCGGTCTGAGTACAATGCTTGACCGACTAGTTTGAGAACTAGTCGGTCGAAGGTTGAACTTAGACCGACTAACGACAAACAGTAACTCAGCTATTTTTAATAGGTTGAACTAGTCGGTCCATGAAGGATTTCCGACCGACTAGATCTCATTCTAGTCGGTTGGTTCTCCTTCGTGAACCAACTAAGATGCACCAGAAGTGCCGAAACGAAGCGCGAAGCTTCAGGAAGGATTCTATGGCTTCTAGGATCGTCCTAACTCTAGAATTATGGCGTTATTAAGCTAAAATATGAGGATTTAATCGAGAAAACATACAAGGAGGAGAAATTCAACATTAATCAGATAAATTATATTTATTACAAACACCGGTCGTTACATCCTCCCCACCTTATGAATGATTCCGTCCTCGGAATCAACATCAGCCACTACTCGAAAACAAGCGCGGGAAGCGCTCCCTCATATCATCCTCACGTTCCCAGGTGGACTCACCATGGGAACCATGCCGCCACTGAACTCGAACCAAGTCGACGGTCTTATTCCTCAGTTGCTTCCGCCGCCGATCCAAAATCTCAACTGGCTGCTGGTCATAAGTAAGATCCGGTCGAACCGTGATCTCCGAGAAATCCACAGCGTGGGACGGATCACTGACGTATCGACGTAGCTGAGATACGTGAAATACGTCGTGAACTCCCTCCAGTGACGGTGGCAACGCCAAGCGATAAGCCACCTCACCAACTCTCTCCAGGATGTCAAACGGCCCAATGTACCTCGGACTCAGCTTGCCCCTCTTTCCAAATCGGATAACTCCGCGGTTCGGAGAAATCTTCAGAAAGACATGATCTCCAGGCTGAAACTCCAAAGGCCTCCGTTTAGCATCTGCCCAATGCTTGAAACGGTCCTGCGCGATCCTCAGCTTCTCTCGAATGTTCCTCACAACATCCACAGCCTCCACGATCATCTCTGGCCCTAACAGTTCCCTGTCTCCAATGTCGTCCCAGCTCAGTGGCGACCGACATTTCTTCTCATATAGCGCGGCGAATGGCGCCATGCCAATACTCGCCTGGTAGCTGTTATTGTAGGCAAACTCCACATGATGGAGATGATCCTCCCAAGATCCCTTGAAGTCCAACATGCACGCTCTCAGCATGTCCTCCAAAATCTGAATCGTCCTCTCGGACTGGCCATCCGTCTGTGGGTGGTACGCCGTGCTGAAAATCAGACTCGTACCCAGACTTTTCTGCAGACTCTGCCAAAACTGAGATGTGAATCTCGTGTCTCTGTCTGACACGATACTCACAGGGACTCCGTGAAGTCGCACGATCTCCTGCGCGATTCACGTTACATCACTAACTATTCTAGGAAAGGGAATAGAAACGGAAAGTAAAAGGATTTACCTCCATATATCTCCTCGCCAGTGCCTCAGTAGACTGTCCTACTCGGAACGGAATAAAGTGCGTGGATTTGGTCAATCGGTCTACGATCACCCAAATCGCGTCATTCTGCTTCGGACTCCGAGGTAGTCCAGTCACGAAGTCCATAGTGATGTGTTGCCACTTCCACTCCGGAATCGGAAGCGGTTGTAGCAACCCTGCCGTACGCTGATGTTCCGATTTCACCTGCTGGCAAACCAAGCATTTGGCCACACTCCGAGCCACGCTCCTCTTCATCCCATGCCACCAGAAATTCAAACGGAGATCCTTGTACATCTTGGTCCCCCCAGGATGCACAGAATACGGCGAACTGTGTGCCTCCACCAACAGCTCCTCTCTAATATCTCCCGCAGGCACACACAACCTGGCTCCAAACCTCAGCGAGCCATCCTCATGAATCAAGAAGTCTGTCCGCAGACCGGCTTCTACCTGCTCCCGAATCTTCACTAGCTTCGGATCTCCAGCCTGTCCAGCCTTGATCTTATCCACAATCGACGACTGTATCTGCATACTCATCAACAACGAAGCCTCTCCAGGAAGTACAACCTCAATACCAGACCCACAGAAAACCTGCTGCAACCTCCACTGTGAAGTCAACATCATCACCGCTGGAAGCCTACTCAACGCATCAGGAACCACATTCACTTTTCCCGGGTGATACTGCAACTCGATCTCATAATCTGCCATGAGCTCTAACCATCGACGCTGTCGCATGTTGAGCTCCTTCTGCGTGAAAATATACTTCAAGCTTTTGTGATCGGTGAAAATCTTCACTTTCTCACTCAGCAAGAAGTGCCTCCAAATCTTGAGCGCAAACACGACTGCAGCCAACTCCAAGTCGTGTGTCGGGTAATTCTTCTCATGGGTCTTGAGCTGACGTGAAGCATATGCAACCACGTGCCCATGCTGATGCAATACACATCCAAGACCTTTGCCAGAAGCATCACAAAAGATCTCGAATCCTCCACTACGATCAGGCACTGTTAGAACCGGTGCAGTCATCAATCTCTCCTTCAGAACAGAAAAAGCCTCCTCACAAGCATCGGACCAAACATACGGTATATCCTTCCTCGTCAGTTTAGTCATCGGTTCGGCAATCCGGGAGAAATCCTTAATGAAACGCCGATAATAACCTGCAAGTCCAAGGAAACTCCTGATCTCAGTCGCTGACTGTGGAACCGTCCACTCTCTGATGGCCTTGATCTTCTCGGGATCCACCGAAATCCCCTCACCAGTCACCACATGCCCCAGAAAAGCCACTCTATGGAGCCAGAACTCGCACTTTGAATACTTCGCATACAAGCGATGCTTTCTCAAAATCTCCAGAACAGTCCTCAAGTGCTCTGCGTGCTCCTCCTCCGACTTGGAATAGATCAGAATGTCGTCAATGAAAATAACGACAAACTTATCTAAATAGTCATAGAAGATCAAATTCATCATGTTCATAAATACTGCGGGCGCGTTGGTCACACCGAAAGGCATAACCACGAACTCGTAGTGACCATACTTCGTCCTGAACGCCGTCTTCGGAATGTCCTCTTTCCTCACCTTCAGCTGGTGATACTCACTCCTCAGGTCCAACTTGGAGAATACCCTCGATCCTCCGAGCTGATCAAAAATATCATCAATCCGCGGCAAAGGGTACTTATTCTTTACAGTCACCGCATTCAGCCCTCAATAATCCACGCACATACGACGCGAACCGTCCTTTTTCTTTACCAGCAGAACCGGTGCTCCCCACGGAGACACACTGGGATTTATGTAACCCTTCTGAAAAAGCTCGTCCAGCTGATTCCGCAACTCCTCCAATTCCGCCGGAGCCATACGATAAGGTGCCTTCGAAATAGGCTGCGCTCCCGGAATCAGGTCAATCGAAAACTCTAGAGCTCGATCGGGCGGCAGACCAGACATCTCCTCGGGGAAGACGTCATCGAATTCACGCACCACAGCAGGCCTACCCTGCTCCATCAGCATAGCCACAGCCTCCACCGGCTTGGCCCGAAACCTGACCGGACCAAGCGAACTGCTACCACGGCTGAACTCAAACACTGGATGTCCAGGAATCTCGAACACCACCTTCTTCCTCCGACAGTCGATCGTAGCATAGAAGCTCGCAAGCCATTCCATCCCAAGCACTGCATCGTAATTGATGATGTCGTGGACAATAAAGTCAGCATACAGCTCGTGTCCACAGACCACCAATGGGCAAGAATTGCACCCACGATGCACCGAGATCACACCATTCCCTGTGACGATGTTCCAACTCTGGGAAAGAGAGGAAGTCGACAAGGAATGCCTCTCCACGAAGTTCCGAGAAATGATGCACATGGATGCACCAGAGTCGAAGAGGACTCGTGCAGGAAATGCGCAGACCAAAATCACACCTAACAGACAGTCTAACAATCAAATTCTATTCTAGCAATCCAACATATGCAAACAACTAATCAAATCTAACAGCCAAACTGACTAAGAATGAAAAAGTTAGATAGAAGGTTACCTGCGATAAACTCATCCAGCGTCTCGGTCTCAGCAGAAGTCATCAGAAACGCCTGTCGTCTCGGCTGGACAGCCTGCTGAAACGCTTGCCTCTGCGGAATGAGAGGCGCTCCACGACCAGCAGGGACAGGTGCTCTCTGCTGCAACGGCTGAGCTGCAACAGGTACCCTCCACGGCTGCTTCGACCTCGGGCAATCCTTCATGGTGTGCGCAGGATCACCACAAACCAAACACTGCCCCAGCATCTTCCGGCACTGCTCCTTGACATGCCCAGTCTTGCCACAGAAGTTGCAAGTCTTCAAAGTAGGAGGTCCTCCGGGCCTCTTGAACTGCACAGGCTGGTTGGGCCCGTGCCCCGGTCTCACCACTGCTCTGGCCTGCTCCATAGGCCTCTTCCCAGTGCCAGAAATCTGTCCCCTCTTTTGATTCACAATCCTCTCCTGTCTCTTCGCCGCAATCAGTACCTTCTGGTAAGTCTCTGCATCGGAAGAAGTGACATAGCTCTGCAGATCCAACGATAGCCCCTGCAGAAACCTCTGGGCTCTCTCCTCAGCATCCTGCACCATCTTTGGTGCAAAATGACTCAGCCTCGTGAATTCCTGGTGGTACTGATCCACCGTCAAATTTCCCTGCTTCAAGTCAATGAAACGCTGAGCCATCTCCCTCCGTGCGGCCTTAGGAAAATATTCCTCATCAAACCTGGACCTGAAGGTAGCCCAAGAAATCGGCTCCACCAGCAACTTCTCCTCAGCATCCCACCAGTTCCGCGCGTTGTCCTTCAGCTGCTGCTTTGCCAGATCAACCCATCCAGTCGGGTCGACCTTCGACATCTTCAGATTATCTTCCATATTCCTGGTCCACTCATCTGCAGCCAGGGGTCCCTCGGTCCCATCAAAGTAAGCGGGGCCCAGCTCCCGAAATTGCTTCGCTCCGGGCTCGGAGCGAGGAACAGCCTGGACAGCCGGCGCTGCACGTGCAGGTGGAACATTCCGGACAGTCTGCAGAATTCCTTGCTGCACCTGCATCATCTGATGCATCATCCTCATCATCTCCCCGGTGGTGGGCTCTCGATCCGGCTCCTGGTCGCGAGGGGCACACCACCACCAGCACGGGTATTCCGTCTCCCAGCCATCTATTGACATAGGAAAACGAAACAAATCAGACTCTTTGCCTAAGGCACGGTGTTGAATTTTGTTTTATTGGACTTTCTATAATTCTTATTGTTATTCTGATTAAGTCACAGTTACAGAAAATAAGTGACCTGCGTGGGCCACCAAAGAAACCTGTCACGCCCCGCTTCCCAAAAACATGGAGGCGAAGCGTGAGAAGGTCCGCACGGACTTGAAGCTGCAAAGCCGCAAGTCCGATAAGCGTCAATAAAACGAAGTAGCAGGTCCCTGTAATGTGACTCAGAACAACAATAACAATAATAGGAAAAAGAGAGAGACAATAATATAACATTATTCCAACTAATAGTCCAACAAAATCCACAAACAGAAGTGCCACCAGGCAACAAAAGAGTCAAAAGTACAAGGCCCTGCATGGCCAAAAGAAACTAACAAAACGGTGCCACTCACCGACAACCACAGCTAACAAAGAAAAGTACGGAAGATCTCTAAGATTGATCACCGGTATCTTCGTACTCCATGTCACCAACAGGTTCGGGCACAAACTCCACGAACTCGTCACCCTCAACTGCAATCTCTGGCTCAGCAACTAACATGCGTCACCCAAAGAGAAGGGGCATATGTCAGCAAGTCTACAAAAGACTTGTGCAAGGAAACTATAAAAAAGAAACAACCTAACAGTTCTAAAGTAAAGTATGACATGGTATAGCATGGCAAATAACATGACATGGCAAGTAACATGGCATGGCAAGTAAACAAATAAAAGACAAGTACTGGAATTGTAATCACGTCGTGCACAGAGATTCCGCCCTTTGGCTAGAGTGGCTGTACGGGTCAACTCTTACGCTCAAGTGATCGTTTATCCCTACCCCTCCACGTGTGTTGAGCCAGGGCATTACCCCCGAACACGGATGCTCGCTTCTGGATCACGAGCCAGGAAGTGTTTTTAACACGGTTGGCGTAGGGTTATGCCCGCATAACGGGTGCCTAGCCGGTAACACGGAAACATGGATTTTGTACATGTAGTGTAGCGTGTGCTACGATGCAAGTTTAACTAGGATGACATGTATGATGCAATGCATGGCAGTTAAACAATTCAAGTGCGTACAGTTAAAGGAATTTAAACATGGCAACTATCAATGCAGGAATGATATGACAAGGTGTCGGATCTAGCTTCGTTGTCAAGCTAGATCTCAAAGTTGCGCCTAGATCGCTATCATTTCACGATCTAGTCTCTTTCACGCTAGTACAATGAATTGGCCTAAAACATGGCCCTAAGAAATGTTGGCAAGTTTCACTTGCCAGGTACCGGATTGTTGATCGACGTGAGTAACGAGGACGATGTCCTACGGTAGATGAATTCGCGTAGAGCAGCAGATGGAAGACACCAAAACGAATCTAGATTTGGTGACGAAGAACGATCCCGGGAAACTATGGCCGAAAACGGGATCTCGGTGACCTAGATCGGTGTCCGACGCAAGATTCGGTGAGAAATAACCTCCGAGGGTGAAAGAAATGTTTTGGGGAAGATTAGGGATGATTTGTGAATTATCTTAGCTCAGAAGGAATGAAATGAAGAATGAAGGAACGACGGATTAAATAGAAATAAGAACGGCGGCTAAAAACAGATCTAGGGGTTCGAGGTCAACTAGTCGGTCAAAGAAGAGTGGTCGACCGAATAGTTTAAGAACTAGTCGGTCGGTCACCTAACGCAGACCGACTAAATGACAGACTGAGAATAGGGTTTGGTACATGTCGACTACTGTAGTCGGTCAGAGCTCAACTGGTGACCGACTAGTTTAAGAACTAGTCGGTCGGTCGACCAACGTTGACCGACTAGAAGGCAACCAAAAGCTAAAGATAAGAATTAGAACTAGTCGGTTGAAGAAGAACAGCTGACCGACTAGTTTGCAACCTAGTCGGTCGGAAGTTGTTCTTAGACCGACTAACGATAAACAGTAACTCTACTGTTCAGTGAAACCCAGAATTAGTCGGTCTGAGTACAATGCTTGACCGACTAGTTTGAGAACTAGTCGGTCGAAGGTTGAACTTAGACCGACTAACGACAAACAGTAACTCAGCTATTTTTAATCGGTTGAACTAGTCGGTCCATGAAGGATTTTCGACCGACTAGATCTCATTCTAGTCGGTTGGTTCTCCTTCGTGAACCAACTAAGATGCACCAGAAGTGCCGAAACGAAGCGCGAAGCTTCGGGAAGGATTCTATGGCTTCTAGGATCGTCCTAACTCTAGAATTATGGCGTTATTAAGCTAAAATATGAGGATTTAATCGAGAAAACATACAAGGAGGAGAAATTCAACATTAATCAGATAAATTATATTTATTACAAACACCGGTCGTTACAAAACCCTAGCCTATGAAAGCTAGCATTAGGATCAACATCATCGTCCAATCGCTCACCGAGCCCAATCTCTTGCAAACTCGGCTTGCGATCTAGGTTGGGATAGTTCCTACCCGTCCAATCTCTTGCAAACGGGTATTGGCACGGAATTGCAACCGGAAACCCTAGTATCGGTCCAATCTCTTGCAAACCGATACTACGGAAATTCGATTCCAACCCAATTCAGATTTCTAGGGTTTCCTATCGAATCGGGATCCAATCTCTTGCAAATCCCAATCGATATGAACTCCTAGCTATCCGTAGTAAATCGATCCCAACCTAATCTCTAAATATCAATTCTAGCAAAATTTCTACTAATTCATCACAAATATGAAGTTGGGCTTGTAGGGTTCATCCCCACGCCCCAAGACGTGGAGACTACTCATAATTCATAGCAAGATCACAAAAATAATCAATGAAATAAGCAATAGAATTCATCACAATATTGAGATATGCAATAAAAATAGAATTTTTAGAGTAGAGATAGACAAACCAATGGAGTTCTTCAATTAATCCAACAAAAATCAATAATTGTATTCTCTCCAATCTCCAAAATAAAGCTAAAAAGTAGATCTAAAAAGCTGCAAAAAAATCCTAGGAAAAGCTCCCAAAACTAGGGTAAAAACAGGGGTTAAATAGCCCCCAAAATCGTCCAAAAACTGTGACCAAAATACCCCTGCACAGCCTGTTTTCCGCAGTTTTCGCTACAGGCAGCGCATCGCACTCGGCCGAGTGACAAATGTCGCTCGGCCGAGTGAGATACCCTGTAATTTTCCAGTAAGTCGGGGCCTTCAGGGGTCTCTACTTCGGGGGCGGCTCGGTCGAGTGAGTTGTCGTCACTCGGCCGATGGCTTCATTGTACTCGGGCAGACGGGATAAGCCACTCGGCCGAGTGGGTCTTCTGAAGCTCAGGCAGCCGAAAAAACAGAAACTTGGAGATTTTTGAAGGGCTTGGTCTGGCGCCACTCGGGCGGACGTGATGTAGTCACTCGGCCGATGTGGTCTCCGTCGCTCGGCCGAGTGCACAGGTAAATCGTGTCTGATCTGGTCGGCCGAGCGGTGTCTCGCTGGTCGGCCGAGCGGCTCCTCCACTCGGCCGAGTGAGACACAAAAAATGCCCAGATTGCTTATTTTGGCCTCCTCGTCGCTCCTGCGACGTCCATTCTTCTTCCTCTCCTCTCCAACAGCAAAATACCCCTCGGGGAGGTCGTCGGTGACCGTCTAGAGTAAGCGCATCTCGAGATCACTCCAAATCGCACCAAATCACCTGAAATGCGACAAAAACAACAAATCGTGAAAAGCATCGCAATATCATCGATATATCGTGAAAAACATGATTTGGGCTATCTAAATGGCATGCGAAAATGCGGGAAAAAGGTGTAAAATAAGGAGTGATCAAAATCCCCCAAGCTTGCCTCTTACTCGTCCTCGAGGAAGATAAGTGAAAGGCGAACCCGGTGGATTTGGAAAACGAAAACGGCGAAAAACGAAAAATGAAAAACGAAGAAGAATGAAAACGAAATGAAAATAAAGTAGAAAGAAAGAAGCGAAGAGGTAGGTTGCTAGATTATTTTCTCAGGACGTGGGTTCCACTTACTCATATAGCATGCACTGAATGATAAACACATGTCAAAGAATTTTATTTTGATATCTTAGTATAATAGTGCAACTAGAAATAGAAAACCCACGAACAACGATATAATCATGAAAAACGGAATAATTTTAAAATTAACATCGTCTGAATCATTTAAAACGGTATACAAATCACAGATCATACACTTTTCAATTGAATGCTTTCTATCAGGAGTATAGGAGTATCACACAATAGAATAGAGAGAATAGAAAAGTATGGATTTCATGATATGAATGCTAGGCTTAGATTTCTGGATTTCGTAAAGATAAAAACAATCTCATTGAGTATAGAATATTACTTAGCCTAGGTTGTCGTGCAACGTCAAGTAGTCACTCTCTCACACATCAATGGATCCCCTCCCCCAAGCTTATCTATAAGCATGGTGGCATAAAAAATATTCACATCCCCATTTTTTATATAGCTCCAAAAAGTGATAAAAAGAAAGAAGAAAGAAAGAAAGTGAGATGGGATCTTTTATTAAGGATTTTTCCTCTTTTTCTCTCTTTTTTTTTTCTTTTTTTTTCTTTTTTTTCATATAGCATATATACACAACGATCCCAACTCAAAGAGAGATAATGATATACAAGAATGTTTTTCTCTCTTTTATTTTTTTAGACAATAGGAGATTTGGAGCTAGGAATTAGTAGCGGGGGAAATGCCATAAAATAGAATCGCTAAGGGGAGATTCACCAATGATTTTAAAAGTAGAGAAATGATGTTCAAGATTTGTGGAGAAAGAAATAGATATACTTCTCTCAGTTCACTCTATAAGACATGCACGACAACTTCAGCAGGGTAATCTAATCTACTCAGTTTCGATCACAAAAAAGCTAACTAATCACGATTTATCATAGCTAACATCATTCAATCATCCTGAAGTGAAGTGTACAATTCATGCATATAGAAGTGATATAGGAAAAGAAACCAGTACTCCAGATATAAGCATTCAATGCGTGAATCTTGGTGTGTTTTCTGTGATAGCATACATATGAATATTCAGACTCAGCTAAATAATAAAATTTCATCCATTTTCATGTGGCAAAAGTGTGGGTTACTATCTCTAGATGCAGGACAAGTCATAGCGTATGATATCAGAAATAAAATCTAAGACATGACAAATATAGCATGCATATGGAGTAAGCTAAATCCAACGTCATCATCATCACAGAAAAGTCATCTCTAGCATGAGATGAAAAAAAATAAAAAAGAAATAAAGATAAAGGGAAAATAGAACTATTTACAATGCGGCACACAGAAAAATAGGAAAAACATGATGCATGGTAAGATAAAAGAAAAGTGGTGAAAATAAGTGCAAAAGCGAAAAAAGTGGTGTGAAATAAAAAAAAACTAAAAATAAAGGTGGCAAACCGAAAAAGATCGTGAGAACTCACTCCCCCAAGCTAAATGACACAGTGTCCTCAATGTGCAAAGTGTGGCACACCGAGAAACAAGAAATGTGAGGGGCAAGTGAGGATGCATGCATGGAAAAATGAAAATAAAAAGAAAAATGAAGAAATTAAAATATGATGCGGACATGATGCATGCACAGATAGGAGTGATACAGATATATAAGTGGCACCAAAAACTCTCCCTCTCCCCCAAAAAAGATATATAAAGATATGAGCAAAATGAGAATCCCAAAATAGGTGAGGGGAGGGGGGGTGGACAAAAATGCGACAGGACCCAGCAGAAACGGGCAGCACAACTGCAAAGAATAATCGATGGCATCAAGGGTGCCTAAGAAGGTGGTGATGCGCCGTCTCCGTCCTGAGGCGGAGGTCGTGTGGGTGGTGCTGGCTGGACAAGCTGCTGGCGGGGGTGGGTGAGTGTAGCGACCACTTTTCATTGTACGTTGTTTGTAACGACCACTTTTCGTTGTGCGTTGTTCGTGCACGTGCTTTTGGCCGTGCACGTGTTTATTTTAGACTTTATTTGATTGTGAATACTCTTGTGTGATATGCCGTTGCGAACGTCTCTGAGAGTATTAAATAGTGGCACTATCTTGAAACGACACTTCTCGAGTCGTTTTCCCACAATTTAAACTCACTCGATGAGACGTGACGATTTTCACTTTTGACGGGAGACGTCCCTATTTTTAGTTTCGTCGTCCGACGTCGAATTTGAGATCCGTCTTCTTAGTTAGCTCACATTCGTCGCCACGAACACCACGATATTTATTTTATAATTTTTGGAGTTTATTTGACCACTTTTATAATTTTTACAAGTTTTATATTATTTTTAATAATTTATTTTTCAATTAATTTCGGCCAAATAAAATTTATTTGAGTTTTAAACGTTTTAAGGAATTTTTGAGCCAATTTCCAGCCCATTTGGACCAGGTCAAATCCTAGATTGGGTTGGAGAAGTTTAAAATCAAATTTCAAATCTTTTTGAATTCTAATCCTATTAGATTTAGCCCTAGACCAAGTCAACCCACCTATACTATATAAGCAACCCTTAGCAAGTCCTATTTTCACAAGAAATTAGCCCTAGCCTCTTCCAAAGTCATCTTGGACGTTGCGACGAATCGTCGCAACGTTGCGACGTTCAGCACCCCGCACGACCGAGGAAATCCCCCGCATCCACCCGCTCTGACCGGCCGTCCCGCCCGCATCCGCTCCGCTCCGCACACAACGTCGACCGCCGCTTCGTTCCCCCGCCTGACCGAGAGGGCCTCTCGGTCAGACCGAGAGAACCGCCCGGTCGCCCCGCTCCGCACCGACCCGCTTGTCGCCCGCTCTGTCGCCCCGCTCCGCTCCGTGCCCGACCGAAGGCCCCGCCCGCTGTGACCGAGCGCCCGAGCGCTGCAGCGTTGCAACGCTGTCCCGCCCGCTTCCAAGCGCCTGACCGAGGCCTCCACCGTGTCTGACCGAGGGAAACGGCCGCCCCCGCTGCCGTGACCGACCCCCACACGTTGCACAGCCGTTCCCTAGTGTCTGACCGAAGGAGATCCCCGCACCGAAGCTGTACGACCGACGGCCACTTGTCGCAACCCCGCATCCGTCGCACCGCTTGCCTCCGTGGGCCCCCCAAGTTCTCCAGAGTTATTGTGGGTCCCCCAAAGGCCCCTAGGACTACTGTGGGCCCCACTTTGGTACGTTCTCTTCGACGACTTGCCGCGTACGACGTCGTCGCACGTCGTAGCCCGTCGTCGCACGTACGAGCTTTGGAATCTGGAATCGTCGCCCGGGATATTTTCTCTGATTTTCCAGCGAGGAATCTATTTTGGAAACAGGACTTGGAGCGCGTTCTCTTATTCCAACCCCCGGCGTCGCTACCCGACGCCGGTGTAGCTTTCGCGTCGTGTTGAGGTAACGTTTTGCACCCCTAGGACCCCCAACCCAATTGCATGCTAATCAAGACTAAAAATCAGTATTTTAAAGTATTTTAAATGTTTTAGAATCCACTAATCAAGATTAATAAAACGGATGTAGGCCGGTGGACTTGTGCACGTAGGAATCGTGACTTTGGACTCGTTGGACGGTGTTTTCTTGACGTGATAGTTGCAGGCAAGTGAAACTTGCCAAATCTTGTGTAGGGCCATGTTTTTAGGCCACTTACTTGCTTTTAGCGTAAAAGAGACTAGTCAGTGAAATGATAGCTGGCTAGACGCCTACTTGATCTAGTTTGACAACGAAACTAGATCCGTCACCTAAATGATCTAGCTTGACAACGAAGCTAGATCCAACCCCTTAAAATTGTTGTTCATGCATGCTAAACTGTCACGTTTACTTTCCTTACATGTACGCTTTACTTTAACTGCCATGTCATGTCATCCATGCATTGAATGTTGCATTCGTAGCACACGCTACATACTTGTACTTGCTTGTCCCGGGCTAGGTGCACCCCTACGCCATACTTGTTTACACACTTCCTGGCTCGTGGTCCAGAAGCGAGCATTACCGTTCGGGGGTAAGGCCCTGGCTCGACACACGTGGAGGGGTAGGGATAAACGTTCGCTTGAGCTTAGGAGTTGGCCCGCGCAGCCACTCTAGCCAAAAGACGGAATCTCTGTGCACGAGGTGCTTACTTTTCTTGTCTTGTACTTGTCTTGTGAATGTCATGCCATGCTCGTACTTTACTTTACTTTACCCTACTTGTTGCACTCATTTCTTTAAACTGCCATGTCATTGCATCATGCTAGAACTGCTAGGTTGCTTTACTTTTACCACCTTTCAGTTTCACTTGCACAAGTCTTCCAGACTTGCTGACATGTGCCCCTTGCTCTTTTGGGTGCCACATGTTAGACCCTGAGCCAGAGACAGTTGCTGAAGACGAGGTGTTTGCTGACGTTGAGCCCGAGCCTACGTTCGTTGAGGAGTTCGAGGACACCGGAGACCAGTCTTAGAGACTGATTTTACTTGCTTTTGCTTTAGGTTGCTGTTAGATGTCGGTGCTTGCACCTTTTCCTTGTTTTCGTACTTTGTACTTTTATTGGCCATGCTAGGCCTCTTTTTAGACTCTTTTATTTGTAGCCTGGTGGTTTTCCTGCGTTGTTGAGATTTATTATTATGGATATTCTGAGATGTTCTTTTTGTCTCTTTCGTTATTGTTATCTTTGTTTCGTTTCGCATTGCAAGGACCTGCAGATTAAAGTGATTGACGCTTATCGGACTTGCGGCTTTGTAGCTTCAAGTCTGAGCGGACCTTCTCACGCTTCGCCTCCACGTTTTTGGGAAGCGGGGCGTGACAGGTTTTGTTGGTGGCCCACGCAGGTCTGGTCTTGCAATTGCGAATTAACGAAACAACGATAATAACGGAATGTCCATTAAATAAATTGCAACATCCGAGTCATAAGCCCTGAGTCTAGTTGTTTTCCTAGGACACTAGGTGGTAAGAAGACTTAGTTAGACGTATGTGCTTGCTATTTAGAGGCCCCTGATTGATAGTTAGACCCCCTTCTAGCAATTGATTTGATCGCCGTAGGAGTTACCATAGTGGTCTTTATCTACCCTGACCATACCAGACTTCTAGAATTCCTTTAGTCGTTCGTTTGGGTTCATCGATTATGGACCGAGCTGAGCGCATTCCATTATCACCTAGCTTCTTTAGAAAGACCAAGCGCTAAGTTCTTAAGCTTCAGTTGGGCGACCGTAGGAGTTTTCCCGTAGATCCTCCTGATTCATATCCTAAGCGTATGTATGTTTTGAATATCTGACTGTTTCCCTTGCCCCGATTCATGATATCGCCTCATGACTATCATCATCAATTTTTGAAACTCTCCGTTGCAAAATTTTGAACCTTCTGCAAGCATTTTTTTTTTTTGATTTCCTTTTTCCCCTAAGTTTTAAATTGTTCAAATCCTAATATGTATATATACTTATGCTTCATGCTCCTCGTTGATTTAAATTCTTAAAATTTTTGTCGAAATTTTTGGAAAATAGTTATAATGCTTTTTCAGCCTACACTTTCGCATCTATGAAAATACATTTTTCTTTCATATACTAATTTTATTCTAAACCGTACTTGCATTCAACTTGTAATTTCCCTTCTAATTTATGCCATTCATACACCTTCCAATCACATGGGATTTCAGATTTCAGCAAGTCAATTTTATGCTCACCGTTTTCCCTATTTTAGACTTTTGAAAAAAAAAAAAAAATTATTATCATTTCATAACCACTTTCTGATTTAGACCTCACACGAATTGATTTTAAAGCTTCACTATCAATTTTGATAATTTTACGACCAAGTTATTAATATTATCTTTCCACTTCCCCTACGAGCTTTTAGGAAAATTTCGAGACTAAATAGAATTTCAATTATTTTTATAGCTGTACCAGGTTCGTTGTGCTCGTATGCTAAGGACCTTGTGTAAATCAGTTTTTTTTCATTTTTGCAAACCCTGGTTCCTTTGAAAAGCAGCTTCAATATTGAGTATTTTAAAATTTTCCATAACCCAAAAGAGTTGAAAGCATTTAAAATGAGTTTAGATTCTTCCGTTACTTGATTTCCTTCTTTGACTTTCGCAAACATTATATTAAATTACTGCCGTATAATATTTTCTAAACTACGCCTTCAATATTCGTGTAAATGATTTTACTTCCTCTTTTAATGATTCTTTAAAACCAATAGACCATTTTCTCTTATTATGAATATTCGACCCAAACCTATTTTGAAACAACACGTCTTATCGATCTCCAAATATTTCTTCCAAACGAGGATTTCAACTTTTGAAGTACGACGGTTTTCAAATTCCGCATATGTTGGCTTGAATGAGCGTACCCTCCATGGTATATTAATGGTTGCTTATTGAGTGTTATATATATTCGGAGTTATTCATGATGTGTGAAGTTGTTTGTATGTTAGTAGTTATAGTTTGGTGTGTGGGTAGCTATACCATACTAAGGATGCCTGTGAGATTTAGAGTAGAAGTACTTAAGAGGCTGTAGGTAATTAGGGGATACTTATAATGGTTGAAGCAATGTGCTGGTGAAACTATATGTAGGCTAGGTGTGATAATAATAATAGGTATAAGTATACGACGTATGTGAATGTATATATACACGTGTTAGTAGTATTAACGTTTGACTATCTAGTGCATATATAAGCACTTGAAATGGCTATACCTGGTTAAATTATTATATGGCTTGATTGGGGTAGTTACTAGAGCGACTAGTTATATTAGAAAGTCCGAGGACGGACTTTATTCTAAGGTGGGGAGGATGTAACGACCACTTTTCGTTGTGCGTTGTTCGTGCACGTGCTTTTGGCCGTGCACGTGTTTATTTTAGACTTTATTTGATTGTGAATACTCTTGTGTGATATGCCGTTGCGAACGTCTCTGAGAGTATTAAATAGTGGCACTATCTTGAAACGACACTTCTCGAGTCGTTTTCCCACAATTTAAACTCACTCGATGAGACGTGACGATTTTCACTTTTGACGGGAGACGTCCCTATTTTTAGTTTCGTCGTCCGACGTCGAATTTGAGATCCGTCTTCTTAGTTAGCTCACATTCGTCGCCACGAACACCACGATATTTATTTTATAATTTTTGGAGTTTATTTGACCACTTTTATAATTTTTACAAGTTTTATATTATTTTTAATAATTTATTTTTCAATTAATTTCGGCCAAATAAAATTTATTTGAGTTTTAAACGTTTTAAGGAATTTTTGAGCCAATTTCCAGCCCATTTGGACCAGGTCAAATCCTAGATTGGGTTGGAGAAGTTTAAAATCAAATTTCAAATCTTTTTGAATTCTAATCCTATTAGATTTAGCCCTAGACCAAGTCAACCCACCTATACTATATAAGCAACCCTTAGCAAGTCCTATTTTCACAAGAAATTAGCCCTAGCCTCTTCCAAAGTCATCTTGGACGTTGCGACGAATCGTCGCAACGTTGCGACGTTCAGCACCCCGCACGACCGAGGAAATCCCCCGCATCCACCCGCTCTGACCGGCCGTCCCGCCCGCATCCGCTCCGCTCCGCACACAACGTCGACCGCCGCTTCGTTCCCCCGCCTGACCGAGAGGGCCTCTCGGTCAGACCGAGAGAACCGCCCGGTCGCCCCGCTCCGCACCGACCCGCTTGTCGCCCGCTCTGTCGCCCCGCTCCGCTCCGTGCCCGACCGAAGGCCCCGCCCGCTGTGACCGAGCGCCCGAGCGCTGCAGCGTTGCAACGCTGTCCCGCCCACTTCCAAGCGCCTGACCGAGGCCTCCACCGTGTCTGACCGAGGGAAACGGCCGCCCCCGCTGCCGTGACCGACCCCCACACGTTGCACAGCCGTTCCCTAGTGTCTGACCGAAGGAGATCCCCGCACCGAAGCTGTACGACCGACGGCCACTTGTCGCAACCCCGCATCCGTCGCACCGCTTGCCTCCGTGGGCCCCCCAAGTTCTCCAGAGTTATTGTGGGTCCCCCAAAGGCCCCTAGGACTACTGTGGGCCCCACTTTGGTACGTTCTCTTCGACGACTTGCCGCGTACGACGTCGTCGCACGTCGTAGCCCGTCGTCGCACGTACGAGCTTTGGAATCTGGAATCGTCGCCCGGGATATTTTCTCTGATTTTCCAGCGAGGAATCTATTTTGGAAACAGGACTTGGAGCGCGTTCTCTTATTCCAACCCCCGGCGTCGCTACCCGACGCCGGTGTAGCTTTCGCGTCGTGTTGAGGTAACGTTTTGCACCCCTAGGACCCCCAACCCAATTGCATGCTAATCAAGACTAAAAATCAGTATTTTAAAGTATTTTAAATGTTTTAGAATCCACTAATCAAGATTAATAAAACGGATGTAGGCCGGTGGACTTGTGCACGTAGGAATCGTGACTTTGGACTCGTTGGACGGTGTTTTCTTGACGTGATAGTTGCAGGCAAGTGAAACTTGCCAAATCTTGTGTAGGGCCATGTTTTTAGGCCACTTACTTGCTTTTAGCGTAAAAGAGACTAGTCAGTGAAATGATAGCTGGCTAGACGCCTACTTGATCTAGTTTGACAACGAAACTAGATCCGTCACCTAAATGATCTAGCTTGACAACGAAGCTAGATCCAACCCCTTAAAATTGTTGTTCATGCATGCTAAACTGTCACGTTTACTTTCCTTACCTGTACGCTTTACTTTAACTGCCATGTCATGTCATCCATGCATTGAATGTTGCATTCGTAGCACACGCTACATACTTGTACTTGCTTGTCCCGGGCTAGGTGCACCCCTACGCCATACTTGTTTACACACTTCCTGGCTCGTGGTCCAGAAGCGAGCATTACCGTTCGGGGGTAAGGCCCTGGCTCGACACACGTGGAGGGGTAGGGATAAACGTTCGCTTGAGCTTAGGAGTTGGCCCGCGCAGCCACTCTAGCCAAAAGACGGAATCTCTGTGCACGAGGTGCTTACTTTTCTTGTCTTGTACTTGTCTTGTGAATGTCATGCCATGCTCGTACTTTACTTTACTTTACCCTACTTGTTGCACTCATTTCTTTAAACTGCCATGTCATTGCATCATGCTAGAACTGCTAGGTTGCTTTACTTTTACCACCTTTCAGTTTCACTTGCACAAGTCTTCCAGACTTGCTGACATGTGCCCCTTGCTCTTTTGGGTGCCACATGTTAGACCCTGAGCCAGAGACAGTTGCTGAAGACGAGGTGTTTGCTGACGTTGAGCCCGAGCCTACGTTCGTTGAGGAGTTCGAGGACACCGGAGACCAGTCTTAGAGACTGATTTTACTTGCTTTTGCTTTAGGTTGCTGTTAGATGTCGGTGCTTGCACCTTTTCCTTGTTTTCGTACTTTGTACTTTTATTGGCCATGCTAGGCCTCTTTTTAGACTCTTTTATTTGTAGCCTGGTGGTTTTCCTGCGTTGTTGAGATTTATTATTATGGATATTCTGAGATGTTCTTTTTGTCTCTTTCGTTATTGTTATCTTTGTTTCGTTTCGCATTGCAAGGACCTGCAGATTAAAGTGATTGACGCTTATCGGACTTGCGGCTTTGTAGCTTCAAGTCTGAGCGGACCTTCTCACGCTTCGCCTCCACGTTTTTGGGAAGCGGGGCGTGACATTGTTCGTGCACGTGCTTTTGTCCGTGCACGTGTTTGTTTTAGAATTTAGTTGTTTGCGAACACTTTCGTGTGATATGCCGTTGTGAACGTCTCTGAGAGTATTAAATAGTGGCGCTATCTTGGAACGACACTTCTCGAGTCGTTTTCCCACAATTTAAACTTACTCGATGAGACGTGACGATTTTCACTTTTGACGGGAGACGTTTCTATTTTTGGTTTCGTCATCCGACGTCGAATCTGAGATCCGTCTTCTTAGTTAGCTCACATTCGTCGCCACGAACACCACGATATTTATTTCATAATTTTTGGAGTTTATTTGACCACTTTTATATTTTTAACAAGTTTTATATTATTTTTAATAATTTATTTTTAAATTAAATTCGGCCAAAGAAAATTTATTTGAGTTTTAAACGTTTTAAAGAATTTTTAAGCCAATTTCCAGCTCATTTGGACCAGGTCAAATCCTTGGGAGAGATGGAGTTGGTTAGATTTGAATTTTAAATTATTTTAAACTCCTAATCTCATTAGGATTAGCCCTAGACCTAGTCAACCCATCTACACTATATAAACAACCTCTAGGAAGACCTATTTTCGCAAGAAATTAACCCTAGCCTCTTCCAAAACCCAAATTTGACGTTGCGACGTTTCGTCGCAACGTTGCGACAAGCTGCTGCCGCACGACCGAAGAAACGGGCCCAAATCCCCCGCTCAAACCGAGAGCCCCCGCCGCTCATCCGCTTCGCCCGCTTGCACAGCCACCGCTCCGCTTTGCTCCGTGCCCGACCGAGAGAAACTCTCGGTCAGACCGGTCGTCCGCTCCGCTATCGCCCGTTCCCCCGCTCCGCTGCAGCCCAAGCGCCCGACCGGCCCGCCCGCTGTGTCTGACCGATGCTCTCGCCCGCATCGCCCCGCGTTGCAACATTGCAACGTTGCAACGCCCGCCAAGCGCTGTGACCGAGCCGCCCCAAGCGCCCGACCGACAAACCCCTCCGCACCAAGCCCGCACCGACCCGCTGCGCTGCACCAAGCCGTTCCCCCGCAGCGACCGATGGAGATCCCCGCATTTGGCTGAGTACGACCGATGGCCATACGTCGCAACCCCGCACCCGTCGCACCGCTTGCCACCGTGGGCCCCCCCAAGTTCTCCAGAGTTATTGTGGGTCCCCCAAAGGTCCCTAGGACTACTATGGGCCCCACCTAGGTGCTTTCTCTCCGACGATTCGCCGTGCACGACGTTGCGACAAGTTGAAGCCCGTCGTCGCACGTGCTAGCTTTGGAATCTGGAACCGTCGCTCCGGTTGATGCTCTGAACTTTCCAGGGAGGAAACTATATTGGAATCAGGACTTGAAGCGCGTTCTCTTATTCCAACCCCCGGCGTCGCTACCCGACGCCGGTGTAGCTTTCGCGTCGTGTTGAGGTAACGCTTTGCACCCCTAGGACCCCCCAACCCAATGCATGCTAATCAAGACTAAAATCAGTATTTTTAAAGTATTTTAAATGTTTTAAATTCACTAATCAAGATTAATAATATGGACTTTAGGCCGGTGGACTTGTGCACGTAGGATAATTGTGATTTTTGGACTCATTGGACGGTGTGCTCAGACGTCGTAATTGCAGGCAAGTGAAACTTGCCAACTCTTGTGTAGGGCCATGTTTTTAGGCCACTTCCTTGTTTCCAGCGTAAAAGAGACTAGTCAGTGAAATGATAGCTGGCTAGACGCCTACTTGATCTAGTTTGACAACGAAACTAGATCCGTCACCTAATTGATCTAGCTTGACAACGAAGCTAGATCCACCCCTTTAAACTTGTTGTTCATGCATACTAAACTGTCACGTTTACTTTCCTTATCTGTACGCACTTTTAACTGCCATGCATTGCATTCTACATGTCATCCAAGTTGAATATTGCATTCGTAGCACACGCTACATACTTGTACTTGCTTGTCCTGGCTAGGTGCACCCCTATGCCATCATGAAAAACACTTCCTGGCTCGTGTTCCAGAAGCGAGCATTACCGTTCGGGGGTAAGGCCCTGGCTCGATACACGTGGGATGGGGTAAGAGTTAAGCGGCCAATCAGCTGGGAGTCTGCCTGATCAGCAACTGCAGCTGTAAGGCGTAAACTCTGGGTGGGGCGGAGTTAAGCGACCAATCAGTGTGAAAGAAAGTCATTTCAGCTGTAATGCGTAAACTCTGCACATGAAATGAAAACATGACTAGAGAAATCCTTGTAAATGTTATTAGTCTTGCCACACTTGCCATGCCATGCTAGTTTACTTGTTGTTTTCTTTACCTGCTGCACTCATACTGTAACTGCCATGTCATTGCATCATGCTAGAACTGCTAGGTTGCTTTACTTTCAGTTTCAGTTTCCTTGCACAAGTCTCTTGTAGACTTGCTGACATGTGCCCCTTGCTCTTTTGGGTGTCACATGTTAGACCCTGAGCCAGAGACCGTTGCAGTGTACGTGATGATTTGCTGACGCTGAGTCTGAGTCCATGATTGCCCAGGAGGATTTTGGTGGACACCGGTGACCATTCTTTGAGTCTTTGTTGAGCTTTATTTTGTTTTAGGCCTTTTGTTAGTTGTTGGTGCGCAGCACCGTTGCTTTGTACTTTTGTTGGCCATGTTTGGGCCTTTAGTCTCTTTTCTTTTAGCCTGGTGGCTTTTCTGCGATGTTGGAATTTATATTTATGGATATTCTGAGATTATTCTTTTGTCTCATTTCATTATTATTATCTTGTTTTGCTCGCGTTGCAAGGACCTGCAGTTTTAAATCTGATTGACGCTTATCGGACTTGCAGCTTTGTAGCTTCAAGTCTGAGCGGACCTTCTCACGCTTCGCCTCCATATTTTTGGGAAGCGGGGCGTGACAGGTTTTGTTGGTGGCCCATGCAGGTCAGTTTTGCAATTGCGAATTAGCGGAACAACGATAATAACAGAATGTCCATTAAATAAATTGCAACATCCGAGTAATAAGTCCTGAGTTTAGTCGTTTTCTTATGACACTAGGTGATAAGAAGGCTTAGTTAGACGTCCGTGTTTGCTAGTTAGAGACCTCTGATTGTTAGTTAGACTCCCTGTCAGCAATTGATTCAATTGTCGTAGGAGTTACCTTAGTGGTCCTTGTCTACCCCTGACCATATTAGACCTCTAAAATTTCCTTTTGTCGTTCACCTGGGTTCAACGATTTCGGACCAAGCTGAACGTATTTCGTTTCCGTCTAGCCCCTTAGAAAGTCTTAGTGCTTAGTTTCAAATCTTTAGTTGGTCGACCGTAGGAGTTTCCGTAGACTTTTCTGATCCATATCCTAGGCGTATGTATGTTTGGATCACCTGACCAATTTTCTTGCCTCGATTCACGATATCGCCCCATGACGATCGTCGTCAATTTTCAAATCTTTCCGTTACAATCTTGAAACTTCTAAAAGTACCTTTCGATTTCCCCTTTCCCTAGGTTTAAATTTGTTCAAAATTTTAATATACTTTTCAAGTCACATGGAATTTCAGATTTCAGCAAGTTGGTTTTTTTGCTCGTCGTTCTCACTATTTCAGATTTTTGCAAAATTGCTATTTTCATAACCTCTTCCTGCTTTAGACCCTCCCTGATTTGATTTTAAAGATTTGCTATTCGATCCTGATAATTCTTATGCTAAGTTACTACTATTTTCTTTCCGCTCACCATGCACGCTTTTAGAAGAAATTTCTAAACCAAATTGAATTTCAATTATTTTTATATCCGTGTCAGACTTGTTGTGCTCGTATATTAAGAACCTTTTGTAAATCAGTTTCTCATTTTTGGCAAACCATGGTTTTCTAAAAGAAGTTTCAAAATTGATTATTTTAAATCTTCCATAGCCTAAAAGTTTTGAAAGCATTTAACATGAGTTTAAATCTTTCCGTTACTTGATTTCATTCTTGACTTTCCAAAACTTTTTGGTCAATATTTTATTAAATTACTGACTGATAGAATTTTCTAAACCATGTCCTTAATATTCGCGTAAATGATTTTACTTCCTTTCAAAATGATTTTTAAAACCAATAGGCCATTTTCTATTATTTTGAATATTCGACTCATATTTATTTTGAACAACTCGTTTTATCGATCCCCAAACATTTCTTCGCAGACGAGGATTTTAAAGTACAACGGTTTTCAAAATCCACGTATTTTAGCTTATGCTGTTTACCTTATTTCCTTTCCTGTATCCTATTTAAGCATCACTACACCTCCTTTTCCCTCAACCTAAACGTCACCATTGAGCCAATGTTCGTCTAACCAAGCCGTCTCCTTGTATTCGTCCTATCTGAACTCGTGCCTATCGATCCTTCCCTCGTCACGCCCTCGACCTCGACCTCCCTCTATTGCTTAGGCTTTAGTGTCCGTCAATGTCTGTGCCAACCCTTAATTGTTAGTAGGCCCTTGGACCTTGTGAGGTAGTCGCAGTGCACGTACCTAAGTTGTGTACGTGGGCTTGAATGAGAATTCCCATAGTATATTGATGTTGCCTATTGAGTGATATATATATATGCTCGGAGTTATTCGTGATGGTATGAAGTTGTTGTGTGTTACTAGTTATAAATTTTTGTGGATAGCTATACTATACTAGGGATGCCTGTGTATATAAGAGTTAGCGTGAAATATCTAAGTTGTGAATGTAGTAAGAGATACTTATAATGGTTGAAATAAATGATTGGTAAAGCTATGCGTATGTTAGTAGTGATAATAATAAAAGTACGTATGGTTAAGAGGGTAGGCCTATTATGGGATCTATATGTTAGCACGTATGAGTGTGTGCTCGTATGTAGTTATGAATTGTGTTTAGACGTAAGTAGTTATGTTTTGATGCCTGAGTATATAGGTGATATACATATGGAAGTATGAGTATAATTTTGATTGGTATTGCTTGCTCTTGCGGGATGTTGCATGCGTGCATACCGTGAGGTATACACAACTATTGCACATCTTAATTATGTATGTGTGAATGTGTTAGTATACTAATTATAGGTAGTAGGCTATGGTGTGAATATATAAAAATATATGTTACATGTGTATGAGACTATACCATGAATACGTATGCATGTACTAGGGAGTGTATTATAAATATACGTGTGCTGATGTCTGTATTATTATTATTATGGTATCTAGAATGATTGAACTACGTGAGTATTGCCTGACTAAATATTAAGTGTGATTGATCTAGGGAATGTATATGGTTGTATTAGTAGACGTATAAATATTGGAATGGTATTGGTATAAGTATGAATGTCGTGTTACGTATATAGAATATTCTAATATGTGTATTGAGTCTCACTCAAGCTTGAGTGGGTATACTCTAAGTATATTGAATGTATGTTTGTAGTGAATATAGCGATGTTTGATGTATGTATAGTGATAGGAGTGTTTGTGCATGGCTGTGCTACGCACATGATTGTGGGTCGCTACGCCAGTATATAGTTATAGGTGCTGGTCTTGTGGTATAGTTATTTGCTAAGGACTTGTTATGTGAACGTATGTGTACTAGCTAAAACTAGGTGTGTTTGTGTGCTAGTGATATAATGGTATGATTGGTGTATGTAAATGAAATGTTAGCGTGTATGGGTGTGCACCATGAACGGGTAGGTATGTGCTTAGTTATAGGCTTGATGACTGATATATGTGGCGTGTCGTAAATACAGTTATAGGACCGTACGTAATGTGAATGTATGGTGAAATATTGGAATGCATTTGAATGACTATATATATTATGAAATTATAGAAGTGGTGAGTGTATATTATATATGGTGAATTTGATTTAATAGTGGTATGGTGTGACTATATGTGATGAGATGTTTGGTATTGGACGAATATTAGAGGGTAGTATACCCTTGATGTTTGTGCATAGGTAGCTACCTATAGGTAGAGCGATGATTGTATTGGCTAAGAGTGAGACTATCCTTATGTAAGTATCTGAACCATTGTTTTGTGAGTAGTAGTTATATAAGAGATGTATGTTTATATATATGATTGAAATACATGTATGAATTTGACTGTCTATAATAGGTATTAATGTATAACGTACGTGAATATATATATATATATATATATATATATATATATATATATATATATATATATATATATATGCGTGTTAGTAGTGTTAAATGTTTGACTACTTAGTGCATATATAAGCACTTGTAATGACTATACCTGGTTTAAATTATTATGACTTGAATGGGTAGTTACTAGAGCGACTAGCTATATTAGAAAGTCCGAGGACGGACTTTATTCTAAGGTGGGGAGGATGTAGCGACCACTTTTCGTTGTACGTTGTTCGTGCACGTGCTTTTGTCCGTGCACGTGTTTGTTTTAGAATTTAGTTGTTTGCGAACACTTTCGTGTGATATGCCGTTGTGAACGTCTCTGAGAGTATTAAATAGTGGCGCTATCTTGGAATGACACTTCTCGAGTCGTTTTCCCACAATTTAAACTTACTCGATGAGACGTGACGATTTTCACTTTTGACGGGAGACGTTTCTATTTTTGGTTTCGTCATCCGACGTCGAATCTGAGATCCGTCTTCTTAGTTAGCTCACATTCGTCTCCATGAACACCACGATATTTATTTCATAATTTTTGGAGTTTATTTGACCACTTTTATATTTTTAACAAGTTTTATATTATTTTTAATAATTTATTTTTAAATTAAATTCGGCCAAAGAAAATTTATTTGAGTTTTAAACGTTTTAAAGAATTTTTGAGCCAATTTCCAGCTCATTTGGACCAGGTCAAATCCTTGGGAGAGATGGAGTTGGTTAGATTTAAATTTTAAATTATTTTAAACTCCTAATCTCATTAGGATTAGCCCTAGACCTAGTCAACCCATCTACACTATATAAACAACCTCTAGGAAGACCTATTTTCGCAAGAAATTAACCCTAGCCTCTTCCAAAACCCAAATTTGACGTTGCGACGTTTCGTCGCAACGTTGCGACAAGCTGCTGCCGCACGACCGAAGAAACGGGCCCAAATCCCCCGCTCAGACCGAGAGCCCCCGTCGCTCATCCGCTTCGCCCGCTTGCACAGCCGCCGCTCCGCTTTGCTCCGTGCCCGACCGAGAGAAACTCTCGGTCAGACCGGTCGTCCGCTCCGCTATCGCCCGTTCCCCCGCTCCGCTGTAGCCCAAGCGCCCGACCGGCCCGCCCGCTGTGTCTGACCGATGCTCTCGCCCGCATCGCCCCGCGTTGCAACATTGCAACGTTGCAACGCCCGCCAAGCGCTGTGACCGAGCCGCCCCAAGCGCCCGACCGACAAACCCCTCCGCACCAAGCCCGCACCGACCCGCTGCGCTGCACCAAGCCGTTCCCCCGCAGCGACCGATGGAGATCCCCGCATTTGGCTGAGTACGACCGATGGCCATACGTCGCAACCCCGCACCCGTCGCACCGCTTGCCACCGTGGGCCCCCCCAAGTTCTCCAGAGTTATTGTGGGTCCCCCAAAGGTCCCTAGGACTACTGTGGGCCCCACCTAGGTGCTTTCTCTCCGACGATTCGCCGTGCACGACGTTGCGACAAGTTGAAGCCCGTCGTCGCACGTGCTAGCTTTGAAATCTGGAACCGTCGCTCCGGTTGATGCTCTGAACTTTCCAGCGAGGAAACTATATTGGAATCAGGACTTGAAGCGCGTTCTCTTATTCCAACCCCCGGCGTCGCTACCCGACGCCGGTGTAGCTTTCGCGTCGTGTTGAGGTAACGCTTTGCACCCCTAGGACCCCCCAACCCAATGCATGCTAATCAAGACTAAAATCAGTATTTTTAAAGTATTTTAAATGTTTTAAATTCACTAATCAAGATTAATAATATGGACTTTAGGCCGGTGGACTTGTGCACGTAGGATAATTGTGATTTTTGGACTCATTGGACGGTGTGCTCAGACGTCGTAATTGCAGGCAAGTGAAACTTGCCAACTCTTGTGTAGGGCCATGTTTTTAGGCCACTTCCTTGTTTCCAGCGTAAAAGAGACTAGTCAGTGAAATGATAGCTGGCTAGACGCCTACTTGATCTAGTTTGACAACGAAACTAGATCCGTCACCTAATTGATCTAGCTTGACAACGAAGCTAGATCCACCCCTTTAAACTTGTTGTTCATGCATACTAAACTGTCACGTTTACTTTCCTTATCTGTACGCACTTTTAACTGCCATGCATTGCATTCTACATGTCATCCAAGTTGAATATTGCATTCGTAGCACACGCTACATACTTGTACTTGCTTGTCCTGGCTAGGTGCACCCCTATGCCATCATGAAAAACACTTCCTGGCTCGTGTTCCAGAAGCGAGCATTACCGTTCGGGGGTAAGGCCCTGGCTCGATACACGTGGGATGGGGTAAGAGTTAAGCGGCCAATCAGCTGGGAGTCTGCCTGATCAGCAACTGCAGCTGTAAGGCGTAAACTCTGGGTGGGGCGGAGTTAAGCGACCAATCAGTGTAAAAGAAAGTCATTTCAGCTGTAAGGCGTAAACTCTGCACATGAAATGAAAACATGACTAGAGAAATCCTTGTAAATGTTATTAGTCTTGCAACACTTGCCATGCCATGCTAGTTTACTTGTTGTTTTCTTTACCTGCTGCACTCATACTTTAACTGCCATGTCATTGCATCATGCTAGAACTGCTAGGTTGCTTTACTTTCAGTTTCAGTTTCCTTGCACAAGTCTCTTGTAGACTTGCTGACATGTGCCCCTTGCTCTTTTGGGTGTCACATGTTAGACCCTGAGCCAGAGACCGTTGTAGTGTACGTGATGATTTGCTGACGCTGAGTCTGAGTCCATGATTGCCCAGGAGGATTTTGGTGGACACCGGTGACCATTCTTTGAGTCTTTGTTGAGCTTTATTTTGTTTTAGGCCTTTTGTTAGTTGTTGGTGCGCAGCACCGTTGCTTTGTACTTTTGTTGGCCATGTTTGGGCCTTTAGTCTCTTTTCTTTTAGCCTGGTGGCTTTTCTGCGATGTTGGAATTTATATTTATGGATATTCTGAGATTATTCTTTTGTCTCATTTCATTATTATTATCTTGTTTCGCTCGCGTTGCAAGGACTTGCAGTTTTAAATCTGATTGACGCTTATCGGACTTGCAGCTTTGTAGCTTCAAGTCTGAGCGGACCTTCTCACGCTTCGCCTCCATATTTTTGGGAAGCGGGGCGTGACAGTGAGGAAGTGACAGCAGGCTGAGTGGGTGTGGAAGTGTGAGTGGGAACCTGCTGGGTGGGTGGTGGTACGTGGGGGAGACGCTCCAGAACCTGGGTAAGACAGTAGTGGATCTGCGGGAGCAGGTCGAAGCGGCCAGCCATCGCAGAGACGGTGGCGGACAGGGTCCGAAGGTCCCCTCCGAGACCACTCACCGCCCCCTCTAGAGCACGAATGCTCTGAAGTACTGTGTCAGGGGGAGGTGGTGCAGAGGGACGCGCCTGGCGGGGCTGGGCAGGTCAGGGCTGGCGTACTCGGGTCGCGTATGTGACGGGCTCAGCGGGGAAGGGTACAAAAGGTGCTGCGCCAGCAAATGTGGGCCTGGCCTCAGTGTGAGGCCGGGGCGGGCGGTGAGAAGTGGAGGCAGCAGCAGCGAAAGAAGAGTGCAAAAGTGGCAGCGAGGCGGCCAGAGAGGTCAGTGGCACAGAAGTGTGGACAGACGCCACGACACTCTCGGAAAATATAGCAGAGGTGGAGACGGAGGTGATTACCACTGGGGTGGAAGTGTGTGGTCCAAAAGGTGCAACCCCAGCGGAGATCATGCTAGCCATGGTCTCCACGACCGCGGCAAACGAGGGCTCTCCACTCTCAACAAAGGTCGGCGGGCGCTCGGGGAGAGCAGAGCAAAGAGGCTCGACGGACAGAGGGCCGGTGGTGGTGGTGACAGCCGCGGAGGTGGTGGAAGTGGGCTCAGCTAAGGTACTCCCGACACCGACAGCGGTGTCAGGAGCGGCGGAAACATCGGGGGTAGGCTGAGGGGCCACAGGGTCAACAGGCACGGCAGCAGGCTCGGCAGGGGCTACAGGGTCTACAGGGGCATCGTGGGCCTGCTCGGCCTCCTCGGCCTCGAGCACGTAAGCAACGGGGATGAGGACATCCATCGCAGGGAGCCAGTCAACATGGGCTGGTGCAATCTGAGTCCGAGCTGGGCTCGAAAGAATCATGTAATCGACACCGTAAGGGCCGTGCAACCAGACCCAGTGACGCTCACCGTGCGGACGAAGCATCTTCATCCGGGCCGTAACATCGATCGACAAAGAAGTGGGGCTCGATACTCGTCATAGGTCGTCGGGGAAATCCTCGCCGGTCATAAGAGCAAGCAAGGTGATCAGGCCGCCGCAGCATATCGGTGAGCGAGCGCCCACCGATACAATGATGCGGTCTAAAAACCATGCCGCGATATCGATCACGACGGCGGGGACAAGCTCATCGCCATCCCTAGATAGAGCTCTGGGACGTGTCATCGCGTAGAGCATGTAGAGCTCTGGCGTAGACATCGTGCCCGGCTCATATCTGGCCAAAAAGGTCGTCGCCATAAGGCGCTGAGCAATACGGAGGCAGGGATGGACAATGGCCGAGGCCTTGGCCCTACTAGGGTCAAAGGCAGCGTGCAGACCCGTAATCCGGGCCCAGAAGGCACTGGCGTCGAAGGAAGGTGGGGGGATATGGGTGGGTGCGTAACCTCGGTCGGCCCCGGGGATATCGGGCCACGAGAAGAAGGCTCTCAACTGGGCGAGAGTGACCTGGCACTCCCGGTCCATGAACCGAAACGAGCATCCCTCATCGGTCTGGGCGATCGAACTAAGAACCTCAAGTGTCGGGCGGATATACGTATCCGTCGACACCTGAAAGAAATCTTGCCAGCCCACGTTGTCGTACAACTTGAGCATCCCCTCTAGTACCCCCAGGCGTCCTAGTTCGGCAAGGTGTGTAAACTTGGAGGGTACGATCGAGCGCTGGGAGATACGCTCGAAAGCGACGCGGTGTGCATCATTCCGGAACGTGATCCCCAGCGGCCCGACCAGTGGAGCAGGAGGTGGTGGCTGTGGAGCGGCAGGGAGAGGCTGTGCGGGCTGTGCGGGAGCTGCAGGCTGTGCGGGGTGGGCGGGGCCTGCAGGCTGTGCTGGGTGGACGGCGTGTGTGGGGGAAGGAGGAGGAGACCCTTCCACCTCGTGGGAGGGGCCGGCATCATCCGACCGCTTCCACTTGGCGGAAGGTCTCCTCGTCCGCGGCCGTGTCCGGGGCGGCATATCGGCCCCGAGCGCGCCGAAAAACGTGAAAAGTGTGGCGTGTGCAAAATAATGGAAAGAGTGTACCCCGACACGCCGTGAGTGCTAAGCAATGGAAGCGTGCGAAGTCAGCGCCTCCACGAAGCTCAAATCAGTCCCGAGAAGCTCCCCTGGGCTCCCCTAAGCTCCCAAAAACAACCTGCGCATGAAATGGAGATATCAGCGGGTAATATTCAAAACGTATGGAGCATTAGGGGTATAACAGATAGATATAGAAATTGATTTGGGTTTGGGGGTCGTTTAACACATGGATCCTCAAAAAATACTCAAAAAGAGGAGAAAAAAGGCAAATCAGGCGTTACCGGAGGTGGTCGGAGCGGCGGCCGCCGGCGGCGACTCGGGCGAGTCACGGTGGGGGGTCGACCGGCGATGGCTGGCCGAGCGGCGTCGCGGCGACGGCGGTCGGGCGAGTAAGGGGTGCGAGCGGGCGAGGGAAGCTGAAAGGTCGGGGGGGCGCGATCGGTTTCAGCGTTTCGAAAAACGTGTCCCCCTCGACCCCTTATATAGCAGAAGTTACGACTCGGCCGAGTGACTAGGTCACTCGGCCGAGTGGAATCAATGGAAATTCCTTCCCCGCTTACGCATCGGCCGAGTGGCCTTGCCAGCCTCGGCCGAGTGGAGTAAGTCCATTCGGCCGAGTGGCTCAAGCTACTCGGCAAGACTCGCCCTAGGAGCGTATCCGTTTTACTCGGCCGAGTGAATATATATACTCGACCGAGTAGCAGTTATACTGAAATCAGGAAAATAAACAGAGAGTTGGGTACATCAGACTTCCCTCGTTCGTGAGCGGCTCGGTCGGACGAACTTGTGTACTCGGCCGAGCGACTAGTATGCTCGGCCGAGTGAGCCTTGTGTTCTGCTGTTTGTCTTCGTTTGGGCTCTAAACTCCGTCTTTCTTCCTCCAGTCGATTCCATCTTCCTCCCAAGCGTCGAGCGCCTTCTTGGGGCGCTCCTCGTCGTCCCGTTCATCCTCCTCATGATGGATGTACCTATCTCCTCTCATGTCAAGAAAAATAGGACCCGTTATCACAAAATTTTTGGGCGAACGACTCAAAACACTAAAAATTTCTAAAACGAAAATAAAGAAAAAGTGAAAACAAAGCAAAAACCGTCGGGTTGCCTCCCAACAAGCGCTCGTTTAAGACCGTGAGCTCGACCCCCTATGATTTTCAATTAACGCGGGATGTTTGGTGCATATGAGATGCACCCATCAAACTTTCCGGGGAGAACGCTTGGATTTGGACGTGGCGGCGTGTTCTCCCGCGGTGGTCTCCCATCTCGAATATTGTTGGGGGGAGGCTCCCCCAAGATAGCATTTGCTCCGGTCAACGGCTTCACCGGTGATGCCGATTCCCGTGTCGGCGGAGCTTTCTTTGGAGACTCCAATTTCGAGAGCTTGCATAGCTCTCGAATCCTTGCGACATCAGCGTCGCCTTTATCATTTTCAGCGGAGAGGTCGGGGGAATCATCTATCTTCTCATCTTGGCCTAAATCCGGGCCTTCCTCTAAATCTTCATCGAAAAGAGCGCCAATTGAGTGGGGGATCGCCTCCTCTATCACCTCATCAAGGAGGTCCATGTAGTCAAGTTCCTCGGGGTAAGGCATGTGCTTCATAGCCTTAGGAATGTGGAGCTCCACCTCGATGTTGCCGACGTTTAAAGTTAGGGTACCTTCGCGCACGTCAACAATTACTCCGGCGGTGGCGAGGAACGGGCGTCCAAGTATCAATGACGTATCGCCCTCCTCCTTAACGTCCATGATCACAAAGTCACATGGCAAGCATATTCCACCCGGGACTTGTAGCGGTATGTCTTCGGTGATCCCTACCTGCCTTGTTATTCGCCCATCGGCCAATTGAATGCGCATGTCGGTAGGTTTCAACTTCGTCCCGGTATTTAGCCTTAAGAACATGGAGAGAGGCATGAGGCTCACACTAGCCCCTAGATCAACCAACGCCTTTTGAAGAGGGACGCCGCCCAAGGTGCAAGGAATCCGAAAACTCCCCGGATCATTAAATTTGGCCGGCTCCTTCTCTCTCTTGGTGAACCAAGAGCCCTCCTCGGCTAGCATGATCTTCTCCTTCCTCTTTCTACCCAAAATCAAGTCCTTCAAGAATTTAGCATATGTGGGGATCTCCACGATGGCGTCGAGGAAGGGAATATTGAGGCTAACTCCTCTTAGATACTCGAGGAACTTCGCTAGCCTTTTCTCCATTTTCGCTCTCGCTAGTCTTTGGGGGAATGGGACCGGCGGCATGAAGCGCCTCTCCTCGATCAATTGTTCCGCTCTAGATTTCTCCTTTTCTTGTGGCTCCTTCTCCTTATCAACTTCAACTACCGGCTCAATCGGCTCCAAACTTTCCTCCACGGGCTCCTCGGTAGGGATCATGGCGGGGGTGGTGTCCTTCCCGCCTCTAGTAGTAACGGCAACTACGGCATTGATGTGGCCGGTGTTGCCCCGTGGGTTTTGTTCGGGTTGCGCCAGTAATCGTTGAGTGTTCCGATTGAGCAAAGCCAATTGCTCCGATATTTGAGCCACAACGGTATTAAGAGAGTCTTGCCCCGCCTTCAATGTAGCATTGACTTTATTTTGCTCGACCATGAACGCCTCCACTCTAGCTTCGAAGTCGGATCGTTGTTGAGCTTGTGGAGGGTTTTGATTTTGATTCCTCCACCCTTGATTGTATCCGGGCGGCCTATATGGTGAAACTTGTTGCTTTGGTTGAAAGTTTTGTTGAGTGGGCCCCCTCGGTTGATAGTTTTGTTGTTGGGGTGGTGGTGGTCGAGCTTGTTGTGGTGGTGGTGGCGGGTTCAAAGCTCCTTCATTGTTGGCGTAGGAGAATCCGGGATGATTTCTTGCGGTCGGATTGGCCCAATATCCTTGGTTCCCCGCGACGTATTTTACTTGCTCCAAGGATCCTTCTCCTTGCTCTCCTCCCACATACATGACTTGAGATTGGTCTTGCCAATCACACATTTGGTTCGTTGGAGCGGAGGTGGAAGGGGCTCCTTGGGGCTCCGTGATAAACTTCTCCAATCTCTCCACTACCTTGTGGAGAGAATCAAATTTGCTCGTAAGCTCCGCCACGGCCTTCGCCTCATAGATACTAGTCGGCTTCAAGGAGGACGTAGAGTGTCCTCGCTAATCGCCCCATTGTTGATTATTTGAGGCCATTTCCTCAATTAGGGCCGTAGCTTCTTCGGGAGTCTTTGACAAGATAGCACCATTCGCCGCGGCATCAATAATTTGTTTGGTCCCCGGTTGGAGACCATTGTAGAAGCTATGCACTAGCTCCCAATCTTCTATGCTATGGTGCGGGCATTGATGCTGCAGATCCTTAAAATGCTCCCAAGCCTCATAGAGCGTTTCTTGGGGTCCTTGCTTGAAGGACATGAGAGCGCTCCAAATATTCACCGTCTTGGAGGGCGGATAGAACTTGTCAATGAATGCACTCGCCAACTCGTCCCAAGTGGTGAAAACACCCTCAGCTTGCGTCCTCAACCAATAGAGTGCCTTGTCCTTTAGCGTGAAGGGGAAGAGGCGCAGTCTGATGGCATCGATGGAGACCCCCGGCATCTGGAATGTGGCGCACTTCGACAAGAACAATTGTATGTGGTAATGAGGATTTTCATGGGCATTCCCATGAAATGGATCCTGCTGCATCAGAACCACTAATCCAGTCTTTAGCTCGAAGTTCTTGTCAGCCGCCAACTCCGGCATGGCAATGGATGAGGTAGTGGAAGAGGTCTTAGGCCGAAGCCTATCTCGAATAGAAATTATCCTCGCCATTCCTGCCGCCAATTGATCCGTAGTTTCCGGGTTGGTCATAAACATCCCTTCCGGATTTTGTCTCCTTTCCGCTCTAAGTCTCCGCGCGGTACGTTCGATCTCGGGATCAAATAAGATAGCTGCAGGGTCCGCCGTAGATCTCGTGTACATGCACAGGGGAAACAGAGTTTCAAAGAAATGATTAGTACCGTGGAAGGGTTAGGTAAGAAATAAGAAATAAAAATAATGATAATAATAATAATAATAAGAAATAGCTAGGGTGAGAAAGAATCAAACGCAATCGCCTCCCCGGCAACGGCGCCAAAAACTTGATCGCACCCCGGATACACGCCCGAGGCGACGGTTGTAGTTTTACCGCAAGCGCACGGTGTAGCGGCGAGCGGGATATCGAACACAGGGAGGACGAATGACCGTGCTTGTTCCAATCAACCTGGCTATCTAAGAAGAGAGATTTGCCTTTGGCGATCCTGTCACAATCGTCAGACAAAGTGCAGAAATATCAAATCAAATAAAGAACGTCTAGGGAATGGGGAATCCCCGCTACTCACCGTATCTCATAAATGTGGTTCATCGGTATCAAAATTGCTAGATTAGGATTTTGGATGAACTAGTCGCAACTGAATGTAGAACCAAGCTCACGCTCTCCCGCTGTTACCGGTCTATAGCTATCCTAGGTTTGGGTCCAATCTCTTGCAAACCCTAGCCTATGAAAGCTAGCATTAGGATCAACATCATCGTCCCAATCTCTTGCAAACTCGGCTCGCGATCTAGGTTGGGATAGTTCCTACCCGTCCAATCTCTTGCAAACGGGTATTGGCACGGAATTGCAACCGGAAACCCTAGTATCGGTCCAATCTCTTGCAAACCGATACTACGGAAATTCGATTCCAACCCAATTCGGATTTCTAGGGTTTCCTATCGAATCGGGATCCAATCTCTTGCAAATTCCAATCGATATGAACTCCTAGCTATCCGTAGTAAATCGATCCCAACCTAATCTCTAAATATCAATTCTAGCAAAATTTCTACTAATTCATCACAAATATGAAGTTGGGCTTGTAGGGTTCATCCCCACGCCCCAAGACGTGGAGACTACTCACAATTCATAGCAAGATCACAAAAATAATCAATGAAATAAGCAATAGAATTCATCACAATATTGAGATATGCAATAAAAATAGAATTTTTAGAGTAGAGATAGACAAACCAATGGAGTTCTTCAATTAATCCAACAAAAATCAATAATTGTCTTCTCTCCAATCTCCAAAATAAAGCTAAAAAGTAGATCTAAAAAGCTGCAAAAAAATCCTAGGAAAAGCTCCCAAAACTAGGGTAAACACAGGGGTTAAATAGCCCCCAAAATCGTCCAAAAACTGTGACCAAAATACCCCTGCACAGCCTGTTTTCCGCAGTTTTCGCTACAGGCAGCGCATCGCACTCGGCCGAGTGACAAATGTCGCTCGGCCGAGTGAGAAACCCTGTAATTTTCCAGTAAGTCGGGGCCTTCAGGGGTCTCTACTTCGGGGGCGGCTCGGCCGAGTGAGTTGTCGTCACTCGGCCGATGGCTTCATTGTACTCGGGCAGACGGGATAAGCCACTCGGCCGAGTGGGTCTTCTGAAGCTCAGGCAGCCGAAAAACAGAAACTTGGAGATTTTTGAAGGGCTTCGTCTGGGCGCCACTCGGGCGGACGTGATGTAGTCACTCGACCGATGTGGTCTCCGTCGCTCGGCCGAGTGCACAGGTAAATCGTGTCTGATCTGGTCGGTCGAGCGGTGTCTCGCTGGTCGGCCGAGCGGCTCCTCCACTCGGCCGAGTGAGACACAAAAAATGCCCAGATTGCTTATTTTGGCCTCCTCGTCGCTCCTGCGACGTCCATTCTTCTTCTGCTCCTCTCCAACAGCAAAATACCCCTCGGGGAGGTCGTCGGTGACCGTCTAGAGTAAGCGCATCTCGAGATCACTCCAAATGCGCCAAATCACCTGAAATGTGACAAAAACAACAAATCGTGAAAAGCCTCGCAATATCATCGATATATCGTGAAAAACATGATTTGGGCGATCTAAATGGCATGCGAAAATGCGGGAAAAAGGTGTAAAATAAGGAGTGATCATCTGCTGATCCTCATCCTCTCGGTGATGCTCAAGCCTCTCCTGTTGAGGTCACCAAGCCTCCTCCTACTGATGTTCAGATCTCAGAGCCTGTTGATTCTCCTGTGGAGATCCCGGCTGCTGCTGGTGCATTGTCTTCAAAGCGGAAGACTCATGTATATCCTTCTAGTCGCTCTGCGAGACTGATGTTCCATTGCTCTGACTACCTTTCGATTCGACTGTCATTCAGATGGACTGATGGAGCTCTGCCTTTACTCACCATAGGCCTTCTTTTTGTTAGGGTTTGTGTGTCTGTCTTTGATTATGTTGTATCTTTTGGTATGGATGTTTAGTATTGGTGCTTATGGCACTTGTATTGATGTATTAGCACATTACTTTTGGATTTTGTATGATGATAATCATAGTTTTTGTTGTATGTGGAGTGGTCTGTCATTGTTTTTGCACTCCATGTATTTCTTATATATATATGATATCACATTTTATCGTTTTACTCTCTGATGTGATCCATGTGTATACGTTGTGCATTTTTGTCTCTCTATGTTTTATTATATAAATGATGTTGTTGGATACAACGTGTGTTGAATTCAATGATCGATGACTTCGTGTTTGATGATAACAAACGACTGTGAACATTCTAATGTGTGTTCTAAGTGTTTTCAGGAATGGTACACTTGTAAATCTTCAAAGTGATGACTAAATCAATTGATGGAGGAATTGCTATTCATATAGCAAATTGGAAGATGGAGAAATTGCTATTCATATAGCAACTTGGACTTGGTCAAAGAGATGGTGATTATAGCTACAAGAATTGGACCAAGTCAATTTGGAGATGATCTTATTCAAATCAATTTAAGATTGATTCATATCCCTATTGCCATTCTACTCCTATTCCAATATGGAGAGATATGGAGTACCACTTTCAAATCTATTTTTGATTGATTTAAATCAATTAAAGATTATATCAAATCTCATATCCTATTTGTATCCAAATTCAAATCACATTAGCATTGCAATGAGATCAAATAGAATCTCTCCAAATCTCCTACTCATATGTCCATTAGGATTTTTCCTTAACCCCAACTTCTCCATCCCCTCTCCTTTATAAACCAAGTAATCAAGGAGACTAGAGGTTATGGCCAACACACAAACCCTAGACATAAAACTTGCGGCCAAAACTAAAACAAAAGAGAGGCAATCGGCCAACACTATATTGATAAAACCCTAGCATATAGCCTCAACCAATAGCCCTCCTCATCAAACATCTTGCCGCAAGTCCTATTGTTCATTATCAAGCCGCAAGCTTTAAGATCTACAAGATAAACTTCCATCTCCTAGCCGCAAGCCATAGCCAACCTAAAAGCTCCTTTGCGCAACAATCTTCATAGGCCAAAGCAATATATTTCCTCATCAACATACCCAAGGCCAAAGTTTCATAGACATAGCCCTCTTTACCCATGCGCAAAGAGCCAATCTTCATCATCCTCCTTTCCAAGAGCCAAGCTTCATCTTCATCAAGCAAGCATCAAAGCCTACTGACGCATTCGAAACCTACACCTAGATTCCACTCGGCGGTGTCACGATCGCCAGGCGTGGTATGGCCACTAGGTGTCAATTCTGGGCTCTATCCGCAAACGGATGGTGTTAAATTATATTATAAAAGATATCGTATCCCACATGGACGGTGACAGTGTAATTAAGATCTCATCTTACGTTTATATCTCGAAGTGAGATAGCTATCGGGTTGAGAGAATTGGTTTTTGGTATTGTTGTTGATTTAATAATAAAAAGGACTAGGGCGTTAGGGATCACCGCTAAGACCGTCGAGGATCGACTTTGGAATAGAATCCTTACATTACATTAGGGTTAGGGGATTAATCTCCCAATTCATACCACTCTCGTGGATTAGAATTGTGAGGTATTTCGGTCGCTCTCGTTGATGCAATAGCTGTAGCCGTCAACGTAGCGATATAGTTCGTCGGGGGATCCCCTTAAGGCACGAGCCGGGCATGGTCACGAGCCTTGATTGGATCCACCGATTTCCCTATTCGAATCCTAAGGATAGCCCTTAAACACATCAATTCCACAGACTGTGGGCATGATCTCAGTACGGGTTATCCTAGGGATTCGGTAGGATCGACCGAAATACTCCTCTAAATTCCTAATTCAACATAAGGTTCCAGATCTACGTCTTCCCCCTAGGGTCTTAGGGCTAACCCATCAACCCTAGAAAAGACTACTCACTCATGACGTTATTGATGAATGAAAACACAATTTTTAGGGAAGAAAACATCATAGCAAATTGATAGAAAATAGATTGAGAAACTTACAGCGAGTAATAGATCTCAAATAAAACCCCAGATTCCAAGAACGCGATAATAGCAAATAAACTTCCAATAAATTTCGATCCAATAATCTTCGAAAGTTAATCTAGATCTAACAAGTTTTTCTCTCTAATCTCCTCTCCAAAATTTAATTTAAAAAACTTTGAAAAATGAATCGCTCCTAAACGCTATCGCAGCTTCCCTCACTTCAGTGCCCCAAAACGCGCAACATCCGCTACAAATTCTTTCCAAAAATGGCCTTCAGCATCGTCGACCAAGTCAGCGACTCGGTCGAGCAGCGGCTTGCTTGATCGTCTACTCGGTCCGAGCAGGTGTACTGCTCGATCGAGCATGACAGTAAATCGTGCTCCCCCTAGAGAAGAGATATCCTTATCTAAAATGGAAATAGGTGAAATCATATTATGATTCTCAGATTTGAGAATCTTATTTTCATGCAGCAATTTATCATTTTGAGAAGATAATGTTTTCTTCTCAATTTTGAAACTATCTAATGAAGAAGCTGAAGAGGTTAGTTCTTGATGAGAAAAACTAATGCTTTATGTTGAGAATTCAATTTCTTGAATCTCGTATATAATTCATTAAAAGCATCAAGTAGTTCTTCATTATCTAAACTACTTACCTCATTATCACTTTGTGCAATAAAGCGAGCATTTTCTTTATTAGACTGATCGTTGACTTCTACTTCTTCATATGAAGATGAAGAATCCCATGTTGCTACTAGTGCCTTCTTTTTCTTTTCGAACTTCTTGTCCTTTCTGAAGTTGTTGAATATTCTTTCTTTTGTCTTAAGAAGTGGACAATCCTTTTTCATATGTCCTGGCCTGTTGTATTGAAAACATATAGAAGCATCAGTAGTTTTGGGCTTAAAACTTTTAAACTTACCTCTTCGTAGAAACTTCTTGATGTTTCTAGTTATTAGTGCCATGTCTTCATCGTCTATGTTTGAATCATCGGTGTCTGATGAAGTAGAAAAGGCAAGAGTTTTCTTCTTTGTATCTGCTTGTTCTTTACGATCTAGAAGTTGTACTTCGTAGGCCATCAGGTTACCAACAAAGCTTTCAACGGTGAGAGTTGACAAGTCATTGTCTTCTTCTATGGTTGTAGTCTTCTTCTCCCATTCTGATGTTAAGGCTCGAAGAATATTCCGTACTTGTTCCGTTTGTGAGTAAGTTTTACCAAGGGAAATTAAGGAGTTGACAATGTAAGTGAAACGAGTGATCATTTCTCTAATTGGTTCATTCTCCTTCATTCTGAATAACTCAAACATGTGAACAAGAACAGAGATTTTAGTTTCCTTAACTTTATTAGTTCCTTCATGTGTTACCTGGAGTGTATGCCAAATGTCATATGCTGTTTTGGCCTGTGAGACACGATTGAACTCATTCTTGTCCATGGCGCAGAATAGTGCATTCATTGTTTTGGAGTTCTGAGTTGCGGTGGATTTGTCATTAGTGGTCCATTGGGCATATGAAGTGGTAGGCTTCTCGTATTGAGTTTCCAACATGTTTCAAAGTTCGTAGTCGATGCTTTGAAGATAGATTGTCATCCTTATCATCCAATAAGAGTAATTGGAACCATCGAATAGTGGAGGCCTTGTTGTAGAGTGCCCTTCTGGAAATTGTGATGAAGATGTTGAAGAGTTAGTCGGATAGGTGTAGGCCATCTTAACCATATAGCTCTGATACCAAATGTTGTATCTTCTGTAAAACCAAATACACTAGAGGAGCGGTGAATAGTATAAATCACGACGATATGGCAAAATTAGAAGTTAATGAAAAATTGCTATAATAGTGCAGAAAATAAAAGATCACAATCCGGAATAGTTCAAATGCAAACACAAAATTTTTTATCCTGGTTCGGATCCTTGTGATCTTACGTCCAGTCCTCTACCCCGTATAGATTTGAATCCACTAAAACACTTGCTCCCCGTAAGTAATCAACATACAAAGATGCCAACACTCCCGTGTTGCAAACTTTTACAATCTATTCAACAAGAGATTCACCAAAAGTAAAAGAAAGAGTACGAAACAATATCACATATAGCCTTGATAATTGATAGAATTATTGCGCAAGGAAGGTGATTGAATCTCCAAGGTTTTGGATGGAACTTGTAGTACAACGAACTTGAAGATTGGACTTTCTATGGAGGAAAAATTTCTGCAGAGGTTCCTCTAAGAAAATCTGAAAATCACTAAGTTTCTAGAGAGAGAAAGTAAACTTAAGAAAAGAAAAAGAAAGTGAATTTTCGTGTTTTTAGGCAGGGTCTGGGGGTCTATTTATAGTCCAAAAGGTAGTTTTTGAACGTTGGAAAACTGACTAAATTTTTAAAAAATTCTGGGAAAGTTTTTCTATTAGTTGACTAATATGGGTGCCTGGTCGACTAATTAGTACTGCGGACTAGGATTCTGGCTATTGAGGTGTCCTTTCAGAAAATAACTTCCACAAATGGAAATAAACTTCTTAAAACAGATATAAATTATCAGAAACAAGACATTTATGGCAGTTCTAACTTTCAGATAAATAACTGTTTTGAAAATAGACTGGTAGACTAACAGAGTTTGTTGGTCGACTAAAAATTTGAAATTTTAGGAATTTGTGGGAAAATGATCCTAGGGACTTAAAATGGGTCTGACGAAATTTTAGGACAAAAATATTTATTTATTAAATTTAGTCGACTAGTATCAGGGGTTTGTCGACTAATATGATTTTTGACTTGATTTTTTTTTGAGGATGAATCCTAAACGACCAAGATAGATTATCATCAAGGCTTTTACATTCTAAGTAACTGTAAGAGAAAATTAAAGATTACATCTCATTTACAAGATACAAAATATCATCAATAAGTTTCGTCTTGTAGTGGATGCTTCTTGCAATATGTAGACTTGATGATTGTTTTAGTTGATTTGTGCTATAACTTCTGCATAGATAGAGTTTGTATAAAGATAATATGTTTGTATCATCAAAACCACATGAGGAGTTGTGAGTTTCCAACACATGCCCCTCGCTATCGAACAACATCTTAGTCGTCAACCGTAAGATAAAGGTGCCACCCCCATGCAACTGAATGGCCCATCTCGATTGTCGGCTCTTAGACGAAGGGGACATGCCCCTCACTACTAAACGACATCTTAGTCGTCGACAGTAAGACGAATGGGCCACCCCCTCTCAACTGAACGACCCATCTTAGTCATCAGCCATAAGACAAATGGGCCACCCCCTCTCAACTGAGCAAAACATCTCGATCATCAGCCGTAAGATGAAGGGGACATGCCCCTCGCAATCGAACGATAACCTTGTCATCAGCCATAAGACGAAGGGGCCACCCCCTCGCAATTGAATGACCCCTTTTAGTTGTCAGTCATAAGAAGAAGGGGCCACCCCTCGCTACCCAAATGATAATACTCGTCGTCAGTCATAAGTCAAAGAGGCCATCCACTCGCTATCAAATGACCTTTCTCTTCATCGATCGTAAGTCGTTATTCGTATGGCTACCTCTATGCCACTAGACAACACTTGTCGTAAAACATATCTATCGATACAAAGGAAAATCATCACGTTACTTAAGCTATTTGAAGAAGCAATGCTCAACAATTCAATCACGCGCTTCGTTATGAGCCGAGTACACCCCCTAATCGCTGTAAGGTGAACCCACCGACAAGTACACCCACTAAGCGATGTGAGGTGCAAAATGAGACCTTTCTTTAGTTTTTTTTTAAAAATATATGAATTTTATTTTCTAATCTTTTAAAAATCATCCTAATGTAAATAAAAGATAAAACACCCCCGATGGATTGCAGTTTTAAGACTGATCCACCCCCTCTGATGGAGCGATCTGTCCCTCATCATGTATAGAAGCTACATCAGCAACGGCCTCATCGGCAGGAAGGTGGCTTCTTTGGTTGTGGCTTGACCAACTTCATCCGATTGACTATCTGATTCATTATCATCAAGAGGAACATGACGTTGGTCGATCATAACTGCGTGATCGGGGAATAGATTTTTTTTATCTCAAGAAGACACTGCTCTACGCCTCTTATGTATATCTCATCCATATTGCACAATCTAGCCTTATATACTTGGAAAACCTTTTCTATGATCTCTTTCTCATAAAAATCTTGGGAGACGACGGATACTTGAGTTTCAGCCTTGATCCCTCTTGCCACCCACACTCGACTCTCCTCGAGCAGTTGTGTCTCTGCTCGGTCCCTCAGAGAGACTTCTTCTTGAAATCATACTTCAACGGCAATCCCCTATACGCGACTTATCCAGCTCTTGCTCAAGTTGCTTCACCCGAGACTTGATCAGTTTATTGGGATGTTTCCATTGCTGCAAAGACGCGGTCACCTTGTCGACGGCTCTCCTAGCTGAGTCCGACCACTTCATTCATTGGCGAGGGTGGCTTCATGATCAAACATTGCCAACGATTGGTGGCGACCTTTGAACATAGCCAAAAGAACCTGAAGACAAGCGAGAGAGTGTCAGCTCTTTTTTTGAATTCAAGCAAAGAGTGGATATAGATTTTTACTTGAAGGCACCTGTGGATTGTGAAGGTGGATAACCTCTCATACTCAACCTTCTCCAGGACAGTTCTGTCTCGTGGGAGGGACAAATTCTTGATAAGTCGAGAGGTGCTTCCACAGCTCAATAAAGTTGACTGTAAGGACCTTGGCTATGAGGAAAACATTAGAAAGGGGTTGAATAGTGTTTATAAAATTAAATGATAGTTATACCAATTTAAATTACTAACCAACAATAAATGCGGAATTATAAATAAACCCAAATTGAAACAATGCTAACGCAAAGTATGTTTCAAGGGTTCGGATTACCCAAGTCAATTCACGACTTGTTCCCAGTAATCCTACGTCCCTTCCATCTGGATACCTTCGGATACTCAAGTTAGAACCCTAACTTGAGGTTTCCTTTAAACCCACTTGTAGCAACCCTACAAGTGAAATCGAAACACAATCGATGTCCTTGACCCCCACAACTTGGGATCAAGCAAACAACTCTCACAAACTGAGATTTAAACAATACGAGACTTATCCAGCTCTTGCTCAAGTTGCTTCATCCGAGACTTGATCAATTTATTGGGATGTTTCCTTTGCTGCAAAGACGCAGTCGCCTTGTCGACAGCTCTCCTAGCTAAGTCCGACCACTTCATTTCATTGGCGAGGGTGGCATCATGATCAAACATTGCCAACGATCGGTGGCGATCTTTGAGCATAGCCAAAAGAGCATGAAGACACGTGAGAGAGAGTCAGCACTTTTTTTGAATTCAAGCAAATAATGGATATAGATTTTTACTTGAAGGCACATGTGGAAGAAGAAAAGCAAATAGTCATCTCTTCTTCTTGAATCGTACTTCAAGGGCAATCCCTTATACGAGACTCATCTAGCTCTTGCTCAAGTTGCTTCACCGGAGACTTGATCAATTTATTGGAATGTTTCAATCGATTTCAAGAAGAAGAGCAAATATTCAGATCTTCTTCTTGAAATCGTACCTCAAGGGCAATCCCCTATAGGAGACTCATCCAGCTCTTGCTCAAGTTGCTTCACCCAAGACTTGATCAATTTATTGGGATGTTTCCATTGCTGCAAAGACGCAGTCACCTTGTCGAGACTCTCCTAGCTGAGTCCGACCACGTCATTTCAATGGTGAGGGTTGCTTCATGATCAAACATTGCCAACGATCGGTGGCGATCTTTGAGCATAGCCAAAAGAGCCTGAAGACAAGCGAGAGAGAGTCAGCTCTTTTTTCGAATTCAAGAAAATAGTGGATTTATATTTTTACAAATAGTGGATATATATTTTTACTTGAAGGCACTTGTGGATTGTGAAGGTAGATAACCTCTCATAGTCAACCTTCTCCAGGATAGTTCTGTCTCGTGGGAGGGACAAATTCTTGACAAGTCGAGAGGCGCTTCCATTGCTCAGTAGAGTTGACTGTAAGGACCTTGGCTATGAGGAAAACACTAGAAGGGGGGTTGAATAGTGTTTATAAAATTTAAATGATAGTTATACCAATTTAACTTCCTAACTAACAATAAATGTGGAATTATAAATAAACCCAAATTGAAACAATGCTATAACAAAGTATGTTTCAAGGGTTCAGATTACCCAAGTCAACTCCCGACTTGTTCCGGTAATCCTACGTCCTTTCCACCCGGATGCCTTCAGATACTCAAGTTAGAACCATAACTTGAGGTTTCCTTTAAACCCACTTGTAGCAACCCTACAAGTAAAATCGAAACACAATCGATGTCCTTGACTCCCACAACTTGGGATCAAGTAAACAACTCTCACAAACCGAGATTTAAACTATACGAGACTAATTAAAAATTTTTATCTTCACTTCTTTTTCAAACACATGAAAGCAAATTTTTAAACTTTCCCTCCTAATTTTAAATCCTTATGCATTTGAAAGGAGCAACTTCTCTTACACCAAAGTACAACGTACTTAGAGTAGTCAACTCTTCTCACACAAAGTACACTAACATCTTCCCACATCAACATTTGACCTATCAAAATCAGTCAAAACCAACATTCATCTATCATCTAAACCCACAGGAAATCGCACCCAGTCGTAATGGCCGACTAATTTGCCAGATTTGTCGACCAAAAAGTGCCAGTTTCCAATTTTTCAATTTTTCGAAGTTTTTGACCGTTCTAATCCTCGTTTTCTCTCATTGATTTGTTTTCCAACTGATTAAGGAGCTTAATATACGATATTAATTGGTTTTAAATCGGTTTTTAGGATTCGAAATTCGAAATTTCCCTCTCAAATTTCCTATTTAACCATGGGTTCTTCTCTCCTTCTTCACATTCGAAAACCCCTTAGCCAATATTCCCGAATATCCTCCATTTACAGAGAATGAATTCGAAGTCATCTTCCCATGGCTTCATCTTCCTTCCCTCATCCTCGTTAATCTTAATCAACTTGTCATCAATGATTGGTGGCCATGGAAAACACTCCATTTCATGTCGAGTGCTACATCAACTTCAATGACAATGTCATTTAAACCTATCTCATTATCCCTCTCCTTCAAGATGTCAATCTCTTTCATCTTTGGGGGGACTCCTTATTTTCAATTCTTGTGAAAGAATTTTATGCCATGATCGTCACCCGTGATGATGATCTTATCACTATTAATATAGTTGTCAAATGTGTTAATATACACCTTGATACGAATCTCTTTTCGAAAGTCTAGGAATTCCACAAGCCAACAATTTCAGTCTCCGAGTCCCTCTCACCGATTCACGAATTCTTGCTCGCCTTGCTTCAAATTTTCGAATAGGAATGAAGGCCTTATAACTCAATCCTACCCCTCACCTACTTTCAAAATTGATAATATATAACCTTATTCTCAAAGCCAGTTCCTTTAATTATGTGAACGAAGATCGTTCTCGCACCCTATATGCCATCATGGGTGGCAGTAAAGTTAATTGGTCCTTCCCTAACATGAAAATCCTCGCAAAGCCCATCTCTAGCCACATTTTCTTCCTAGTACGATCACTAAGATACTTAAACATTTTGGTGTCTCACTAGACCGAAAATTTTCCTACTACAACACTCAACGGATTGATTACACCGTTATTCAAAGGATGGAACATCCACCACTTCCTCCACAAGATGAAGTCTCTCCTTTAGAACAACCACGTCCAGCTCGCCAACACAAAAAAACTGTTGATTATTGGACTTCTCCCTACTTAGTTTTGATGATGAGCAAATATAAATACTTGTTACTAATCCCTTACTTGCAGCTAATCCATTGCCTAAGCATATCATGAAGATCAATTAGCAATGGATATCACTGAAAGATCAATCAAAGCATGTAAAGTAGATTGGATGATCGAAGATGATGATTGAAGCTCATAGAAGACTTCAAGCTTATTCAATAGAAAGAAGAGAGGCAAAAACAAGATGTAATCTTTTTATTCTCTTCGAGTTTGTAGCTTAGAAGTAGAATTATGTTGGAGCACACACTTCTTTCTTTTTGTCCTAGGAAATCATTAGAACTCATTTCCTTGGAATCCAACTCATTATTCTCTTACATGTACATTTTGGACTTTCAACAGGAGACTGCTGAACATTTTACACTCGCATGTCTCCAAACGGTCGCCTGTGATTTGTTATACAATCGTCTGTTTTGCACAGACTTCGTCACTTGGTTTTTGAGCTTTCTGCTATAACTTTGATCAGGCAACTGCTGTACAAAGTATATGTGTTTGTCCAGTTACAAGCACCGATGACTTGTTAGTCAGTTGTCTATCTTTGTCTTGCCCAAAGATCCCTAACTTGTCATCTTTCGGTCAGACAACTGATGTTGCTTTCACAGTCACATGCCCATGGCATAGGCACCTGTGAATGCTTCTACAGTCACTTGTCGATCCTTGCCATGACACTTGGTGTTTGGCAAGCTATGCAAGTTTCAGCCAGACGGCTGATATTGGTTTCACAATCGCCTGCCCATGGCATATGCACTTGTGGATACCACATCAGTCGCATGTCCTGTCTTCCAAAAACTTCCTGAGTTTTCTTAACTTACTTATGTTTTGCTCAGTCGACCGTAGAAGGTTTCTCAGTCTCCTGTTGGTTTACAGGCGCATGTTCGACCTTCATCAGTCGACTGTCCTACGTGGTAAGTTACCATTTGAATTCTCAGCTTCCATCTGACACAGTGTAGTAGGCGACTGTGAGTTCTTCATCAGTCGACTGTCTGTTGTGTAAATTCTATCCGCTGGCTGTTTCCACACAGATTTCAAAGGGGGTTTTGGGTATTTTGTTTGAGGGTTTTGGGGAACCTATAAGGGGGGCTTCTACTGTTCTGTTGGAGCCCCTAAGCAAGCTCTTAAGAATTCAATCATTCATCTCTAAGCTTTCATTCTCACAAAGCCCTAGAATTCTAATCGCATTCTCTCTTACTCTCCAATCTAGAATCAAAGTGATATCCTCTAGGCATTTGGAGTGACAAGAGAAAGGGCGTTTCTCTCTTCTTGGAAGAGACATTAACACACAACATACTTGCTCTTTCAAGTTCGACTTCAAGGCATAAGTGATTGTAAGTGTTGCAATTTCATTTCGAATTTCATAACTTTCGTAATTAGTTTTACTCTCGGTTTGTGAGAGTTGTTTGCTTGATCCCAAGTTGTGGTAGTCAAGGACATCAATTTTGTTTCGATTACACTTATAGGGTTGTTACAAGTGGATATAAAGGAAACATTAAGTTAGGGTTCTAACTTGAGTATCCAGATGTATCCGGGTGGAAGGACGTATGATTACCGGAAACAAGTCTGGATTGGACTTGAGTAATCCACACCATTGGAACATACTTTGTGTTAGCTTGTTTCATTTTGGTTTAAGTTATAATTCCATATTTTTTGTTGGTTAGGAATTTAAATTGGTATAACTATTGTTTAAATTTTATAAACACTATTTAACCAACCTTCTAGTGTTTTACTCATAGCCAGGGTCCTTACACTTGGTATCGGAGCGCAAGGTTTATTTCTATAGCATCAAACAATGGTCGATTTCCGATATACACCCAGGAGACAGTCGTAGTTTTATCACAAGTGCACAGTGTAGTGGCGAGCGGGTATCGAACACGAGGAGGTGGTGTTGGCTCCAATCTATCCTCGGTTGGCTCGACTACGATGTTTTATTGGTGGAGATGGTTATGATGTGATGTAATGACAATAGTGATGGATGTCGGTGTCGGTGATAAAGATGTCGGATAAATATCGATTCAAATTCAATATAATAAAAGTGCCTAGGGCTAGGGAATCCCCACTATGAATCGTCATGCATCTCTGTGAATCGTGAATCTCAATGTTGCAAGACTTGGATTGCGGTGAACTAGTCGTAAATAAATAGAGAACCAAGCTCGCGCTCTAGCGCTATTGCCGGTCTATAGAAACCTAGATTAGAGCCCACTCTCGTGCAAACCATAACCTAAGCCACTAGTATTAGGATCGACATCATCGTTCAATCGCAGCTCGAGCCCACTCTCGTGCAAACTCGAGTTACGATCTAGATTGTGATAGCTCGTATTCGTCCAATCTCTTGCAAACGAATATGAGTATAGATTTAAATAAAAATGCTAGTTTTGGTCCAATCTCTTGCAAACCAAGTCTAGTGAATCTTGATTATAAATCTAAATCGAATATCTAGGCCTTCCCATCGATCGGAATCCAATCTCTTACAAACTCCATATCGATTGAAATTCCTAGCTACCCGTAATAAATCAATCACAACCTAACCTCCTAGCTACTCTAGCAACATATAAATTCATTCATCACAAATATGAAATTAGATCCACAGGGTTCATCCCCTTCCCTAGAACAGCGATCAACCAAGCATAGCAATAACGATATAGGAATCAATAAAAAGCATTGCTTGCATATAAAAAGATATCAAATCAATGATTCAAAGAACAATAACAAAGACACTTAGCTTTTATCAAGAATCCCAATCCAAATACAGGCATTTAGATCCAAGAGGGGGCCTATGACATGGCCTAACCCCTAAAATTGTCTCCAAGAAAACAAAGAATGGAACTCCCCTCTAATGACGGCTAACAACCATATATATAGTCCCCTCAAAACCCTAGAAAATAACCCTAGAAACCCTCTGAAAAATTATTCCCAAAGTCAGCCCTGGCTGCAACTTAAGTTCTGGGCCTGCGCTGACTCGGCCGAGTGAGATTCTCACTCTGTCCAAGTAGTAGTTTCAGCACTGCAACGTCAACTTGTAGAAATTGTCCAGATTTCATCCGACATTCGATTGGCGCATTCTTGGTAGCGTTGAAACCTTCATGAAGTCTACTATCCATAAAAAATATGAGAAAAATACTTTGCCCACTAGAATGATAGAAGATTTTAAAAGAGTGAGAGGTTGTTTGAAAATCTGGGCACTTGTGTCACTCTGCATCACTCGGCCGAGTGGGATTCTTCACTTGGGCGAGTGGACTTCTCTACTTGGTCGAGTAGAAAATATTACTCGGTCGAGTGAGAATTCTACTCGGTCGAGCATGACAGTCTGCAGATCGTCTAGAAAACAGAGAAGTCGGCTTGGCTCTCTTCGAAATTGTGGCCTCCATTCAGGCGAGTGGAGTTCTTACTCGGCTGAGTGGAATTCAGCACTTGGCCGAGTACATTGCGGTACTAAGGCTGGAAAACATCGTCTTATTAGCCTTGCTCGGTCGAGTAGGCTGCTTCACTCGACTGAGTGAACTGCCTTGCTCGACCGAGTGGCCGGTTTCAGAAATCATTTATCCTCCTCCTCGCTTCCTCGTCGATTCCTTCGACGTTCTTCTTCTTCTTCCACTCATCCTTCAGTTCCAGTAGCTCCTTGATATGGTCATGGGCAATGCTCGGGCACTCGTGCAAGTCCTTTAGCTCATTTTTGCTTCAGATTGCTCCATATTTCTTGAAATCAGACGAAAACGAGAAATAGTGAAAAGTAACGAAATATCATCGAATAATCATGAAAATCGTAATATGGGCAATCAAAATGGCATGCAAACATGCAGAAAAACGATGTAAAATATGGACCGATCAGAATCCCCCAAGCTTACCTCTTACTCGTCCTCGAGGAAGATAAGTAGAGTGACGAACTCGGGAAATGAAATGAAAGAAAAAGAATATGAAGTGGAAGTGGTCGCTAGATTATTCTCTCAGATCTCAAGCCATAAGTTACACATCACGATAATTCGAAAAATACGAATCACATGCTATAAAGATTTCATATCTTACTTAAATATGATGCTTGCAATCTTTTAAGAATAACAAAAGAGACTCTCTAAATTCATACAATCAATTCATATCCACATCATGCATTTCATAGAATTTAATATACAAATGTTGGCGATGCACTTTTCAATCAAGAGTTATAACAGAAGCATATAAGAATCACACCAAGCATGCAATAGAGAATGGAATAAGAGACATGTCGTTCATATTATCATATCAATGTTGGATATTGGACTCCCCGGATTTGGTTTTGGATGATGAACAAACATAAATATAATATGAACTAACACTTTGTGAGCGTAGTTATGGAGATCGTCGCCAAATTCACATGAATATCAATTACGACGTCTCAAGACTTCTCAAAGCACGTGATCGTATGCCTAAAGCTTCGTTGAAGCTTATGGACCTTTTTAGAAGTCATGAAGATTCGATTGAAGCTATTGAAGACGGTATCGTCAAGTTTATTTTATAGTCTTTAAGCTTCTTTCGTAGAATGTTAAGCCTTGAGTAGATCTTACGTTTTAAATCTTCATAACGCTCATATCTTAGCTCTAGGATATTAGTAGAATTCCATACAATCCTTCCCGAAGCATCGCGCTTCAATTCGGGACTTCTTGTGCATGTTAGTTGGTTCAAGAAGAAGAACTGACCGACTAGATGGTGATCTAGTCGGTCAGCCAAGCTTCTTGGACCGACTTGTTCTTCTCAGTTAATTCATTGCTCTTTACTGTTTACAGTTAGTCGGTCTACGTTGACTCACCGACCGACTAGTTTGTAAACTAGTCGGTCTGTGATGCTTCTGTGACCGACTAGTTGAGCTTTCCATGTTCATGCACATTTGAGCTTGAGCTACTGTTTATCTTTAGTAGGTCTATGCTCATTGATCGACCGACTAGTTGATGAACTAGTCGGTCAACTTTTCTTCTTAGACCGACTAGTTTAGTTTACTGTATATGCCAAATTTTTCACCATACTTACTGTTTATTGTTAGTCGGTCTATGTTCATTTGGTGACCGACTAGTTGGTGAATTAGTCGGTCAACATTTGTTCTTGGATCGACTAAGTCTAATTCTTCTCAGACTTCAGTTTTATCTGTTAGTCGGTCCACGTTGAGTAACCGACCGACTAGTTGTGAAACTAGTCGGTCAGCTACTCTTCTTAAACCGACAAGTTCCTTAGTCTGTACTTTGATCTTTTCTCAGTTTACTCATTAGTCGGTTCACGTTAATTGACCGACCGACTAGTTGATGAACTAGTCGGTCGGTGGTTGTTCTTTGACCGACTAGTTGGGTTCAGAAAAGATCCGTTGGAGCTTTAATTGAAACGTTTTTCTCTCTCTCTCCTCTATCCTATATATACTTGATGGGCTGCATTCATTGCTGCCAAGGCTGATATTATTGCAAGTTTAGAGATCAAGAGAAATCATTCCAAGTGCATTCAAAGCTCATTCTTTCCATTCAATAATCTCTCCTCACTCTTACTTCCAAAGAGAGATTCATTGAGTGTGAAGCCTTCCAAGCCAAGTGCTTGATTCTAGGTCACCAACATCCCCAAAGCTCTCCATCGCTGATCTACATCTTGGAGCTAGGGGTTGGTGCCACTTCTTCCCCAAAATCATCCTTGCCCTAATTCGTAAGCAATACTCAAGGCATAGGTATTTTGTTCGGTAAGAAGTTTTCTTATTTCATTTCATATTTGATTTGTAAGTTTCACTCTCGGTTGTGAGAGTGTGGTTGTGATCCCGGGTTGTGGGAGTCACAAATTACATTTTGTATGATTTGACTTGTGTAGGATTTTCACAAGTATTTCATAGTGAAAATCTTGAGTTAGGGTTTCTAACTCAAGTATCCGGAGGGGATCCGGGTGGTTGGGACGTAGGATCACCGGGAACAAGTCGGTGAGACTTGGGTGGATCCGAACCCAGTAACATCTCTTGTTAGCATTGTTATTATTGTTGTTGTCATTCAATTTAAGCTTCCGCAAATTGATTTGGTAGTTGTTTGCATTATAATTAGGAATTATACTCCTTGTTATTTTTAAAGTACTATTCACACCCCCCCTCTAGTACTTGTGCAGTAGCTTGTAGGGCATTACAGTTGGTATCAGAGCCAGATACTTAGCTATGTCTGCCAACGACAACAAGACCGTGCGTCCACCTTCCAACTATGACACCTTCAGGAACCGTGAAGGAGCATCTTCGGTGATGGAAGGACATTCCTCTACGAGGCCTCCATTCTTCAACGGTACCAACTACGGGTACTGGAAATGCCGGATGGAAACCTTCCTCCGGAGTGCATCTCTATGTAGGACCATAATGAAGGAATACATCGAGCCCAAAGAAGAAGACTTTGAGAAATGGACAGCCGCGGAGGTCGCCGCGGAGGTAAGCAATGCCAAGGCAATGAACGCCTTGCAATGCGCGTTGGAGCCCGAGGACTTCAATAAGATATGCACATGTAAGAGTGCATATCAAATTTGGAATTCCCTCCTCATTCTTCATGAAGGGACGAGTAGGGTAAGAGACTCTAAACTCGTAGTTGTAAACAATGATTACGAAATGTTTCATATGCAACAGGGCGAGAAGATGAAGGAATATTACGCTCGCTTCGTCGACATCATAAACGAGTTAGAGGCTCTCGGCAAATCCTACACCCAAAAGGAGAAGTGCTCGAAGCTTATCGAAGGACTTCCTTCTTCTTGGGAGAAACGTACCTTCGCCATCGAGGAAGGTAATGACATGAATAAGTACACCGTAGTTCAACTAATGGGTACTTTAATGTCATACGAGGTACGCAAGGATAGCAAGCTCAAATTGCAGGAAAAGATGAAGTCCTACCTAAAGCAAGACGAGCCAAAGAAGAAGGCCATCGCTTTCAAGGCCGCTCCATCCACATCCACATCAACCGATGATGAAGACTCGGAAAACGAGTTGGACTTGGAGTCCATGGCACTCATGGCCAAGAAGTTCAACCGTTTCTTCCGAAAAGGTAACTATAAGAACAAAGCTAAATTTGGTTCTTCTAACGCCTCTTCCTCTCCTTTGTGTTTCAAGTGTAACAAGCCAGGACACATGAAAACAGAGTGTCCTCTTAATAAGCAAACGGAGAAGTGGAAGGCGCCAAAATTCGATAAGTCCAAGAAGTACAAAAAGGGGTACAAGAAGGGACTTGTCGGAGCAACATTCACCGACTCTGAGGATTCTTCAAGCGGAGAGTCGGACGATGAGCAAGTGGAGCAAGCGCACATGTGCTTCATGGCAAGAGAGGAGCGTGATCAAGGATCCTCCTCTTCCGATGATAGTGATGACGAAGGCAACGATGAGGTAACTATGGATGATCTTAGGAATGCTAACTCTCAATTATGGTCAAAATACACTAAATTAGTAAATAGATATACTAAGGTAAAAGATGACCTAGCTAGCATTCAAACCTCGCCTAAGACTATCATCACCAACAACGACACCGTTGTTGAAGAGTTGAGAAATGAGATTATTAATCTCAAATCTAAACTTGAACATGTTAGCATTGATGATCCGGAAGAAAATAGGATAGCGGATTTAACTTCTCAAAACTCGACTTTGAGTATTGAGAACGAGAATCTTAAATCTCGTGTTTATGTGCTCACATCGCAAGTATCCAACTTGGATACTTCTATGCGTTCTCTCAAAGAGAAATATGAGAACACATTAGGCCGAATCAATAGATTCAATAAGGGTAAGGACCATTTGGATAAAATCCTAAGTGACTTACTTCCGGCCAATCACCACATTGGTTTGGGGTATACGATGGGATGTCCATCCAAATCGGCCACTACTTTTGTTAGGCCAACTTCCGGTGACTCTACGAGTGGTAGCAAACACTCTATTGGTAGTTCATCTACCAATGGTGCTTCCACCTCGTCCACGCCCTCTTTTGGAAAGAAACCCACTTTGGGTGGACCTCCAAAGAAGGGGCATGCTTTTATGTACACCAAAACCATGCCACGTAGGAACACACTTCCTACTCCACCGGCTCACACATATGATGATTTTTATGCAACACATTCTCGAGCACGTGCACACCATGTGAGACACCCTCACGCATGTGTTCCCACACATGCATATGTTCACCCACAACATCATATGAATAATTCTCGTCGTGCACCATTCCATCATGTTCCTTATGCCTATCCACAACATGCATCACGTAGAAATCAACGTCGAATGCATGCACCCAATAGGATGATGGCTCCCAACATTTTCACAATTTGGAGCCCAAAAGACACAAGCATGGACGAAAAACAAATGTATATGAATGCTTATTTTTCGGATGTTGTGCATAGTAGAAATTATGTGGGGAAGTCTAAGTCCAATTGGACTTGGCTTCCAAAGGTCTAATCTTTTGGACCCAATGACCTTGGGTACCATGATATGAAATTCTCTATCTTTAGGTACTCAAGGAAAAGAAAAAGAAAAGGAGCAACAAATTTAAATTTAGCTCTAAAGGAAATTGGATACTCGATAGCGGGTGTTCAAAACACATGACGGGTGACGCTAGTTTGCTCTCCGGAGTGGTTCCCATAGCAAATGGAAACCGCGTCGTATTTGGAGGTAACGAGAGCGGAACCATCATAGGTGTTGGTAAAGTGGGTAACCCATCTAAACCCTTAATTAGTGATGTTTATCTTGTTAATGGTTTAAATCATAATCTTATTTCTATAAGCCAACTTTGTGACAAAGGTTACAAAGTTAGCTTTGCGAAAGGATTGTGTCATATTTTAAGAAAAGATAATGATAAATTACTATTTTCCGGCACTCGTCATAAAGATATTTATATTTTGTATCTTCCTAAGTCTTATGAACAATGTCTCATTGCCAACACAAGTGAACAACACTTATGGCATCGACGCTTTGGACATGTGAACTTTGGAACACTTTATAAGCTTTCAAAATTAAATTCCATTAAAGGTTTTCCGAAGCTTGTTTTTGAAAAGAAAAGTTTTTGTGATTGTTGTCAACGTGGCAAGCTTCCTAAATCTTCATTTAAACCTAAGAAAAGCATCTCTACTAAACGGCCACTAGAGCTATTACATCTAGACTTATTTGGGCCAACTAGAGTTGCTTCATTAGGAAATGCAAGATATGGACTTGTCATCGTAGATGACTATTCGAGATTTACATGGGTATTTTCATTATGTAATAAAAATGAAGCTTTTGAAAACTTCACAATTTTTGTTAAGAAAGTACAAAATCTCTTAGGAACCACCATTGTCACTATTCGTAGTGATCATGGAGGTGAATTTGAGAATGAGTCTTTTGAGACATTTTGTGATGAAGTTGGTATTACTCACACCTTCTCTTTCCCTCGTGCACCTCCTCAAAATGGAGTAGTTGAGAGAAAGAATAGGACGCTAGTGGAGTGTGCTCGCACTATGCTTGATGATAGCCAACTTGGCCATCAATTTTGGCCGGAAGCGGTACACACCGCTTGCTATGTGTTTAATAGAATACTTTTGAGGCCCGGCACTAAACAAACTTGTTATGAATTGTTGTTTGGTAGGTTGCCTCAAGTTAAACATTTTCGTGTTTTTGGTTCGAAATGTTTTATTAAGAACACGTATGGTAATTTGGACAAATTAGATCCAAGATCCGATGAGGGGATTTTTGTTGGATATTATTTGCGTAGCAAAGCCTATCGGATATTCAACAAACGAACCTCAACGATCGAGGAGTCGCTTCATGTCTTGTTTAATGAAGGATTTGTTCCAACTAGAATTTCAAATGATAATGATTCTATGGATGTTTTATGTGATTCGTTTGATAATTCTAAGTCTAATAATTCTATTGATTCTATTGAGACTAACCCAACTAATGAAGTTGTTGAGAATGTTCCTAGTGATCAAGGTATTCCCAAACGGCTTCATACCGTTCGTGACCATCCTCATGAGCAAGTAATTGGCAATATCTATGATAGTGTCAAGACGAGATCTCAAGTGAACTACTTCGCTCATTGTGCCTTTGCCTCCTCGATAGAGCCAAAGAATGTTAATGAAGCATGTGAAGATAGCGCTTGGATCTTAGCCATAGAGGAGGAGCTCATTCAATTCGAGAGGAATGAAGTTTGGGAGCTTGTTCCATTACCATCGAAGAACCACACCGTCATAGGGAAAAAGTGGATCTTCAAGAACAAAACCGACGAAAACCAAGTCGTCGTCTGGAATAAAGCTCGGTTAGTTGCTCAAGGCTACCGTCAAGAGGAATGTATTGATTTCGAAGAATCCTTCGCTCCGGTAGCTAGATTAGAATGAATTAGATTAATATTGTCTTTTGCATGCCATAAGGATTTTAAATTATTTCAAATGGATGTTAAAAGTGCATTTTTAAACGGAGATGTCGTTGAGGAAGTTTACGTTTCTCAACCTCCGGGATTCATAAATGAAAAATTTCCAAATCATGTTTTTAAACTAAAGAAAGCACTTTACGGTTTGAGACAAGCTCCTCGAGCTTGGTATGATCGATTAAAGAATTTTCTTTTGGATTTGAGTTTTAAAATGGGAGAAACCGATTCTACACTTTTTGTTAAGCATGCGAATAATGATATAATTTTAGTTCAAATATATGTTGATGATATCATTTTCGGTGCTACTAACTTTGCTCTTTGCGAAGAGTTTTCTAATGTTATGAAGGAACAATTTGAGATGAGCCACATGGGTGAGCTCAAGTATTTCTTAGGTCTCCAAATTCGCCAAATGGACGATGTAATCTTCATCCACCAAACGAAGTACACTGTGGAGTTGCTAAAGCGATTTGGAATGGAGAGTGCTTCCGGGAAAAAGACTCCAATGAGCACAACTACGCATCTTGACAAGGATACGGGCGGTAAGGATGTAGACATTCGTCTATATCGAGGTATGATAGGCAGTTTACTTTATCTTACCGCAAGTAGGCCCGATATTATGTTTGTCGTATGCGTATGTGCTCGTTATCAGTCTCAACCTAAGGAGTCTCACTTAGTAGCGGTAAAACGTATTTTCCGTTATCTAAGTTATACACTTGATTTTGGATTACTTTATCCAAAATCTAGCACGTATGAGTTAATCTCATATAGTGATGCCGATTATACGCGATGCAAATCCGACAGGAAAAGTACTAGTGGCACTTGCCATTTTATAGGAAATTCCCTTGTCTCTTGGTTTTCCAAGAAGCAAAATTCCGTGTCACTTTCAACCACCGAGGCGGAATATATTGCCGCCGGTGCCGCGTGTGCTCAAGTTCTTTGGATGAGACACACACTTAAAGACTTTGGTATTAATTGTGATACTTGCCCTATCATGGTTGACAACCAAAGTGCAATATGTCTTTCCAAGAACCCGGTACACCATTCCCGTTCGAAACACATAGATGTCCGACACCACTTTTTAGATGATCATGTTGCTAAAAAGGACATCATTTTAGTGTACGTTGAAACCCAAAAGCAAATCGCCGATATTTTCACGAAACCCCTAAAGGAGGACTCCTTTGTGCGGTTGCGTCGAGAATTGGGGATTATGGGTGAATCCGAGATATAGTATTCATGTTTCATTCAATAATCTTGCATGCTATTATATTTCGAAATATTTCGTTCATGCTAGACTTATTGGATTTTTCGAGAATTTATGTGATATTTTGAATTTCTGCTCAAATTCATGTTTTGAATGTCGTATTTAAGATTTTGATGTTTTATGGGGTAGTTTAGATGATTATTGAGAGTTTTGCGATATATCGTCCAAGTGAATTGAGGAGAGAACTTGTTTATCAACTTTTGGACTCTTTTAGTCGGTTTCAGTTCAACCACCAACCGACTAGATTCCCATCTAGTCGGTTAGTAGAAGAACTTAGACCGACTAACTCAAGCTTTTTGAGTTTCCTCTCCATCTTAACTCTTTAGTCGGTTCATGTTCAGTGACCGACCGACTAGAATGAGATCCAGTCGGTCAGTAAATGAACGCCGACCGACTAATTCTTGTCAGTTAAACTTGGATTCAGCCACTGTTTGCAACTAGTCGGTTCAAGTTCATTGACCGACCGACTAGATCGTGATCTAGTCGGTCAGTGCTTGAACTGTGACCGACTAGTTGTGCCAGGGACTGTTTGGTCTTTTACGATTTCGACCGACTTAAACTCGTTTTATCCGACTCGTTTTCATTCTAATCGATCGAACTCCCTTCTCCCTCAGCTCAAAACCCTGACCTCCCTCGTGACCCTTCGTCTTCCGGCCACTTTCCGACCATTCCCGCCGTCGCCGTCCGCCGATCTTCGACCTAGGGTATCCCCTCTACCTCCCTCTCCTATCTAGGGTTTGGTTTCAGCTCTAGGGTTAGGTTTTTCAGTTGATTTCATCTCCAAGGGTTTCGATTAGGGTTTCCTAATTTCGGCTAGGGTTTCTACTTTCCAATCTCGTGTGTCGTGTTGTGCCGAGATTATGGCCCGAACACGAATCCCGATCACTCCCTCTAGCCCTTCGCCGATGACCGTAGAACAAAACCCTTCGGATCCCGAGCATCCAACCCCTCCGAAACGCCGTGCCAAGACCACCCAACCTTCGTCGTCTTCGCCTCCTCTAAAGAAGAAGAGGACGACGACCGCCAAGCCTAGAGGTCAACCCAAGCCCAAGCCTAAGCCTAAGGCCAAAGATCTTGCCTCTCGTTCTTCATTCCATACTCCTACCGATTCCGATACGGAGTATATCCCCGAGACAGAGACTCATAGGGAACCCACTCCTCCTACTCATCCCGAGTCTAGCACCCACCCTCGTACGTCTACCCGTAAGCCTAAGGGAAAGGCTCCGATGCCGGTGGGCGGTGTCGATATTTCGTTGTGTCGCGATGACCCTATGTGTCTCGCGGCGTACAACCGTATCGAACATTGCCCTCTGCTTCTGGAGCATTTCGTCCAGTTTAGCGACTTCATAGGGTTAGCTGATCTTCTTTCGTCGTCGGGTCTCCTCGATTACCTTCGATTTGACCCAAAGGCGAATCCTCACCCCTACCCTAGATTAGTAAAGCTTTTCTATGCGAATAGGATCCGGGGTCAGTACGATCAGACCCACTCTGTTGAGACGACCGTTTTGGGGACCCCTATAGTCCTCACAGCGGAAATCTTAGGAGAGATTTTGGGTATCTCTTCATCTGGCCTCCTTCCCTCTGATATCTCGGTTGACGATATTTCTTCCTTAGATCAGACCGTCCTCTCTGAGATTTTCCATCAGATCCCTCCTGCCATGATTGGCGTGCCATCTAAATCTTTCAAGCCAAATGCTTGGGTCCTAAATCTGATTCTGAAGTCGTGCTTGCTTCCCAAGTACGGCTCCTCATCTCTCCCGTCCCAGCCCTTTCTGAAGCTCATCTATGCTATCTTCATGGGGAGTTCGATTAATTGGGCTCGCATTATACTCGATAAGATTGATTCTTTCGAGTGTATTCGCAAGTCCAATAAATCGGCTCATATCCCATTTCCTTGCTTATTGACCCTAGTATTTCGTCATTTTCGTGTCACGTTGCCTCGTGACGATGAGCGTCCCCTTGGTCCTCCCCTGAACGCGACGGCCGTCAAGAAATCTCTTGCGGCACTTCGTCACGTTCAGAGGACGACACCTTCAGCGTCTGCCCCTGCCTCTGCCAGTGCCTCTGCTGCTCCCTCTGCCACCCTGGATGAGGTCGTACGGTTACTTCGTCGTCACGAGTCTCGCTTGGCTCGTACCGAGGAGGTAGTCTGCCGTATAGCTTGTCTGATGGGTGTTGATCTTCCTCCTTCCGTTTCTGAGGATGAGGAGTTAGATGACATGGCTGAGGAGGACGTTGAGGAGCTTTGTCGTGCTTCGACTCGTGCCCCCGAGGGCACTGCTGCTGGTGCTACCACTTTCAGTGATGCTGTTGCTGCTTCTTCTGCTGGTGCCCCCGAGAGCACACCTGTTGCCTCCACTCCTGTGGTGGATACTCCGACTGGTGCTCCCGAGGCCACTACGGTTGCTGCTTCAGAGGTTGCCACTTCAGCCGTCTCTCCTGCTGATCTTCCGGACGTCCCTGCTGATCCAGTCACCTCTTCTGCTCCTGCTGAGCCTGCAGTTGCTTCTGGTCCTCCCGCTGCCTCTTGAGTTTCTCCGAGGCCTCTCCTGATACTCATTGGATGATATATCTTGTTGTGAGAGATGTTGGGTAGGATAGTGTGGGTGGCTGTGTCTTTTGGATCATTTTGATGTCTTTTTGATATCTGTGATGATGTATTTTGATATGTTTGATGATGATGTATTTTTGTTGACACTCCGATATTTTGTCATATGATGATGTATTTTTGGTGTATGTCGGTGATGTACATATATATATACATCGCAGTTGACATTTCATTCTATTGTGCACAATTTATATTTTTTTATGTCTTTGATGTTTGATTTCGTCGCACGACGATAATAACTTGGTTTAATAGAAATTTCTTCTATGGAAACATAGAATTGTTTTCCATGCACTAAATTAACCAAGAATGTTGATATTGGAGAGTATATTCCATAACTCAATCCGTCATTTTGATTTGAGTTTTGATGCTTTCGTTTTACGATTTTTCGACTATGGTTTCATTTTTCGACTTTGGTGTCACTTGAACCGTCGTCGTATTCTACGACTCCCGTGCTTTTTTATTTGAGGCCATTGTTGTTGTCGTTGTTATCCTCCTGCTATTTTTGCTTATGCCAAAGGGGGAGAGATATAATAATAACGATGTGCTAAATGAAAATTTAAAGCATTTTTCCAAGAATCTAACTTGATGTGTTAGATTCAGGGGGAGTTAAGATATATAAATGGATTTTCAAATCCGATATTTCAATAACATACGTTTGGTATTTCAATAATTCAATAACCGATTGTCATTTAATATACTTCACTCGTCTGCTTGATGCGTATTATTTTTGTCTAAATTGGAATTAACGTGTCATCAATGCAGGGGGAGTAAGTAAATTTCATTTGAATTATTATTTTTGATTATTATTTATGTTGGTTTGTCATCACCAAAAAGGGGGAGAATGTTGGATATTGGACTCCCCGGATTTGGTTTTGGAAGATGAACAAACATAAATATAATATGAACTAACACTTTGTGAGCGCATTTATGGAGATCGTGGCCAAATTCACATGAATATCAATTACGACGTCTCAAGACTTCTCAAAGCACGTGATCGTATGCCTAAAGCTTCGTTGAAGCTTATGGACCTTTTTAGAAGTCATGAAGATTCGATTGAAGCTATTGAAGACGGCATCGTCAAGTTTACTTTATAGTCTTTAAGCTTCTTTCGTAGAATGTTAAGCCTTGAGTAGGTCTTACGTTTTAAATCTTCATAACGCTCATATCTTAGCTCTAGGATATTAGTAGAAGTTCATACAATCCTTCCCGAAGCATCGCGCTTCAATTCGGGACTTCTTGTGCATGTTAGTTGGTTCAAGAAGAAGAACTGACCGACTAGATGGTGATCGAGTCGGTCAGCCAAGCTTCTTGGACCGACTAGTTCTTCTCAGTTAATTCATTGCTCTTTACTGTTTACAGTTAGTCGGTCTAAGTTGACTCACCGACCGACTAGTTTGTAAACTAGTCGGTCTGTGATGCTTCTGTGACCGACTAGTTGAGCTTTCCATGTTCACGCACATTTGAGCTTGAGCTACTGTTTATCTTTAGTCGGTCTGTGCTCATTGATCGACCGACTAGTTGATGAACTAGTCGGTCAACTTTTCTTCTTAGACCGACTAGTTTAGTTTACTGTACATGCCAAATTTTTCACCATACTTACTGTTTATTGTTAGTCGGTCTATGTTCATTTGGTGACCGACTAGTTGGTGAATTAGTCGGTCAACATTTGTTCTTGGATCGACTAAGTCTAATTCTTCTCAGACTTCAGTTTTATCTGTTAGTCGGTCCACGTTGAGTAACCGACCGACTAGTTGTGAAACTAGTCGGTCAGCTACTCTTCTTAGACCGACTAGTTCCTTAGTCTGTACTTTGATCTTTTCTCAGTTTACTCATTAGTCGGTTCACGTTAATTGACCGACCGACTAGTTGATGAACTAGTCGGTCGGTGGTTGTTCTTTGACCGACTAGTTGGGTTCAGAAAAGAGCCGTTGGAGCTTTAATTGAAACGTTTTTCTCTCTCTCTCTCTCTCTCTCTCTCCTCTATCCTATATATACTTGATGGGCTGCATTCATTGCTGCCAAGGCTGATATTATTGCAAGTTTAGAGATCAAGAGAAATCATTCCAAGTGCATTCAAAGCTCATTCTTTCCATTCAATAATCTCTCCTCACTCTTACTTCCAAAGAGAGATTCATTGAGTGTGAAGCCTTCCAATCCAAGTGCTTGATTCTAGGTCACCAACATCCCCAAAGCTCTCCATCGCTGATCTACATCTTGGAGCTAGGGGTTGGTGCCACTTCTTCCCCAAAATCATCCTTGCCCTAATTTGTAAGCAATACTCAAGGCATAGGTATTTTGTTCGGTAAGAAGTTTTCTTATTTCATTTCATATTTGATTTGTAAGTTTCACTCTCGGTTGTGAGAGTGTGGTTGTGATCCCGGGTTGTGGGAGTCACAAATTACATTTTGTATGATTTGACTTGTGGAGGATTTTCACAAGTATTTCATAGTGGAAATCTTGAGTTAGGGTTTCTAACTCAAGTATCCGGAGGGGATCCGGGTGGTTGGGACGTAGGATCACCGGGAACAAGTCGGGGAGACTTGGGTGGATCCGAACCCAGTAACATCTCTTGTTAGCATTGTTATTATTGTTGTTGTCATTCAATTTAAGCTTCCGCAAATTGATTTGGTAGTTGTTTGCATTATAATTAGGAATTATACTCCTTGTTATTTTTAAAGTACTATTCACCCCCCCCCCCCCCTCTAGTACTTGTGCAGTAGCTTGTAGGGCATTACAATCAATTCATAAGAAATCTCCATAGCTAAAGTAATTTGCTTAAGTCTCAGTATTATCATACTTCCCCATTCGTGCACCTTGATCACTCCATATTTTACACCTTTATTCTGCATGTTTGCATGCCGTTTTGATCGCCCATATCGCGTTTTTCACAATTATTCGACAATATTGCGATGCTTTTCACTATTTCTTGTTTTTGTCGTATTTCATGAAATATGGATAGATTCGGAGCGATTTTGAGATCAAGTGGTTTGCAAGCGCTATGGAATGTCACCCACGGCTCATTTGAGGGCCATTCAGCGATGGAAGATGTGTGGAAGAAGAAGGAACTTTTTAGGAGCGACGAGGAGGAGAAACGGAGAAGATTGGTATTTACAGCATGCCACTCGGCCGAGTGGAGAACTCACTCGGCCGAGCACAACAGCCCACTCGACCGAACAAAACGGACACTCACAAAGAAGAGAATCAGCGTGTACTCGGCCGAGTGATGACCGGCCACTCAGCCGAGTAGGAGAGTTCACTCGCCAGAGTGGCACAAGAAATTCGTCCAGAAAGAGGCAGAGTTACTGGAATCTGTCAGACAATCTGAGAGGCCCCACTCGGCCGAGCATGAAATGCGACTCGGCCGAGTGAATAAAGCCCCTCGGCCGAGTCACCTCCGAAGGCAGACCCTAAGACCCCCCCGACTTACTGTTTTCTTATAGGGTCTGTCACTCGGCCGAGTGACTATCTCACTTGGCCGAGTGAGCCGCTCCGCCTGCTGCGAGAGTTGCGATTTCTGGGCTGCGCTGGGGCAGTTTGGTCACGATTTTCTGGGCGATTTTAGGGGGTATTTAAACCCAGTTGTTGCCCTAGTTAGAGGAGCTTTGTGGTAGCCTTTTTGAGATCTTTTTCAGAAATTTTTAGATTATTAGATTTAGATTTTCTTTTTGGAGATTTAAAGGCTACTCCTTTTGGATTCGCATTGGATATCATTCGATCTTCATTGGTTTGTCTATTTCATATCAAAAACTTAATTTTTATTAGCTATTTCTCTATTGCAATGAATTCTCTTGATATTATTATTGATTTTTCTGAGAATTGCATGATGAATATTGAGTAGTGACATCGTCTTAGGACGTAGGGATGAACCCTATGGACCCTATTTCTAAATTGTGATGAATTTGTGAAATAGTTGCTAGAATTGATTAGGGTTAGGTTGGGATTGATTAATTACGGATAGCTAGGAATTCATATCGATTGGGATTTGCAAGAGATTGGGTCCCAATTGATAGGAAGCCCTAGAAATTCGATTTAGATTCACGATTGGATTTCTCTAGACTTGGTTTGCAAGAGATTGAGCCAAAGCTAGGATTTTCAATTGTGAATCTATACCAATATCCGTTTGCAAGAGATTGGACGGATAGGAACTATCACAACCTAGGTCGTAGCTCGAGTTTGCACGAGAGTGGGCTCGAGATACGATTGAACGATGATGTCGTTCTTCACGCTAACGGCTTAGGCTAGGGTTTGCAAGAGATTGGGCCCTATCCTAGGTTTGCTATAGACCGGCAATAGCGCGAGAGCATGAGCTTGGTTCTACATTTAGTTGCGACTAGTTCACCCACATTCAAGTTTAGCAATGATGAAACTTATGAATCACAATGATGAGAGACGGTCCGTAGCGGGGATTCCGTATCCCTAGACGTTTTATTAAATTGATACTTTCTCTTGATATTTGCACGATTGTGACTGCTTACCCCAAACGATTCTCGATCCTCCTGATAGCTAGGTGATTGGAAGGAGACACTGTCATTAGTCCTCCCTGAGTTCGATACATGCTCGCTGCTACACCGTGCGCTTGCGGTAAAACTACAAGTCATTTGTCCCAGGCGTGTGTACTCCGGGGGCTCGACCAAGTTTTTGGCGCCGTTGCCGAGGATTTATCTCCGTGTAATTTGTGCCATAGCTAGGTCTCTCTAGGTTTACATTTTGGAGCGATCAAGTTTTTGGCGCCGTTGCTGGGGAGGGAACAGTGTTTTATTTTCATACTTAGCTATTTCTTTTTTTTATTAATTTTTTATTTTACTCCTATATCGTGCTAACAATTCCTTTGAAACTCTGTTTCTCTTTGCATGAACACGAGATCGACGACGGATCCAGAGGATATTATATTTGATCTGGAGATCGAACGTACCGAGAGGAGGATCAGAGCCGAGAGAAGGCACGCTACCGAGGATACTTGTATGAACCGCCCGGAGACACCGGAAGAACTAGCGGTACGTATGGCGAGGATTATATCCATCAGAGATAGGCTACGGCCTAAGACCTCTTCCACCACTTCTTCCATCGCCATGCCGGAGTTGGCGACGGATAAGAATTTTGAGTTCAAATCGGGATTGGTGGTCTTAATGCAACAAGACCCCTTCCATGGGAACTCCCATGAGAATCCACATTATCACCTGCAGCTATTCTTGTCCAAGTGCGCCACCTTTCAAATGTCGGGTGTTTCCGTTGATGCTATCCGCTTGAGACTCTTCCCCTTCACTCTCAGATACAAAGCTTTATATTGGTTGAGGACGCAGGTGGAAGGGGTATTTGGTCGCACCCCGGATACACGCCCGAGGCGACGGTTGTAGTTTTACCGCAAGCGCACGGTGTAGCAGCGAGCGGGATATCGAACACAGGGAGGACGAATGACCGTGCTTGTTCCAATCAACCTGGCTATCTAAGAAGAGAGATTTGCCTTTGGCGATCCTGTCACAATCGTCAGACAAATGTGCGAAATATCAAATCAAATAAAGAACGTCTAGGGAATGGGGAATCCCCGCTACTCACCGTATCTCATAAATGTGGTTCATCAGCATCAAAATTGCTAGATTAGGATTTTGGATGAACTAGTTGCAACTGAATGTAGAACCAAGCTCACGCTCTCTCGCTGTTGCCGGTCTATAGCTATCCTAGGTTTGGGTCCAATCTCTTGCAAACCCTAGCCTAGGAAAACTAGCATTAGGATCAACATCATCGTCCAATCGCTCACCGAGCCCAATCTCTTGCAAACTCGGCTCACGATCTAGGTTGTGATAGTTCGTATTCGTCCAATCTCTTGCAAACGAATATGTATATAGATTTACAATTAAAAATCCTAGCTTTGGTCCAATCTCTTGCAAACCAAATCTAGAGAAACCCAATTGTAAACCTAAATCGAATATCTAGGACTTCCCATCGATTAGAATCCAATCTCTTGCAAATTCCGATCGATGGAAATCCCTGGCTATCCGTAATAAATCAAACACAACCTAATCCCTAAACAACAATTCTAGCAAGATTTCTACTAATTCATCACAAATTTGAAGTTGGGCTTGTAGGGTTCATCCCCACGCCCCAAGACGTGGAGACTACTCATAATTCATAGCAAGATCACAAAAATAATCAATGAAATAAGCAATAGAATTCATCACAATATGGAATTATGCAATAAAAATAGAATTTTTAGAGTAGAGATAGACAAACCAAAGGAGTTCTTCAATCAATCCAACAAAAATCACAAATTTGTCTTCCCTCCAATCACGAGAATAAAGCTAAAAAGTAGATCTAAAAGCTGTAAAAAATCTAAGGAGAAGCTCTCAAAACTAGGGTAAAAACAGGGGTTAAATAGCCCCCAAAATCGTCCAAAAATCGTGACCAAAATACCCCTGCACAGCCTGTTTTCTGTAGATTTCTCTACAGGCAGCGCATCGCACTCGGCCGAGTGACAAATGTCGCTCGGCCGAGTGAAAACCCTGTAATTTTCCAGTAAGTCGGGGCCTTCAGGGGTCTCTACTTCGGGGGCAGCTCGGCCGAGTGAGTTGTCGTCACTCAGCCGATGGCTTCAAGGCACTCGGGCGGACGGGATTAACCACTCGGCCGAGTGGGTCTTCTGAAGTTCAGGCGGCCAAAAAACAGTAACTTGGATGTTTTGGAAGGGCCTCGTCTGGGCGCCACTCGGGCGGACGTGATGTCGTCACTCGGCCGATGTGGTCTTCGGTGCTCGGCCGAGTGCACATAGAAATCGTATCTGTTATGGTCGGCCGAGCAGTGTCTCGCTGGTCGGCCGAGTGGCTCCTCCACTCGGCCGAGTGGGACACAAAAAATGCCCAATCTGCTTATTTTGGCCTCCTCGTCGCTCCTGCGACGTCCATTCTTCTTCCGCTCCTCTCCAACAGCAAAATACCCCTCGGGGAGGTCGTTGGTGACCGTCTAAAGTGAGCGCATCTCGAGATCACTCCAAATCGCGCCAAATCACCTGAAATGCGACAAAAACAACAAATCGTGAAAAGCATCGCAATATCGTCGATATATCGTGAAAAACATGATTTGGGCGATCTAAATGGCATGCAAACATGCGGGAAAAAGGTGTAAAATAAGGAGTGATCAAAATCCCCCAAGCTTGCCTCTTACTCGTCCTCGAGGAAGATAAGTAAAAGGCGAACCCGGTGGATTCGGAAAACGAAAACGGTGAAAAAGGAAAAATGAAAAACGAAGAAGAACGAAAACGAAATAAAATAAAGAAGAAAGAAAGAAGCGAAGAGGTAGGATGCTAGATTATTTTCTCAGGACGTGGGTTTCACTTACTCGTATAGCATGCACTGAATGAAAAATACATGTCAAAGAATTTTATTTTGATATCATAGTATAATAGTGCAAATAGAAATAGAAAACCCACGAACAACGATATAATCATGAAAAACGGAATAATTTTAAAATTAACATCGTCTGAATCATTTAAAGCGGTATACAAATCACAGACCACACACTTTTCAATTGAATGCTTTCTATGAGGAGTATAAGAGTATCACACAATAGAATAGAGAGAATAGAAAAGTGTGGATTTCATGAAATGAACGCTAGGCTTAGATTTCTGGATTTCGTAAAGCTAAAAATAATCTCACCGAGTATAGAATATTACTTAGCCTAGGTCGTCGTGCAACGTCTAGTAGTCACTCTCCACACATCAATGGATCCCCTCCCCCAAGCTTATCTATAAGCATGGTGGCATAAAAAAATATTTACATCCCCATTTTTATATAGCTCCAAATGTAATAAGAAGAAAGAAGAGAGAAAGAAAGTGGGATGGGATCTTTCATTGAGGACTTTTCCTCTTTTCCTTTTTTTTTCTTCTCTTTTTTTTCTCATTGTTTTTTTTTTCTTCATAGCATATATACAAGGTGACCCCAACTCAAAGAGAGAGATAATGATATACAAGAATATTTTTCTCTCTTTTATTCTCTTTTTTTTATACAATAGAGATTTGGAGCTAGGCATGAATAGTGGGGGAAATGCCATATAATAGAATCACTAAGGGGAGATTCACCAATGATTTTAAAAGTAGAGAAATAATGTTCAAGATCTGTGGAGAAAGAAATAGATATAACTCTCAGTTCACTCTATAAGACATGCACGACAACTTCAGCAGGGTAATCTAATCTACTCAGTTTCGATCACAAAAAAGCTAACTAATCCAGATTTATCATAGCTAACATCATTCAATCATCCTGAAGTGAAGTGTACAATTCATGCATGTAGAAGTGATATAGGAAAAGAAATCAGTACTCCAGATATAGGCATTCAATGCGTGAGTCTTGGTGTGTTTTCTGTGATAGCATACATATGAATATTCAGACTCAGCTAATAATAAAATTTCATCCATTTTCATGTGGCAAAAGTGTGGGTTACTATCTCTAGATGCAAGGCAAGTCATAGCATATGATATCAGAAATAAAATCTAAGACACGACAAATATAGCATGCATATAGAGTAAGCTAACTCCACGTAGTCATCATCACAGAAAAGTCATCTCTAGCATGAGATGAAAAAGAAATAAAGATAAAGGGAAAATAGAACTATTTACAATGCGGCACACAGAAAAATAAGAAAAACGTGATGCATGGTAAAATAAAAGAAAAGTGGTGAAAAAGAGTGTAAAAGTGAAAAAATGGCGTGAAAAACTAAAAATAAAGGTGGCAAATCGAAAAAGATCGTGAGAACTCACTCCCCCAAGCTAAATGGCACAGTGTCCTCAATGTGCAAAGTGTGGCACACCGAGAGACAAGAAATGTGAGGGACAAGTGAGGATGCATGCATGGAAAAATGAAAATAAAAAAGAAAAATAAAGAAATGAAAATATGATGCGGACAGGATGCATGCACGGATAGGAGTGATACAGATATATAAGTGGCACCAAAAACTCTCCCTCTCTCCCAAAAAAGATATATATAGATATGATCAAAAATAGAATCCCAGAATAGGTGAGGGGAGGGGGGGTGGACAAAAATGCAACAGGACCCAGCAGAAACGGGCAGCACAACGGCAAGGATAATCGATGGCATCAAGGGTGCCTAGGAAGGTGGTGCTGCGCCGTCTCCGTCCTGAGGCGGAGGTCGTGTGGGTGGTGCTGGCTGGACAGGCTGCTGAGCGGGGGTGGGTGTGGGAGTGGCAGCAGGCTGAGTGGGTGTGGAAGTGTGGGTGGGAACCAGCTGGGTGGCGACGGGTGCGCGCGGGAGACGCTCCAGAACCTGGGTGAGACAGTAATGGATCTGCGGTAGCAGGTCGAAGCGGCCAGCCATCGCAGAGACGGTGGAGGACAGGGTCTTAAGGTCACCTCTGAGACCACTCACCGCCCCCTCTAGAGCACGAATGCTCTGAAGTACAGTGTCAGGGGGAGGTGGTGCAGAGGGACGCACCTGGCGGGGCTGGGCAGGTCTGGGCTGGCGTACTCGGGTCGCGTATGTGACGGGCTCAGCGGGGAAGGGTACAAAAGGTGCTGCGCCAGCAAAGGTGGTCATGGCCTCAGTGTGAGGCCGGGGCGGGCGGTAAGAAGTGGAGGCAGCAGCAACGAAAGAGGAGTGCAAAAGTGGCAGCGAGGCGGCCAGAGAGGTCGACGGCACAGAAGTGTGGACAGACGCCACGACACTCTCGGAAAATACGGCAGGGGTGGAGACAGAGGTGACTACCGCAGGGGTGGAAGTGTGTGGACCAAAAGGCGCAACCCCAGCAGAGATCATGCTAGCCATGGTCTCCACGACCGAGGAAAACGAGGGCTCGCCGCACTCAACTATGGTCGGCGGGCGCTCGGGGAGGGCAGAGCAAAGAGGCTCGATGGACAGAGGGCCGGTGGTGGTGGTGACAGCCGCGGAGGTGGTGGAGGTGGGCTCAGCTAAGGTACTCCCAACACCGACAGCGGTGTCAAGAGCGGCGGAAACATCTGGTATGGGCTGAGGGGCCATAGGGTCAGCAGGGGCAGCAGGCTCGGCAGGGTGGACAACAGGGTCGACAGGGGCAGCGTGGGCCTGCTCGGCCTCCTCGGCCTCGAGCACGTAAGCAGCGGGGATGAGAACATCCATCGCAGGGAGCCAGTCAACGTGGGCTGGTGCAATCTGAGTCCGAGCTGGGCTCGGGAGAATCATGTAATCGGCACCGAAGGGGCCGTGCAACCAGACCCAGTGACGCTCACCATGCGGACGAAGCATCTTCATCCGGGCCATAACATCTATCGACAAAGAAGTGGGGCCCGGGACACGTCGCAGGTCGTCGGGGAAATCCTCGCCGGTCATAAGAGCAAGCAAGGTGATCAGGCCGCCGCAGCATATCGGTGAGCGAGCGCCCACCGATACAATGATGCGGTCTAAAAACCATGCCGTGATATCAATCACGACGGCGGGGACAAGCTCATCTCCATCCCTAGATAGAGCTCTGGGACGTGTCATCACGTAGAGCATGTAAAGCTCTGGCGTAGACATCGTGCCCGGCTCATATCTGGCCAAAAAGGTCGTCGCCATAAGGCGCTGAGCAATGCGTAGGCAGGGATGGACGATGGTCGAGGCCTTGGCCCTACTAGGGTCAAAGGCGGCGTGAAGACCCGTAATCCGGGCCCAGAAGGCACCGGCGTCGAAGGAAGGTGGGGGGATATGGGTGGGGCCGTAACCGCGATCGGCTCCGGGGACAACGGGCCACGAGAAAAATGCTCTCATCATATCGAGAGTGACCTGGCACTCTCGGTCCATGAACCGAAACGAGCATCCCTCGTTGGGCCGGGCGATCGAACTCAGAACCTCAAGTGTCGGGCGGGTAAACGTATCCGCCGACACCTGCAGAAAATCTCGCCAGCCCACGTTGTCGTACAACGTGAGCATCCCCTCTAGTACCCCCAGGCGTCCTAGGTCAGCGCGGTGTGCAAACCTGAAGGGTACGATCGAGCGCTGGGAGATACGCTCGAAAGCGATGCGGTGTGCGTCGTTTCGGAACGTGATCCCCAGCGGCCCGACCAGTGGAGCCGGTGGTGGTGGCTGTGGTGCGGCAGGGAGAGGCTGTGCGGGCTGTGGGTGCACTGCAGGCTGTGCGGGGTGTGCGGGGTGTGCGGGGCCTGCAGGCTGTGCTGGGTGGACGACGTGTGTGGGAGACGGTGGAGGAGAGTCCTCCAACTCGTGGGAGGGGCCGGCATCATCTGACCGCTTCCGCTTGGCGGAAGCTCTCTTCGACCGCGGCCGTGTCCGGGGCAGCATATCGGCCCCGAGCGCGCCGAAAAGTGCAAAAAGTGCGGTGTGCGTAAAAGAGTGGAAGGAGTATACCCAGACACGCCGCGAGTGCTCAGTAATGGAAGCGTGCGAAGTCCGCGCCTCCACAAAGCTCAAATCAGTCCCGAGAAGCTCCCCTGGGCTCCCCTAAGCTCCAAAAAGCAACCTGCGCATGAAATGGCGATATCAGTGAGTAATAATCAAAACGTATGGAGCATTAGGGGTATAATAGATAGATATGGAAATTGATTTGGTGTAGGGGTTCGTTTAACACATGGATCCTCAAAAAATACATAGAAAGAGGCGAAATAGGCAAAATAGGGGGTACCGGAGATGGCCGGAGCGGCTGCCGCCGGCGGCGACTCGGGCGAGGCGACGGGGGTGCTCGGCCGGCCATGGCGGGCCGAGCGGCGGCGTGGCAGCGGTGGTCGGGCGAGTAAGGGCGTGAGCGAGGGAGGATCGGGCGAGGGAGCTGAAGGGGCGCGGGTGTTTGGGTGTTTTGCGTTTCGAAAAATGTGCACCCCCCTCGCCCTTTATATAAAAAAGTTACGACTCGGCCGAGTGACGTGGTCACTCGGCCGGGCGAGACCAATGAAAATTTCCTCCCCGCTATCGCTTCGGCCGAGTGGCTTTGCCAGCCTCGGCCGAGTGGAGTAAGTCCATTCGGCCGAGTGGCTCAAGCTACTCAGCAAGACTCGCCCTAGGAGGGTATCCGTTTTACTCGGCCGAGTGAAAATATATACTCGGCCGAGTAGCAGTTATATTGAAATCAGGAAAATAAACAGAGAGTTGGGTACAGCAGACTTCCCTCGTTCGTGAGCGGCTCGGCCGGACGAACTTCTGTACTCGGCCGAGTGACTAGTATACTCGGCCGAGTGAGCCTTGTGTTCTGCTGTTTGTCTTCGTTTGGGCTCTAAACTCCGTCTTTCTTCCTCCAGTTGATTCCATCTTTCTCCTAAGCGTCGAGCGTCTTCTCGGGGCGCTCCTTGTCGTCTCGTTCATCCTCCTCATGATGGATGTACCTATCTCCTCTCCTGTCAAGAAAAATAGGACCCGTTATCACAAAATTTTTGGGCGAACGACTCAAAACACTAAAAATTTCTAAAACGAAAATGAAGAAAAAGTAAAAATAAAGCAAAAACCGTCGGGTTGCCTCCCGACAAGCGCTCGTTTAAGGTCGTGAGCTCGACCCCCTATGATTTTCAATTAATTAGGTATGTTTGGTGCATACGAGATGCACCCATCAAACTTTCCGGGGAGAACGCTTGGATTTGGAAGTTGAGGCGTGTTCTTCCTCGGTGGTCTCCCGTCTCGAGTAGTGTTGGGGGGAGGCTCCCCCAAGCTAGAATTTTCTCCGGTCAACGGCTTTACCGGTGACGCCGGTTTCCATACCGGCGGAGCTTTCTTCGGAGACCTTGATTTCGAGAGCTTGCAGAGCTCTCGAATCCTTGCGACATCAGCGTCGCCTTCATCATTTTCAGCAGAGAGGTCGGGGGAATCATCTATCTTCTCTTCTTGGCCTAAATCCGGGCCTTCCTCTAGATCTTCGTCAAAAAGAGCGCCAATTGAGTGGGGGATCGCCTCCTCTATCACCTCATCAAGAAGGTCCATGTAGTCAAGTTCCTCATGGTAAGGCATGTGCTTCATAGCCTTAGGAATGTGGAGCTCCACCTCGATGTTGCCGACGTTTAAAGTTAGGGTACCTTCGTGCACGTCAACAATTACTCCGGCGGTGGCGAGGAACGGGCGTCCAAGTATCAATGAAGTGTCTCCCTCCTCCTTAACGTCCATGATCACAAAGTCACATGGTAAGCATATTCCACCCGGGACTTGTAGCGGTATGTCTTCGGCGATCCCTACCGGCCTTGTTATTCGCCCATCGGCCAATTGAATGCGCATGTCGGTAGGTTTCAACTTTGTCCCGGTGTTTAGCCTTAAGAACATGGAGAGAGGCATGAGGCTTACACTAGCCCCTAGATCAACCAATGCCTTTTGAAGAGGGACGCCGCCCAAAGTGCAAGGAATCCAAAAACTCACCGGATCTTTAAATTTGGCCGGCTCCTTCTCTCTCTTGGTAAACCAAGAGCCCTCCTCGGCTAGCATGATCTTCTCCTTCCTCTTTCTCCCCGAAATCAAGTCCTTCAAGAATTTAGCATATGTGGGGATCTCCACGATGGCGTCGAGGAAGGGAATATTGAGGCTAACTCCTCTTAGATACTCGAGGAACTTTGCTAGCCTCTTCTCCATTTTCGCTCTTGCTAGTCTTTGGGGGAATGGGACCGGTGGCATGTAGCGTCTTTCCTCAATCAATTCCTCCGCTCTAGATTTCTCCTTTTCTTGTGGCTCCTTCTCCTTATCAATTTCAACTACCGGCTCAACCGGCTCCGAACTTTCCTCCACGGGCTTCTCGGTAGGAATCATGGCGGGGGTGGTATCCTTCCCGCCTCTAGTAGTAACGGCAACTACGGCGTTGATGTGGCCGGTGTTGCTCCGTGGGTTTTGCTCGGGTTGCGCCGGAAATCGTTGAGTGTTCCGATTGAGCAAGGCCAATTGCTCCGATATTTGAGCCACAACGGTATTAAGAGAGTCTTGCCCCGCCTTCAATGTAGCATTAACCTTATTTTGCTCGACCATGAACACATCCACTCTAGCTTCGAAGTCGGATCGTTGTTGAGCTTGTGGAGGGTTTTGATTTTGATTCCTCCACCCTTGATTGTATCCGGGCGGCCTATATGGTGGAACTTGTTGCTTCGGTTGAAAGTTTTGTTGAGTAGGCCCCCTCGGTGGATAGTTTTGTTATTGGGGTGGTGGTGGTCGAGCTTGTTGAGGTGGCGGTTGTGGCGGGTTCAAAGCTCCTTCATTGTTGACGTAGGAGAATCCGGGATGATTTCTTGCGGCCGGATTGGCCCAATATCCTTGGTTCCCCGCGACATATTGTTCTTGCTCCAAGGATCCTTCTCCTTGCTCTCCTCCCACGTACATGGCTTGAGATTGGTCTTGCCAATCACACATTTGGTTGGTCGGTCCGGAGGTGGATGGGGCTCCTTGGGGCTCCGTGATAAACTTCTCCAATCTCTCCACTACCTTGTGGAGAGAATCAAATTTGCTCGTAAGCTCCGCCACGGCCTTCGCCTCATAAATACTAGTCGGCTTCAAGGAGGACGTAGAGTGTCCTCGCTCATCGCCCCATTGTTGATTATTTGAGGCCATCTCCTCAATTAAGGCCGTAGCTTCTTCGGGAGTCTTTGACAAGATAGCACAGTTCGCCGCGGCATCAATAATTTGTTTGGTCCCCGGTTGGAGACCATTGTAGAAGCTATGCACTAGCTCCCAATCTTCTATACTATGGTGCGGGCATTGATGCTGCAGATCCTTAAAACGCTCTCAAGCTTCATAGAGCGTCTCTTGGGGTCCTTGCTTGAAGGACATAAGAGCGCTACGAATCTTCACCGTCTTGGAGGGCGGATAGAACTTGTCAATGAATGCACCCGCCAACTCGTCCCAAGTGGTGAAAACACCCTCAGCTTGCGTCCTCAACCAATAGAGTGCCTTGTCCTTTAGCGTGAAGGGGAAGAGGCGCAGTCTGATGGCATCGATGGAGACCCCCGTCATCTGGAATGTGGCGCACTTCGACAAGAACAATTGTATGTGGTAGTGAGGATTTTCATGGGCATTCCCATGAAATGGATCCTGCTGCATCAGAACCACTAGTCCAGTCTTTAGCTCGAAGTTCTTGTCAGCCGCCAACTGCGGCATGGCAATGGATGAGGTAGTAGTAGAGGTCTTAGGCCTAAGCCTATCTCGAATAGAAATTATCCTCGCCATCCTTGCCGCTAATTGTTCCGCAGTTTCCGGGTTGGTCATAAACCTCCCTTCCGGACTTTGTCTCCTTTCCGCTCTAAGTCTCCGCGCGGTACGTTCGATCTCGGGATCAAATAGTATAGCTTCAGGGTCCGCCGTAGATCTCGTGTTCATGCACAGGGAAAACAGAGTTTCAAAGAAATGATTAGAACCGTGGAAGGGTTAGGTAAGAAATAAGAAATAAAAATAATGATAAAATAAAATAATAAATAAAAAAATAGCTAGAGTGAAAAAGAATCAAACGCAATCGCCTCCCCGGCAGCGGCGCCAAAAACTTGGTCGCACCCCGGATACACGCCCGAGGCGACGGTTGTAGTTTTACCGCAAGCGCACGGTGTAGCGGCGAGCGGGATATCGAACACAGGGAGGACGAATGACCGTGCTTGTTCCAATCAACCTGGCTATCTAAGAAGAGAGATTTGCCTTTGGCGATCCTGTCACAATCGTCAGACAAATGTGCGAAATATCAAATCAAATAAAGAACGTCTAGGGAATGGGGAATCCCCGCTACTCACCGTATCTCATAAATGTGGTTCATCAGCATCAAAATTGCTAGATTAGGATTTTGGATGAACTAGTTGCAACTGAATGTAGAACCAAGCTCACGCTCTCGCGCTGTTGCCGGTCTATAGCTATCCTAGGTTTGGGTCCAATCTCTTGCAAACCCTAGCCTAGGAAAACTAGCATTAGGATCAACATCATCGTCCAATCGCTCACCGAGTCCAATCTCTTGCAAACTCGGCTCACGATCTAGGTTGTGATAGTTCGTATTCGTCCAATCTCTTGCAAACGAATATGTATATAGATTTACAATTAAAAATCCTAGCTTTGGTCCAATCTCTTGCAAACCAAATCTAGAGAAACCCAATTGTAAACCTAAATCGAATATCTAGGACTTCCCATCGATTAGAATCCAATCTCTTGCAAATTCCGATCGATGGAAATCCCTGGCTATCCGTAATAAATCAAACACAACCTAATCCCTAAACAACAATTCTAGCAAGATTTCTACTAATTCATCACAAATTTGAAGTTGGGCTTGTAGGGTTCATCCCCACGCCCCAAGACGTGGAGACTACTCACAATTCATAGCAAGATCACAAAAATAATCAATGAAATAAGCAATAGAATTCATCACAATATGGAATTATGCAATAAAAATAGAATTTTTAGAGTAGAGATAGACAAACCAAAGGAGTTCTTCAATCAATCCAACAAAAATCACAAAATTTTCTTCCCTCCAATCACGAGAATAAAGCTAAAAAGTAGATCTAAAAGCTGTAAAAAATCTAAGGAGAAGCTCTCAAAACTAGGGTAAAAACAGGGGTTAAATAGCCCCCAAAATCGTCCAAAAATTGTGACCAAAATACCCATGCACAGCCTGTTTTCCGCAGATTTCGCTACAGGCAGCGCATCGCACTCGGCCGAGTGACAAATGTCGCTCGGCCGAGTGAAAACCCTGTAATTTTCCAGTAAGTCGGGGCCTACAGGGGTCTCTACTTCGGGGGCGGCTCGGCCGAGTGAGTTGTCGTCACTCGGCCGATGGCTTCAAGGCACTCGGGCGGACGGGATTAACCACTCGGCCGAGTGGGTCTTCTGAAGTTCAGGCGGCCAAAAAACAGTAACTTGGATGTTTTGGAAGGGCCTCGTGTGGGCGCCACTCGGGCAGACGTGATGTCGTCACTCGGCCGATGTGGTCTTCGGTGCTCGGCCGAGTGCACATAGAAATCGTATCTGTTATGATCGGCCGAGCAGTGTCTCGCTGGTCGGCCGAGTGGCTCCTCCACTCGGCCGAGTGGGACACAAAAAATGCCCAATCTGCTTATTTTGGCCTCCTCGTCGCTCCTGCGACGTCCATTCTTCTTCCGCTCCTCTCCAACAGCAAAATACCCCTCGGGGAGGTCGTTGGTGACCGTCTAAAGTGAGCGCATCTCGAGATCACTCCAAATCGCGCCAAATCACCTGAAATGCGACAAAAACAACAAATCGTGAAAAGCATCGTAATATCGTCGATATATCGTGAAAAACATGATTTGGGCGATCTAAATGGCATGCAAACATGCGGGAAAAAGGTGTAAAATAAGGAGTGATCAGTATTCACTACTTGGGATGAGTTGCCAATGATTTCGTGGATAAATTCTACCCACCATCTATGACGGTGAAGATTAGGAGTGCACTCATGTCCTTTAAGCAAGGACCGCAGGAGACCCTATACGAGGCATGGGAGCGCTTTAAGGATTTACAGCATCAATGCCCCCATCACAGCATAGAAGAATGGGAGCTAGTTAACAGTTTTTATAATGGACTCCAACCGGGCACGAAGCAGATCATAGATGCAACTGCCAACAGAGCCATTCTTTCCAAAAAGACGGATGAAGCTACGGTCCTATTAGAGGAGATGGCTACTAATAATCAACAATGGGGCGATGAGCGAGGACATTCTTCTTAACTCTTTGAAGCCCACTAGCATATATGAAGCCAAGGCCGTAGCGGAGCTTTCGAACAAATTTGACTCTCTCCACAAGGTAGTGGAGAGATTGGAGAAGTATATCACCGAGCCACATGGAGCTCCCGCTACATCTACGCTGGTAAGCAATATGAGTGATTGGCAAGATCCATCTCAAGTCATGTTCGTAGGAGGAGAGCAAGGAGCGGGAGCCTTGGAGCAAGTGCAATATGTTACGGGGAACTCCGGTTATTGGGCCAACCCGACCATAAGGAACCATCCGGGATTTTCGTATGCAAACAATGAAGGGGCTCTAAACCCACCACCGCCGCAACAAACTCAAGCTAGGCATCCACCTCCACAACCTCAATACCAACCAAGGGCACCACCGCAACAAAATTACCTGCCTATGCAACAAGCGGGACCTTATAGGCCGCCCGGTTATAACCAAGGATGGAGAGCTCCCAACCCACCACAAGTTCAACCACGATCAGATCATGAAGCTAGGGTGGAGGAATTCATGGTGGAGCAAAGAAAAATCAATGCTAGGTTGACGACGCAACATGATTCGCTAAATACCGTCGTTGCGCAACTTGGAGAGCAACTCGCATTGCTAAACAAGCACACTCAACAATTGCCGGCTCAACCGGAGCCTAATCCACGGATCAATACCGGCCACATAAATGCGGTAGTGGCGGTCACAACTAGGGGCGGAAAGGATACTACTCCCCTCATGGTCCAAACAAAGGAGCCCGTGGAAGAAATCTTGGACGACAAGGAGTCGGCGATTGAGGAGGAGAGCCCAAAGGAGCCACAAGGAGGCGGAAATTCTGAAGTGAAGAAGCTCAACGAGCAGCGCACCTACATACCGCCGGTGCCCTTTCCACAAAGGTTGGCGAAAGACAAAATTGAGAAGAGGCTAGCTAAGTTCCTAGAGTATTTGAGGGGAGTAAGCCTCAACATACCCTTCCTAGATGCAATAGTGGAGATCCCTTCGTATGCAAAGTTCTTGAAGGATTTAATATCGGGAAAGAAGAGGAAGGAGAAAATAATTCTTGACGAACAAGGGACTTGGTTCAACCGGAAGGAAAAGGCAACCGCGAAATTCAAGGATCCCGGAAGCTTTCGCATCCCATGCACACTTGGAGGCGTCCCATTGCAAAAGGCTTTAGTTGACTTGGGAGCGAGTGTGAGCCTAATGCCCCTTAGCATGTTCCGAAAATTGAATACGGGGACCGACTTGAAGCCAACTAACATGAGGATACAACTAGCGGATGGTCGGATCACTAGGCCGGTAGGGATTGCGGAGAACATTCCACTACAAGTTTCGTGAGGGATATGCTTACCTTGCGATTTCTTCCTCATGGACATCAAGGAAGAGGGCGACACTTCACTTATACTTGGACGCCCGTTCTTGGCCACAGTCGGCGTTATAGTCGACGTACGAGAAAGAACATTATCCTTGAATGTCGGGAACATCGAGGTTGAGTTCCACATACCCAAAGCCATGAAGCATATGCCCTATCAAGAGGAGTTGGACTAGGTGGACCACCTTGATGAGGTAATTGACGAAGCCATCCCGCACTCCATCGGCGCTCTCCATGATGATGGCCTTGAAGAAGGCCAAATTTCTAGCATTGAAGAAAAGTTGGAGGACCCTCCAGATAGCTCCATGGCCGATAATGAAGACGACGCTGATGTCACAAGGATAAGGGAGCTTTGCAAGCTCTCGACGGCCAACAAGTCAAAGAAAGCTCCGCTGAATAGAAGATCGGCGTCACCGGTGAGTAGGAAGAAAATTGGTGTTAGCTCAAGCTTGGGGGACTTATCCCCCAACTCTACCCATGATGAGGGGACGTCGAGGAAGGCCGACGACCACCAACAACCAAATCCAAGTGGCCTTCCCGGTAAATTTGACGGACGTAACTCGCATGCGCCCAACATCACACGCTAAATGAATATCATAAGGGGTCGAGCTCATGACCTTAAATGATCACTTGTCAGGAGGCAACCCGAGGTTTTACATTGTTTTAGTTTGAAATTTGTTTCTTTTTTAGATTTTTCTTAGTGTTTAGAGTCTAGTGTCTATGAAAATCGTGACAACGGGTCCTAATTTTCATGACAAGCGATGGAGAAAGAGAGATCATTCAAATGGAGGATGCCCAAGACAAGGGAGAACGCTTCAGGAATGCGCTCAGGCCCCAGGATGAGGAAGGAACTGACTGGAGGAAGAAAAACAGAGAATAGAATGAAAACAGAGAGCCGTTGCAGAAAACAGGAAGCCACTCGGCCGAGTAACATATGTCACTCGGCCGAGCAAAGACTCCACTCGGCCGAGTGTACCAATCAGGGAAGTTTCTGCAGACCAACTCTCTGTCATTTTCTGTAAATTTTAGTCTTAATTGCCACTCGGCCGAGTGCCTTATCACTCGGCCGAGTGAAACAGATACCCTCCCAGCTCAAAAATTGCTGAGTGGCCGAGCCACTCGGTCGAGTGAGACATTCTTACTCGGCCGAGTGAATCAAAGGCACTCGGCCGAGTCGTAAGTTACTAAGATATTTTCGAAAATTTTTACATTGTCCCATCGGCCTAGTGCACTCGTCACTCGGCCGAGTCCAACGTCCCTATATATATACGCTACGGGCTGCACGAATTTCGAAAATAAAAAATCCCCAAATCCTCGCACTCGCACGCAGTCGCTTCGCCTCCCTCGCCTGAATCACGGCCTCTCTCGCCCGAGCTGGCCACCCACCATCGTCGCCGACCTGCACTCGGTCGCCGACGACTCGCCGACCTACCCGCCGTCGGCCATCGCCGGCGCCGTCGACCCCTTCGTCATAATCCCACATTTTCTCCCCAAAATCCTCTTTTCTCCTCCATTCTCCCGATTCGTACGCGCCTTTCGCCCCAAATTCAAATAAAATTTTATTTATATCTATTATCCCCTATCTCCCCCATGTATATTGAGTATTATTTGCTGATTTTATCGTTTGCTTTTCAGGTTAGCTTGGGGGAGCTTTGGGGAGCTTTTTGACGCATACGGAGCCTTGTGGAGGAGGTGTATCTTCGCACACATTGCTGATTGCTCTCGCGGTGTGCTCAGGTATACTCGTTTCATTATTTAGCGCGTCGCATTTCATTTTTGGTGGGCACGTTTCGCGTTACACATGCCGCCACGCCGCAGTTCACGCACGCGGGAGCCCGCCTCCAAGCGGAATAAGTCAGGTGATCCTGGCTCCTCTTCCGCTAGGGCGGACTCCCCTACACCTAGCCCACCACCACCTACACAGCCGCTTCCTACCAATCCCATCCCCACACAGACACCAGCCGCTCCCGCCGTCTGATCGATGGGGACTACGTTTAGAGATGACGCACACCCTGCCAGATTCGAGCGTATCTGCCATCGCTCGATAGTACCCTCTAAGTTTGCACACCTAGCCGACCTAGACCACCTAGGGGTACTTGAAGGGCTTCGCATGTTGTACGACAACATTGAATGGCGTGACTTTTTGTCGGTGTCGGTGGATACTTACATCCTTCTGACACTGGAGGTCCTTAGTTCCATTGACCAGACCACTGGATGATGCTCCTTCCGTTTGATGGATCGAGAGTGCGAGATCACTCTCGACATGCTTAGAGCATTTTTCTAGTGGCCCGTCGTCCCTGACCCAGACTGCGCTTACGCTTCCACGCACATCACACCCCCGTTGTTCGATACCCACGCCTTCTTGACACGGATCACGGGATCCCCACTCACATTTGACCCTAGTAGGGCCAAGGCATCAGCTATTGTCCACCCCTGCCTCTGTAGTGCACAGCGCCTTATGGCGACTACTTTTCTTGCGAGGTACAAGCCCAGGACGCTATCTACGCCAGAGCTCTACATGCTCTATGCGATGACACGCCCTAGGGTCTAAATAGGGGTAGTGACGATATGGTCCCCGCCGTCGAGATCGACATTGCCAGTTAGTTTTTGGACCGCATCATTGTCTCTGTGAGTGCTCGCTCACCTATATGTTGCAGCGGTATGATCACCCTCTTGGCCCTTATGACCGGCGTGGACCTTCCTGATGACCTGTGTTGAGCTCCGGGCCCCACTACACTTTCTATAGATGTTATGGCCTGGATGAAGATGCTTCGTCCCCATGGTCGCCAGCACTGTGTTTGGCTGAATGGTCCCTTCAGTGCTGATTACATGGTTCTCACGAGTCCTGCTTGGACACATATTGGACCAGATGGCAGAGACTGGATTCCAGCGATGGATCTCCTTATCCCCGCCGCCTATGTGCTTGATCCCGAGGGTGCTCAGTAGGAGCCCCTCGTTCCAACCGTCGACCCTGTGATCCCTCAGCCTCTTCCTATCCTATCTGCCCCTCCCGAAACCTCTGTCCACACGTCTGCTAGTGTCGGGAGCACTTTAGCTGAGCCATCCACCACCACTACCACCACCAACACTGTGCCTATTTCTACCGAGCCCATTACTACTCTGAGTCCCGAGCGTCCCCCTACCATTATTGAGAGCGGCAAGTCCTCTTTCACCTTCGCAGTAGAGACCCTATCCCGATTGTTGTCCTCGACTCCTGGGGGGTCATCTTTTGTGCCCTTCACGGCCTCCCCAGCCGTCGACTTCTCGGTCTCCACTGCTGCAGTCTTTTCTGAGAGTGTCGTGACATCTGTCTCCACGTCTATGTCACTGACCTCTCACGCCGCCTTGTCGTCTGTTTTCACTTCCACTTCCGTTGCTGCTTCCACTTCGACCTTTCCTGCATCCCAGCCTCTGACAGAGGCTGGGCATCACTTAGTGAGCACAACACCACTACCCCACTTCCCTGCTGGACCCATCCACTACACTGCTTGTGTGAGACAGCCCCACACTTCACTAGTTAGACCTATGCGTCCCTCTGATCCACCACCCCCTGACCCTCTAGTTCAGAGCATTCGTGCTCTTGAGGGGGCTGTTAGTGGACTTAGAGGGGATTTCAGGGCTCTCTCTGTCACAGTTAGTTCTGTGCAGACCCACGTCGCCTTTCTTTCCAGTATTCAGGCTTGCCTGAACCACTTTCTGGTGCGTCTGCCTCCACCACAGTCACCCACCCAGCAGCTGCCACGTCCACCACCTCCACCATCACCTCCGCCACAGGACGGTGCTGGTGCACCACCACCAGCCTAGGCACACACTGGATGCCTTCTATATTTCTGTTGTTTTGCTGGTTGTTTTTGAGCCTGGTGATTTTTGTGCCCCTCCTCCACACACTGTTTTGGTACCTTTTTGGTCATATCTGTTTATATCTCTTTGGGAGTGAGGGATCTTATTTTTGGGAACACTGATACTCTGCACCATTTTGACCTCTGCATGCATCACCTGCATTAGCATATCATTTCCTTTTTCTTTTATTTTCATCATGCATGCACCCTCACCCACCTCACCCATTTCACGTCTCTCGGTGTGCCACACTTCGCACATTGAGGACACTGTGCACTTTAGCTTGGGGGAGTGACTTCTCACGGTTTTGCTTTTTGTCACCCTTTTATTTTTTACTTTTCTCACATTTTTTGCTTTTGCACTCATTTTCACCCATTTTTTCGTTTTTTATCATGCATCACATTTTCTTACCTTTTTGAGTGTGCTGCATTTCATAGTAGTTTCTATTTTCTTTTATCCTTATTTCTTTCATCTTTTGCTAGAGATGACTTTTCTGTGATGATGATGATGTGGTGATTAGCTTATCTCTGCTTGCATGCTATTTTGTCGTGGCATGGTTTTTATTTCAGATATCATATGCTTTGTCATGCTATGCATTTGAGATAGTAACCCACCTTTTCTTGTATGAATATGGATGAAATTTTGTTATTAGCTGAAGTCTGATGATTCATATGTATGCTCTTCGTAGAAAACACACCAAGCTTCACGCATTGATTGCTTATAACTAGAGTACTGCTTTCCTTTCTTATATCACTTCTTACTGCATGAAAATTGTACACATCACTTTCAGGTTGAATGAATGAATGTTGGGTTGATATAACTGGACTAGTTTACTATCTGAGATCAAACTGAGTAGATTACATTACTCTGATGAAGTTGTTGTGCACGTCTTATAGAGTGAACCGAGCGTTACATTTATTTCTTTCTCCACATATCTTGAGCATTAATTCTCTATTTATATTCATTGGTGAATCTCCCTTTAGCGGATCCTATATTGTCAATTCCCCTGCTTTATAAAGTCCATGCTCCACTACCCCTAAAATCAAAAAGAAAAATACATGTATATCTTTCTATCTTTTGATTTGGGATCACAGTTGTATATATGAATCTTTTGAAATGAAAAAAAATGAGAAAAAGAAAAGAAAGGAGAAAATAAGTTTATACATGATCCCATCTCATACCCTTTCTCTCTTCCTTCCCTCTTTTGTTTTTATTCTATCATGGAGCTTCAAAAATGGGGAATATATTTATTGATTTATCTTATGACACCACGCTTATAGATAAGCTTGGGAGAGAGGAACCAATGATGTATGAGAGAGTGACTACCTGACAGTGCATGACAACCTAAGCTAGGTAATTTTCTATACTTGGTGAGATCACTAAAAGTTTTACAAAATCCAGGAATTGACACTTAGCATACATTTCATGAAAACCACACTTTTATATTCTTACTGCTCCATATTGTGTGATATATCTTATACTCCAAGTAGAAAAAGCATTCAATTGAAAAGTGTGGGATCTATGATTATGTATACCGCTTTAGATGCTTCAGACGATGTTAATTCTAGAATGATTCCTTATTTCATATTATTTTGCTATTCTCGGGTTCTCTATTTTGAATGCATCCATATACTATGATATCGAGATAAAAATCTTTGGCGTGAGTTTTACATTCGCCGTGTGCTTCATGAGTAAGCAAAACCTACGTCCTGAGAAAAATGATCTAGCATCTCCTTCTTCGCTTTCTATGCTATTTTTCATTTTTCTTTCTTTTTTTTTATTTCTTTTCCCGTCGGGTTCGCCTTTTACTTATCTTCCTCGAGGACGAGTAAGAGGTAAGCTTGGGGAATTTTGATCACTCCATATTTTACACCTTTTTTCTGCATGTTTGCATGTCGTTTTAATCGTCCATATCGCGATTTTCATAATAATTCGACAATATTGCGATGCTTTTCGCTATTTCTTGTTTTTATTGTATTTCAGAAAATATGGAGCGATTCGGAGCGATTTTGAGATCAAGTGGTTCGTAAGCGCTAAGGAGTGTCACCCACGGGTCATTTAAGGGCCATTCAGCGACGGAAGATGGGTGGAAGAAGAAGGAACTTCGTAGGAGCGACGAGGAGGAGAAACGGAGAAGATTGGCATTTACAGCATGCCACTCAGCCGAGTGGAGAACTCACTCGACCGAGCAAGATAGCCCACTCGACCGACCAAAACGGACACGCACAAAGAAGAGAATCAGCGTGTACTCGGCCGAGTTACGACAGCCCACTCGGCCGAGTAGGAGAGTTCACTCGCCCGAGTGGCACGAGAAATTCGTCAAGAAAGAGGCAGAGTTACTGGAATCTGTCAGAAAATCTGAGATGCCCCACTCGGCCGAGCATGAAATGCCACTCGGCCGAGTGAATAAAGCCCCTCGGCCGAGTCACCTCCAAAGGCAGACCCTTAGACCCCCCGACTTACTGTTTTCTTACAGGGTCTGTCACTCGACTGAGTGACTATCTCACTCAGCCGAGTGAGTCACTCTGCCTACTGCGAGAGTTGCGATTTTTGGGCTGCGCTGGGGCAGTTTGGTCACGATTTTCTGGGCGATTTTAGGGGGTATTTAAACCCAGTTTTTGCCCTAGTTAGAGGAGCTTTTTGGCAGCCTTTTTGAGAGCTTTTCAAAACTTTTTAGTGTTTAGTATTGGTATCTCATACCAATCTTATTTTTATGATGATCACAATATTATGTTGTTGCTAATGAATCTCATGTTTTAGTCTCTCAGTTTATTTCAAGGATATCTTTCCTGGAGACTAATCACTTGGTGTAAGGATGGACATCATGTGAAGAAGGGCCAAAGTTTGGACTCAAGGAGTGCCAAAGCTTGGAGATGGTGGAGAGCTATCAAGGCGTCAAGATTGAAGACTTACTCTTAAGAAAGCATTCTAATCCATGTAAATTACTTTTTTGCTTTCTCTCTCTTTTGAGTCTAGGGTTGATGTAATGCCTTGATAGATGGTTTGCTCATTCATGCACATGCATTTAACCATCTTAGTGAACCTTAGGATTATCATAGAATCCAACCCAATAGGTTCACTCTGTCCAAAGACTCATTTGGAGTCTATGGCTTTCGGTCAGTCGCCTGCTGAGGGAAACACATCCGACTGGGTGATTTCTAGTCGCCTGTAGATCCTTCTACAGTCACCTGATATGCACAGCTCAAGTCAACATTTCAATTGACTCAAACTTGAGCTTTACGCAAAGTCGCCTGTCTATCAGTTTTCAGTCGCCTGTATATTTACAGTCGCCAGGGATTTGGCCAACAGTCGCATGTCTAGCGTAAGTGCAATCTCTGCATCTCTCTGTCTTTTCTCCATACTTTACAGTAGTCGACTGATGAAGAATATACAGTCGCCTGACTTTTTGTCAGTCGATTGTAGTATTAACATCAGTCGCCTGTGCAAAGAATTGGAGAAAGAGTGCAGCTCTCTGTTACGATCCATCCCCTGCAGCAGTCTTCTGCTGAAGGATTAACAGGCGCCTGTCCTATTTGTCAGTCGACTGTATTGACTTCGTCAGTTGACTGTCCTGGCTCAGATTATAGCCGTTGGATATTTTCTAGCCGTTGATCAGTCGACTGTCTTTTGATCATCAGTCGTCTGTTCCTGTCGTTTTCACCCAGTTTCTAGCCGTTGCAGATTTGATTATTTAGCTGTTTCTTTGGGTTTTTGGGCTTGATATAGGAGTCCTATATATATGAGTGTGCTGCCATTACTTGAGAACTCTTGACAACTCTTGATAACTCTTGACTCTATAGGAAATCTCAAGAGATCTTTTAAGCCACTCTCAAGCTCCCTCTTTTCCCTCTATTGAGCATTCATCTTCCTTCATGCATTGAAGTCCAACTCAAGGGAAATCATCCAAGTGATCTCAAGCATATTCCAACACTTGGAGATCCTCTTCCATGCCTTGCATTCATTCATGAGTAAGCTTCTCAAGGCATATGTAAGAGGATTTACTTTACAGGGTGTAATTTGTTTTCCTATTTCTCTTTGTGGGATTAGGATACTCTCTTTGTGGGAGTTTCTCTCTTTGTGGGAGGTTGTCTCTTTGTGGGACTAGGGAATTCTCTTTGTGGGAATTAACTCTCTTTGTGGGAGTTCTTGTGTCCTAGTGTAGGGCTAACCCTAATTCTCTGAGTGGGAGTTAGTGATTCTCTGTGTGGGAGTCTTGATCCTTGTGTAGGATTGGTTGGGTCCTTGTGTAGGGCATAAATCCTCTTTGTAGGGTATCTCCTTGTGAGATTTGTATTCAATTTTCTGTGTGGGAATATAGTGAATATTAGTGTGGCTAGATGTACCCAAGTTTGAGGAACCAGGGTAAAACTTTGTGTTCGCGTTTGGATTGATTGTGTCATTTAATTTCTCTTGCATTTATAATTCCGCATTTGCAAGTTAAATTTTAATTGGACTATCTTATTGCCATTACACTATTCACACCCCCTCTAGTGTGTGTTGTTAGTATTGCAAGGGTTAGGCGATCCCTACAATTGGTATCAGAGCGAGGTTAAAGCATACTCCAACGATGGCATTCAACGCTACATCCGCGCCTCATGAAGAAGGTCTTTCTACCGTCCGCCCCCCGCTCTTCAATGGAACCAACTACCCGAGTTGGAAAATCAGGATGATGGTCTACTTGAAGAGTCATGACCTTTGCGACATGACGGAATCACCTTTCGAGGAGCCTACTTCACCCGCGGCCTTGAGAACTAAAGCAGAGAAGGACTTGATCAAAGTCAATGCTAGGGCTATGTGTGTTATCCATTGCGCCCTCACTCCGGATGAGTTCGATCGCATCTCCATGTGCAAATCGGCCAATAGTATTTGGCATACACTGGAGATCTCTCATGAAGTGTTACTTCAATATAAGGAAGAGATTCAGTCAACCAAGCCCGAGAAGAAAAAGGGCGTTGCTCTTCATGGTGAGAAGGAGTCTTTCAAGTGGAAAAAGAAGTTCCAACAAGAATCTCTAAGTGAAGATGAAAAAGTTCTTAGTGAAGATGACTACATCGAGCTTGCCAAGAAATTCAATAACTTCAAGTCATTCCTCAAGGACAATCAAGGTATGTCTTCATCAATGTTTGTCTCACAGTCTAACAAGTTGGTTTGTTTCAACTGCAGTGGAATAGGTCATGTGGCTATCGAATGCCCTTCCAAACCCAACATAGATTCCTATAAGGGTAAAGGGAAGAAACATTGGAAATCCAAGTCCGAGGTTAAGAACCACAAGAAGGGACTCATCGACACATTTGATGATTCCGATGGGGACACATCTAATGATGAAGAAGAGGATGACAAAGAGCACGATCAAAGGTGTTTTGTTGCCTTTGATGATTCTTCATCAACTTTATCTAACTCTAGCGATGAAGAGATAGAGACGTGGCTCAACTCCAAAGAAGAAAGTTGCTTCATGGCTAATGGGGAAGAGTCTTCGTCAAGCTCAAGCGAGGAGGAAAGTGATGAAGGAACCGAGGAGGAAAAGCCATCCTATGAGGAGCTTGAATACCACCTAAATGTGGCCTCCAATTTGGCAAGTAAGTGCATCGATTCATATGATAAAATGAAAGCTAAACTTGATAATGCTATGAGTAGGGTGCATGAGTTAGAATCATCTAGTGTAATTCATGATGAAAGGCATGTGTATGACACTTGTGAGAGAGACACACTTCTCTCTCAAGTTAAGGAATTGAGTATTTCTAATGAAAATCTCATTTCTCAAAACCTTAGCTTAGATGCTCACATTCAACAACGTACGTTGAAATGTGAAGAGGAATCCCGGAAGCTCATAAGCTTTGTGTATTCTAGGGATTCACTCCACGATTTGTTGGAAAAACAACATCCGGTAAATCATAGAGGAGGTTTGGGTTATATTCAAAATGTGGTTTCCAAACCAACCTCTAATTCCTTTTATGGTGCAAATACAAGAAATATTGCTAAAACACCTAAGAAGAATCACCATGCTTTCGTGTACAACAATAACACCAACAAGAATCTTGTAGATCACAAGGTGATGAGGAAGAATGAAGAATCTTCATTTTTTGCTAAGAAGCAAAATCCTCATTCTTTGCATGCTAAGAAATTTGTTTCTACACCTAAGCATGCCACATCCTTCCCTCTTGCAAAAGCAAAACCATTGCCTAGGAAATCCTTGAGATTATGGATTCCCACTAAGGTTAGTGTGCAAGAGAGAGATAGTTACATCAACTCTCTAGTTTGGGATGTGATCACCTCGTGTGATTACGTTAGGAAATCAAACTTCTCTTGGGTTTGGTTACCTAATGTTTAGGTTCCTCACACATATGCATATTGCATGGGTATTGTGCTTCTATGTTTATTTTAAGCATACCCATTGATTGTGTTGTTTCATGATTTTGAAAATATTTTCAAATTTATTTCTTTTCATGAAAATGGGGACCTTGGGATTTATTGACATGCATGCATTTTTGATCCATGTGTATGTCAATGGGGGAGTTAATACATTATATTTTTAAATTATTTTAAGACATATTTTAACTCTCATTTCGGAGGTTATTTGATATCATTATTTACATTTGGTTATTTTGGGTCTCAAACCAAACCTCTTGTTTTTTTGCCATCATGTTTTATTGTTTTTTTGGCAATATCCTTGTGTATCTTTGAAGCTTGATTTTTCCATATCTATTGCTTTGATACACTTTTTAGGCCCATGGTTCCATTGATTAATTGGTATTAGATCCTAGAAGTCAAAAGTTGACCATTTCTATGATCTAGGGGGAGCATGGGATAGTGAATTGATACCCACTAAATTTTTAAATTTGGTATCATACATATCTTTCTTTTCTTGCATATTGTCACATCTTAGTTAAGATGGCAAAGGGGGATATTTTTTATGTCCACCTTTTTGACGATGTCAAGGGGGAGAGATATATGCATTATGTGATCATATCTATAGGGGGAGAGATATATACATATGCATATGGAGAGATATATCTTTATACGGAGAGATATATGGGATTAGATAAACCATTCATGTTTGCATGTCTTTATTCTTTGCAATTGGTTTATGTAATCCATGCCTATTTTATGTAACCATGTTGTTATTGGTATTATGAGTATTTACCTTTGTGTAGCTCATTATATAATTGGTGCATATAAGTAGGGGGAGATCATTAGCTTTGTGCTTTAATTCTTTATGCTTTACATAATGTGTGTCATCATCAAAAAGGGGGAGATTGTTGAGTATTGGTATCTCATACCAATCTTATTTTGATGATGATCACAACATTATGTTGTTGCTAATGAATCTCATGTTTTAGTCTCTCAGTTTATTTCAAGGATATCTTTCTTGGAGACTAATCACTTGGTGTAAGGATGGACATCATGTGAAGAAGGGCCAAAGTTTGGACTCAAGGAGTGCCAAAGCTTGGAGATGGTGGAGAGCTATCAAGGCATCAAGATTGAAGACTTAGACTCTTAAGAAAGCACTGTAATCCATGTAAACTACTTTATTGCTTTCTCTCTCTTTTGAGTCTAGGGTTGATGTAATGCCTTGCTAGATGGTTTGCTCATTCATGCACATGCATTTAACCATCATAATGAACCTTAGGATTATCATAGAATCCAACCCAATAGGTTCACTCTGTCCAAAGACTCATTTGGAATCTCTGGCTTTCGGTCAGTCGCCTGCTGAGGGAAACACAGCCGACTGGGTGATTTTCAGTCGCCTGTAGATCCTTCTACAGTCGCCTGATATGCACAGCTCAAGTCAACATTTCAATTAACTCAAACTTGAGCTTTACGCACAGTCACCTGTCTATCAGTTTTCAGTCGCCTGTATATTTACAATCGCCTGGGATTTGGCCAACAGTCGCCTGTCTAGCGTAAGTGCAATCTCTGCATCTCTCTGTTTTCTCTCCATACTTTACAGTAGTCGACTGATGAAGAATATACAGTCGCATGACTTTTTGGCAGTCAACTGTAGTATTAAAATCAGTCGCCTATGCGAAGAATTGGAGAAAGAGTGCAGCTCTCTGTTACGATCCATCCCCTGCAGCAGTCGTCTGCTGGAGGATTAACAGGCGCCAGTCCTGTTTGTCAGTCGACTGTATCGACTTCGTCAGTCGACTGTCCTGGCTCAGATTATAGCCGTTGGATATTTTCTATCCGTTGATCAGTCGACTGTCTCTTGATCATCAGTCGACTGTTCCTGTCGTTTTCACCCAGTTTCTAGCCGTTGCAGATTTGATTATTTGGCTATTTCTTTGTGTTTTTGGGCTTGATATAGGAGTCCTATATATATGAGTGCGCTGCCATCACTTGAGAACTCTTGACAACTCTTGATAACTCTTGACTCTATAGAAAATCTCAAGAGATTTTTTAAGCCACTCTCAAGCTCCCTCTTTTCCCTCTATTGAGCATTCATCTTCCTTCATGCATTGAAGTCCAGCTCAAGGGAAATCATCCAAGTGCTCTCAAGCATATTCCAACACTTGGAGATCCTCTTCCATGCCTTGCATTCATTCATGAGTTAGCTTCTCAGGGCATAGGTAAGAGTATTTACTTTACAAGATGTAATTTGTTTCCCTATTTCTCTTTGTGGGATTAGGATACTCTCTTTGTGGGAGTTTCTCTCTTTGTGGGAGGTTGTCTCTTTGTGGGACTAGGGAATTCTCTTTGTGGGAATTAACTCTCTTTGTGGGAGTTCTTGTGTCCTAGTGTAGGGCTAACCCTAATTCTCTGAGTGGGAGTTAGTGATTCTCTGTGTGGGAGTCTTGATCCTTGTGTAGGATTGGTTGGGTCTTTGTGTAGGGCATAAATCCTCTTTGTGGGGTATCTCCTTGTGAGATTTGTATTCACTTCTCTGTGTGGGAATATAGTGAATATTGGTGTGGCTGGATGTACCCAAGTTTGGGGAACCAGGGTAAAACTTTGTGTTTGTGTTTGGATTGATTGTGTCATTTAATTCCTCTTGCATTTATAATTCCGCATTTGCAAGTTAAATTTTAATTGGACTATCTTATTTCCATTACACTATTCACCCCCCCTCTAGTGTGTGTTGTTAGTATTGCAAGGGTTAGACGATCCCTACACTTTTTAGATTATTAGATTTAGATTTTCTTTTTTGAGATTTAAAGGCTACTCTTTTTGGATTCTCATTGTATATCATTGGATCTTCATTGGTTTGTCTATTTCCTATCAAAAAATCAATTTTTATTAGTTATTTCTCTATTTCAATGAATTCTCTTGATATTATTATTGATTTTTCTGAGAATTGCATGATGAATATTGAGTAGTGGCATCGTCTTAGGGCGTAGGGATGAACCCTATGGACCCTATTTCTAAATTGTGACGAATTTGTGAAATTGTTGCTAGAATTGATTAGGGTTAGGTTGGGATTGATTAATTACGGATAGCTAGGAATTCATATTGATTGGGATTTGCAAGAGATTGGGTCCCAATTGATAGGAAGCCCTAGAAATTCGATTTAGATTGACGATTGGATTTCTCTAGACTTGGTTTGCAAGAGATTGGGCCAAAACTAGGATTTTCAATTGTGAATCTGTACCAATATCCGTTTGCAAGAGATTTGACGGATAGGAACTATCACAACCTAGGTCGTAGCTCGAGTTTGCATGAGAGTGGGCTCGAGATACGATTGAACGATGATGTCATTCTTCACGCTAGCGGCTTAGGCTAGGGTTTGCAAGAGATTGGGCCCTATCCTAGGTTTGCTATAGACCGACAATAGCGCGAGAGCGTGAGCTTGGTTCTATATTTAGTTGCGACTAGTTTACCCACATTCAAGTTTAGCAATGATGAAACCTATGAATCACAATGATGAGAGACGGTCCATAGCGGGGATTCCCTATCCCTATACGTTTTATTAAATTGATACTTTCTCTTGATATTTGCACGATTGTGACTGTTTACCCCCAAACGATTCTCGATCCTCTTGATAGCTAGGTGATTGGAAGGACACACTGTCATTAGTCCTCCCTGAGTTCGATACCCGCTCGCCACTACACCGTGCACTTGCAGAAAAACTACAAGTCGTTTGTCCCGGGTGTGTGTACTCCCGGGGCTCGACCACACCTCTCCACTCTAATGTCGCACTCACTCATATGGTCAAATGAATTCAACCTCCAAGCTTAGCTTGAGGCATCGGATCTAGAGGAATATGATGGTGAAAAATGGGATTTTTGCCTTGGGTTTCCCACGTAATTTGTGGCTCCAATAATGAGATAGAGCAATTTTTTTCTTTTTTTCTATTTGAACTTTTTGTTTCTCATTTTTCTTTTTGGATTTTTGTAGGAGCTATTTGATTTGTATTTTTGGAGTTTGGCTCCTTTTTGGCTTTTTGGACTTTTTTGGAGCCAACCTTTTCTTTTATATGGATTTTTGGTAAATAGATGCGATGTAAGTAGCTTTCGAAGGTGAACTCAAGTGACATGTTGAGAATAAAAGATATTTGTGGAGAAAGAAATAATGTAACACTCGGTTCACTATAAGATATGCACGAACGGTTCAATAAGATAATACATCAACTAAACTTATATGTAAGTATGGATATTCTCAATCATTTCACTAAATAGTGAAGTCAAGCAGTAAAGAGTACAATCATATCAGACATGCAACAGAAGGTGAATAAGACAATAAGGCAGATGCTTCCGATATACAATTGATCTGTTAATCTTGGTGCACTTCCAACAAAAGCATACTAAACACTAATCCTTACATTCAGCTTCAATTAATATCACTAAATAGTGAAGTGAAGCAGTAAAGAGTACAATCATATCAGGCATGCAACAGAAGGTGAATAAGACAATAAGGCAGATGCTTCCGATATACAATTGATGCATGAATCTTGGTGCACTTCCAACAAAAGCATACTAAACACTAATCCTTACATTCAGCTTCAATTAATATCATGCATTTATATAGAGGAATCATCAAAAGAATATATAAGCAAGCACATGGATAGCTGGATACTGAAATTCTCCACATAGCATGGCAAGAGTAGTAAGCATCGTGATGGTTACTAAAGCAATAAGAGATATCATCATAAGGAACATATCTAGCAAAAAAGGAAAAGATAATAAAGAAATAAAAATAAAAGAGAGAAAAGAAAAGAAAACCAAGCACACAATATGATGTATGAACGCAAATAAAGGGGAAATAAGTTGGAAAAATCAAAAAGATGATGCAAAAATTTTGAAAAATTCTAAAAACCCTAAAAATAGAGTAAAAGTGCAACTAAATGGCATGGAAGTGCACTCCCCCATGATTAAACTTCACATTGTCTTCAATCTGATCTTAATGGAAGAATATAAGGAACAACGATAAATATGGGGGGTGAATAAAAAATGATGAAATGCATGACATGAAATCCAAATGCAAATATAAGCACATGCAATGATTAAAGAGAGTGCCTTCCCCCAAGCGTATACCAAACAATCATATTCAAATGACTCGATCAAAAATGTCACGGCTTTGCTAAGCGAGGTTGAGTCAAACGAATAAGAATGTGAGTATTCACTTGAAAAAGATGCTCGATGGGTGGGGAGTAAAAAGGGTGTGACACATCAAAATGTGAAGAGGGCAATTAATATAGCATATAAAGGGTAGGGTGTAAAATATTTTTGTTGCAGTCATATGAGGTGATATTTATTCAAGCAAATCTATACGGTCCTCTCGCTGTCGAGACGGTTTGTGTTTATTGAAAGCATGAAATAATACACTACTGGATTAATGTCACCTATAGCAAAAGGTGGATCCAATATCTTTGCCGGTGCAGGCAACTGCTCTAACTGATCCTTCCGTGGCTCTGCCAAGTGCATGTGTCCACGGACTCCATCAGATTCCAGCAATGCGGCTCCCAGCATCTCCCCAAGGACTCCACCTGTACCCTGCAAGAGATAAGCAGCATCAATATGATGTGGATAATTCTTTTCCAAAATAAATATATTCCAAAGAGGGTCATCAACATAAGTATTTAAAATTAAAAACGGTTGACAACACTTCACTTGAAATAAATCTCTACTCTCATACACCACATCGATCAACTCATCGTTGTTCGCCTCAGGTTGTTTATGTAACTTTGGTATATAAGCGTGGGTCTCATCAGGCAACTCCTTATTATCGTCAGACTTATCCCATCGCACCTCCTGATAATATTCAATAACATTCATGGGTGCTAACTCCTCGCTCTCCTCCTCGTATATGTCCCATCGTGCCTCTTGGTCATATGTATGTGTATCCTGTAAAAGGTGCAATGAGTCGTCAAAATGTGAATCATAGTAAACATCATACACGGGAGGGGAATCAAATGTAAGAAACGAGGGGGTAAAAAGATATCTCTGAATGGGAGCCATAAGCTCCATGGGATACTCCTCGGCATCAGTGGAAGGGTGGTCCTCAGAGGGATACTCAGCCTCTGTAGTAGGAGGGGATGGTTGCGGTAGCTCGAAAGGAGGGGCACAATTCGGGCTCCATCTGTGTGTAGATGTCATCGTCCCAAGTCACGTCCTCCTCGATGGTCTGCTCCGCTAATGTAGGCATGACCTCCTCAATAATATCCTCTGATGGTAAAGGTTGCTCTGACTTAGGTGGGTGGCAGGGGGAGGCGACGATGGCACAAGGTGGCTCTATATGCTCATGTATCTCGACCGTGGTGTAAAAATGGGTCTTGTGCCCCTCAACTAGAGCGTAGACTCCATCATCAATTGTGCCTGTGGGACAGATATAATGAGTAATAAATTTTTGAAATTCGAGCTCAAAAGGATCACCTGTCGTTATTGTTAAAGGACCGATTTCTCAAACTACGTCGACAATGTTTCTCAATATGTCCAAATATGTGTCCTCCTTCGACAGCTCAGATGTCTCTATTTGTAGAGTGTTAATGGTGTAAAGGTGGATATAATCATCTTCAAGTGAAACATGCACTTCGTCTACGATAGTACCTGCATCAGAGACATTAGCCATAACAAAATCAATGAATACTTCGTCGGATGGTTTACCTACCATAACGGTTAGCGAACAGGTAGATTGAGCATCAGCTATCATTTACTCCAAGGTTGCTGCCAACTGCAGATCACTGAACTTTTTCACTTGCATCCTCTTCATAAACTCACGTGATGGTCCCTTTAGCCTTCTAGCGAAGATATTAAATAGCATTAAACCATCCCACTCATGGTCTGACTCCGTCTGGATCATTCCTAACATTTTTTCAAACCTGGACAAAGCTTTCCTGAAGGACTCTCCATCAGCCTGACAGAATGTAGCGAGATATATGTAGGATTGTATAGAACCCGGTCGCATCTTCTTTGGAAGCACCATCACTGCAACAACTGTACCTGATCAAGCAAAGTAAACAACCTGGAAAAGACGTTAGTGGTACAAAGAGAGATAAATATAATAATTATAGCAGGTGGTGTGGAAATCTCTCTCTCTCTGTCTCTCTCTCTCTCTCTCTCTCTCTCTCTCTCTCTCTCTCTCTCTCTCTCTCTGTTTTTATTGATTGATTGTTTATTGTTTTTTTCGTAGTCTAATTAACCTAGTTGTGACAAATTGGCACCAGCAGGAAACACCTCCCCGACAACGACGCCAAAAACTTGATCGCTCCCGGATATACACCCAGGAGACAGTCGTAGTTTTATCGCAAGTGCACGGTGTAGTGGCGAGCAGGTATCGAACATGAGGAGGTGATGTTGGCCCCAATCTATCCTAGGTTGGTACGACTACGAATGTTTTATTGGTGGAGATGGTTATGATGTGATGTAATGACAATGGTGGTGGATATCGGTGTCGGTGATAAAGATGTCGGATAAATATCGATTCAAATTCATTATAATAAAAGTGCATGGGGCTAGAGAATCCCCAATATGGATCGTCATGCATCTCTATGAATCGCAAATCTCAATGTTGCAAGACATGTATTGCGGTGAACTAGTCGTAACTAAATAGTGAACCAAGCTCACACGCTCGCGCTATTGCCGGTCTATAGCAACCTAGATTAGAGCCCACTCTGGTGCAAACCCTAACCTAAGCCACTAGCATGAGGATAGACATCATTGTTCAATCGCACCTCGAGCCCATTCTCGTGCAAACTTGAGTTATGATCTAAATTGTGATAGCTCGTATTCGTCCAATATCTTGCAAACAAATATGTGTATAGATTTATAATAAAAATGATATCTTTGGTCCAATCTCTTGCAAACCAAGTCTAGTGAATCTCAATTATAAACCTAAATCGAATATCTAGGCCTTCCCATCGATCGGAATCCAATCTCTTGTAAACTCTATATCGATAGAAATTCCTAGCTATCTGTGATAAATCAATCATAACCTAACCTCCTAGCAATTCTAGAAACATATAATTCCATTCATCACAAATCTGAAATTAGATCCATAGGATTCATCCCCTTCCTTATAATAGCAATCAACCAAGCATAGCAATAACGATATAGGAATCAAGAAAAAATATTGATTGCATATAAAAAGATATCAAATCAATGATTAAAAGAAAAAACCAAACATACTTAGCTTTTATCAAGAATCCCAATCCAAATACAAGCATCTAGATCCAATAGGGGACATAGGGCATGGCCTAACCTCTAAAATTGTCTCCAAGAAAACAAAGAATGGAACTTCCCTCTAATGACGGCAACAAACCATATATATAGTCCCCTCAAAACCATAGCAAATAACCCTAGAAACCCTCTGAAAAATCGTTCCCAAAGTCAGCCTTGGCTGCAACTTAAGTTCTGGGCCCGCGTTGACTCGACCGAGTGAGATTCTCACTCTGGCCGTGTAGCAGTTTCAGCACTATAGCGTCAACTTGCAGAAATTCTCCCGATTTCATCCGACCTCCGATTGGTGCGTTCTTGGCAGTGTTGGAACCATCATGAAGTCTACTATCCATAAAGAATATTAGAAAAATATTTTTCCCACTGAAATGATAGAAGATTTCAAACGAGTGAGAGGTTGTCTGAAAATCTGGGCGCTCGTGTCACTCTGCGTCACTCGGCCGAGTTGGATTCTTCACTCGGGCGAGTGAACTTCTCTACTTGGCTGAGTAGGGAATATTACTCGGCCGAGTGAGAATTCTACTTGGCCGAGCATGACAGTCTGCAAATCGTCTAGAAAACAGAGAAGTCGGCTACGCTCTGTTCGAAATTGTGGCCTTCACTTGGGCGAGTGGAGTTCTTACTCGGCGGAGTGGAATTCAGCACTCGGCCAAGTACATCGCGGTACTCAGGCTGGTAAACATCATCTTATCAGTCTTTCTCGGCCGAGTAGGCTGCTTCACTTGGTCGAGTGAACTGCCTTACTCGGCCGGGTGGCCTGTTTCAGTGCTAATTTCTCATCCTCCTCGCTTCATCGTCGATTCCTTCGAAGTTCTTCTTCTTCTTCCACTCATCATTGAGTTCTGTTAGCTCCTTGATATAGTCATGGGCAATGCTCTGGCACTCGTGCAAGTCCTTTAGTTCATTTTGCTCTCGATTTCTCCATATTTCCTGAAATCAGATGAAAACGAGAAATAGTGAAAAGTAACGACATATCGTCGAATAATCATGAAAATCGCATTATGAGCGATCGAAATGCCATGCAAACATGCAAAAAAATGTGTAAAATATGGATCGATCAGACAACAACAATGTTCCTCCACCTCATTCGTACAAAAATCACGATCGTGATGGTGAGTCTACCGTCTTTGAAGGACCATCAACGGTTCGTACTGTGCATTTCAATGGCACGAATTTCAGCTATTGGAAGTGCCAACTGGAGACATTTCTAAGAAGTGATTCTCTTTGGAGAATCCTCCATAAGGAGTACATTGAACCCCCCGAAGAAAATTTTGATAAATGGACTCCCGCCGAGGAGTCCGACGATGTGAATAATGCCAAGGTAATGAACGCTCTTCATTGTGCATTGGATTCGAATGAGTTCAATAAGATATGCACATGTAAGAGTGCATATCAACTATGGAACCATCTTGTAACAAACAAGGTAAAATTGTCAAAACTATATGTTACTATACAAAATTTCGACATGTTTCATATGCAGGATAATGAAATTATTCCAACGATGTACGGTCGTTTCACCGACATCACAAATGAGCTTGAAGCTCTCGGTTAAGTATACACTCAACATGAAAAGGTTAGAAAGATAATCATGGGAATGACTTCAAAATGGTAAAGAAGAGCAATTGCCATTCAGGAGGTCAATGACATAAAAAACTATACCGTGGTGAATCTCATCGGTGCTCTCATGTTTTACGAAGTAAGAAGGAAAAACCGAATGAAGATTAGAGCTATGATAAACCAAACAGAGGCAAAGAAGAAAGTGTTAGCCTTTAGTGCTTCTTCTTCATCCTTCGATAGTGATGAATCCGAGAATGAAATGGATTTGGAAGAAATGGTGCAAATGGTGAAGAAGTTCCAACTCTTCTTTCGCAAAGGTAAATTTCCTTCCAAATCTAAATTTGATTCCACTAACAGTTTGTCGTCTATTTGTTTTAAGTGTAACAAGCCAGTGCACATCAAGAAGGATTGCCCAATCCTAAGAAACAAAGAAAAGTGGAAGGCACCAAAGTATCACAAGTCTGTCAAATTTAAGATGGACAAGAAGAAAGGACTTGTTGGGACTTTCAATGATTCAAGCGGAGATTTCTCAAGTGAATCCGATGATGAGAAGGGTGAGAGTGCACATATGTGCTTCATGGCCCGAGAAGATGCATTCTCCGATGAGAGTGATAGTGAGAATGATGAACCCGAAGTAACCATGTATGAACTTCGTATTGCTAACGAAGAATTATTTTCTAAGTATCAATCTCTTATGCTTAGATATACTAATTTGAAGAAATCTAATGTTAGCTTATCATCCATGCCATGCATCATAAACAATGACATCATTGTTGATACACTTACACTTGAGAAAGCCAATTTGGTTTCTCAAAATGGCACCTTGAGAAAAGAGGTAAATTCCCTCAAATCTCAACTAGATCAAGATTATTCAAAAGATAGTATTGATCTAACTTCATAAAACACACAATTGGGTACTGAGAATGATTCTCTTAAAACCCAAGTGCATGAGCTCAAAACACGTGTGTCCACATTGGATACCAATATTTCTTCCCTTATGGAGAAATATGAGCTCATGTCCTCCCAAGTTAAGAGATTTAATAACGGAAAATGGCGATTGGATGAATTGCTTTCAAACCAATTTTCGGCCACACATCATGTTAGACTTGGTTATGTGGAAGCAAATGCTTTCAAATCTCTCACCTCCTATAGTGGTGTAACTATAGATTTTATGAGACCATTCTCGATGCATCTGCTACTGGTGTCAAAAACACTATTGGTAGCAAACCTACTAAGAAGGGCACCACCTCACACTCTCCTTCTTTTGGCAAGAAAACCACTAACGGTGGAAACCAAAATAAAGGTCATGCCTATACGTACACCAACACTCATACATGTAGGAAATCTCCTACTTCACATGTAGACACGTATGACACATTTTATGCTCCACACTCACAGGCACGTGTAAACTCACACTTGAGAAATACTCATGCACGTGCTCCTACACATTCTTATGTTCATACACATAATTCTCCAATGTATGCTCATGCACATCCACTACATCACATTCATGCTGCATATGTTTCATATAATATGCATGCTCCGCAATTTGCAGTTAACACATATATGTCTCATGCTTAACCACATCCATCTTTATATGCTAGATCTCATGCTCCTAGTAAGCATGCAACACATATATCTCAACCAAATATGCATCCAACTAGGAAAATGACACCTAAAACATATACAATTTAGGGTCCTAAGAATGTTAGCTGAAATGATAGGAATGCCCATGTTAATTCTTATTGTAGCGATGTGATAAATAGTGGTAACTATGCTGGGATGGTAAAGTCCACTTAGTCTTGGTTTTCAAAGGGCTAATCCCCTTGGACCCAACAAAGCTTGGGTAACATGAGCTTATGGTTTACTACGTTGGTACCCAAGAACAAGAAAGAGAGAAATAATAGACATATTAGCTCTAAAAGAAAAGTATGGATACTCGATAGCTGATGCTCCAAACACAAGACAGGAGATCCCACATTGCTCTCTGAAGTGGTTCTTATCAAGGATGGTGCACCGGTCCCTTTTGGAGGCAATCAAAAGGGAACCATCATTGGAGTAGGCAAAGTGGGTAATCCTTCCAAACCACTTATTACCCATGTTTATTTAGTTAGTGGTTTACGTCATAATCTTATCTCCCTTAGTCAACTCTGTGACAAGGGTTACAAGGTTAACTTTGGAGAAGGTATTTGCAATATTGTTGATATTGATTCACATGTTTTATTTACCGATATTAGGCATAAAAATATTTATTATTTGAGCTTGCCTAAAACCATATAACATTGCTTAATTGCTAATACAAATAAACAAATATTATGGCATCGCCGTTTTGGTCATGTTCATTTTAAGCACTTATATAAGTTCATTAAGCATGATCTTGTTAAAGGTTTTCCAAAAATTGCTTTTAGTAAGAAAAACATTCTTGATTCATGCCAAAGAGGTAAACTAAGTAAATCGTCTTTCAAACTTAATGATGTCATAACTTCTTAAAGGCCCCTAGAATTACTCCATTTATATTTATTTGGGCCAACTAGAACCACATCATTAGGTAATGCTCATTATGGATTAGTCATCATAGATGACTTCTCTAGATTTACTTGAGTTTCATTTTTAACCAATAAAAATGAAGCTTTTGAAACGTTTACTATATTTGCAAAGAAAATTCAAAATTTTTTAGGAACCACCAATATCACTATTCGTATTGATCATGGAGTAGAATTCGAGAATGAATTTTTCACTATGTTTTATGATGACAACGAGATTACTCGCAACTTTTCTTTTCCTCGCACACCACCACAAAATGTTGTTGTTAAGAGAAAGAATAGGACCCTAATTGAGTGTGCTCGCACCATGCTCCATGATAGTCATCTTGGACTACAATTTTGGATGGAGGTGGTGCACACGTCGTGTTATGTGATAAATAGGATACTAGTGAGGCCCCGAGCGAACAAAACTTGTTTTGAATTATTTTATGATAAAAAGCGCAAGTTAAATATTTTCGTGTTTTTGGTTCAAAATGTTTTATAAAGAACACCTACGGTAATTTAGATAAATTTGAACCAAGATCCAATAAAGGAATCGTTGTTGGATATACCAAATGTAGGAAAGTCTACCAATACAACAAAGCCTCTTCAATGATCGAGGAATCACTACACGTTTAATTTTATGAAGATTTTGATATTCCTTATGTTGTCGATGATAGTGTAGATGTTTTATGTGATTCCATTAGTAAAGTTAAAATTAATGATTCTATTATTGAGACTAACAATACCAATTAAAAAGTTGAGGAGGTTCCAAGTGATCTAGGTATTCCCAAAGCTTATCCGACCGTTCGTAATCACTCCATGACCAAATAATTGGGAACATTGGTGTGGGTTTCGAAAAGGTCAAGGATTGATGAATTCTCTCATTGTGCATTTGCCTATACCATTGAGCCAAAGAACATCCAAGAAGCATGTGAAGATAGCTCTTGGATAGTTGCAATAGAAGAGGAGCTCATGTAATTTGAAAGAAACGAAGTTTAGGAGCTCATTCCTCTTCCAAATGGTCACCAAGTGATTGTGACCAAATGGATTTTTAAGAAGAAGACCGATGAGAACGAGGTCATCACAAGAAATAAAGCAAGGTTAGTAGCTCAAGGTTACCGGCAAGAGGAAGGTATTGATTTCAAAGAATCCTTTGCCCCCGCAGCTAGATTAGAAGCTATTAGATTGCTTTTATCTTTTTCATCCCATAAAAATTTTAAATTATTTCAAATGGATGTTAAAAGTGCATTTTTAAATGATATCATTAATGAAGAAGTTTATGTTTCTCAACCACCCGGTTTCATACATGAAAAATTTCCAAACCATGTTTTCAAACTTAAGAAAGCGCTATATGGGTTGAGACAAGCTCCTAGAGCTTGATATGATCGACTCAAAACCTTTCTTTTGGATTTAGGTTTTAAAATAGGTTAAGTTGATTAAAAAATTTTCATTAAAGATTATGAAAATGACATCATTTTAATTCAAGTCTATGTAGACGATATAATATTTGGTTCTACTAACTTTAATCTTTGCCAAGAATTTTCTAAGTCAATGAAGGATGAATTAGAAATGAGCTAAATGGGTGAGCTTAACTACTTCCTTGGACTACAAATTCAGTAAATGAAGGATGTGACTTTCATACATCAAGCAAAGTACACTGGGGAGCTTATCAAGTGATTCATGATGGAATCGTCTTCAAGCAAAGGGACTCCCATGAGTACGACAACCCATCTACACAAGGATGAGAACGGGAAAGATGTATATGTTCGTCTATATCGAGGTATGATCGGTAGCTTACTTTACTTAAGTGCTAATAGGCCTGATATTATGTTCTCTGTATGTCTTTGTGCTAGATATCAAGATAGACCTAAGGAGTTAGACTTGATTGCAGTTAAACGAATTTTTCGTTATCTTAATCATTCACTAGATTATGGGTTACTTTACCCTAAGTCTAGCACATATGAGTTAATCTCATATAGTGATGCCGTTTTTGCCGGATGCAAATCCGATAGGAAGAGTACTAGTGGCACTTGTCATTTTCTAGGAAATTTTCTTGTTTCTTGGTTTTCCAAGAAACAGAACTCGATATCATTGTCCACGATCGAAGCGTAATATATTGCCGCGGTTATTGCTTGTGCCCAAGTTCTTTGGAGGTGACACACGCTCAAAGACTATGGTGTCAATTGTGATACTTTTCCTATCATGGTTGATAACCATAGTGCAATTTGTCTTTTCAAAAATCCGGTATATCACTCCCGTACCAAACATATAGATATGGGACACCATTTCATTAATGGTCATGTAGCTAAGAAGGAAATCATCTTAGAGTATATTCAAAACCAAAAACAAATCGCCGACATCTTTACTAAACCTCTTAAAGAAGATTCATTTGTGAGGTTGCGTGGAAAATTAGGGTTTATGGGTGAATCTAAAAAATAGGAGTTCATATTTATATGTTAAATCATGCTTTGAACTCATGTTATCATTTCACATCTCATGTTATTATATGTCATATTTTTACATATACTTTTCAATGAGATTTTTTTTTTGGGATTTTGATGTTTTTATATGTTTGGATTAGCATACGTGATTTGTATGTTAATCTATATTATTTTGATAGCGATTTCATGATTATATAGTAGTTAGAGTATAGGTCTTAGGGTGAGTTATCTCAATTCTCTTGATTTCGGCCTTATCCTACATTTTTGGACCAGGACAGACGACTGTCAATCCTTTGACAGTCGCATGCCCAACTCTAGATTTTCTGAGTGAAATTAGTGTTTTTCGCTTAGGTGACTGATGTATAAATGTCAGGCACATGTTTCTCCGACAGGCGATTGAAATTTGTTCATCAGTCGCCTCCCTTGATATTGATATTTTTCTCTCATATCATCAATATTATTGACTTTCGGTCAAGCGACTGTAGTGTATTTTACAGGAACATGTGACTTACACTACAGGATCCTGTCTATCTATTTAGTCAGTTTTCTATTATTTCGACCAGCTGACTAACAATTGTACATCAGTCGACTGTCCATATTTGAGGCGGTTCGTTACCTTAATTTGAGTCGTCCATCTTTCGATCCAACGGCCCAAATCTATTTTCGCTCTTCGTACGTAATCGAGACCCTCTTTTTTCTTTCTCTCATCCGATAGAAACTCACTCATCTTCCTCTTCAAACGATAGTCCCTCATTTGTCTTCTCCATCGATTCGAAGACTCTTCCGCCGATTCTCCTTCATCTCCTTCACTCGAGCTTTGGATCTCTCCACCTCTGTCATTTGTGGTATAACTACTTGTTACGACCTAAAGATCGTAGGGGTCCCAACCGAATCCGCCCACAGGATCCATGGACTCTCCGCTTCATGAAAGGGCCGCCACCCCGAAAATCCGGGGCAATATGGAGACGGGCGCGCCTTGCAGCGTTCCCCGACCCGGCCGAGGCGAACAACCACAGCCGCTCGACCCACCGGGGGTAGCGCGCTTAGGGACGCTTGGGTAGCTAAGCCGGGCCTACTGACAGGCACGGACGTATCCTTCCGTACCGGCGGACCATAGCCCATGACCGCTCAGGGGGCGCGGCCGGGCCGGACAACCCCCGATCGGAACGACCCGCCCGATTCCCACAAACCGCGGTGCCTAGAGTGATACAGCCTGACCTTTAGTTCATCGCCTATGACAAACAACCTAGGATAAGGACACGACTGACACATACGTCACCCGACCGACTGACAAAGCGCCCCCTGGCGGCTGAGCCATCTGACAGTTAATGCTTTCGGCTCTGACATCCCGACAAAAGCACCCCTTGGCTGTTGCGCCGCCTGACAAAAGCAGGTCAGGAACTCCTGTTCCCGACGTCCTTGTCAGAAGCTTCCGCTGACAACCGAGCCAGCTCAGCACGCCTAGTCATCACCCGTCAGGTATAAATACCCCCTCTCCTCTTACGGAAGGGGGGTTGGAAAATTCTCTCTTAATCTCTCATTCACACACGAGAAAAAAGGTCGTCCATATCTTTGTTCTCCCACTTATAGCTCGCCACGAGCGGTCAGCCCACCGTTAGTCCGACCGGCGTGTCTAGCCCCCGTTTTAATCCCTATTACTGACTTAGGCATCGGAGGGGCCAAGGGTTGAACCCCAACCCCGCCCTTCTGACGAGTTGTTCGTGTTGCAGGAAAGCTCGCCCCTAGGTCAACGCCAGCTTCAGCCTCCTGCCATCCAACCTGCCTCAGACACATCCGGTGAGATTCAACCCCGTGATCGCCAACGGCGACGGATCCAACCTCATTACCCCACTAATTACTTGTAAAACATCCTACCTAAACCCCCTTCTCCATATAACCACCGTGCCCTTGGTTCCCCATAATACCAATTCATTGTACGCGAGTTCCACCTCGTAATAATTGGTGCCTTCTGTGGGAACGAAGGGTCACACCCATGTTAGACTCCATGCCGATCTCTCGGAACCATGACCACGGCAAAGGTCCCGTGAGTCAGGAACCGCTCTCTCTACAAATCACCCCGGCGTCCGACCCCCTTCTGGGGATGGGCACCGAAACTGAACATACTTCAGCCCACGCCGTCCTGAAGAGCTTTGAGGCCGTCACTCAGGCCAGGGGAGGCTATCAGACGGCTGGAACGGAGCCTCCGCCCGGCCCCTCGGAGCCCCAGAACGTGAGGCGGACCCCTCGAAAAGATGGGGTTAAGGCCAGCGGACCTGAGACCCTGTACCGGACCCCTCGTCGGATTCACCGGTCACTCGACCCCCATCATGGTAGTGATCACGTTGCCGATAACCCTCGGAGAAGAGCCACAAGTCGTCACTCGAATGACGATGTTCGTTGTGGTCGACATTACGTCGGCGTACAACGGGATCATAGGACGACCTTACATGGCGGCCATCGGAGCGCTCCCCAGCCTTCTCCACCAGATGGTCAATTTCCAAACCCCCCGGGGGGTAGGGATCGTACGGGGAAGCCAGAAGCTGTCTAGAAGCTGCTACGTGGGGTCGACCAAGCACAAGGGACCAGAGATGAACCTGAAGATCGACTCACCCGGGCGGAGTTATGACCCCTACCATCCAGAGTTAGCTCCAACCGATGCCACCACAAAGAGGAACAAGACCGGCCACGCCCCCCAGAGCCCCCCCTGAGAAGGACGGGCTAGTCACTCTAAAGGACGTGGAGCGCCGGTCGTGGTATAACCCGAAACTGTAAGTCATGAATGAAATATCTTGTTCCCTTTCGTATCTTCGAATTTCGCCTCTTCAACATGAAAATTTCAGTTCACACCTCTCAAAGACTCCGGGGCAGGACCAATCCTCGCCACCCAAACCAGAGAGGGGCACGGGCCGAGCTGCGTACTCGCTCCCCCCCAAAGAAGACCTCCGGGGCAAGTTCACTGAGCTTGGCCACCCAAACCAGAGCGCCATATGCGGGGTAGGCGATGGCCCAATACCCGTCCGACTATAGAGGCTGCGGGGAGACGACGGCCCAATCCCCGCCCTCTCAAAGACTCCGGGGAAGGACCAATCCTCGCCACCCAAACCGGAGAGGGGCACGGGCCGAGCTGCGTACTCGCTCCCCCCCCCCAAAGAAGACCTCCGGGGCAAGTTCACTGAGCTTGGCCACCCAAACCGGAGCGCCATATGCGGGGTAGGCGACAGCCCAATACCCGTCTGATTATAGAGGCTGCGGGGAGGCGACGGCCCAATACCCGCCCTCTCAAAGACTCAGGGGCAGGACCAATCCTCGCCACCCAAACCGGAGAGGGGCACGGGCCGAGCTGCGTACTCGCTCCCCCCCAAAGAAGACCTCCGGGGCAAGTTCACTGAGCTTGGCCACCCAAACCGGAGCGCCATAGGCGGGGTAGGCGACGGCCCAATACCTGTCCGACTATAGAGGCTGCGGGGATGCGACAGCCCAATACCCTCCCTCTCAAAGACTCCGGGGCAGGACCAATCCTCGCCACCCAAACCGGAGAGGGGCACGGGCCGAGCTGCGTACTCGCTCCCCCCCAAAGAAGACCTCCGGGGCAAGTTCACTGAGCTTGGCCACCCAAACCGGAGCGCCATATGCGGGGTAGGCGACGGCCCAATACCCGTCTGACTATAGAGGCTGCGGGGAGGCGACGGCCCAATACCTGCCTTCTCTAAGACTCCGGGGCAGGACCAATCCTCGCCACCCAAACCGGAGAGGGGCACGGGCCGAGCTGCATACTCGCTCCCCCCCAAAGAAGACCTCTGGGGCAAGTTCACTGAGCTTGGCCACCCAAACCGGAGCGCCATATGCGGGTTAGGCGACGGCCCAATACCCGTCCGACTATAGAGGCTGCGGGGAGGCGACGGCCCAATACCCGCCCTCTCAAAGACTCCGGGGCAGGACCAATCCTCGCCACCCAAACCGGAGAGGGGCACGGGCCGAGCTGCGTACTCGCTCCCCCCCAAAGAAGACCTCCGGGGCAAGTTCACTGAGCTTGGCCACCCAAACCGGAGCGCCATATACGGGGTAGGCGACGGCCCAATACCCGTCCGACTATAGAGGCTGCGGGGAGGCGACGGCCCATTACCCGCCTTCTCAAAGACTCCGAGGCAGTACCAATCCTCGCCACCCAAACCGGAGAGGGGCACGGGCCGAGCTGCGTACTCGCTCCCCCCCAAAGAAGACCTCCGGGGCAAGTTCACTGAGCTTGGCCACCCAAACCGGAGCGCCATATGCGGGGTAGGCGACGGCCCAATACCCGTCCTATTATAGAGGCTGCGGGGAGGCGACGGCCCAATACCCGCCCTCTCAAAGACTCCGGGGCAAGACCAATCCTCGCCACCCAAACCGAAGAGGGGCACGGGCCGAGCTGCGTACTCGCTCCCCCCCAAAGAAGACCTTCGGGGCAAGTTCACTGAGCTTGGCACCCAAACCGGAGCGCCATATGCGAGGTAGGCGACGGCCCAATACCCGTCCGACTATAGAGGCTGCGGGGAGGCGACGGCCCAATACCCGCCCTCTCAAAAACTCCGGGGCGGGACCAATCCTCGCCACCCAAACCGGAGAGGGGCACGGGCCGAGCTGCGTACTCGCTCCCCCCCCAAACAAGACCTCAGGGGCAAGTTCACTGAGCTTGGCCACCCAGACTGGAGCCCCATGTGCGGGGTACGCGGCGGACCAATACCCGCCCTCCCCAGAAAGGGCCTGTCGCCCCTCTCCTCAAACCTCGGGAAACGAATCAGGGTCCGCGAATCAAGGCGACCCCCACGCGGAGCCTTCCCTGAGGAGTAACGCCTGACACCCATAAAGCCGACGCCCGAAATGACTTGTCCAACCCAAAAGGACACTCGGGACGAACGCCACTGACAAACGGCACGCCTGCCAAAAAACGGGGGCTGAGGAGTCACATCATACATCACCCATCGGGAACGCTCCCCAACGAACGAAATTCCCAGATGGCCCCAACTCTCCATGAAGAGGAAATGAGGGCAGAAATACACCATTATAAATTACCCTCCCTCTCAGCTTCCTTGAGAGGGAGGAAGGCGAGAGAGAGGATGTGGAGAAAGACTAGTATTTTCGCCACTCTCTCCCCCCTAAAAATGCGCGGGAAATATGAGCTTCGCTGACCACCAAAGTAAACGATCCCCCAACAGGATATTCCTCTTACACGACGGTCGCCCGGCCTCCAGCTCCCCTCCTTCCTTTAGACAACTTACGGCATGGGAACTGGAGCTCCGATGGCATACCATGCCTCTCCACGGACGCCCCACGGACGCAGGCGCCGCTGGCAGACAACCCGATGGACGGGACAGACCTGCCAAATCACCCCACCGGACACCCCGGCAGCCGCCCGAGTCGCCCCAACCGAGGGGGACTTGTCCCTGAGCGCCGGCGTGCTCCCACAGGCTACTCCGCTAACACCGGTAGCACCCCCCCTTCCACTCATCGACTCCCCCTGGACCGTTTACGCCAGGAGGACGCACAGATGGGCTGCGGACCGCGTCCCTTCGCGCCTATCACACGGAGACTCCAGTCGATGGGAGCAAAAAGGCCCCGCGGGATAGAGCAACCACCAAGGACTTCCTCTGCCCCCAATTCTGGGAACGAGGGCCGAAGCCACCGCCTGGCTCCGACGCGACCATCCACCCCTACGCCAAGGGGGAACCCTCTGAATCAACTCCACGCCCCTTGTCAGGGGCGCGACGCCAGAGAGAGGCGAATCAAATACGATGAGAACATCAACCTACCTAGAGCGATTCAACGTTACGCCTACGGGACGATCCTGTTTTAGTAAACTATCAATAATAGCTGATGAAAAGACTACTCCCGGTTGACCACTAGTTATTGCTCGGGCACACCGAGACACGAGCAACCCCCGAAAAGGGAGGCTAACCCGCTGCAAAATTTTCTCGGGCACGCTACGTGAAATAAAGGGAGTTAACACCATTCCCCCAACGCCAGGATAGAAACAGCCGCACCAAGGCGTAACTCTAAGAAGGGAATTTATGCACACACACACAGGCAGAAGATCCCAGAAAAATGCGGATATCAACCCCGCGTATCTTCACTTTCTTTCGTTTTAATAAAAAAGGGGGGGAGCCTATACAAAACTACTTGGCACTTCCACCAGTCACGACGCCCTCTCCCTCAGTGGAATCTCCCACCGCCCCGCCGGCCTCTGGCTCGTCGCCCGCCCCTCCGTCTCCACCCCCCTCCTCGTCGCTGCATGCGGCGAGCCCGTCAAGGTCAAGCTCAACCGGCGGGACCAGGCCCGCCACCTTCTCCTTCATCCGAGCCAAGAAGGCTTCCCATCCCTCCGCGCGGCCCTTCTCTATACCCTGGGACATTGAATCTGCGAGGGCGGGAATGACGGTCTTCTCCTGATATGTCCGAAACTCCTCGACCCTACGAGCCAACTCTTCCTCGGCGGCCTTGGCACGTCCCGCTAGATCCGCCGCTCGAACTTCCTCCCTCCTAAGGGCCTCCTCCAGCTCCTTCGCTCTATCTCCAGCCTCGGCTATCCGCAGCTCATGATCGGACACGACCGCCTTCAGGCGCACCAACTCCGCCTCATATCGGCCGCCCCTCTCCCTGTCCTTCGCCAGGTCTTCACCAGTGCTCTTACGAAAGGCAGCGAGCTCGGCGACCACTCTAGCCACGGTGCCCTCGGCCTTGTGTATGGCTGGCACGTGCCTCATCATCCCAAGCATCAAGTTGATGATCTGAGTACAGAAACGCAGAAAAGTGAATCCATTTAAGGTGTTCAATAAAACCCACTGAAAAACATCGCCCATCTTACAAAACATACCTGGACGCCGTGCATCACCGCGGTCCCACACAGACCCTCAGGCTCCACCGCTTCCAGCGCCACCCTATCTCGGGGCAGGAAAATGTTCTCCGCCAGCCTCACCGCCACACCTCCGTCCTCAAACACGGACTCATCACTCGCTACTTTGTACGGCGCCTGATGAAGCGCCACGTCGGGATAGCCCTCGACATCGGTCCTCTTGGCCTTAAACTTAACCAATGAGGCCTCATAGCGGGGATCGGCGGCCCTCTCGAGAACGAACACGGGACAACCATAAGGCCAAGGGTCCCATCCTTCGGACCCGGTCGGGCCACTCGACGCTTCGGCCCTCCCCGACTGACCACTAGCATCCGCCCCCTCCCCTCCTGCAGGAGCCAGGGGGCTAGATGGCCTCGTTCGGGGCATTTCCACCCCTCCCCCTATCGACCCTTCGTCCCCGCCCTCCAAGTCGATGACGGGATTCGCCGTCCCCTCCCCGGCTCCACCATCCGGCTGTCCGGTTTCCCCCCGCCCCGGCGCATCAGGCTCAGATGACCTCGTCGGCCCCTTCCTCCTCTTCGTGGACGCGGGCATCCCAGTCGAGCTCCCCGCCCCTCCTTCTGCTCGTGACCTCTGGGGCCAACTCTTGTCGACGATCGGCCCGCCTGCTCCGAGGCCCGCCGCATCATTTTCTCGAGGGACAGACTCATTGTGCAACCTGCCAAAGAGAGAAAGTTCAGCGTAAGCACACCAGATGCATGAACATCAAAATCTTTTGTACCTTTGGGCCAGATGTACGCCGTTATCATCTCAGCCCGAGCGAGCATCCGATAATCTCGGCCCTCCACTGGTATGTCCATTAAAATCTGGGCCACCACTTTCTCCTCATCCCCCAATTCCACCCCCTCCCTCGCCTCGGGATTCAGCTCCGCCCAATCAGACCTTATCAGCACATCCTATGGCACCTCGACAAACACATACTGCTGGCGCCACGACTTAATTTTCCCAGGCAACCCCCTAATGAGCGGATGCGTCCTCTTCGCGGAGAGATAGTAGCATGACCCCAACCTCTTGACCAAGAAGAAGTGGCGAAATAAGGACATGGATGGGCTAACCTGGTTGCTCACGCACAGCACTAGGAACCCCACAATGGCACTGATGGCATTGGGCATCAGGCGATACAGGGGCAGTTCCAAGAAGTTCAACACTTCCAGCAAGAATGGATGGGGGGGAAGCGCAAACCTTGCTCAAACGAAGATACGTATACTCCCACCTCCCGGTCGCCCGCAAAACACACCCTTTCTTGCGGCTCCGGTTCACGAACCGTATACGGCGGCCTGACATACATCGTGAAGATCTCCGCAACGGATTTCTTCAGCACCGACTTCATGCCCACAATCTCGACGGGCACCCTTCCTGTCTCCGCGGCGGAGCTTCCTTCCCCAACTACCCCCGAACCCTGACCACGAAACGGAGACATCGAGGAAGACATCTATAAAACGGGCGTCTTACCTAATGGGTGCCGACGACTCGGGCGCTTGCGCTACTTTGCCGAACGCTCCCACGAGGACGACTCTGGCAAGGATACTGAAATCTCCTACGATCTCTAGCTGCTTGCCAAAAATCTTCGCCCGACAATCAGCTTTGCTTCCCTCCCCTCCCTGAGATCTCTTTAAAGCGACTGCGCAAACCATCATGACCATCGACCCCAAGACACACGTCACCAATCTGGGCCCTGTCCATCACCGACCCACGTGTTCTGACGCTTCGCGTACTGTCAAAACCGTCAATTCCGCCACGCGTCAACACTACAGTGGTCGGGCTGCCTCGGTTCCCGCCCGCCGTCGAATCGCCAGGATGACGTCTAGTCATGCGACCGCCAACAATTCCCACCCAAATCCCTGTGAAATGATTACCCCCATTCAAAATTACCCCATGCGCCGCACGTTCCAAGATTTAGTCCGGCCTCCGTCAGGGCGGCCATAACAAGAAGGCAGCGCTCGATCCAAGATTGAGTCCGACCTCCGTCAGTGCGGCCAAAGCAAGAAAGCTTCCCTCGTACCAATGAAGGGTCCGATCTCCATCGGGTCGGCCGAAACAGGAATCCGCCGCCCAACTTAGTGGGATCTCGGTTCCAACACTTGGCAAACTTTCGTACGAACCAAGCAACTTCGCCCCACCACTGCACCGCCGGGACCCGTGTTGGGCTTCCGAGCAAACCGCCGGAGAACGTGACTAATCTCAACTCCCCTCTCCCGAATACCTCGGCAGAGCGAAGTTGGGGGCAATTACGTCCCTCACAAAGCTGACGTACCACGAGCAAACCAAGTAAGAATACAGTTCGGCACAAGACAATCACAATGTATTTACTCAAATAGCTAACCCGTACATTGGACTTTCCACACACTACAACAACACATTGTTTATAACCCTCTCACAAGAAGGTACGGACCTCCCCAAACCCACGTTTCTAGCGGCGCCGCCTCTCAACCGACCGATCTCTCACATCCTTAACCACTTGCTGAATCGCCGCATCCTTAGCTTCTTGCAGCATCGGCACAACATGCTCGTCATGATAGCGGCGGATAGCGGCTTCGATCAGTTTGCCCTCAGCGTCCCGTTTTTCCTCCAATCGCTGCACCGCTAGACCCTTCTCCCTCTTCTCGGTCTCCAGGGCGTTCTTTAGGTCCTCTATTTGCCGCCTCTGTACCCCGATCACTGCTTCCTTGCTAACAACTTCCGAGGTATGCTTCGACCGGATATCATCCCTCTCTCGCGTTACTCTTGGAGCTGCTTCTCGACCATTGCTTTGGACGAATCGAAATATGCAGCCCGCCCCTTCTCCACCCCGTAGGCCGTCCTAACCCTCTCCAGCTCCGTCTCCGTGTCCCTCAGCTTCGCCTTGACCTCGCCAAGGTTCGCCTTCGCTACATCCAGAGACGCCCTGGTGACGGCCGCGGAGGTTCGGCCCCGCAGGGCTAACACGTTCGCGATCATCTACATAAACCTCGAATCAGCGAGACACGAACAAATAAAGCCTGCGGGCAAGGAAAGAAAAGCCGGCTTACCTGCACGACGTGCCATATAGCCGAGCCACCCAACCGTTCCGCCTCCACACGAGTCAAAGCCTCACGATCGCGCGGTAACACGCAATACTCGGTGAGGCGCGTCGTCACTCCCGTGTCCTCGAATACCGACTCGTCGCCGCTGACTTGAAAAGGAAACTTGTGGAGACGGACATCTGGTTATGCCTCGACCTCTCCTCGGGTCCTCTTAAAACGAATAAGGACGCCCTCGCAAGCTGGACTCGACGACTCCCCCATTTCCCACGAAGGGATCCCATATGGCCACTTTTGAGCCACAGGCGCTCGGCGAGGCGCGACCACCTCTGGTACCCGCGGAGGAACGGAGGGTCTGGCCCCCCGTACGGGTGCGTCCTCATGAAGATCCTCGCTGGGCCCACCGGCGGAGATACCTTGCCCGCTTGCCCCCCGTCCCGGGTGCGACCTCTCCCCACGGGGAGCCCCGCCCCCACGTTCCCGGGATCCTGCCTCGCTAGCCACCCCCTTGCATTTCCCGCGGGGATCAGTATCCTCCGAGATCGGGGCCCCGGCCGAACCGGACACCTCCTCCGGCTCCCTCATCGCGTCTCCGCCTACAAAAGGAAAAGAGAGACAATCAGGGCGAGCCTAGCCCAGAGTTTACAAAACATCAAAGATACCTAGGGTCCAAAAGTCCTGGGGGAGCTGACTGCTCAGCGTTAGACTCGCCCACTGACGCCACGCCTCGGGCAGTTCCATCAAAATCTGAGCTTTGGCAATATCCTCCCCGGTCAACTCCACCCTTTCATTTACTAAGGGATTCCGCGCCCCCCAATTCGACATCAGCGCCACGTCACTTGGCACCATCACGAAGACGAACTCCCTCATCCAATCGCCGACATCGTCGGGCACCCTGAGGATGAGTCCTCGCCCTCTCCTAGCGCAAACACAATGATACATCCCCCTCTTCTGAATCACGAAGAAATACTGGAACAGTGCCAAGGAGGGACTCAAGGAGCAAGCAAGGCACAAGGAGACAAACCCCACTAACAAGCCCCAAGAACGGGACGCTAGGGCAAATATCGGCAGCTCCAGGAAATTCAACAAATGAAACAAATACGGATGGATCGGAAAGCGAAGCCTCAACTCGAATGACTGAACATAGACCCCGACCTCATTATCCCCAGGTGAACTCACCGCTTCCTCTGACCCAGGAACCCGAACCTCATAGGGTTGTCGCACAAATCGCACGCGAATCTCCCTGATGTTGATCATATCCAACCTACATCGGAGGGACTCAATGGCTCTCGGGACAACGGATCGCCATGACCCTCTTTCCCTGGGCCGCCGCACCCCCGGCTGCGACGCCCCCTCGCCCACCGACTCCTCTTCTCCCACTCGGCTACCTCCTCCAACCTCGAAACGAGAAGCCATTGATCGGAAAGGAAGGAAATTAACTGTTATTACCTGTTGATCCCTTAAACCCGGAAGGCGATCGGAAGAAGATGACCGGCGACGGTAGTGACAAATTAGCCAGCAAGCTCCAAACAAAAGTATCGAACGCCGGAGGAGAATCGGAGAAAGACAAAAACTCCTGCCGACCGCCTCCCAGACCCTTTTAGCGGTAAAGGTGGCCCCGGGCCATCTCGGCCGTCAAACTTTCGCCACGCGGCGCCCATCGAGACGTCCCCGACGCCTCGACTGGCGTGAGGATCACCTCATCCACGTGTCGTAAACCCAATCGCAGAGACGCTTCGTTTTTCTCTGCCCCCTTTTCAAATCATAATAATGACCACTAAGGCGGGAGTTCCGAAGCCGCCGCCGTCACTACTCGGTGGGTCCAAGGCCCATACTGATGGTCCGGAATATCGAAGGTGGTTCACCCTCCGAGCCGAGCCGGGCTGCCGCCTCAGACTCGAAGGCCGGGGGCAATTGTTACGACCTAAATATCGTAGGGGTCCCACCCGAATTCGCCCACATGATCCATGGACTCTCCGCTTCATGAAAGGGTCGCCACCCCGAAAATCCGGGTCAATATGGAGACGGGCGCGCCTTGCAGCGTTCCCCGACCCGGCCGAGGCGAACAACCACAGCCGCTCGACCCACCGGGGGTAGCGCGCTTGGGGACGCTTGGGTAGCTAAGCCGGGCCTACTGACAGGCACGAACGTATCCTTCCGTACCGGCGGACCATGGCCCATGACCGATCGGGGGGCGCGACCGGGTCGGAAAAACCCCGTTCGGAACGACCCGCCCGATTCCCACGAACCGCGGCGCCTAGAGTGATACAGCCCGACCTTTAGTTCGTCGCCAACGACAAACAACCTAGGATAAGGACACGACTGACACATACGTCACCCGACCGACTGACAAAGCGCCCCCTGGCGGCTGAGCCATCTGACAGTTAATGCTTTCGGCTCTGACATCCCGACAAAAGCACCCCTTGGCTGTTGCGCCGCCTGACAAAAGCAGGTCAGGAACTCCTGTTCCCGACGTCCTTGTCCGAAGCTTCCGCTGACAACCGAGCCAGCTCAGCACGCCTAGTCATCACCTGTCAGGTATAAATACCCCCTCTCCTCTTACGGAAGGGGGGTTGGAAACTTCTCTCTTAATCTCTCATTCACACACGAGAACAAAGGTCGTCCATATCTTTGTTCTCCCACTTATAGCTCGCCACGAGCGGTCGGCCCACCGTTAGTCCGACCGGCATGTCTAGCCCCCGTTTTAAGCCCTATTACTGACTTAGGCATCGGAGGGGCCAAGGGTTGAACCCCAACCCCGCCCTTCTGACGAGGTGTTCGTGTTGCAGGAAAGCTCGCCCCTAGGTCAACGCCAGCTTCAGCCTCCTGCCATCCAACCTGCCTCAGACACATCTGGCGAGATTCAACCCCGTGATCGCCAACGGCGACGGATCCAACCTCATCACCCCACTAATTACTTGTAAAACAGCCTACCTAAACCCCCTTCTCCATATAACCACCGTGCCCTTGGTTCCCCATAATACAAATTCATTGTACGCGAGTTCCACCTCGTAACACTACTCATCTCCTTCATTTCGAGCCCTAATCATTTGTTTCATTTGATTTTTGCTCATGGCACCGAAAACTGCGACTTCATGGTTCAAACCTTTGAGGCAACACTTGCCTTCCTCTGACATACGTCTGTTCAAAGTCTCTTTGCCTAAGGCTTCTCCATCCTCACCCTGCTCTCAGAGTCCTCGGTCCTTGTCTTCTTCCGAAGAGTTTCTTGGTATATCTGTCACGGATCATCCTCCTTCAGTATCTGAGTCTGAGCCCTCTCCTTCGCTTCCTGCAGAGCCATCTTCTCCATCTCCTTCAGCTCCCTCTTCGGATCCCCTCCTCTATAAATTGACTGCGCAAGTGATGGCTCTTGATCTGAAAGTCAATAACATGGATCAGAAAACACCTCTTCTGCTTGAGCTTTACTACAAGTCGTTTCAGTAGCACGGGTTCCCAGTTCCAGCCTCTCTCAAGGCTTTGTTCCCTCCTTTCGAGGATGTCACTCAGTCTGCTGATCCTCATCCTCTCGGTGATGCTCAAGCCTCTCCTGTTGAGGTCACCAAGCCTCCTCCTACTGATGTTCAGATCTCAGAGCCTGTTGATTCTCCTGTGGAGATCCCGGCTGCTGCTGGTGCATTGTCTTCAAAGCGGAAGACTCATGTATATCCTTCTAGTCGCTCTGCGAGACTGATGTTCCATTGCTCTGACTGCCTTTCGATCCTACTGTCATTCAGATGGACCGATGGAGCTCTGCCTTTACTCACCATAGGCCTCATTTTTGTTAGGGTTTGTGTGTCTGTCTTTGATTATGTTGTATCTTTTGGTATGGATGTTTAGTATTGGTGCTTATGGCACTTGTATTGATGTATTAGCACATTACTTTTGGATTTTGTATGATGATAATCATAGTTTTTGTTGTATGTGGAGTGGTCTGTCATTGTTTTTGCACTCCATGTATTTCTTATATATATAAGATATCACATTTTATCGTTTTACTCTCTGATGTGATCCATGTGTATACGTTGTGCATTTTTGTCTCTCTATGTTTTATTATATAAATGATGTTGTTGGATACAACGTGTGTTGAATTCAATGATCGATGACTTCGTGTTTGATGATAACAAACGACTGTGAACGTTCTAATGTGTGTTCTAAGTGTTTTCAGGAATGGTACACTTGTAAATCTTCAAAGTGATGACTAAATCAATTGATGGAGGAATTGCTATTCATATAGCAAATTGGAAGATGGAGAAATTGCTATTCATATAGCAACTTGGACTTGGTCAAAGAGATGGTGATTATAGCTACAAGAATTGGACCAAGTCAATTTGGAGATGATCTTATTCAAATCAATTTAAGATTGATTCATATCCCTATTGCCATTCTACTCATATTCCAATATGGAGAGATATGGAGTACCTCTTTCAAATCTATTTTTGATTGATTTAAATCAATTAAAGATTATATCAAATCTCATATCCTATTTGTATCCAAATTCAAATCACATTAGCATTGCAATGAGATCAAATAGAATCTCTCCAAATCTCCTACTCATATGTCCATTAGGATTTTTCCTTAACCCCAACTTCTCCATCCCCTCTCCTTTATAAACCAAGTAATCAAGGAGACTAGAAGTTATGGCCAACACACAAACCCTAGCCATAAAACTTGCGGCCAAAAATAAAACAAAAGAGAGGAAATCGGCCAACACTATATTGATAAAACCCTAGCATATAGCCTCAACCAATAGCCCTCCTCATCAAACATCTTGCCGCAAGTCCTATTGTTCATTATCAAGCCGCAAGCTTTAAGATCTACAAGATAAACTTCCATCTCCTAGCCGCAAGCCATAGCCAACCTAAAAGCTCCTTTGCGCAACAATCTTCATAGGCCAAAGCAATATATTTCCTCATCAACATAGCCAAGGCCAAAGTTTCATAGACATAGCCCTCTTCACCCTTGCGCAAAGAGCCAAGCTTCATCATCCTCCTTTCCAAGAGCCAAGCTTCATCTTCATCAAGCAAGCATCAAAGCCTACTGACGCATTCGAAACCTACACCTAGATTCCACTCGGCGGTGTCACGATCGCCAGGCGTGGTATGGCCACTAGGTGTCAATTCTGGGCTCTATCCGCAAACGGATGGTGTTAAATTATATTATAAAAGATATCGTATCCCACAGGGACGGTGACAGTGTAATTAAGATCTCATCTTATGTTTATATCTCGAAGTGAGATAGCTATCGGGTTGAGAGAATTGGTTTTTGGTATTGTTGTTGATTTAATAATAAAAAGGACTAGGGCGTTAGGGATCACCGCTAAGACCGTCGAGGATCGACTTTGGAATAGAATCCTTACATTACATTAGGGTTAGGGGATTAATCTCCCAATTCATACCACTCTCGTGGATTAGAATTGTGAGGTATTTCAGTCGCTCTCGTTGATGCAATAGCCGTAGCCGTCAACGTAGCGATATAGTTCGTCGGGGGATCCACTTAAGGCACGAGCCGGTCATGGTCATGAGCCTTGGTTGGATCCACCGATTTCCCTATTCGAATCCTAAGGATAGCCCTTAAGCACATCAATTCCAAAGACCGTGGGCATGATCTCAGTACGGGTTATCCTAGGGATTCGGTAGGATCGACCGAAATACTCCTCTATATTCCTAATTCAACATAAGGTTCCAGATCTACGTCTTCCCCCTAGGGTCATAGGGCTAACCCATCAACCCTAGAAAAGACTACTCACTCATGACGTTATTGACGAATGAAAACACAATTTTTAGGGAAGAAAACATCATAGCAAATTGATAGAAAATAGATTGAGAAACTTACAGCGAGTAATAGATCTCAAATAAAACCCCAGATTCCAAGAACGCGATAATAGCAAATAAACTTCCAATAAATTTCGATCCAATAATCTTCGAAAGTTAATCTAGATCTAACAAGTTTTTCACTCTAATCTCCTCTCCAAAATTTAATTTAAAAAACTTTGAAAAATGAATCGCTCTTAAACGCTGTCGCAGCTTCCCTCACTTCAGTCCCCCAAAACGCGCAACATCCGCTACAAATTCTTTCCAAAAATGGCCTTCAGCATCGTCGACCGAGTCAGCGACTCGGTCGAGCAGCGGCTTGCTTGATCGTCTACTCGGTCCGAGCAGGTGTACTGCTCGATCGAGCATGATAGTAAATCGTGCTCCTCCAAAATCATTACTCTGTCTGCACAGGCCGAGTCAGCTCTGCTCGATCAAGCATATAGCTGACTCGGTCGCTGAAGAAGTTGCTCGAGCCGTGCAGGAGATTCGTGAATGCTCGGTTCGAGCAAGCTGCGTATCTGCTCATTTCTTCAATTTGCATCTGCTCGACCGAGCAGCTGCTCTGCTCGGTCGAGTCACCTGGGAAACTCCTTGTTGTGGCTTCTGAGGCTTCTCCTCTCCTCTTGTTCTCTCCTCCACTCCTCCCATGGCTCCCAAAACTCGATGAACTCCTATAGAGCTTCGCCAATGAGCCCACGGGCATGTCAGATGTGTCCATACCCAGACCGGGTCCCAAATCGCTCCAAAATCCCTGAAAATTCATGAAACTCTACGAAACTCGAATATAACATCAGAAATGCGATATCATATGAAAATACGGAATTTGAATGCGAAAATGGCATGGAATGCGATGTCATAATGCAATGAAAAAAGGTGTAAAATATGGACACATCAAAATCCCCCAAGCTTACCTCTTACTCGTCCTCGAGGAAGATGAATACTAGGTACACCGGGAGAAAAACAAAAAGAAATAAAAAATAAAAATGAGAATAAAAGAGAATGGAAATGGATGGAGGGTGCTAAGGTTGTTCGGTCAGATCTCAGGCCTAAGCTGTATATCATGATGCTCTGAATAGTAAACATACATGCTAATGGCCCTTTCAAGCTTTACAAATCATATCTCCAACATGCAATACAGACAAAAGATAGGAATCTACTGAAATAATGCCATCAACTCATATCAATCTCATGCAGTCCATAGAGTTTAGTATAAAAGGAGTTGGCAATGCACTTTTCAATCACAGATATACATGGAGCATATGGGAATCACACAGCATGCAGTAGAGAATAGAAAGAATCTTGATATTCAGTTATTCATTTCGAATCATGGAAAATCTCCAAAAACTAAAGTGTGTCGTAAAGTTTAAGTATTATCAAATCTCCCTGTTATGCACCATCTCCACTCTAATGTTATACTCACTTATGTGATCAGTTGGTTCAACCACCCAAGCTTAGCTTGAGGCATCGCATCTAAGAATAGGATATGGATTTTTTTTGTCTTTTTCCCAGTAAATGTGATAGCTTCTAATGAAAGTATAGAAACGATTTTATGCCTTTATTTTCTTTCTTTTTCTTTTCTTTTTCACATATATATACACACATTTTTTTCTTTTCTTCTTTTTTTCATTTAGAAGCTATACTTTTTTCCATTTGAGATTTTTGGGAAGTGATGCGGTAAGGGTAGCTGTAGGGGTGGAACCAACTGATATGTAGAGAACTGTAAAGATATGTGGAGAAGGAAAATAATGAATCTCTCGTTTCACTCATAAGAGGTGCACAACAGCTTAATACGATAACACTGTTGGACATGGACGACATAAATACACCCATGAGGGGATGTATTAGGGTATACTAACCTCAGATGTCGTGTGCACGAAGGCGTGCGCGAAGGGAATCTTTTCTCGTGTGAAAAGGACCACTCGATAAGTGGAAAAAGCCACTCGATAAGTGGAAAAAGCCACTTTATAAGTGCAAAATGGCACTTGATAAGTGGATAAAGAAGAAGATAAATGAATGTGCTAATATAGGCTAATAAGCTTATATTTAGTTATTTCCTACAATAACTACCCCTAAAGCCTATAAATAGGACCCAAGGGTAAGGCATTCATTCACACTTTCCATGCCATAAGTTTGCATAAGGCATCCTTATGTTCTTCTTCTCCCTTCCATTAAAATCCTCTTCTAGTTAGAGATTTAGGTGGTGAAACTCTGCTTCGATCCTCTGTGACGAAGTATCGACCATTGTGGCGAATCCGAGGGCAAAGTTCAGAGACTACCGTGCCGCATACGCAAACGTAAGTCTCGACTTTATTTCGATCCTAACAACGCTGTTTTGACAGGATCCAACATTGGTATCAGAGCCATACGGATTCGCTCCGGTCAGACTGTCGCCCTGTCGAAACTATGAACGATTCGTTGTCTTTTTCACGAATGGGTATCCTACCATTATGGATATGGTAGGAACACTTCGTGATGGAGAGAACACAACGGTTGTTCTTTTCACGTTAGGGTCTCCTACCATTACGGATATGGCAGGAACTCTCCGTGACGGGAAGAACCGACCGTTCATATCGTCAAACTTGCTATCTTCATGGATGCTGAGTCACCATTCATAGGGAATGGGCACTCTCTTCATGTGGAGCGCGTAGTTTACGAACTTTTTGAAGTAAGTAATTTTTTTTTGGCACACGGCCATTGGAGGAAACTACTTTCTCGACGAACGGGTGCTTCACCTGAGAAGAAGATGGTGGTTATTCACATCGGGGAAGATGAATTTTGGTTCATTAAATCTATAGCCATATGGGCAATGGAGGCAATGCATCACCTCTCCCCATGCGGAGGGGGTTGGCTACAGCCAATAACGACGAAAACCACCACGACCACCCCGTCGAGGGGGAGGAATGCATGCGGCCACCCCATGCAAGGGTGAGGACCGGCCATGGCCAAAGGGCCATGGCCGGGCCATGGCCGGCCGGGCCATGGCCGGCCGGGCCATGGCCGGCCGGCCCCGACCGCGGCCAGGCCAGGGCCGGCCATGGCCGGCCACGGCCAGGACCAGGGAGCCCTGGCCGCGGCCATGGCCAGGCCTGGCCGAGGCCAAGCCAGGGCCAGGAGGCCCTGGCCGGCCTCGGCCAGTGGCCAGGGCCGGCCTGGCTGGCCTCGGCCAGTGGCCAGGGCCGGCCTGGCTGGCCCTGGCAGGGGCCAGGGCCGGCGCCCTGGCCTTTGCCAGGGCCTGGCCGGCCCTGGTAGGAGCCAGGGCCGGCCCTGGCCGGCCCTCGGCCAGGGCAGAGGCCCTGGCCGAGGGGCCAGGACCCCTGGCCGGCCAGGGCAGAGGCCCTGGCCGAGAGGCCATGGTCCCTGGCCGGCCAAGGCAGAGGCCCTGGCCGGCCAGTCTTATGCCCTTGGCCGGCGTTGGCCGGCCCCGGTCAGGGAAGAGGCCCTTGACCGAGGGAATGTGGCCATTGCCGAGCCTTGGTTGTCCAAATTTTTGGGGATGGAGCTTATGTGACCGAAAGGGGGGGCATGCATGGCAGTGGTTTGCATGGACAACCCCTACGGGTCCGACGGCAATTCTCTGCGGCAAATTCCCCTGAAGGAGGGAACGCTTGAATCCATACGGGAACCGGCGACGGTGGCTTGCAGAGAAATCCCACTCAAGGGGGATCCGGCCTTGGCACTGCTACGGCTCTACCCCGGCAAATGGCCAGGGATTGCCGAATATTTCGCTAGTATCATAAGGGTACTAAGTCGAAATATACAATTTTGAAAAATACGTTTTCATACGTTTTGAAACATACGTTTTTAAAAAACGCTTTTCCGCTGCAAAGTACTATAAGAGTACTAACATTTGATAAAGTGATGGGGAAATATTGAAAGTTACTCTAGATGGTGATTGGAAACGTAGTGACCTTTCCGATTCTAGAGTAACATTTTCAATATTTTTCGAAAGTAACTTATCAAATTGTAAATATCATTCCAAGTGGGAGTTGAAATTAGAACTATCCAAATGGGATATTCTATTCTCATTTCAAGTGGGAATTGTATTTATTTTAAGAATTTTCAATGCAATGTTTTTGATCAAACCTTCGGTTTTTGTGTCTTTTGCAGCATTTTAAAAGTAAAATGTCTTCCGCTTCAAAGAATATCGTCGCTGAGTTAAACAGAGGTGAAAAACTCAACGGCGATAATTACAAACTTTGGTCCATTAAGATACAATACGTTCTGGAGGAGCAAGAAGTGATCGAGACGCTAAAGAACGTGATGATTGAACCCGAGTTGGGCACTACGGCCCAACACAGACGAGACAAGGAAGCTTTTGATGCTTGGTCTCGGAAGAACAAGATAGCCAGCATTACGTTATTGTCCAATATGGCCGATGACATAATGCGCATCTTCCGAGAACATGACCTAGCCATGGACATATGGTCCAAGCTAGAGGAGAAGTTCGGTGACACATCGGTGTCCAAACTTCGCGCCTTAACTATAAGGTTCGATTCATATAAGAAACGTCCAGATCATTCCATGGGGAAACATCTGCGACATATAGCGAATCTTATCTCGGAGTTAAAGGACGCAGGTCATGTGCTCACTGATGAGCAACAAATCCAAGCAGTCATACGTTCCCTACCAAATGGGTGGGACCAAATGAAAATGCATCTCACTCACAATGAGAGCATCAAGACCTTCAACGATGTTTCCAAGCACCTCGAATTAGAGGAAGAGCGGCTTGCGGCTGCCAAGCCAAGTGCAGAAGTGCACATGGTTGCTAGTTCCTCACACGGGGAAAGAAAAGGAAAGATCGTTCGAAGTCTACCAATGAATGTAATAAGCAACCTGAGTCTACCAAGAAACCCAAACATAAGGATGGGCACAAGAAATGGCACAAGAAGAAAAACTTGAAGAGGATCAAGTGCTTAAAGTGCAACAAGCTCGGTCACTATGCTCGTTCGTGTACGAGTGGAGGCGACGATGTAACTTGTAAATATACTAGTTACATATGTGTTTCTAGTTCAATATTTCTTGTGGAATCTAATCCATTTTGGATAATTGATTCAGGTGCCACCGACCACATAGGAAGGGACAGACGGTTCTTCGTGGAGTATCACCGGATACCCCAAGGAACGAAGTGGATCTATGTAGGAAACACCACACGTGTTGAAGTGAAAGGCGTTGGGACTTGCAAGCTAGTCTTGGACAACGGCCGCACTCTCCTACTTCATGATGTTCTCTTCTCTCCAGATATTCGAAGGACTATAATATCTATGGTCGTGTTAATGGGTCTTGGCTATAACTGGTTTTTTCATGATTGTAATGTGGACTTAAGTTGTAATAATACTCTTATTGGTACTTGGTTTGTATTTAAAGGATTTATTGTAATGAGTACAATGTATGATTCCTCGTGTAATGAAAATTTCCTTATTGCAAATTCTAAGACTTATGAGTCGGATGTGATTTGTTGGCACACCAGTCTTGGTCATATTGGACCAACGCGTATGGATAGACTTGCCAAACGTGGCCTTCTATCCAATGTTTCAAAGGTTGAAATGTCGACCTCCGAACATTACCTAGTGGGGAAATCTTGTCGCAAGATGTTTGGAACCGGCACAAGGGCCGAGGTTCCATTACAGCTTATCCATTCGGACATATGTGGTCCGATGAATGTCAAGACAAGACACGAGAAGTCCTATTTCATCATTTTTATTGATGATTTCACCCGATTCGGACATATCTATTTGATATCCCACAAAAGTGAAGCATTGGCTTGCTTTAAAAACTATATAAGTTTAGTGGAGAATCAATTAGATCGCAAGATTAAGGTCTTGCGAACCGATAGGGGCGGTGAATATCAATCAACAAGTTTTAAGGAACTTTGTGATGAAAAAGGCATAGTACATCAGGTAACTATGCCTTATACTCCTCAACAAAACGGTGTTGCAGAAAGGAGAAATAGGACTTTAATGGAAATGGTCCATTCAATGATGGCGCAAGCTAACTTGCCAATCACCTTTTGGGGTGATGCATTATTGACGGCCACTTTCATTTTAAACCGCGTACCCTCGAAATCAGTTAGCTCCACTCCTTATGAGTTGTGGAACCAAAGGTCTCCTAACTTAAACATTTTGAAACCTTGGGGTTGTGCATCCTACGCACATATTTCCTCCCATAAGTATGGCAAACTTGGGCCAAGGGGAAGGAAATGTATCTTTATACGATACGCAGAAAACTCCAAAGGTTATGTTTTTGTTAGTCAGGAAGACAATGGTGGGCTAATTGAGTTTGAGTCGAGGGATGTCACTTTCTTGGAAAACGAGTTTCCAAGACAGTGCGAGATAAGTCAGGACTTATCTCTATTTGAGATTTATGATCAAGAAGGATTACCTCATTCGAGTGGGAGAATTCTTGGTGAAAACGAAAATACGTTTCTACCTTCACCAATGGATTATACGAATGACGATTATCCTATTCCATACGGGAATAATGATCCAAGTGCGAGCAATTCTAACGACATTCTAAGTGGGAGTGATATTTATAATTTATCTAAATTCGAGTCAATAAGGACTTGAAGAATCTCAAATACGACGTAGTAGTCGTACAAGGTTGGCTCCTCTAAGATTTGAGGATGAATTTCCGCAAAACTTTATGACTTTACTACAAGAAGATGACGAGCCTGCTACTTTCAAACAGGCCGTATCTTGTCATGCTAAAGACAAATGGATGGAAGCGATGCAAGATGAGTTAGAATCCATGAAAGTTAACCAAGTCTGGGACTTAGTTGACTTACCCAGAGGACATAGAGCTATTGGGAACAAATGGGTTCTCAAGATCAAGCATAAGGCTGATGGCTCTATTGACAGATATAAAGCTCGCCTTGTCGCGAAAGTTTTTACGCAACAGGAAGGGATAGACTACGAAGAGACCTTCTCACCTGTTGTTCGTTTTACCTCGATTCGCATGATTCTGGCTATGGTAGCTTGCTTAGACCTCGAATTACATCAAATGGATGTAAAGACTGTCTTTCTCAATGGAGAATTGGACGAGGAGATCTATATGGAACAACCAACAGGGTTTGTAAAAGAAGGAAAGGAACTTAAGGTTTGTAAACTTCTTAAATCCATATATGGTCTTAAACAATCCTCGAGGCAATGGTATATACGATTTCAAGAAGTTGTCTTATCAAATGGTTTTACCATGCTTGATGAAGATAACTGCGTATATATCAAGAGGATTAAAAGCAAGTATGTTATCATGTCTCTATATGTAGATGACATTTTAATAGCCGGAAATGACAAGGGCTTTGTGATGGATATCAAGGCTTGGCTTTCATCAGTTTTTGAGATGAAAGACATGGGAGAAGCCGCATATATCCTTGGAGTTAAGATTTCAAGGAATCGTTCGAAGAAACTTCTTTCTCTTTCACAGGAGACTTATATAAAGAAGGTTCTAGAACGATTTAATATGCAGGACTGCAAGTCCATTGATACTCCTATAAGCAAAAGCGATAATTTATGTCTGAAATCATGTCCTAAGAACCAAAAGGAGAAAGAGATTATGGAAAAAGTTCCATATTCCAGTGCAGTTGGTAGTCTTATGTACGATATGATGTGTACAAGACCAGACATCTGTTTTGCCGTTGGAATGGTAAGTCGTTACCAATCCAACCCAGGGCAAGTACACTGGAAAGCGATTAAGAGGATAATGCGGTATCTCAAAGGAACTGCAGACTTTGCTTTATGCTATCAAGGACATGCCTTGAGGCTCGAAGGCTACACTGATGCTGATTGGGCGGGTGATCTCGATGAGCGACGATCGACCTTAGGATATGTTTTCCTACTCGGATTTGGTGCAATATCCTGGAGTAGCAAGAAACAATCCTGCATCACACTTTCAACTATGGAAGCCGAGTTTGTAGCATTTAGCATGGCAGTCCAAGAGGCTGTTTGGCTTAGGAAGTTCTTAGACAGGCTAATTGATGCAAGTGACTCAAGTGCTGTACCTATACACAGCGATAGTCAAGCATCTATAGCCTATGTCAAAGATCCTAAATTCCATTGTAAGACCAAACACATTGATATCCGCTACAAATTTGTAAAAGACTATGATAAGACCAAGAAGGTGGACATAAGGTACATATCAATGCATGAGATGATAGCGGATCCGCTTACGAAGGCGATCCCCAGAGATGTGTTTTACACACACTTATCATCCCAAGGATTGCGTAAGAGCTGAGTTGTACCAATGTAAATTCCCATGTCTGTAAATGATCAAATTTAATAAAAGAATAATGTTCTTTTCAACATTGCATATGAATTTCTTAAGAAATGTTTGCGTACATTTTTGAAATCTCAGCTGAATTTTAGTATGTCGGACAGATTAAGGTTGGCTCTCTCACATGAGCAACCGCCTTTATTTTATCAGACGGGTAAAATAAAGATGAGACCTGTTTAAAGTCAAAATCGTCAGCCGAACGATTTAGAGTCATGACTTAAACAAAATAGTCGTATGAAAGGTCTGCATCATATGGATGCTTTCAAAAGATCTAAGAGGATTTTGAAATCATATCTGTCTTATGCGGGATGTGAGTCCAGAAGATTATTTGAGTAGTAAAAGGGACTCAAAGTCAGACATTGTGGTGTCTGGTTATCATCCTTACAACATCATTAAGACATACGCTCCCTGGGAAAGGAGTGATGTTGTAATACGTATTCATACTACGTATGCATTTTGACCATTGGGTTAGAATAGTAATTGTGTTTACTATTATGTGAGACCCAAAGACCACATTGGTCTTAACTCGTTACCCTTATGGACTCTAATTGGTTCCTTAAGATTTGACTGGGTGATTGCTATCTTAGCATGTTGCTTATGGACTATGGTTAATTCGGTCCGGCGGGGCATGTTAGAAAAGCAAGTTAAGTCAAGATCAAAAGGATCGCAAGAAGAGGAAGATTAATTTCATATTCACATTTGGACTTTAGAGATTCAAAGCTGGCCAGCCAATTGTAATCCAGATGGGATTCAATTGTTGAATATAAAGTATAAGAAATGTGAAGAAATAATCTAGGGTAAAGCATGCGTTGATCTACTCAACTTTGCACCTCGAGGAGTGTTATGTATCTCTAACAAGTGCACAACAGGGGACTCTATGCGCATGACGGTCACACGGCCTATTTCTCGGTATGATAAACAGAAGAGTTAGAGGAAAATAAGTTTCCTTACAATCCCCTCAAGTGTGAGTGGGAGATGTTGGATATGGACGACATAAATACACCCATGAGGGGATGTATGAGGGTATACTGACCTCAGATGTCGCGTGCACGAAGGCGTGCGTGAAGGGAATCTTTTCTCGTGTGAAAAGGACCACTCGATAAGTGGAAAAAGCCACTCGATAAGATGAAAAAGCCACTTTATAAGTGCAAAATGGCACTTGATAAGTGGATAAAGAAGAAGATAAATGAATGTGCTAATATAGGCTAATAAGCTTAATTTAGTTATTTCCTACAATAACTACCCCTAAAGCCTATAAATAGGACCCAAGGGTAAGGCATTCATTCACACTTTTCATGCCATAAGTTTGCATAAGGCATCCTTATGTTCTTCTTCTCCCTTCCATTAAAATCCTCTTCTAGTTAGAGATTTAGGCGGTGAAACTCTGCTTCGATCCTCCGTGACGAAGTATCGACCGTTGTGGCGAATCCGAGGGCAAAGTTCAGAGACTACCGTGCCGTATACACAAACGTAAGTCTCTACTTTATTTCGATCCTAACAACGCTGTTTTGACAGGATCCAACAAACACTCTAACTAAACTCATAACTAGCATGGGTATTTTCATTTATCTAGATGAATACTGAAAAAACTTGCAGTAATAGGCATAATGACATCAAACATGCAAACAGAAGTGAATAACATATAAAGCAGATGCTCCAAGTGTTCTAGTGATGCGTGAACTTAGGTGCATTACCCAACATAGTGCATACTAGATACTAATGCATACATTTGATTTTCAATTCATTTCAGGCATTAAATCAGATAGATCGGCAAAAGAATATGCACGCATATAGAAAGTAAAACTAAAACTACCCTAATAGTATGTCATTAGTAGTAAGCATCGTGAGTAACTACTAAGGCTACGAAAAGTATCATCATGAAGAACATCCTTAGCATAAAAATAAAAAAGGCGGAGAAAATAGCAAAAATGAAGAGAGGGATGCATGCATGGCAAAAGGCAGAAAATATGATGCAAAATGGGAAAAAGGATAAAAAAGTGAAAAAGAGGCGGAAAAGTAAACTAAAAAGCTGAAAAAGGGATGAAAATGTAAAAGAAAAATGAAAAATAAAGCAGTAGCACTCATCCCCTAAGCTAAACCCAGTAGTGTCCTTACTGCTGAAAAAACACTGGTAGGCGGGAGATGATGCTAAATAGGGTGGGTGGGTGGGGTAATATAAAAAATAAAAAATGTGCAAGAAGGAAGTAAAAACATGACATAATGCAGAGATGAAGAAAAATGATGCATGTATGCGCCCTCCCCCAAGCTATCTAAGATCAGGGCCCCGAATAGACAGATGGGCACAGTAAAATATGAGGGAGGCAAAGATGGGTAGAGACAACATCAAGCAGAGGCACCACCCTCTGGGGGTGGTAATGGATCCCTCTGCTGTGGACCAGGTGATGTGGGTGGATTTGGCTGGAACTCAGTAGGTGGGTGGATCCGACTCAGATGTGGAAAAAGTAGGCTCTGCAGAAGCCTGGGAATGTGGAGAACTGAGTGGTGCAAGGGTAGTCACAGTGGCTGGCCGGGGTGGTAGGGCATGAGTAAGGATCACGGGTGGTGGGCCACGTGTCCGAAGTAAGTCAATAATGGAGGCCATGTCCGCCTTGACTCTCACGTGATGTGTCGCCGTCGAGCGTACGAAGGCATCAAAATATCGTCGAAGGCGAGAAGTCGACTCCTCCAACACTGCCAGACGACTGTCAATGGAACGGGAGTTGAGTGGAGGGCGAGAAATGTGGTCGGGAGACACCATTCTCGTAAATCGGTCCCGTGCAGAGGATACACGGTGCCTGGGTTGGAAAGTGGGAGAGGGTGAGCTCGACGGGATCTCAGTAAAGGAGGGAGCAGTCGTCGACACAGAAGTGCAGACAGACGTCGAGACGCTCTCGGTAAGGACAACTGAGCAGGCAACGAAGATGTGCCGGTGAGGGGAATGTGGGATCCTAAAGAAATAGGCAGTGAAGCTATCAGGTCCCAAAGTGGCAGAAGAGTGGAGGCTGGGTCGTGCTCAGGAAAGTCAAGATCTGTAAGATCGGGAGCAGACTGCTTATCGGTGCCCTCCGGCATGGGTATGGTAGGGACAGAGGTATGAGTCACGGGGAAAGAAGTGGAGACAATCCCCAAGGACTCGACAGTGGCAGAATCGGTAGATACAGAGGTGGTAGAAGAAATGGCTCTCGTTGGTGGTGGGTGTACGGGTGGTGATGGAAGGCCGGTGATAAGGGCTGCTATGTCATGCTCCTCGTACTCGGGGGAACATGGCACTCGGTCATCGGCGTCAGCCTAGACAGGAGCACCAGGGGGCTCGAGTATGTGGAGCACAGGGAGTGGGTTGACCCTGTCGATCATCCAGCTCAGCTGGACAGAAGCTATGTGGGTGAGGTGTGTGGCGGAAAGTACCATGTGTGGCGTGTGGTGAGTGCCGACAAGATATGTCCAGTGACAAGCTCCGTAGGGCCTGAGGATGTGCATATGCTCTACCACACCAAGAGTCAAGCGTGTGGGGGCCTGGAGGGGTCACTAGATCGTTAGGAAGATGCAAACCTAGCATGTGTGCAAAGATCGTGAAGAATCCATCGCAGCAGATATCGGTCAAGTGGTATGCGTGGGTAGTCTGAATGAGGTGATGACACAGCCAGTGGGTTGCGTCAGAAAGTACGAAGGGGCAGAGGGAGTCGTCTGGGTGGAAGCACAGTGGTCGGGTCATCCCCATAAGATGGGATAGCTCGGGAAGGGACATGGTCCCGACCTCTGGCCTACAGAAGATGGTCGTGGCGAGGTGCCTCTGCGCATAGCGAAGACAGGGGTGCACGATGCACGATGCCTTCGCCCGGCTTGGGCGGTAGTGGTCCAGACCTGAAATACGCTGCCAGAAAGCTGGAGCATCGAAAGGGCTAAAGTTGTAGTCTGGCGAGAAGGCGGTGCAAGGGTCTGGGATGGCGGGGAAATGGAAGTGCGCATGGATCATCTTGTAAGTGATCGTGCAGTCGTGGTCCAGAGGGTGGAAAGTGATGCCATCGCCCGCCGGTGTGCAGGCGATGGAGCTCAGGGCCTCTAGTGTGAGCCGTGTGTATGTAGGGGCATGGACACCGAGTAGACGATCGAAGCTGATCGCGTGGTACATGTGATGGACTCCCTGAAGCAGTCCAAGTGAAGAGAGGGTGGGGACGTCAATGAAGAGGGTGGGGACGAGATGACGCTGCGAGATTCTCACGAAGCGCTCGCGATGATCGTCATACTGGAAGGTGATCCAGTAAGTCTGCACATGTGGCGGCATAGTCTCGGTGGCAGTGGCATGGTGTGAGGTGATGGGTGTAGTAGTGGTGGGGATAGTGGTGGGGATGGTAGTGGTAGTGGTAGTGATGGCGGTGGTGGTGACAAGTGCTGAGTAGTGGGGATGGTAGTGGTAGTGATAGGTGCGGTGGGGATGGTTGTGGTAGTGGTGAGGCAAGTGCGACGTGTGGGTCGGAAAGAGGAGCACCAGGAGTCGGCCTCTTCCCACGATTGGGAGGGGTGGTGGCTCCTCGAGTGCGGACCGTCGTGGAGATGGAAATATGATGCGTCTGTATAAAAATAAATAGAGGAAAGAGTGTACCGACTGAGTGAGTGATGCGAAAATCTCCCCTACGCTAATCTCGGTAGTGGGTGCTGACGTAGGCAAAGAGTGCCTGAAATAGAAACAATAAAAACGTCAGAAAAAGAGATTGAAAATAGGAAAAATGCTGAATTGGGCTTGTTCGACCGAGCAGCTCTACTGCTCGGTTCCGAGCCATGCTGCTCGGTCAGAAATTCTGACCGATCACCGTTGTTGCTCGATCATCTGTATGATTTGTCGAGAGGGGATGGCTGCTCGTTCGAGCACTGTGAGTGCTCGAACGAGCAAAGGGTGCAGTCTTAGGGCACCGATGAAAGAGCGGTTGGGGGGGTTTTGTGCGATGCGATGAGATAGGGGGAAGGATAGATGGGGATAGGGTGGGGGTTTTTGATGTGAGCGGCACCGTCGGCGGCGGTGGCGCCATCGGCAGCCGTCGTCGAATAGAAAAGAGGGGAGGGGGAAGGGGAGAGAGAGAGAGAGAGAGAGAGAGAGAGAGAGAGAGAGGCGGAGAGATAGAGAGAGGGTGGGTGACTGACCGGAGGTGAAGCAACCGGACAGGTGGTGCAGGCGGTGGCGTGGAGGAGGACGTCGGCGATTAGGGGGGGTCGCGAGTAGGGGATGAGGGAGAGTGCTCGGGTAGCTTAAGGTAAAAAAATTTAGAGCTTAGGTTAAAAAAGTGAAACGAGTTGGGTTAAAACCCAACTTGTTTGGAAGTTGGGCCCACAAAAGTAGGGTAGATCGACTTGTTTGGAAGTCAAAAGTAGGTTAAAAACCCAACTTGTTTGGAAGTGGGGATCGAGCAGCAAAGATGCTCGGTCGAGTCGGACACGCTGTAAAAATAAGTTGAAATTGAGTTATAGGAGACTCCCTCGTATGCTCGATCGAGCAGTGTGCTGCTCAGGCGCAGATCATCACTCGGACCGGGCATGCTCTGCTCGTCCACGTAGACAGAACATCATTTTCTCCAAATATTCGAGAGCCTGCGCTGCTCGACCGAGCAGTCGGCTGCTCGGTCGAGTCGTTGTCTGCTCGGACCGAGCAAATGCTGCTCGGGCTGTGTAGACAGAGTGATGATTTTGCTCTTTATCCTCATCTTTGCGCTGCTCGACCAAGCAGTATATCTACTCGATCGAGTCACCTGTGTCTTCTTTTTGCTCCTTTTTCTTTCGTTTTCTCTTCAAATCTGTTGCTCTCCTTAAGCTTCCTTCCATTTGAAATGTCGATTTGCATGCCCCCTCATGTCCAACTTGTAAAGAGGAATAACTCATCAAATTTTTTTGGTTTTGTAGTTTTACGAGAGATAAAAATGTTTTTGTTTGGTTTTCTCAAATAAATGAAGTAAAAATAAGAAATTGAAAATGATAGTCTAGGATACTAGAGATTGGGTTTGCCTCCCAATAAGCGCTCGTTTTTAGTCATGAGCTCGACTCCTTTTGATTCATCAATAGTCGTTTGATACGCGTGAAATTCGCACGTCGTTCTTTCCAATAGTGCAATCTGGTGGTGTTTGGTATCTGCATACTTCAAGCTTCTCCCTTGCGTAGCCCATTGATCGCTCCGTATTTTACACCTTTTTTCTGCATGTTTGCATGCCATTTAGATCGCTCAAATCGTGTTTTTCACGTTTATTCGACAATATTGCGATGCTTTTCACGATTTGTTGTTTTTGTCGTATTTTAGGAGATTTGGAGCGATTTGGAGTTATTCTGAGATGCACCCACTCCGGAGTGTCACCCACGACTCTCTTGAGGGGTATTCTACGATTGGAGAGGAGTGGAAAAAGAAAGAACGTCGTAGGAGCGACGAGGAGGCAAAAATGCGAAGAATGGGCATTTTCAGCATGCCACTCGGCCGAGTGAAGGAGTCACTCGGCCGAGCATAGACAGCCCGCTCGGCCGGCCAGATCAGACACGCAACAGAGCTAATATCAGCGTGCACTCGGCCGAGCATCGCCAGACCACTCGGCCGAGCACCGAGTCACCCCTCGCCCGAGTGGAGCCAAGACGACGGCAACCAAAAACATCCAACTCTCTGGAATCCGTCAGTCAGCCCCAAAGACCACCTCGGCCGAGTGACGAACGACTGTCTGCCCGAATGAAGAACGCCCACTGGCCGAGTGAAGAAAATTCACTCGACCGAGTGACTCCCAAGGAGACGACCCCCAAGACCCCCAACTCTCTGGAATTCGTTAGGGTCTCTCACTCAGCCGAGTGACATTTGTCACTCGGCCGAGTGAGCCGCGCTGCCTGTAGCGTAAACTGCGATCTTGAGGCTGCGCAGGGGCATTTTCGTCAGGATTTTTTGGGCGATTTTAGGGGGTATTTAACCCCAGTTTTTAACCTAGTTTAGAGAGCTTTTTCAGAACTTTTTGCAGCCTTTTTTAGATTACTTTTTAGAAATTAGATTTAGCTTTTTGGGAGGAGAGAAAAGGTATTAATTTGTTGGATGCTCTTTTGTTCTTCATTGGTTTGTCTCTCTCCCTATCAAAAACTCCATTTTTATTGAAATATTGAATATTGCTATGAATTCTATTGATTTTATTTGTGAATTTCTATTGAATTTGATTATGAATTATGAGTAGTTTCATCGTCTTAGGGCATAGGGATGAACCCTACGAGCCCAATTTCAATTTTGTGATGAATTGGTGAAATAATTGCTAGGATTGATTAGGGTTAGTTTGGGATTGATATAATACGAATAGCTAGGGATTCATACCGATTGGGATTTGTAAGAGATTGGATCCCAACTCCATAGGAAGCCCTAGAAATTCGAATTGGGTTGCAATTGAATTTCTCCGGAATCGGTTTGCAAGAGATTGGACCGAAACTAGGGTTTTTGATTGTAATTCTATACCAATACCCGTTTGCAAGAGATTGGACAGGTAGGAACTATCCCAACCTAGGTCGTAGCTCGAGTTTGCACGAGAGTGGGCTCGAGATACGATTGAACGATGATGTTGTTCTTCACGCTAGTTTGCCTAGGTTTGGGTTTGCAAGAGATTGGACCCTACCCTAGGTTTGCTATAGACCGGCAATAGCGCGAGAGCGTGAGCTTGGTTCTACATTTAGTTGCAACTAGTTCACCCGAATTTCAAGTCTAGCAATTGTGAAACCTACGAATCACAATGATGAGATACGGCAAGTAGCTGGGATTCCCTATCCCTAGGCGTCCTTATTAATTTGTTATTTCTCTTATACAATTGAACGACTGTGACCGCATTACTGCAAATATTTCTCGACCATTCTTATAGCCAGGTGGACTGAAGAAGACACTGTCATTAGGCCTCCCTGTGTTCGATACCCGCTCGTCGCTACACCGTGCGCTTGCGATAAGACTACAGAGTCGTCGTCCCGGGACGTGTATCTGGGGTGCGATCAAGTTTTTTGGCGCTGTTGCCGGGGAAGGCATTTTTGATGGAGTTCGATTTGGATCACCTGGTTATTTTTTCAATTTATTTATTTATTTCTTCATTCTTTTCTAACTCTGTTTTCGTCCCTATTTTGCAAGCTCTCCCGAACTTTTCCACAAGATCTTAATAGGTTAAACGGGGGAAGCAATTCCAATGACTGGGTCTAGCCAGGGAGATGATGAATCTTTTGCGGAGCTCCTTAAGGAACTGATTGATGAGGTCCACGCTACTGGAGCTTTTGCTATTAATATCGAGGTCCCCGTCGAACAATTGTTTGCTAGCTTTGTGATGGATCAAATCACCCCGGATGGGACTATTGGGGGCGATATCATAGTTGATGTGAGGGACGACAAGCTATATTTTGAAGGCGATAGAACATGCATCGAAGAGTACTACACTCCCGAGGAATACTTCGAGCAAACCGACATTCAGGGAGTTACACTCTACAACCCCCACTCTTGCAATTATGAATCTGCTGACGCATTTCTCGATCTCAGGAATGAACCAGAGCAAGGCGGTGGTCCTATCGATGCTAGCGCAGAATCGAAGAGCGTCTATTCCGATACACCGTCCTCACTAGGAAGCGAATCTGAGCCTCCACTCGAGAGTGAGCTAAACTCAGATGTTGAAGGAGAAGCCACACTCATGCAAGCTGATGAAGTAGATGGTACGGCACCTCTTGAGGTAGAGCTTAAACAATTGCCGCCGAATCTAAGGTATGCCTTCTTGGGTAATAAATTAACCTTTCCGGTGATAGTTAACTCCCACCTCACTCATGATCAACTTGAGAGACTCCTAGACGTTCTTAGGAGCCACAAAGATGTCCTTGGCTACACCATCTCTGATCTAAAGGGGATAAGCCCTAGGCTTTGCACATACAGAATCCATTTGGAAAATACTGACGCCACCTCCATAGAGCCTCAAAGGCGGTTGAATCCAAACATGAAAGAGGTGGTTAAAAAGGAAATCCTAAAATTGCTCGAGGCCAGTATTATTTACCATATCTCTGACAGTAGGTGGGTTAGCCCCGTTCACGTCGTCCCCAAGAAAGGGGGGATGACCGTTATAAAAAACGGTAAAGGAGAGCCCATTTCTACACGCACTGTCACGGGATGGCGGATGTGCATTGATTATAGGAAACTAAATAAAGCCACCCGAAAAGACCATTACCCATTACCCTTCATTGATCAAATGCTTGAACGCCTAGCTAAACATAAATACTTTTATTATTTGGATGGGTATTCGGGGTTTTTCCAAATCCCTTTGCATGAAGATGACCAAGAGAAGACTACTTTTACTTGTCCCTATGGTACCTATGCCTACCTAGAATGCCCTTTGGTCTGTGTAATGCTCCTGCCACCTTTCAGAGATGCATGACATCCATTTTCTCCGATTATATTGAAAATATTATGGAAGTCTTCATGGATGACTTCTCTGTTTATGGAAGTGAGTTTGATTCTTGTTTGGCTAACCTTACTAAAGTCCTTAAAAGATGCCAACAAAATAATCTTACTCTAAATTGGGAGAAGTGTCACTTCATGGTCACGGAAGGTATAGTTCTTGGGCACCTTGTCTCCTCAAGAGGGATTGAGGTTGATAAGGCGAAGATTGAGGTAATCGAGAAACTCCCTCCTCCTATTAATGTCAAGGGCATTAGAGGCTTTCTTGGTCATGCGGGATTTTACCGCCGCTTTATCAAGGATTTCGCCTTAATTGCCCGGCCTCTTACTTCCTTGCTTGCTAAAGATGCTCCGTTTGTTTTTTAAGGTGAGTGCTTGCAAGCCTTCAATACATTGAAGGAAGCATTAATTTCTGCGCCCATCATACAACCACCGGATTGGAGCCTTCCCTTTGAGCTCATGTGTGATGCAAGTGACCAAGCCATTGGGGCGGTATTGGGGCAAATGAAAGATAGAAAGCTTCATGCAATATTCTATGCAAGCAAAACGTTGGATGACGCACAGAAAAATAACACAACTATGGAGAAAGAGCTTCTAGCGGTCGTGTATTCCATTAAAAAGTTCCGCTCATATCTCCTTGGATCCAAGGTAATTATCCACACCGACCATGCGGCATTGAAGTATCTCCTAAACAAGAAAGAGGCCAAACCTAGGTTGATAAGGTGGATACTCCTATTGCAAGAGTTTGACTTGGAAATCAGAGATAAGAAGGGTACGGACAACGTTGTGGCGGATCATTTATCTAGGCTTATTCGCGACAAGGAGGACGAAAGCTTGCCCATCGATGACTCCTTTGTTGATGAGAGGCTATACGCCATAAGGCCCGGGGAAGTTCCTTGGTATGCGGACTATGTCAATTACTTGGCTTGTGGGATTAAACCATGCGGGATGCCCACACAGCAAAAGAGGAGATTTATGCATGAGGTCCGTAGCTATTTCTGGGAAGATACGTATCTCTTTAAGATATGCAAGGATGGGGTTATCCGGAGATGTATTTCTAAGGAGGAGGCCACCTCCATCATCTTGCATTGCCATGATATGCCATGCGGTGGACATCACGCCGCTTCTAAGACTACCGCTAAGATATTGCAGAGTGGATTCTTTTGGCCAACTATGTTCAGAGACACGCACGACTTCGTCAAGGCGTGCGATAGATGCCAACGGACCGGGAATATTTCCAAACGAAATGAGATGCCAATGAAACCCATTCTAGAGATTGAGCTCTTTGATTGTTGGGTAGTTGACTTCATGGGACCATTTCTGTCAAGCAAGGGTAACAAGTATATCTTATTGGCCGTGGACTACGTCTCCAAATGGGTAGAAGCCACCGCCACCCCTACCAATGATGCGAGGGTTGTCTCTAAGTTTTTCAAGCAGAATACTTTTCCACACTTTGGGGTACCCCATACTTTGATAAGCGACGGGGGAAGTCACTTTATAGAAAACAAATTTGAAGCCATGTTGAAAAAGTACGGGGTAAACCATAGGATTGGCATGGCCTACCACCCTCAAACGAGCGGACAAGTGGAGGTTTCAAATAGAGAAATCAAGCAAATTCTTGAAAAGACTGTAGATCGATCTAGAAAAGATTGGTCCATGAAGTTAAACGATGCTCTATGGGCATATCGTACGGCCTTTCGCACTCCGATTGGCACTACACCGTTCCGACTTGTTTATGGGAAAGCTTGTCACCTACTGGTAGAGTTGGAGCACCGCGCGTATTGGGCCATCAAGACCCTCAATTATGACTATAAGAGTGCGGAGGTGAGACGACTCCTTGACATCAACGAGCTTGACGAAATTAGAAGAGATGCCTACGAGAGCTCAAGAATTTACAAAGAAAGGACCAAGATTCTCCACGACGCACGCATAACTGTCACGGACTTCAAGGTCGGAGACAAAGTCTTGCTATATAATTCCCGACTCCGACTATTCCTCGGGAAGTTGAGGTCACGGTGGTCCGGACCTTTCACCATCAAGCACATACAACCGGGAGGAGCATTTGAATTGGTAGGGAAAGACGGAGCCACTTTTAAGGTGAATGGGCAACGACTAAAGAATTATTCCGAAGGAGTCCCTATGGGCGAGGTAAATAGAATATATCTACTCAAGGGACGGTCGGATGAACTTTCATACCTCCTTGATGAGGTCATTGAAGAGGCCATCCCCCACTCCATCGACGCACTCCATGATGACGGCTTCGAAGAAGGCCTAGATTTGGCCTAGGAAGAGAAGATGGAGCACTCCCCCGATATCTCCATGGTGATTGATGATGGCGACGCTGATGTCAAAAGAATACGGGAGCTCTGCAAGCTCTCGAAGTTGAGGACTCCGAAGAAAGCTCCACCGATACGACGATCGGTGTCACAAGCAAAGTCGAAGACCGGAACAAGCTCTAGCTTGGGGGAGCCACCCCCCAACATTACCCGTGACGAAGAGGTGCTGAGGAAGACCACACACCACCATGATCCAAATCCGAGCGGTCTTCCCAACAAATTCAACGGGTGCATCTCATATGCAACCAACATCCCGCGCTAAATTGAAAATTTAAAGGGGTCGAGCTCAAGACCTTAAACGAGCGCTTGTCGGGAGGCAACCCGATGGTTATTGCATTATTTCTATTTTATTTTTTATCTTTGTTTTAGACTTTATTAGTGTTTTTGAGTCGTTTGCCCGAAAAATTGTGACAACGGGTCCTATTTTCTTTGACAGGAGAAGGAGGAAAGGATATCTATCATATAAAGGATGACCGAGGCGAAGAAGAGCGCTCCAAGAATGCGCTCGAAGCTTAGGAGGAGGAAGAACCCACCTGGAGGAAGAAAAACAGAGAGTAGAGCCAAAACAGAGCCCCGAAGCAGGAAACAGAGCCTCACTCAGCCGAGTACCATAGTCACACGGCCGAGCAAAGAAAGCCGTCCGCCCGAGTGGCGCACCAACGAGGGAAGTCTGCTGTACCCAACTCTCTGTCTTTTTTGTGATTTCAGTATAAACTGCCACTCGGCCGAGTATATTTCTTCACTCGGCCGAGTGAAACTGATACCCTCCTAGGGCGAAAATTGCCGACTAGCTTGTGTCACTCGGCCGAATGGACTTTATCCACTCGGCCGAGGGTGGCAAATCCACTCGGCCGAGTCGTATGCGACGGGAGAAATTTAAATTTTTTTTTACGTTACGTCACTCGACCGAGTTACTTAGTCACTCGGCCGAGTCGTAACTTCCCTTATATAAGACGCTGCGGGCTCGGCGCTATTTTCGAAACGCCCAAAATCATAATTCTCACCCGAGCCCGCGACCCTTCAGCTTCCCTCGCCCGCGACACAGCTTCCCTTTCCCGATTCAAGCCACAGTCGGCCCCGATCACCGACCCACCGCCGGTGACCGCTCCGACGACCACCCCCCACCGTCGGCGACCTCCCTCACCACCGGCCGACCGCCGGTAACCCCTATTTCGCGTAAAATCTCTTTTTCTCCCCATTTTTGACGATCCGAGTACCCGTTCAGCCCCTAACTCAAATCGACTTCTTTACTTATCTGTTATACCACATCTCCCCCATGTATTTTGAATTTTATACGCTGATATCATTGTTTGATGTGCAGGCTATCTTGGGGGAGCTTAGGGGAGCTTTCGGACGCGCTATTGGCTTCGTGGAGGCGGCGTCTTCACACTTATCCGCTGTTTTGCTCTCGCGGCGTGTTGAGGTACCTTCGTTCCATCTTTTTAGCACGCCGCATTTTCATTAGTTGGGTGAGCACTCAGGGCACACATGCTGCCCCGTACACGGCCACGCACTCGGGGAGCTTCCGCCAAGCGGAAGCGGACGTATGAGCCCGGCCCCTCCAATGCTAGGGAGGACTCCCCTCCACCTTCACCACCTCACCCCACACAGCCATTACCAGCCGACCCCATCCACCCGCAGCCACTTCCAGTCGATCCCGTTCACGCACAGCCACCACTGGCTCCAGCCGTCGGGCCGATGGGCATCACGTTCAGAGACGACGCACAGCGCGTCCGATTTGAGCGTATCGCCCAGTGCCCGATAGTACCCTCCAGGTTCGCTCATTTAGCAGACCTAGACCGCCTGGGGGTACTCGAGGGGATGCTCATGTTGTACGACAACGTGGGATGGCGAGATTTTTTGTCCGTGTCGGCGGACACCTACGTCCGTCCGACACTCGATGTACTTAGCTCGATCGCCTGGACCGCTGAGGGGTGCTCCTTTAGACTCATGGATCGAGAGTGTCAGATCACTCTTAATATGCTTAAAGCATTCTTTCAGTGGCCCATAGTCCCCGCGCTCGACCGAGCCTACGCCCCCACACATATCCCTCCGCCATCTTTCGATTCCCACGCCTTTTGGGCCAGGATCACGGGTTTACCACACGCCTTTGACCCTAGTAGGGCCAAGGCCTCAGCCATAGTCCACCCCTGCCTCTGCATAGCATAGCGCCTTATGGCGACCACCTTTCTAGTGAGGTACGAGCCTGGGACGATGTCTACGCCTGAGCTCTATATGCTCTACGCGATGACTCACCCCAGAGTTTTGGATAGGGATGGTGTTGCGATGGTCCCCGCCGTTGAGATTGATGTCGCTAGCTAGTTTTTGGACCGCATCATAGTATCGGTGGGAAATCACTCCCCGATATGTTGCGGCGGCCTGATCACCCTGCTAGCCCTGATGACCGGCGAGGACCTTCCGGACGACCTGCGTCGACCTTCGGGCCCCACTTCACTTTCGATAGACGTCATGGCCCGGATGAAGATGCTTCGTCCGCATGGCCAGTGACACTGGGTATGGTTGCACGGTCCCTTCGGTGCTGACTACATGATCCTCCCAAGCCCCGCTCGGACACACATAAGACCGGTACACAAGGACTAGATTTCGGCGATGGATCTCCTGATCCCCGCCGCCTACGTGCTTGAGACCGAGGAGGCTGAGCAGGCACCCCCTGCACCTGTAGACCCTATGATCCCTGAGCCTGAGCATGCACTTTTTGCCGCTCCTGACACCTCTGTCCACACTTCTGCCGGTGTGGGGAGTACACTTGCTGAGTCGACCTCCACTTCCACCACGTCTTCCACCACCCCCACCACTGATGTGCCCCTGTTGGTTGAGCCCCTCACCTCTTTGCTACCCGACCGTCCACACACCATACTAGAGAGCGGCGAGTCGTCCTTCGCTTCCGTCATGGAGACCCTATCCACTTTGATCTCCGCTGGGGTCTCACCTTTTGGTCCCCACACTTCGTCCCCAGCGATCGACCCTTCTGTCTCCACCGTAGATGTCCTATCAGATAGTGTCGTGATGTCTGTCCCTTCTTCTGTGTCACTAACCTCTCTTGCCACCTCGTCATCGATTTTGTCTTCCACTTCCACTGCTGCTGCTTCCACCTCACACCAGCCTGCGTCCCAGCCTCGCACTGAGGCTGGGCATCCACTAGTGAGCACAACCCCCTTTCCACACATGCCTGCTGGCCCGATTGTTTACACCGCCCGTATCCGACAGCCCCGACCTGCTCAGCCTAGACCTGTCCGACCCTCCGCTCCACCACCCCCTGACGCCTTAGTTCAGAGCGTTCGTGCTCTTGAGGGGGCGATGAGTGGACTCAGGGGCGATTTTAGGGCTCTGTCTTCCACAGTCATTGCCATGCAGTACCGCCTCGAGCTACTTCCCGGCATTCACTTTTGCCTGACCCAAATTCTCGAGCGACTGCCACGACCACCACCACCTACCCAGCAGACACGTCCACCCCCACCCCCACCCCCACCTCCACCTTCACCTCATGACGGAGATGGCGCATCACCACCAGCTTAGGCACACCCTTGATGCCATTGATCTTTTTTTGACGTTATGCTGCCCATTCTCTGCTTGGTCCTGATGATTTTTGCCCACCCCTCCGCCCCTCACTATTTTTGTCCCCGTTTTGATCATATCATTCTATATCCTTTTTCGGGAGTGAGGGAGAGTATTTTTTTTGGTTACCCACACATATCTGCATCACTCTTATCCTTGCATGCATCACATCCGCATCATATTTTCATTTTGTTATTTTTATTTTTAGCATGCATGCATACCCACCCCCCACCCATTACACGTCTCTCGGTGTGCCACACTTCGCACATTGAGGACACTGTGCACTTTAGCTTGGGGGATTGATTTCTCAAACTTTTTTGCTTTTATCGCCTTTTATTTTTAGTTTTTCACGTTTTTCCACTTTTGCACCCTTTTTCATCACGTTTTTCCTTTTTTTTACCATGCATCACGTTTTTTCCTTATTTTCCTTGTGTGCTGCATTGTAAATATCTTTGTCTTTTGTTTCTCTTTATTTCTTTCATCTTTTGCTAGAGATGATTTTTCTGTGATGATGATGACGTGGTGTTAGCTTTTCTCTATATGCATGCTATATTTGTCGTGTCATAGCTTTTTATTTCTGATATCATATGCTATGTTCTGCTTTGCATTTAGAAATAGTAACCCACTTCTTTTCGCTGTATGAAAATGGATGAAATTCTATTATTAGCTGATGTCTGATGATTCATACGTATGCTATCGTAGAAAACACACCAAGATTCACGCATTGATTGCTTATATCTGGAGTACTGCTTTCTTTTCTCATATCACTTCTTGTTGCATGCTTGGTACGCTTCACTTCGGGTTGATTGAATTATTGCTAGCAATGATAAATCTGGACTAGTTTACCTTTTGAGATTAAACTGAGTAGATTATATTACCCTGCTGAAGTTGTCATGCACGTCCTATAGAGTGAATTGAGAGATAAATTTATTTCTTTCTCCACATATCTTGAACATAACTTCTCTATTTTATATTCATTGGTGAATCTCCCCTTAGCAATTCTATTATTGGCATCCCCCGTTATTATATCACATGCTCCAAGTTCCCCAAAACCCAAAGAAAAAAATACTTGTATATCCTTCTCTTTGAATTGGGATCATTTGTGTATATATGTTATTTCAAAAAAAAGAAAAAAAAGAAAAAAAATTTGAGAATAAGAGAAGAAAAGAGAAAAGAAGTTCGAAAACGATCCCATCTCATATCTTTTCTCTCTTTCTTCCCTCTTTAGCTTTTATTTTTGTTTTCATTGACTTTTGGAGTTTCATAAGAAACGGGGATGTAAGTATTGTTTTGTATATGCCACCACGCTTATAGATAAGCTTGGGGGAGAGAATCCAATGATGTGTGTGAGAGTGACTACCTGACGGTGCATGACAACCTAGGCTAAGTAATATTTTATACTCGGTGAGATTGCTTAAAGTTTCACGAAATCCAGAAATCTACGCTTAGCATTCATTTCATGAAAACCACACCTTTTCTATTCTTACTACTCTATCGTGTGATATCTCTTATACTCCTTATAGAAAGCATTCAATTGAAAAGTGGGTGATCTACGATATTGTATACCGCTTTAGATGCTTAAGACGATGTTAATCTTAGAATTATTCAATTTTTCATGCTATTTTGATATTCTTGGGTTTTCTATTTCAAATGCACCATTATACTATGATATCAAAATAAAAGTCTTTGACATGTGTTTTATATTCGATGCATGCTATATAAGTAAGCAAAACTCACGTCCTGAGAAAAATGATCTAGCAACTTCCCTCTTCGTTTTCTACTTTGTTTTTCATTTTTCATTTTCCATTTCTCCATCGTTTTCTTTATCTTTATCCACCGGATTCGCTTTTTTTACTCATCTTCATTGAGGACGAGTAAGAGGTAAGCTTGGGGGATTTTGATCGCTCCGTATTTTACACCTTTTTCTGCATGTTTGCATGCCATTTAGATCGCTCAAATCGTGTTTTTCACGTTTATTCGAAAATATTGTGATGCTTTTCACGATTTGTTGTTTTTGTCGTATTTCAGGTGATTTGGAGAGATTTGGAGTGATTCTGAGATGCACTCACTCCGGAGTGTCACCGACGACTCTCTTGAGGGGTATTCTGCGATTGGAGAGGAGTGGAAGAAGAAAGAACGTCGTAGGAGTGACGAGGAGGCAAAAATGCGAAGAATGGGGATTTTCAGCATGCCACTCGGTCGAGTGAAGGAGTCACTCGGCCGAGCATAGACAGCCCGCTCGGCCGGCCAGATCAGACACGCAACAGAGCTAATATCAGCGTGCACTCAGCCGAGCATCGCCAGACCACTCAGCCGAGCACCGAGTCACCCCTCGCCCGAGTGGAGCCAAGACGACGGCAACCAAAAACGTCCAACTCTCTGAAATCCGTCAGTCAGCCCCAAAGACCGCCTCAGCCGAGTGACGAACGACCGTCCGCCCGAGTGAAGAACGCCCACCGGCCGAGTGAAGAAAAGTCACTCGGCCGAGTGACTCCTGAGGAGACGACCCCCAAGACCCCCAACTCTCTGGAATCCGTCAGGGTCTCTTACTCGACCGAGTGACATTTGTCACTCGGCCGAGTGAGCCGCGCTGCCTGTAGCGTAAACTGCGATTTTGAGGCTGTGCAGGGGCATTTTCGTCAGGATTTTTTGGGCGATTTTGGGGGGGTATTTAACCCCAGTTTTTAACCTAGTTTAGAGAGCATTTTCAGAACTTTTTGCAGCCTTTTTTAGATTACTTTTTAGGAATTAGATTTAGCTTTTTGTGAGGAGAGAAAAAGTATTAATTTGTTGGATGCTCTTTTGTTCTTCATTGGTTTGTCTCTCTCCCTATCAAAAACTCCATTTTTATTGAAATATTGAATATTGCTATGAATTCTATTGATTTTATTTGTGAATTTCTATTGAATTTGATTATGAATTGTGAGTAGTTTCATCGTCTTAGGGCGTAGGGATGAACCCTACGAGCCCAATTTCAATTTTGTGATGAATTGGTGAAATAATTGCTAGGATTGATTAGGGTTAGTTTGGGATTGATTTAATACGAATAGCTAGGGATTCATACCGATTGGGATTTGCAAGAGATTGGATCCCAACTCGATATGAAGCCCTAGAAATTCGAATTGGGTTGCAATTGAATTTCTCCGGAATTGGTTTGCAAGAGATTGGACCGAAACTAGGGTTTTCGATTGTAATTCTATACCAATACCCGTTTGCAAGAGATTGGACAGGTAGGAACAATCCCAACCTAGGTCGTAGCTCGAGTTTGCCCGAGAGTGGGCTCGAGATACGATTGAACGATGATGTTGTTCTTCACGCTAGTTTGCCTAGGTTAGGGTTTGCAAGAGATTGGACCCTATCCAAGGTTTGCTATAGACCGGCAATAGAGCGAGAGCGTGAGCTTGGTTCTACATTTAGTTGCAACTAGTTCACCCGAATTTCAAGTCTAGCAATTATGAAACCTACGAATCACAATGATGAGATAAGACAAGTAGCGGGGATTCCCTATCCCTAGGCGTCCTTATTAATTTGTTATTTCTCTTATAGAATTGAACGACTGTTACCGCATTACTGCAAACATTTCTCGACCATTCTTATAGCCAGGTGGACTGAAGAAGACACTGTCATTAGGCCTCCCTGTGTTCGATACCCGCTCGCTGCTACACCGTGCGCTTGCGGTAAGACTACAGAGTCACCGTCCCGGGACGTGTATCCGGGGCGCGATCACCCATGGCCTCCGGTTCTTCACAATGTGGAGAACGATTCAAAAGCTCCTCATACAACACTTGGATGTAGGCGACGACCGCTTTGTGGTAGGTTGGGTCGCCATCATCATCAACACCTGCTCTCATTGGGTCCTTCATGACCCCCTCAGAAGTGAAATCTTCTACAGCTTCATCTTCCAGGAGTTCCAAGTAGCTGGCTCCTTCCTCACGAACGTGTTCCTTCATTGGCTTCTGTAGCCTGAATTCAGCTTCGATGTTCCCCATGTTCAGCGAGAGAGTCCCTTCTCGGACATCAAACAAAACACCGGCCATCGCCATGAAGGGGCGGCCAAGTATAAGCTGGGAGCTCCCTCCCTCGGGCTTGTTCATAATGACGAAGTCAAAGAGAACACATAACCCAGCGGTATCTGGAGAATAATATCACGGGCTATGCCCCCCGGTTAAGTGATCGAATGGTTTGTAAGCTGGATGGACATATTCGTCGACTCTAGTTCGCTTCCTGTCTGTAATCTCTCAAATATAGAAAGGGACATCAAACTGATGCTAGCCCATAGATCAATCAAAGCTCGGCTGATGGGCATCCCTCCGATGGAGCACAGAACGGTGATGCTCCCTGGATCCGGTAGCTTCCGGGGGAGATGATTCTTTATAACGGAGGTGGAGTCCTCCATGAGCTTTATCTCTTCAGGCTTCCTCTTCCCCGTGATCAGATCCTTTAAAAACTTGGCATGGATGGAGATCTCTGTGATAGCATACATGAACGGGATATTTAACTGGATTCCCTTCAGCAACTCCGTATTTGGAGTATTTCTTCTCCATCTTAGCCAAAGCCAGCCTCTGTGGATATGGCGGGGGAGGTCGGCTAGCTTTGTTGTTCTTTGCAGCATCAACATGAGGCGGCGTTGTAGTAGGTGTGATGGATAGTGGATCTGCCTTCTCCTCATTATTTGTAGGCTCTTCAGTAGCCTCTTCTTTATCGTCGTCATCAACGGCTTCTTCAGCAATAACTCTCTCTTTGTTCACAACCGAAATCATAACGGGGTCGGTAGCCAGTTCTCCACGTGTGGTGACAGAAACCACAGCATTCGCTTGGGCCCTTGGGTTTGTCTCTGGTTGCGAGGGAAACCTCCTTGGTTCTTCAAAAGCTGGGACATCCGGCCCCTCAGTTCATCTAGTGAAGTATTTATGTTCTTGAACTGGTTGGAAGAGTCCTGGTTGAACCGGGCTTGACCAGTCATAAAAGTCTACAATGTGGCCTCCAGATTGGACCGAGGCTGATTTGGTGCATAAACCTGCTGAGGCGGCCGATTGAATTGATAACCTGGCGGTCGATAACACCCAGCTGGCCTAAACCTGCTCTGGTGCTGACTCTGTGGCTGCCCATGTTGTTGCTAAGGAGGGGGTGTGGGTTCTGAAATTGTGGAGGTTGCATTCCTCCACTTGGATTTCCATAAGAGAATCCCGGATGATTTCGAGCAGCTGGGTGTTGCCATTGATTTCGTCCCTCTCCTTGGACGTACTGCACAGACTCTGATAATTCGACACCATCGTAATGTGCCTCACTAGGAATGTACCCTTGCTTTATATAATCCTCTGTAGGATGATAAGTAGATGTGCTGGTGGATGCAGGGATGGAATCCAGGCGCTATTCAATCCTAACCACTTGTTTGCATAAGGTCTCGATGTGAGAGTCGAGATGGCTGGCAGCTTTGACCTCGGGGGTCCGGGTCACAATGGTCCGTTCTTCACTCCATTGCTGGTTATTGGCTGCCATATGCTCTAGCAAGTCGGCCTCTTCAGGAGATTTGTCAAGTAAGGCACCTTGTGCCTCAGCATCTATTATCATCTTGGTGCTGGACTACAGCCTGTTATAAAAACTCTACACCAAGTCCCAAAGCTGGATCCCGTGATGAGGGCATTGATGCTGGAGGTCCTTGAACCTCTCCCATGCCTCATAAAGCGACTCTTGCGGGAGCTGTTTGAAATTCGAGATTGCTCCCCGGATCCGTACCGTCTTCGAAGGTGGATAGAATTTATCCACGAAGGCGAGTGCCAGCTTCTCCCATGTGGTGAAATGGTTGGAAAGATGAGCCCGTATCCAGTACGAGGCTTTATCCCTAAGGGTGAATGGGAAAAGCTGTAGCTTGACAGAATCATCACTCACATCCTTCGCCTTGAAGGTGTCACACATTGCAAGGAAAGTTTCGATGTGGTTGTTGGGGTTCTCGTGAGGATGCCCATGAAAGGGATCCGGCTGCATCAAATTTGTGAGCCCCGTTTTCAGCTCGAAGCCCACCGCCAGTTGCGGTCTAAGGATAGATGAGTTATTTCCAAATGTCGGCTTCATAAGGTCCCTGATGGACCCGGTGTGAGGAGGAGGAGTATTATTGTCCGCCATTTGGGCAGAAGGAGACGGATTTCTGCTTGCGGCCCTCAGAGACCTTGTCGTTTTCTCGATCTCGGGATCGAACAATAACTCTCAATTAAATGCCCCGAAGCGAGTGTTCATGCACCAAAATAACTCAGACAAATATCATAAGTAGCACGGTAGTAAATAAAAGAATAAAAATGATGGAGAGATAAGGAATGATGGGAGTTGCTAGCAAACTTCTCAAAGTAAAAATAAACTGAGATAACACTATTGCCGTCCCCGACAACGACGCCAAAAACTTGACGCACCCGAAACCTACACCTAGATTCCTCCTGGCGGTTTCACGATTGCCAGGCATGGTATGGCCCCTACGTGTCAATTCCGAGCTCTATCCGCAAGCGGACGATGTCAAATTATAGTAAAAAAGATATCGAATCCCACAGGGACGGTGACAGTGTAATTGAGTTCTCAGCTTACTTTTATATCTCGAAGTGAGATAGCTATCGGGTTGAGAGAATTGGTTTTTGGTATCGTTGTTGATTTAATAATAAATAGTACTAGGGCGTTAGGGATCACCGCTAAGACCGCCGAGGATCGACGTTGGAATAGAATCCTTACATTGCATTAGGGTTAGGGGATTACTCTCCCAATTCATACCACTCTCGTGGGTTAGAATTGCGAGGTATTTCGGTGGCTCTCGTTGACGCAATAGTGGTAGCCATCAACATAGCGATATAGTTCGTTGGGGGATCCCCTGAAGGCACGAGCAGGGCACGGTCACGAGCCTTCGTTGGATCCACCGATTTACCTATTCGAATCCTAAGGATACCCCTTAAACACATCAATTACATAGACCATGGGCATGATCTCTGTATGGGTTATCTTAGGGATTCGGTAGGATCGGCCGAAATACTCCCATATATTCCTAATTCAACATAGGGATCCAGATCTATGTCTTTCCCCTAGGGTTTTAGGGCTAACCCATCAACCCTAGAAAAGACTACTCACTCATGACGTTATTGACGAATGAAAACATAATTTTTAGGAAAGAAAACATCATAGCAAATTGATAGAAAATAGATTGAGAAACTTACACCAATTAATAGATCTCAAAGAAAAACCCAGATTCCAAGAACGCGAGAGTAGCAAATAAACTTCCAATAAATTTCGATCCAATAATCTTCGAAAGTTAATCTAGATCTAACAAGTTTTTCTCTCTAATCTCTTCTCCAAAATTTAATTTAAAAAATTAAGAAAAATGAATTACTCCTAAACGATGTCGCAGCTTCCCTCACTTCACTCCCCCAAACGCGCAACAGCCGCTCCAAATTCTTTCCAAAAATGACCTTCAGCACCGTCGACCGAGTCAGCGACTCGATCGAGCAGTGGCTTGCTCGGTCTTCTGCTCAGGCCGAGCTGGTGTACTGATCGAGCATGACAGTAAATCACGCTCCTCCAAAATCATCACTCTGTCTGCACGGGCCGAGTCAGCTCTGCTCGGTCAAGTAGATAGCTGAGTCAGTCGCTAAAGAAGTTGCTCAATCCGTGCAAGAGATTGGGATTAAGAGCTGCTCGACTGAGCACCGTAAGTGCTCGGTCTGAGCAAGCTGCGTATCTGCTCATTTCTTCAATTTGCATCTGCTCGACCGAGCAGCTGCTCTGCTTGGTCGAGTCGCCTGGGAAACTCCTTGATGTGGCTTCTGAGGCTTCTCCTCTACTCTTGCTCTCTCCTCTGCTCCTCCCATGGCTCCCAAACTCGGCAAACTCCTATAAAGCTTCGCCAATGAGCTTACGGGCGTGTCAGATGTGTCCATACCCAGACCGGGTCCCAAATCACTCCAAAATCCCTGAAAATTCATGAAACACTACGAAACTCGAATATAAAATCAGAAATGCGATATCGTAGGAAAATATAAGATTTGAATGTGAAAATGGCATGGAATGTGATGTCATAATTCTATGAAAAAAGGTGTAAAATATGGACACATCAACTACACTGCAACATCCTTGAGGAGACTCATGGCTGCAAGTTGCTAGTGAGGAGGAAAGGCCATAGCAGCAAGTTGAAGATCCAAGACCCCTTGCTGCAAGTTGCAGCACCCAAGCACCAAAGGGGGGCTGTTGTGTAGAGGAATATGCCCTCGGATCATTTGTATTTGATGTAAATGATAATTTAAGCTTAGATATGGACTATTTTGCATTTGATGCAAAAGAGATTAAATGTGTCTTAAATTATTTAAGACAATATTTAATTAAATAAATGCGTTGAAAAGGTTACCTAGATGACGGGATCGTCCCGCTCTAAACGCAGGTTCAAACCGCGTCAAAAACGGAGTCCAAATGCACAAGTTATAGCCAAAACAAGTCAGCCCAAACTGTTGGGCTGAAACCTGCGAAAATGGAGGCCCACCAAGCCCGAATTTTCTGGTTAGGGTTTTTGAAACCTGGGATTTTCTTGACGGCTACGTTTCTAAGAGAAGCATGACTTTTGGCTATCTTTGGACAATTGTTTGAAGGGTCAAACGGACTCGGATTGACGAGCCGTTTTTTCCTACGCGTTCACCGTTGAACACCCTTCGAATTGATAGGTTGTATCAATCATGAAGCTCAACGGTGAGTGAGTTAAAATTCACGGAAGTTTGCACTTTGTGAAGTGCAAACTAACTTGATTTTGATTAACTCAAATTAATAGTCCCACATCGGATTTTGAGAAAGGGGAGTAGTCAGCCGCCTATATAAATAGGGGTCTGCTCTCCTCCTCAAAACTCGTACCGAGCTCTAGATCTGAGCGGCTCTCGTAAATATTGGAGCACGCACGGATCTAGGCTAAAATAAATATTCTCTATCTCTCTATAAATTTCTGCCTTACTCTTGAGGGCTCTAGCAAAGCCGCAACGGAGTTCGGATTCAGATCCGAAATCTAGGCGAAGGTTTCACTCGCGTGAAACTTTCTTCGGCGCGTGGTTGGCTCGGCGACATGGGATTGATCGCCTCGGGATGCGGAGCGGTTCGAGGAGCAGTTCGGGGAGCGGTTCAAGGAGCGGCTCGGTGTGGGACGGGAGCAGCTCGGAAGACGGTGCGGAACATCTCGCCTGCCCCAGGGTTGAGATTCCGGGTATGTGTTTAATTTTTCATTTAATTATTCGCAGTAGTTAAATCCCTCTTAGGGTGGTCAGATCCACACCAAGTTGGCAGAGATCTTGGCTAACAGGGTCTGGTTCCTTAGGGTTGCATGTTAATTAGATTAACATAAAATTTTTTCGCTGCATTTCTGTCTATGTTCCGTCCGACTTAGGACGGGACTAGAGTTTTTTTGCCCTAAGGGTCCCAGAAAACCCAGCATTGGTATCAGAGCCATCTCTGTATGCTGATCTAGGACTGCGAATTTATTATTTGAATGCTTTTACAGAAAAATGTTTTCTTTAAATTTATGCGATAAATTTAAATTTTTTTTTTGTTTAAAAATTTTATATGATAAATTTTAAACATGAAAGTTTTAAAATGGAATTTTTAAATTTATGTGATAAATTTTAAAATTGTTTTAAAGCTTTAAAACTTTATGCGATAAGTTTAAAATGTTGTTTAAAATTTTATGTGATAAATTTTAAACATGGAATTTTTTAAATGATGTTTTAAATTTATAAGATATTTTTAAAAACTGATTTTAAAAGTTTAAAATTTTTATGCGATAAATATTTTAAAGTAGCATGCAAATGTTATGATTTTTTAAACAAGCTTTTACTTTATGAGATAAAATAAAATGTTTTAAAAATCGTATTTTTAAATTTAAATGTTAAATTTAAGTATGCATGCTAAAATTGTTTATGCGATAAACTTTAGTCTATTTAATTGTTAAATAGTTGTACACTTTTATGCGATAAAATTAGTGTAAATTTTTAATGGCTATGTCTTCTTGTCCCTTATTTGATAACACAAGACAACCCTTTAGGTTAGCCATTAAATAATGATTAAAATTTATTACTTGAATTTTAATGACATGCTGTGTTTTAATAAAACATTAACAACACTTCAAGACCTAATTCCTGATTAGGGTAGTCCCTTTAATGAATTTGTAATTCTAATTGTTATAATTAATTTTCATTAAAGGACTTCGCTTTTAGCGTTGTTAATAAAATTTATTAAAATCCTAATAATGATTAGGATAGCACGTGAACCTTATAGTTGATAAGGACTTAATAAAAGTTATTAAACAAATCCTAAAATTTTGAATTTAAGGATGCAACTAGTTGATAGGATTAATTAGTTGTTAATAAAAGCTGTTTAGTCTATGGCACACATACAAAAATGACAAGCTTCATTCAATGGACCATGATCCAGTCAATGTGCTTGGCTAAGAGTTCTGGGTCAACCCTTGCTAGTACAAGGGGCAGTGATCCTGGCTTAGTCAATTCCCTGGCTGTGTTCCGCTGGACCGCAATGTCGCGAATCATGATTGTATGACACCCTGGACTATATCTAGTCAATGCGTTATAAATCTTATTAAAGATTAATTCGTATCCCTCCTTGATTTTGGAGCTTGGTAACTCAAAGAAGACAAATATAGTTGTTGAGTCTCCTCAAGCTGTGACTTGTTTTTTCTTTAAGGAACAAACTCCAACATACATGTGATGTAGTCTAGACTTGACCCAAATCGATGTGTCGGGTCTCCTCGAGTATCGATTTAAGTCAAATCTGGACACGAAATCAAGGGTCTGACTAGACCAGTCATTATGATTTGTTGAGTCTCCTCAAGATCATAAGTGACTGTGGGTAAAAATCGACAGGGAATCACATGTGATGTGATTGACCAAGAGTTAGTCTACCAGTCATGGAACCAATCAACTTGTTGAGTCTCCTCAAGGTTGTGAGGTTCGGGATGATTGGATCCCTCTTTCACTAATTTTTAAATTCGATTAAATCGTTCGTTATTAAGCTTTAAAACGATCGTAAAAATAGTGGGAGGATATAGATAGATGAAAGCCAATCTACCTATATTTAATATTGAACATATGCAAAAACTAGGGCAAGACTATGTTTACCGAAGGAATCAAAATATAATATTGGAATAAGTTAACTGGTCAAATAGTTGATTGATTGAATATCAAGTTAAATTCTAATTGATGCAATTAAACCATATTCTCGTTGACATTAAATGACCTTCTAAAGAACAGACTTAAGAAATATGATTTCATTAAGTTCTGGGTCCAACAAATAAATTAAGCTACATGTCACTCTTCTCTATATGAGGCAGCTTGAACATATAGGATATTCGAAGTATGTTTCTCCCTACAACTTGTCGAGCTACCCTCAAGGTTGTATGGACAAACAATTCCGATCCGCAAAGTTCGAAAATTCGATCAAACCGTTTGAGTCGAATACGAGTGCATGAGCGGTGCAAGACTATGTATCCCAACCGGATCTTGAGACAAGCAACTTCTTGAGCTAAACTCGAGATTGCAAAGCTCAAGCGTTTGGATACATAAGATGCTTGCATAGCTATTTGTGTTGGGTTAATTAATATCTAAATGTGATTTAGAAAAGGAAGAAGGCACTCCGGAAAGTCAATTGAGAAAGTTAGTTTAATTTATCATTAGTAAAGGCATAAGTAGGAGGAAATGAAAATGTGATATATTTTGATGTCACGATTTCAGAATAAATAGTTATACAAAAACGTCTAACACATTTTTTGGACGAATGTCGTCACCTTGCTTCGGAAGCAATGTTTTGTGTTAAGTAATTTGTAATAACTATATATATATATTAAATGTTAATATATAAATACACAAGATTGTAGCAAACTTATATGGTAAAATAGACTAGGCCGTATCGAGAGACTAAGCTTCACAAGTCACATAAAGAGGGGTCTGACCTCTCGTACTATGAAGTCTACGGACACTTGTGAGTCTTATCCTCTTAGATAAAATTGGCCGAAACCCATCTGTAAGACAATGGGAAAATGAGTTGTCGAACTCAGTCTGGTACATACTGATGTACCCGAGTCTAGATCAACCAAAATAAGTTATTCGTATATTTTATTAAGACACGTGTTCTTGATGAAACACAAGTCTGAAAAAATAAAGAACGAAAAGACAAAAGTATTTAAACTGATTCGATTAGATCGAATGGTTAAATACTTAGCTACATAAAATCTTGTGTAATTAAAAGAAAATGTGATTTTCTCTCAGGTCAGTCTGTTAACACAGCAGTGTGTTAAATGGTATGAATCACACTTAGTTAGACTCGGTGCGATCCATAACAAGTGACTCTGAGTTAAGTCCTTCCTCTGGGTTAAGTCCCAGATAGTAATGCCTAGGTTTTGATAAAGTTCTATGAGGACATTATCAATAAGATATTCATTAAATCAAACATTAGGAAGTTGTATAATTACTCGAATCTCGTGAGACGAAGAGTCGAGTTAGACATCATAACTGATGATGACTTAGTCAACTTCCGGGATGAAATTCGGAGAAGTAACTCCGATTTAAAAACTTGATGCAACCAGAATAGGTCCGTGTGCGTAAATAAATTTTGGAATTTAGTTTACGTGCCCAAGGAAAATGTTTCCTCACTTACTGCAAGTAAATCTTTAAGTTGAAAGATTGGTGCAGAAAAGGAAAATGGGGAAGTGCAATCATGTTGGTCGAGAACGGTTTTTCCATACTAATTCCTATAAAACGGATTATAATGAAACCGTTTTCCACCAGCAGATGTGTACAGAACTACTCGGACCAAACTCGATGTAAACGCTTAAGTTGACCATGAAAATTGGAGCATTCACTTACAAGTTCGTTTTTTCTAAATATGATTTAGACGGACCAACTTATATGAATGAATCAGATAATTTTCAAGGTCAGTGGGAGCGTGTAAATTACATGTGAGGCATCAAAGGGATGGAACATATATTTTGACAAAGTGATCAAAAGAGTTTGATTCTTTATCAGAAATAAATATGAGCCATTTGAAATGACCAGTAACTAATTTAAATGATTATCGTAAGGTACGATGAATTGGATAAGATCCAAGTAAATTAAAATATTATGGATTCTGAAAGACCAAATGAATTATTTGAATGAGATTCAAATGGTTGGTCTAAACATAGAAACCCTTAAGTCTATAATGTAGACGGTTTTAGCAGATCCACTCATGAAGGCTCTACCACATGAAGTCGGGAAAACTTATGGGTAAAAACGGTATGAGATACCGAGATAAATGGGCCTGAGTGCAAGTGGGAGATGTTGAGAGATGATACCCTCGAGGCTATCTATCTTCATGTGTGCATAGCACAAACATCTTGTTCGAAATAACAGTAAGTTGTTTGGTAAAAAATTATCTAAGTTATGTTATAATGTAGTTAACATTAGATATTAACTTGGGTAAAGTCCTGAGACTTTATGCAAGGTCAAACAGGTATCGAGATGAGTATCTCGATCATGGAGAAATGTTTGACCGTCTGTAGCATAAGTCTAAAAAGGGTTCGTGGTCGTAGATGTTTCGAGACTAGGATATCGAAACATCGGATAGACCATTGTGTCTTAGTCTTCACCGTATAGCGGTGGCGATGATCTCATGATCGCTTGACTTGGCGAAGTCGTTGACAAGACACAGGTGCTCATTAGAGAATGAGTTCACTGAACGATCCACAAGAGTTATCATATGGTTATATTGACCAATCTGTCAATGATGACTCTGAGTGATGATATGCTAGTTGGTCTTTTGACTTGAGGTCATTTTGACGAACCTGTGCGTGAACGGTGCCACTTAGATCAAATGACCTAGCTTCGAGGCAAGCCGCGTCGAAAGGTCTTTGATTGGGTGACACTTGAAGCGTATGAGGAGAGTAATGACCAAGAGAGGATTCGTCTCTCCCGGTCAATGGGAGTTAGTGTCGTAGGGTTAGTTCGATCTTTGGTAAAAACTCTGGCCAGAGTATGTTGGAACAAGTCCAACATGATTTGACTAAAGATTGATAGAAACTAACCGGAGTCAAGTTATTGGGGTTGACAGTTTAACCGTACCCTAGACTTGAACTACACGACATAGTTTAGACGAAGAGACTATAACTGCGGAATTCATCACGGAAACAGTCAGGGTGGTCCCGACAATACTCATGTCAATGAGTTAACCACATAATGATGATTCCTGAAGCAGGGATGGCAGCCACTGCTTGTGGTCACTACCGTATAGGGCTTCGAGCCCAACCTGTTGTAAGGGTCAGGCTGTAGGGTCTCACAGAGAGTGCGATTCTTCGTCTAGTAATGGGTAGAAATTAGTTAGGGAGAATAATTTGCATTTGATGCAAGGGATAAAGTATTGCAAAAGATGTTTGCAAAAATCATCTCCTGCATTCGGGATAAATGATCCTGAGTGCAAGTGGGAGATGTAGAGGAATATGCCCTCGGATCATTTGTATTTGATGTAAATGATAATTTAAGCTTAGATATGGACTATTTTGCATTTGATGCAAAAGAGATTAAATGTGTCTTAAATTATTTAAGACAATATTTAATTAAATAAATGCGTTGAAAAGGTTACCTAGATGACGGGATCGTCCCGCTCTAAACGCAGGTTCAAACTGCGTCAAAAACGGAGTCCAAATGCACAAGTTATAGCCAAAACAAGTCAGCCTAAACTGTTGGGCTGAAACTTGCGAAAATGGAGGCCCACCAAGCCCGAATTTTCTGGTTAGGGTTTTTGAAACCTGGGATTTTCTTGACGGATACGTTTCTAAGAGAAGCATGACTTTTGGCTATCTTTGGACAATTGTTTGAAGGGTCAAACGGACTCGGATTGACGAGCCGTTTTTTCCTACGCGTTCATCGTTGAACACCCTTCGAATTGATAGGTTGTATCAATCATGAAGCTCAACGGTGAGTGAGTTAAAATTCACGGAAGTTTGCACTTTGTGAAGTGCAAACTAACTTGATTTTGATTAACTCAAATTAATAGTCCCACATCGGATTTTGAGAAAGGGGAGTTGTCAGCCGCCTATATAAATAGGGGTCTGCTCTCCTCCTCAAAACTCGTCCCAAGCTCTAGATCTGAGCGGCTCTCGTAAATGTTGGAGCACGCACGGATCTAGGCTAAAATAAATATTCTCTATCTCTCTATAAATTTCTGCCTTACTCTTGAGGGCTCTAGCAAAGCCGCAACGGAGTTCGGATTCAGATCCGAAATCTAGGCGAAGGTTTCACTCGCGTGAAACTTTCTTCCGCGCGTGGTTGGCTCGGCGACATGGGATTGATCGCCTCGGGATGCGGAGCGGTTCGAGGAGCAGTTCGGGGAGCGGTTCAAGGAGCGGCTCGGTGTGGGACGGGAGCAGCTCGGAAGACGGTGCGGAACATCTCGCATGCCCCAGGGTTGAGATTCCGGGTATGTGTTTAAGTTTTCATTTAATTATTCGCAGTAGTTAGATCCCTCTTGGGGTGGTCAGATCCACACCAAGTTGGCAGAGATCCTGGCTAACAGTGTCTGGTTCCTTAGGGTTGCATGTTAATTAGATTAACATAAAATTTTTCCGCTGCATTTCTGTCTATGTTCCATCCGACTTAGGACGGGACTAGAGTTTTTGTGCCCTAAGGGTCCCAGAAAACCCAGCATGTTGCACGCACTGCTAGGGGCTGCTGCATGCACTGTTCGGACTGCGCATGCACTTCTGCCGCACTGCTGGGGAGTGTGCTGCAATGCTGCTGCCACAGATAGAGGAGGCCGACCACTGGGGTTCTACATCACAAGTTACAAGCCATAAGGCCAGAGTTCATTACCGCAACTTGAGTTGTTGAGGAGACAATAGACTTGACATCTACATCTTGCCAGACAAGAGCTGACCTGTGCTGATTGACAGAGACGACGATGGCTACACAAAACTGAGCTTTCTAAAATCTTATTATTACTTTACTGTAGTATTGTTTGATCTCTGTAGGGGAAAATTTACGGCTACACAAAACTGAGCTTTCTAAACTCTTATTATTACTTTTGTGTAGTATTGTTTGATCTCTGCAGGGAAAAATTACTTTTGTGTGATATGTTGGGGTCTTGTCTATTGGTGGTGTAGATAAGAGGAACTTGACGAGTGTCGTCAAGTTAGAGCACATATTAGGATTGATAGTATTGAACACGGTGAGGGGGTACTGAGCCTAGTGAGTGTAGAGACGTTGGTTCTCTATCTAGTACTATTGTGCATGTACATTATTAATATAATATTTTCTTTCGAGGGCTGGAATTAGGTCATGGTGATCGACCGAACCATGGTAAATCTGCTGTGCATCTTTGTCTGATTATTATTTACCGTGATTATGATTATAAATACGTGTGATATCTTGTGTGTTGCACGAGAATTTTTTTAAGCCTATTCACCCCCTCTAGGCTTAGATCCAGATCCAACAGATGTGATGTGAGACATTTTCTTGCCTATGTAATGTTGATATTGGATTCTTATTCCTTTATTCAACTAAAATTTCTTTTGTTGATTATTATTTGATACATATCATTGTGATGCACCTTCGTGGTTTCTCAATTTTATTTTGGTATCACATTGAATATGTTTCACATTCTTTAGACTCTCATGATTGTTTTAGTTCTTATTTAGCACTGTTGTTGATTTTCTCCTCCTCTTTTTGGATAATGCCATAGAAGGATAGACAAAACAAAATCATAATTTTGTGCTAAGTATAACCTAAACTTGAATCAAAGATTGAAGTTGCCTTATATTCTGGTGGAGTAAGATATAATGATCTTGGATTATAAAATCCTAAATTTCTAGTATTGAATTCATTTCATTCATGCATATCTTACATGTGTGCTTCAATTGATCTATTTATGCCCTTACTTTAATTGACTAACTTAATTGGCTTCTATGTAGGGGGAGTAAGTATTCTTTAAGTACAATTATTTATCTTTTTGTTTATGTTTATTTGTCATCACCAAAAAGGCGGAGAATGTTGAGTATTGGGCTTCTCCCTACTTGGTATTGATGATGAGCAAACATAAATACTTATGACTAATCCCCTACTTACAGGTAATCCATTGCCTAAGCATATCATAAAAATTAATTAGCAATGGATATCATTAATGGATCAAGCAAAGCATGTAAAGTGGATTGGATGATCGAAGATGAGGATTGAAGCTCATAGAAGACTTCAAGCTCATCCAATAGAAAGAAGAGGGGTAAAAACAAGATGTAATCTTTTTATTCACTTCTAGTATGTAGCTTAGAAGTAGAATTATGTTGGAGCACACACACATCTTTCTGGCTGTCTTAGGAAATCATTAGAACTCATTTCCTTGGCCTCTCATTCAATATTCTCTTGCATGTGCATTTTGGACTTTCAACAAGTGACTGCTAAACATTTTACTGGCACATCTCCAAACAGTAGCCTTTGATTTGTTATACAGTCATCTATTTTACACATACTTTGTCAATTTGTTTTTGGGCTTTCTATTATAACTTTCACCAGGAAACTACTGTACAATGTACATGCGCCTGTCTAATTACAGGCTCATGTGACTTGTTAGTCAGTCTCTTGTCTCTCTCTTACCTAAATATCCCTAACTTGACATCTTTCGGTTAGACGACCGATGTTGTATTCACTGTTGCATGTCCATGGCACATGCGCCTGTAATAGCTTTTACAGTCGCATGTCTGGCCCTGACACTTGGTGTTTGGAAATCTATGCAATTTTCGACCAGACGACTGATGTTGGTTTCACAGTCGCCTGCCCATGGCACATGCGCTTGTGGATACCACATCTGTCGCATGTCCTGCCTTTACAAAACTTCCTGAGTTTTCATAAATTACTCATGTTTCACTTAGTCGCCTGTAGAAGGTTTCTCAGTCGCATGTTGGTTTACATGCGCCTGTCCGACCTTCATCAGCCGACTGTCCTATGTGGTAAGTTATCGTTTGAATTCTCACCTTCCCTCTTATACAGTGTAGCAGGCGACTGTGAGTTCTTCATCAGTCGATTGTCTGTTGTGTAAATTCTATCTGTTGGTTGTTTCCATACGCATTTCAAAGGGATTTTTGGGGATTCTGTTTGAGGGTTTTAGAGAACCTATACTGTTCCATTGGAGCCCCTAAGCAAGCTCTTAAGAATTCAACCATTCATCTCTAAGCTCTAATTCTCAAAAAGCCCTTGAATTCCAATCTCATTCTCTCTTGCTCTCCAACCTAGAATCAAAGTGATATCTGTAAGGATCCTGTCTATGGGGAAAACACTAGAAGGGGGGTTGAATAGTGTTTATGCAAATTTAATAGGAATTTACGCCAAATAAAATACAATCCAACAAATAGTGCGCAATAGAAAACAACCCAAAGAGAAACACACGCAAACGCAGTTATGTTTCAAGGGTTCGGATTACCCAAGTCAACTCCCGACTTGTTCCCGGTAATCCTACGTCCCTACCACCCGGATACCACCGGATACTCAAGTTAGAACCCTAACTTGAGGTTTCCTTAAAACCCACTTGTAGCAACCCTACAAGTGCAATCGAAGACAATCGATGTCCTTGACTCCTACAACCAGGGAGCAAGCAAAAACCACTCTCACAACCGAGAGCACAATTCAAATAATGAAGTTATGAAATCTGAAAGCAACACTTACAATCACCTATGCCTTGAAGTAGAACTTGAAGGAGAAGTGTGATGTGTGTTGAAGAACTCTCTTGGAAGAGAGGAGGAAAGCCCTTTCTCTTGACTGCACCAAATGCCTAGAGGATCAATCTTTGGTTTTGTAACGACTGGTTTTCTTGTATCTGAATTTATTATAATATAATATATGTTTTGGTGGATTTTCTCCTCTTGTGTGGTTTGCGTCTCCGTAACTTTCATTTTCGATCGATTCGTCGTATTTTCTCGTTTCTTCCTTAGGATCGTCGATTTCGAAGTACGTCATTTGTGACGGGCTTCATAATGGTCGTATCTTACTGTTAGATCAAGCCTAGGAGTCTTAGGATTCGATCCCGGGGCTCCGTGCTCCGTATCGGAACTTTTGGTGCTTATTAGCCGGTATAAGAAGGGGCACCGACCGACTAGATGACGATCCAGTCGGTCGGTAATCCTTATTGGACCGACTAGTGAGCTTTCTAAATTATTCAGGAGTTACTGTTTATCGTTAGTCGGTCTAAGAACGTTGGTTGACCGACTAGGTTGTAAACTAGTCGGTCAGCAATGCTTCTTTGACCGACTAACACATCATCTTAATTTTTGTTGAGTTACTGTTTACTCTTAGTCGGTCTAAGAATGTTCATCGACCGACTAGTTGCTAAACTAGTCGGTCAGTACTTGTTCATGGACCGACTAACTCTAAATCCTATTTTCGTTCAGGAGTTACTGTTTACACTTAGTCGGTCTGCGTTGGTCGACCGACCGACTAGTTGCTAAACTAGTCGGTCAGTGGTTGTTCTTTGACCGACTAACAAGTGTTAAAACCCTAATTTCTGGGCAGCCGCCAGCCTAGCCTATTTAAACCCAACCCAAACGTTTTCTTCTCCCTCAACACGATCCAAACCCCTAAAATCTTCCCCCTTGAGCCCCCATCTTCCTCCAAGCTTCAATCCTTCATTCCAAGCCCTAAATCCATCATCCAATCCATCCATTCACTCTATCTACCACTCATCTTCCCCAAAATCTCACCAAGAATCTCATCAAACCCCAAAATCCCCCAAAACCCTAGTTTCCTCAAACTCCTCCATTGGCTTCCATATCTGGTCCTAGGGTTCCCCGGAGTGTTTCTTCCGCCTCCTCTCGGTAAGAAATCGATCTACCGTTGTTTTCTTATCCTATTGTAATTTTTATGAAACCCTAATAAAATACTTGTGTTTTGATGATTGTTCCCCATAACAGCGATTCCCCGTAGGCTAGCATCCGCGGAAACGAACTTTCGTAACCGTCATCCCCGGTGATAGGCAAGTGAAACTTGCATCTCTTGATTTGGGCCATGTCTTAGGCCATTTACCATGCTTTAGCGTAAAAGAGACTAAACGGTGAAAGGATAGCCGTTTAGACGCCATTGACCTAGCTTGACAACGAAGCTTGGTCCGTCACCCTCATCATGCTTGTATGTCACGTTTAATTTCAATTAACGGTACGCAAATATCTGTTCGTGTCATTGCATAGTGATTATTGGTCGTGATTGCGTAGCACACGCTACAACATTATATTCCTGGCTCGTGTTCCAGAAGCGAGCCCTGTAGTTGGAAACCCCAACGCTCGGATACCGGCTAGGTGCACCCCTATGCCAAATACACTTCCTGGCTCGTGATCCAGAAGCGAGCTCAGTGAGTTGGAAATCCCAACGCTCGACACATATGGGTGGGGTAAGAGATAAGCGGACTGAGCCCCGAGTTGGCCTGATCCGCCACTCCGGCCAGCAGGTGGACTCTCTAGTGCACAAGTGATTAATAGTGATAGAGATAAGCGGCCTGAGCCACGAGCTGGACAGTAGGTGGACTCTCTATGCACTAAGTGATTAACTGTGATAAGTGATAAGTGTTAAGCGATAAGTGATTAGTGATTTGGTAGCTTTTGCTACATCGTGCGTGTTTGCCTCTCTTTTAACTGTTGCATCATACTTAACTGCCATGCCATTGTTTAACATTTAAATGCTAGGTTGTTAGTCACTTTCAGTTTCCTTGCCCAAGTCTTTTTAGACTTGCTGACATGTGCCCCTTTCTCTTTTGGGTGACGCATGTTAGACCTTGAGCCTGAGTTGCTCGCTGAGGGTGAGGTGTTTGCGGACGCCGAGCTTGCGCCCGTGTTGGACGGGGAGTACGTAGACACTGGGGACCAGTCCTAGTGTCTCCGTTGTGTTTTACTTTTGTTAGACAGTTGTTTTGTTATCGGTGCGTAGCACCTATACTCATTTATGTCGTTGCTTTTGTTTGGCCTTGTTCTGGGCCCTTAGACTCTTTCTTTTAGCCTGGTGGCTTTTCTGTGATGTTGAATATTTTGTGGACAAACTTTGGGATTGGTGTTTCTTATCCGTCTCATATTATTATTGTTGTTGTTTCGATTGCAATTACAGGGACCTGCTTATACTAAATTGACGCTTATCGGGTTTGGGGCTTCACCGCTCCACTCCCGTGCGGACCTTTTCACGTCTCGCCTCCATTTTAGGGAAGCGGGTCGTGACAGGCTTTAGTGGTGGCCCATGCAGGTCCTCTGTAACTGCAATTATCGGGATAACGATAATAATGCAAGATTGTCCAACAAATAAGTTCGACATCTGAAACCTAAGCTATGAGTCTAATTGTTTCGTTTTCTGCGTCATTAGATGGCAGGAAGGCGAATCACCCGTGGTGGTGGTAGTGGTGCGCTCCCTCATGACAAGGAGCCTGAGCGGGAGCCCACTAATGGGGAGATGATGAGGATGATGTTGCAGATGATGCAGGTTCAGCAGGGTGTGCTTCTGCAGGTGCAGAATGCTCCAGTGGCTCGAGCTGCTTGGGTGGTGGAAGCCACTCGCCCTGAACCCGGGGCGAAGCAGTTCAGAGAGCTGGGTCTTGCGTATTTTGATGGAACCAAAGGTCCACTGGCTGCTGATGAATGGATGAGGAATATTGAGGAAAATCTGAAGATGTCCAAGGTCAACGAAGTTAGTTGAGTTGACTTGGCGAAGCGCCAGCTGAAGGATAATGCCAGGAATTGGTGGGATGCTGAGGAAAAGATGTTAGTAGAGCCGATCGTCTGGGCTACCTTCAAGGCCAGATTTGATGGTGAGTTCTTCCCGAAGGCTACCAGGGAAGAGATGCTGCAGCGTTTTATCGATCTGAAGCAGGGGAACTCGTCGGTGGACATGTACCACCAGGAGTTCATGAGGCTGAGTCGGTTTGCACCAAAGATGGTGCAAGACGCTGAGGAGAGAGCTCAGAGGTTTCTGCAGGGGCTTGCTTCAGAGCTCCAGAGCTTTGTGACCTCTTCTAACCGGGAATCTTCTCAGAAGGTTTTGGTCGCTGCCAAGAGGCAGGAGCTGCTTATGAACCAGAGGAAGGGGTCTATTGTTGGTGCTGGGAAGAGGCCCTTGGAACAGGCGAGAGCTGTGGTTAGGCCTGGATTCAGGTCGAACCCTCCTGTTCAGTTTAAGAGGCCAGGAGGGCCTGTTCGGAGGACTTACCATTTCTGTGGCAAGGAGGGCCATATCAAGGAATCATGTAGGAGGTTCTTGGGGCAATGTATTGCCTGTGGAGATCCCGCCCATGCTATCAGGGAGTGCCCGAGGTTGAAGCAGCCTTGGGGGACACCTATTGCTGCCCCGCCGTTGCAGCAGAGAGCCCTGGTGCCCGTTGGCCGTGGGGTGCCCCTCGTTCCGCAGAAGCAGGCTTTTCAGCGGGCCGCTCCGCCGAGGAGGCAGGCATTTCTGATGACTGAGGAGGAGGTTTTGGCCATGGATGAGGTCATTGCAGGAACTTTCGATCTAGATTGTTCCTTCCTTAATTAATTGATTGTTAAATTATGTGAATGCTTGTGTATGGTGTTGCTAGAGTAAGATTTGATCGGTTAGACTGTTTGTTAGGTGTGGTTTTGGTTTGCACGTTCCCTGCCCGAGTCCTCTTTGACTCAGGTGCGTCAATGTGCATTTTGGCCCAGAGCTTCGTGGAGAAGCATTCCTTGTCGACGTCCCCTCTCTCTAAGAGTTGGAATATCGTCACAGGGAATGGAGTAGTCACTGTGCATCGTGGATGCAGTCCTTGCTCTGTGGTGGTTTGTGGACATGAGCTTTATGCTGGTTTTATTGTCCACAACATCACCAACTACGATGCAGTCTTTGGGATGGATTGGCTTGCGAGCTTCTATGCTACGATCGACTGCAGGAGGAAGAAGGTGGTGTTCGAGATTCCCGGACATCCAGTATTTGAGTTCAGTCGTGGTAGCAGTTCGCTTGGTCCTGTCAGATTTTGGGCCAGGCCGGTGGAGGCTGTAGCTATGCAGATGGAGCTGGGGTGGCCAGCTGTGGTGCGAGATTTTGGCGACGTCTTCCCCCAGGAGATGTCTGGGTTGCCACCTGATCGAGCTCTGGAATTTTCTATTGACCTCGTTCCAGGTGCGCAGCCGATTTCGAAGGCGCCGTATCGTATGGCACCTGCAGAATTGGAAGAGTTGCGGAAGCAGTTGGATGAGCTGTTGCAGAAGGGTTATATTAATCCTAGTGTGTCTCCGTGGGGAGCACCAGTGTTGCTGGTTAAGAAGAAGGATGGTTCGCGTCGCATGTGCGTGGACTATCGGGGATTGAATGCGGTAACCATTAAGAATAAATACCCGTTGCCTCGCATCGATGATATTTTTGATCAGCTTGGAGGTTCGAGGGTGTTTTCTAAATTGGATTTGAGGAGTGGTTACCATCAGTTGAAGGTGAAGAGGGATGATGTTCCGAAGACAGCATTCAGGACGAAGTATGGACACTATGAGTTTGTGGTTATGCCTTTCGGCGTAACTAACACGCCCGCAGTTTTCATGAATCTGATGAACCTGATTTTCTACGACTTTTTGGATAAGTTTGTCGTTATCTTTATCGACGACATTCTGATCTATTCGAAGTCGGAGGAAGAGCATGCCTCGCACTTGAGGACGGTGTTGGAAATTTTGAGGAAGCATCGTTTGTATGCTAAGTTTTCGAAGTGCGAGTTTTGGCTGGATCGAGTTGCTTTTCTTGGGCATGTGGTGACTGGGGATGGGATTTCTGTGGATCCCGAGAAGATTAGGGCCATCAGGGAGTGGCCTGTTCCGTCGTCTGCGTCTGAGATTCGGAGTTTCCTTGGACTTGCTGGTTACTATCGGCGATTCATTAAGGACTTTTCTCGTATTACTGAGCCGATGACCAGGTTGACGCGGAAGGATGTTGCTTTTGTTTGGTCGGGTGATTGTGTGAGTGCTTTTGGTACTCTGAAGGAGAGGTTGACGAGTGCCCCTATTCTTGTCGTGCCTGATCGCAGTGGTGGATTTGAGATCTTTTGCGATGCTTCTGGCAAGGGTCTTGGTTGCGTGTTGCATCAGCACGGACATGTTGTGGCGTATGCGTCTCGCCAGCTTAAAGTTCATGAGAAGAATTATCCGACGCATGATTTGGAGTTGGCTGCCGTTGTGTTTGCTCTTAAGATTTGGAGGCACTTCCTGCTAAGTGAGAAAGTGAAGATTTTCACCGATCACAAAAGCTTGAAGTATATTTTCACGCAGAAGGAGCTCAACATGCGACAGCGTCGATGGTTGGAGCTTATGGCGGATTATGAGATTGATTTGCAGTATCACCCTGCCAAGGTGAATGTGGTTCCTGATGCGCTGAGTAGGCTTCCAGTGGTGATGATTTTGACCTTGCAGTGGAGATTGCAGCAGGATTTTTGTGAGTCTGGCGTGGAGATTGTTCTTTCTGGGGAGGCTTCTTCGTTGATGTACATGCAGGTACAGTCGATGATCGTGGATCGGATTAAGGCTGGCCAGGCTGAGGATCCGAAGTTGGTGAGGATTCGGGAGCAGGTAAAAGCCGGTCTGCGGACTGACTTTTTGATTCATGAGGATGGATCGCTGAGGTTTGGAGCCAGGTTGTGTGTGCTAGCTGGGGATATCAGAGAGGAGCTGATGGTGGAGGCACACAGTTCGCCGTATTTTGTGCATCCTGGTGGCACCAAGATGTACCAGGATCTTCGTCTGAATTATTGGTGGCATGGTATGAAGAGGAGCGTGGCTCGGAGTGTAGCCAAGTGCTTGGTTTGCCAGCAAGTGAAGGCGGAGCATCAGCGTTCGGCCGGGTTGCTACAACCTCTTCCGATTCCGGAGTGGAAGTGGCAGCACATCACTATGGACTTCGTGACTGGACTACCTCGGAGTCCGAAGCAGAATGACGCGATTTGGGTGATCGTAGATCGATTGACCAAATCTGCGCACTTTATTCCGTTCCGAGTGGGACAGTCCACTGAGGCGCTAGCAAGGAGATATATGGAGGTAAAATTCTTTACTCTCCGTTTTATTTCGTTTTCCTAGTTTGGATAGTGATGTAACGTGAATCGTGCAGGAAGTTGTGCGACTTCATGGAGTCCCCGTGAGTATCGTGTCGGACAGAGACACGAGGTTCACATCTCAGTTCTGGCAGAGTTTGCAGAAGAGCTTGGGTACGCGTCTGAGTTTCAGCACGGCGTACCATCCGCAGACGGATGGCCAGTCCGAGAGGACGATTCAGATTTTGGAAGACATGCTGAGGGCGTGCATGTTGGATTTCAAGGGTTCGTGGGAGGACCATCTGCATTTGGTGGAGTTTTCCTACAACAACAGCTTCCAGGCGAGTATTGGCATGGCGCCTTTCGCCGCTCTTTATGGTAGGAAATGTCGATCGTCATTGAGTTGTGATGACGTTGGAGATCGGGAGTTGCTGGGACCTGAGATGATCGTGGAGGCCGTGGATATCGTCAGGAATATTCGGGAGAGGTTGAGGATTGCTCAGGACCGTTATAAGCATTGGGCTGATGCTAAACGTCGTCCTTTGGAGTTTCAGCCGGGCGACCATGTGTACTTGAAGATTTCCCCGAATCGTGGTGTGATTCGTTTTGGGAAGCGTGGGAAGTTGAGCCCGCGATACATTGGACCATTTGACGTTTTGGAGAAGGTTGGCGAGGTAGCTTATCGCTTGGCCTTGCCGCCATCTTTGGAAGGAGTTCACGATGTTTTCCATGTGTCACAGCTTCGTCGATACATTAGCGATCCGTCTCATGCGGTGGATTTTTCGGAGATTACCGTTCGCCCAGATTTGACGTATGACCAGTATCCAGTGCAGATTCTGGACAGGCGTCAGAAATCACTTCGGAACAAGATTGTCAATCTTGTGAGAGTGATGTGGCGACACGGTTCGCCGGGAGAGTCCACTTGGGAGAGAGAAGATGAGATGCGAGAGCGTTTCCCACTTTTGTTTCCGGACTCGTGAGTATTCGAAAATTCCGAGGACGGAATTTTTCTTAAGTTGGGGAGGATGTAACGACTGGTTTTCTTGTATCTGAATTTATTATAATATAATATATGTTTTGGTGGATTTTCTCCTCTTGTGTGGTTTGCGTCTCCGTAACTTTCATTTTCGATCGATTCGTCGTATTTTCTCGTTTCTTCCTTAGGATCGTCGATTTCGAAGTACGTCATTTGTGACGGGCTTCATAACGGTCGTATCTTACTGTTAGATCAAGCCTAGGAGTCTTAGGATTCGATCCCGGGGCTCCGCGCTCCGTATCGGAACTTTTGGTGCTTATTAGCCGGTATAAGAAGGGGCACCGACCGACTAGATGACGATCCAGTCGGTCGGCAATCCTTCTTGGACCGACTAGTGAGCTTTCTAAATTATTCAGGAGTTACTGTTTATCGTTAGTCGGTCTAAGAACGTTGGTTGACCGACTAGGTTGCAAACTAGTCGGTCAGCAATGCTTCTTTGACCGACTAACACATCATCTTAATTTTTGTTGAGTTACTGTTTACTCTTAGTCGGTATAAGAACGTTCATCGACCGACTAGTTGCTAAACTAGTCGGTCAGTACTTGTTCATGGACCGACTAACTCTAAATCCTATTTTCGTTCAGGAGTTACTGTTTACACTTAGTCAGTCTGCGTTGGTCGACCGACCGACTAGTTGCCAAACTAGTCGGTCAGTGGTTGTTCTTTGACCGACTAACAAGTGTTAAAACCCTAATTTCTGGGCAGCCGCCAGCCTAGCCTATTTAAACCCAACCCAAACGTTTTCTTCTCCCTCAACACGATCCAAACCCCTAAAATCTTCCCCCTTGAGCCCCCATCTTCCTCCAAGCTTCAATCCTTCATTCCAAGCCCTAAATCCATCATCCAATCCATCCATTCACTCTATCTACCACTCATCTTCCCCAAAATCTCACCAAGAATCTCATCAAACCCCAAAATCCCCCAAAACCCTAGTTTCCTCAAACTCCTCCATTGGCTTCCATATCTGGTCCTAGGGTTCCCCGGAGTGTTTCTTCCGCCTCCTCTCGGTAAGAAATCGATCTACCGTTGTTTTCTTATCCTATTGTAATTTTTATGAAACCCTAATAAAATACTTGTGTTTTGATGATTGTTCCCCATAACAGCGATTCCCCGTAGGCTAGCATCCGCGGAAACGAACTTTCGTAACCGTCATCCCCGGTGATAGGCAAGTGAAACTTGCATCTCTTGATTTGGGCCATGTCTTAGGCCATTTACCATGCTTTAGCGTAAAAGAGACTAAACGGTGAAAGGATAGCCGTTTAGACGCCATTGACCTAGCTTGACAACGAAGCTTGGTCCGTCACCCTCATCATGCTTGTATGTCACGTTTAATTTCAATTAACGGTACGCAAATATCTGTTCGTGTCATTGCATAGTGATTATTGGTCGTGATTGCGTAGCACACGCTACAACATTATATTCCTGGCTCGTGTTCCAGAAGCGAGCCCTGTAGTTGGAAACCCCAACGCTCGGATACCGGCTAGGTGCACCCCTATGCCAAATACACTTCCTGGCTCGTGATCCAGAAGCGAGCTCAGTGAGTTGGAAATCCCAACGCTCGACACATATGGGTGGGGTAAGAGATAAGCGGACTGAGCCCCGAGTTGGCCTGATCCGCCACTCCGGCCAGCAGGTGGACTCTCTAGTGCACAAGTGATTAATAGTGATAGAGATAAGCGGCCTGAGCCACGAGCTGGCCAGTAGGTGGACTCTCTATGCACTAAGTGATTAACTGTGATAAGTGATAAGTGTTAAGCGATAAGTGATTAGTGATTTGGTAGCTTTTGCTACATCGTGCGTGTTTGCCTCTCTTTTAACTGTTGCATCATACTTAACTGTCTTGCCATTGTTTAACATTTAAATGCTAGGTTGTTAGTCACTTTCAGTTTCCTTGCCCAAGTCTTTTTAGACTTGCTGACATGTGCCCCTTTCTCTTTTGGGTGACGCATGTTAGACCTTGAGCCTGAGTTGCTCGCTGAGGGTGAGGTGTTTGCGGACGCCGAGCTTGCGTCCGTGTTGGACGGGGAGTATGTAGACACTGGGGACCAGTCCTAGTGTCTCCGTTGTGTTTTACTTTTGTTAGACAGTTGTTTTGTTATCGGTGCGTAGCACCTATACTCATTTATGTCGTTGCTTTTGTTTGGCCTTGTTCTGGGCCCTTAGACTCTTTCTTTTAGCCTGGTGGCTTTTCTGTGATGTTGAATATTTTGTGGACAAACTTTGGGATTGGTGTTTCTTATCCGTCTCATATTATTATTGTTGTTGTTTCGATTGCAATTACAGGGACCCGCTTATACTAAATTGACGCTTATCAGGTTTGGGGCTTCACCGCTCCACTCCCGTGCGGACCTTTTCACGTCTCGCCTCCATTTTAGGGAAGCGGGTCGTGACAGGTTTTAGGTTGGAGAGCAAGAGAATCAGATTTAGAAATGCTAAGGGCTTTGGATTTGAATGCTTTGATCTTTGGAAAAGAAAGCTTGAAGGATTTTGCAATGAATGAGTGTGTAACCTTCCAATGAAACAGTAGAAGCACTATTTATAGCTTTCTTAAATCCACAAAACAGTTTAGGCAAAAACCCAATCGAAATCCGTGAGAAAAATCTCAACGGATATAATCTGAACTCGCAACAGTCGAGTGATGAACAAAACACAGTCGACTGCTGCACAGTCAGCAAGGGTAGGTGATAATTCATAACGGTAACTTACCACGTGGACAGTCGACTGATGAAGCCAAGACAGTCCTCTGTAAAACCAACAGGCGACTGTACATTCTTCGACAGGCGACTGGCCGAGAGAAGAGTAAGTTAGAAGAAGTACTGGAAATCTCACAAGATACAGGACAGACGACTGATGCAAGGAACACAGTCGACAGTTAATCAGAACAGGCGACTGTATAACCTTAAACAGACGACTGTCACAGACAGGAGAAATTTCCAGAGAGCTAAGTCAAAGATTAAACTTACAGACAGGCGACTGTTGCAGCATAGACAGTCGACTGATCTAATTTACAGTCGACTGTATATACATCATAAGTCGACTAGCCGTAGAAATCGGATCAAACAGAGTTTAGGCAAGGAGAGACAGGTGACTGATGAACCACTCACAGTCGACTGTCGCTAAGACATGCACCTGATAAACGTTCAACAGTGGCCTGTGCGAGATAATTAGAGAGGACCCAAAAACTGCATTGTAATAGTCTGTGCATAACAGGCGACTGTAGAACAAAACACAGTCGACTGTTTTTGAGACAGACGACTGCAAACTGTTAAGCAGTCGGCTGTTATAAACAATCATAGCACAAACAAAAGAGAAATGGATTGCGATCAAAGGACGAAGGTCTAGAGATGTCCTATGACCAAAAGTAGATGTGTGTGAGTGCTCCATCATAGTTCTACTTCTAAGCTACATACTAGAAGAGATAAAAGAAAAATTACATTGACGAATAATCTCTTCTTTCCATCGTATGAGCTTGAAGTCTTTACGGAGCTTCAATCATCAATATACGATCATCCAATTCATATAATTTGCCTTCAATCACGTTTGTGAGTCATCCATTGCTAGTTGATCTTCATAGTACGCTTAGACAATGGATTAAATGCAAAATAGGGGATTAGTCACAAGTATGTATGTTTGCTCATCATTAACACCAAGTATGGAGAAGTCCAATACTCAACAATATCCTCTAGGCATTTGCTGGTGACAAGAGAAAGAGCTTTTATCTCTTCTTGGAAGAGACATCAACACACAACACCCTTGCTACTTCAAGTTCTACCTCAAGGCATAGGTAATTGTAAGTGTTGCAATTTCATTTCAAATTTCATAACTTTCGTAATTAGTTTTACTCTCGGTTAGTGAGAGTGGTTTGCTTGATCTCAAGTTGTGGGAGTCAAGGACATCGATTGTGTTTCGATTACACTTGTAGGGTTGCTACAAGTGGGTTTAAAGGAAATCTCAAGTTAGGCTTCTAACTTGAGTATCCGAAGGTATCCGGGTGGAAGGGACGTAAGATTACTGGGAACAAGTCGGGATTGGACTTGGGTAATCTGAACCCTTGAAACATACTTTGTGTTAGCTTGTTTCATTTTTGGGTTAATTTATAATTCCGCATTTATTGTTGGTTAGGAATTTAAATTGGTATAACTATCGTTTAAATTTTATAAAAACTATTCAACCTCTCCTTCTAGTGTTTTCCACATAGCCTGGGTCCTTGCACAAACCGTCAATTCTAATCGTCCTACTACTACTACTCCTTCTCCTCCAAGACTCTCCATTCAAACCCAACTCAATAATCTCCGAACCGAAATGAATACTGGTTTTGAGGGCATACAAACCCACTTAAGTGGATTTGAAGACCATCTTGGTCGTTTGGGAGATAACATGGAGCATATGCAAGAGAGTCAATTGCAAATCGTTAGTTATTTTGAACAATAAGAGCCTTACTTTCCCTCAGGCTCACGCTATCAACCACCACCACCTCCAAAATATTGAAAGTATTCGGCCACAGAACTTTCGCACTCAATCACATCAATTGGTCGACTAATATCTATAATTTTTAGTTGTTGTTCGGTTGTGTTGCTTTTAAATTTATGTCTTTATTTGGTTTCATTTTGATGTCAGCTGCTCAGTCCCACTGTATCTTTTGAATTCAGCAATATATATCTTTAATTAATGTAACACAATTTACTTTTCTCCATAGTTATGTCATTTTATTTTGGTCGACCAAAGCACTCTGTTGGCCGACCAATCTGCATTAAAAATCCCATTTTTGGCTTATTTGACAGGGGGAGAAAAATACTAAAAATACATAAAAAATATGTAATATCATGTCTTAAAAGAAAACATGACATCATTCACAAAAGATGCTCTAATTTCCATTATCTTTATTTTAAGAGATATGACATAAATACAAAATGTTGCTCTCATCCATTATTTTTGCATTTAAATTATATGTTCACATGGCATATGAAACAAGTATTTTGGGGGAGCTTCTTTTCTCTTTTTGTCATAAACATTTTTTAATATATTATTAATGTTTGTAAAATCATCAAAAAGGGGAAGAATGTTGGAAACTCACAACTCCTCATAAGATTTTGATGATATAATACAAATATTTATATGTATATACTAACTTTATCTATGCAGATTTTATAGATCCACTCAGATCAGATAATCATCAGACTACACTTTGCAAGAATCATCAAATTCAAGTTGAAGCTTATCGACAAATTTTTATAACTTATGATACATGACGTAATCTTCATTTTCTTTCTTGCAAATACTTAGAATGCGAAAGCCTTGATGATGGTCTATCTTAGTCATTTAGGGTTCATCCTCAAAAGTTGAGTCAGACCAAATTGGTCGACCAATACCCCTTCTGGTCGACCAATCACAAATTCCAGAAATTCAGAAAATTCCCAAATTTTCCTAGAATTTTTTTTTAAGTCATTAAGATCATTTTCTAATATTTTCCCAAAATTTGATTTTTCAAATTTTTGCTCGACCAATCAGGATGATTGGTACACCAGCAAGTTTTCAGAATAATTATAACATTCTGATTTTTGATTAAATAATCAGTTTTTATAACCGATTATATCTGTTTCTCAAACCACCCCCAAACGGCCATATTTTTGCCCGTTTATGTCAGTTTATGATAGTTTTGGCTGTCAATTTTCTGTCTTTTCCCGAAACAATGCTTCAACAGTCAAACCCTAAAATTGGCAAAAATATTGGTCGACCAATGACCGAAATTGGTCGACCAATTTGACAAAAACAGTTCAGAATTTTTTGAAAATTTAGGCAGTTGTCCAACGTTCAAAAACTACACTCTGGCCTATAAATATACCCCAAGACCTCTGCCTAAACACACGAAATAATTTTCTCTCTGCTATGCTTAAGTGTTCTTTCTCTCACTAGAAAGTGAGGTGTTTTCATATTTCTTTGGGGAACCTCTGCAGAAATTCTTCCTCAAATAGAAGTCCATTCTCTAAGTGTGTTCTACCATCAATTCTCATCCAGAACCTTAGAGAATCTATCACCAACCTTGCGTCATAATTCCTACATTATCAAGGTTACATGTGATATTGTTTCATATGCTTTCTTTACTTTATTTGCCGAATCTCTTGTTGAAGAGATTATACAGTTTTGCAACACGAGGAGTGTTGGCATCTTTGTATATTGATTGCTTGTAGGGATCGAGTGTTTTAATGAATTGAAATCTCTACGGGGTAGAAGATTGGATGTAAGGATCATGAGAATCCAAACCAGGATAAATCTCTGTATTTGCATTTGAAATTCTCTTGATTGTGTTATTTACTTTCGCATTTTAATTGCAATTTTTAGTTACTATTAAATTTGCAATTTCGCTGTGATATACACTATTCACCCCCATTTAGTGTATTTAGTGTGTCAGGAGATTCAACACATCATGCTCCAAGTTTTGGCTTCATTATATGACCTTCATGACTTCATCCAAGCTTGAGCAATCCCTCACTCTTGGAGGTCTTTAAGATATCCATTGCATCATCCTCCCAGTTTTATTCTTTGTCTTATCAACATATAATCATTAAGATAAGCTGAGATTAAAACATAAGATTGATTAACACATTAACATAATGTATTGATCATCATCAAAACAACGTTAGTCTTGAACCCAATAACTAACATAGCTCTGAATCATGAAGGACGCGACATCACACCATCATAAGTACTCGTCCTTACAAAAGAAACTGCCCATTCGCTCTCTTGTTCCCAAAGCAAGCCCTCGACAGGCCGGCCCGAATTGCCACCCCTACCCTCGAGGTAGGCAGTATCTCCCGTTCAGTTTGTCTCCCAGTCTCTCCACGCCTAACCTCTCGATAGCAGCTCGGACCCACAATGCCTAGCTGGGGAGATGAATGGCCATTATAGATACCGATATTAGTAGTCAAGTTCGGCCCACCAGCAGTTGAGCCAGGCCCAACGTGTCAGATGTGACCCCATAGTGGGAACCATCCGACCTTGAGGGGTCAGTCAAACTCGACCTTAGCCTAGCCCACGTGCACGCACGACACGGGTCAAGACACGAGACCAATGTTCTCTCTCCAATCACGATCGACATTCATTGCTTGTCTTATCCACGGAGAATGTCGGCCGCCATACATCCGCCGATGAACAGAAGATAGTTACGCTTATGGGACAATAGCTTTCCACTTGGCTGACCCTCATTCGTCATTGGGCCTTATATAAACATAATTTACTTCCTCCAGAAGTTACGGCCTCTTGGGCTGACACAACACGCAATTGCCATCCAAAACACCTTTACTTTCCACTGGGCGGCGGCTACTTCTAGCCACACCTTGCTTCTTCTCCCTTGAATCAAACTTGAGCTTCAAAGTCTGATCGGGGGGGCCAACTCGTTCGGTGAGGCTGACGAACTTTTCTCTGTTTCAGATGCTAGCGAAGGATTCTACATCCCATGTCCGGTGAAACAAGCTTGACCGGGTTCAACCTATTGCGGGAATGATTGCCTCAGATGCTAGCGAAGGATTCTACATCGGGAATGATTGCCTCAGTGGTCCGGCCCAGGCCTTCGGCAACTTGACCCGGCACCCGCGAGATTCCGTGCATCAACACCGATCCTCTCTCTATGTATATATTCATAGTTGCTACCACCATCTTCTCGATACGTTGCTCCTTTTTCTTCTTGGATTTCTAAATATATAAACACGGTCAGATTCTTACATCCTTCTTTGAAACGCAAGTATGTTTATTTATAATCTTTGTTAATATCCACAGATATTAAACGCAAGTATCCCTCAGATGAATAAATAGATAACTAGATAAAGGTGAAACAGATGCCATATGTTTATTTATGATCTTTTGTTAATATCCACATATTTTAAACGCGAGTATCCCTCAGATGGATAAATAAATAGATAGATAAAGGGGAAACAACTGCCATATGTTTATTTATATTATCCTATATGTATATATTCGTAAGTGCTACCATCTTCTTCTAGATACGTTGTTCCTTTTCCTTCTTGAGTTTTTAAATATATAAACACTGCTAGATTCTTCATCCTTCTTTGAAACGCAAGTGTGTTTATTTATAATCTTTTGTTAATATCCACATATTTTAAACGCAAGTATCCCTCAGATGGGTAAATAAATAAATAGATAAAGGTCACACAAATGCCATTTGTTTATTTATTTTTATACACCCAGTCAATGACTCAGTATCACTTGCAAACTCAATCGTTTCTTGTATTCTTGGTTAACCAAGTGATCTTCCTAGGACAAGGGAAATATTACTCAACTCACATAGTTTGCAAGGAATTTTTTTAATATCCTAAAGGTGCATTATTTACGCTATCATTCTAACTTCCAACCCAACTTGGGTTACCCAAGTCATTAATCTTTTAAAACTTGCTTGAAATGATTTAATTATGTGAAAGTGACCATTGTTATAAACGGGCTTTTGTAGGCCCAACCCGTTATTCGGTATCTGCCCATTATGTAACCATAATTCTATAAATACAGGGCTACGGGGTTCCGTAGCCGCCAAGTTTACAACACGTTATCAGCACGCTCGAGGCTGAGCCGAACCCCTGCCGATGGACGAACGCGACGCGAACGGGCTTCCTTCATCGAACGTCGCTAGATCCGGCGGGTAGGATCTAGAGGTAATTTTTTCACTAGATCTAAACTTTTATGCGCATACGATTAGATCTACATGCTTAGATCTATTTTTGATTAATATAGATCAGAGTTTTAACTTAGATCTGCATGCTAAATCAATTTTTTCAATGATAACTCGACGTTTTTATCAACAAAAATCAAATTTTTACGATGAAAAACATTGTTATGAAGACTAAAAATAGTTCTTTTTAAATAAAAATCCTATTTTTATGATCTTCTTCCCCAAATCTTGAAACATTAGATGGGATTTTTCGTCCCTACGCGGTCAGAAGCCACGAACGCACGCAACCCCCCTCCATTGCGATCTCCACGCCGCCAGAAGCGGCATCGTGCCGCTGCCTCCCCCGGTGGCAGTCAGCCAACGCTGCCGCCAGGAGCGGCAGCAATTGCTGCCGCCCCGGCGGCAGACGCCGATGCCGCCCCCGGGCGGCAGCAGGCGCTGCCGCCTGGAGCGGCAGTCGTCGCTGCCGCTCCGGCGGCAGTCGCCGCTGCCGCCTGGAGCGGCAGTAGGCGCTGTCGCTCAACGCGACAGACGCTGCTGCTGCCCCGGCGGCAGCCGCCTTTCGCCCTACGCGGCAGCGGTAAAATCCCCCTCCCCGCGCACGCGAGACGCAAACGCTAGCCGCCCGAAGCGGTGGTGCATGCGACGAAACCCTAGCCGCCCGAAGCGACGACGCGCACAGAAAAACTCTAGCCACCTGAAGCGGCGGTCCCTCCGGTGCAAATGCTTTCCACCCGCACGGGCCCGCACGAACGATCGCATCCAAAAATCCTAACTGGGTTTTTCCCAAAAACTTCGTTTTTACAAAATCTTTTTCAGATATAATTAAGTTTTTCTTCGTTAAAATCTGATTAATGCTTTATAAATCATCGCTATTTTTTCTTGGATTATTTGATTATTACACGTTTAATAATTAGGAAGACCCTGCGACCGCTCTGCCGTTAGTTAACTAACCTAACGGTGTATGACGTTGCCCAGTGGTCCAATAATTATTAAACGAAAAATTTTCATTTCCATTATAAAATTTCTGTGATGATTAAATGCATGTGTAGAAAATTATACGCCTGTCGCATATTTAATGATTATGTGATGTACATTTTTATTTAGCATGCTAAAATCACTATGACATAGTTTAATGCCTGTAGCAAAACTGTATGTCTGCGATGAGATTATTTAAATGCATTCAGCATATAAATAGCATGTGTATATATCATACTTGTTTCAATTCAGGTTAATTGAGCACAACTTTTTAGTTTACAAGCTTTATATTATATTATATGTATGATATGCTCATGATATGACAATATTTTATGTCAACAAACCAATAATGATTTCAAAAAGTTTAACATCATATCCTAGTTGACAAAATGAACCTGGAGTTCAAAATCAAAATGAACCTGAAGTTCAAAATCAAAATGAACCTGAAGTTCAAAATCAAATTCAAAAGTCAACACCCTTTCACCCTAATAAATATTAAAAAATACGATGGATTATGCGAAAAACATTTATGCGATTTCTTTTAGAGATACGCATTTTGCGGTAAATAGATCTCTCAGATCTATGGTTTATATAAACCAATATTGACACCAGCAGTTGTCATAACATCGATAAACTCTTTTAGAGTAATCTGACTTTACAAGGTATGATTCTTTAATTTAACCTTAATTTTAAGCGTACGCCCGAAGTCGTGTCTTAATAGACAAGTGAGAAATTATAAACTTCGTAGCCACGTATTTGTTTCCCCTTGAGCATGAATCTATATCCACACAATACTTGAATGACTCAATAAAAATGGCCTGTAGACCATACTTAAGTTCTCAAATAGACTTTTAAAAGTCTCCCATAAATTAAAAAGTGGAAATACAGAGACTAACTCATTTCTCTTGTATATGTCTACTTCGTAAGACAAATATTCATTCTTCCTTATAAACGACAATAAGGAAAACTTAAAACAGGCGAAGTCTTGAATAAATTGAGAAAGGGAAGATAAGATATACCTCGACATGGAGTAAGCAATGGCAAACCAATATCAGACCAGAAGTTCTGATAAGAGCCATAATGTTTTTGTAAACATGAATGTGCATTAACTTATGCCATATTAAAATACATACATATCCAGTCTAAACGACGAAAGTCAAATTGACCTTATGTATATTTAGCTACTCCCCGAGGACAAATAAACTTTGAAATCAAATTTAATATGTTGTCATAACATAAGTCTTAATGAGCATAATTATATTTGTATGTTTTCAAGAGCACACATCACACTATGTCACTTGTTGACTTAACAAAATTATCAGTAGTATTCTCTTGCAGCTTTCTTCACTCCTTACATATGGCTGATGATGTACCTTAGAGTACGCATCTATTTATCCTCTTAAAATGGTCATAATCAAAACCTTATTATCCAACAGCAGTCCAGATTATTATTAATCACAACGGACATATTACATTACTGGGATATTGGTTGTGCTTTTACTTACCCTCATACCACCCTCAAAATGCCGCAGTGGAACTTATTCATCGGGATTAACCATCCTAGATGAATATATTCCGAGATTCCCAAACGGGGGAGGCATTACTGCACATCTTATAGATGGAGCCTTGATGGATTCATATCCCCAGTTCTATGCTCAACTTCATTGAAGTCGAGCTTATTGCGGATTTTTGGTTAACACTGGGAAATCAATTATATTTAACAACTGAAAGAAAATTGAACACCCTGAAGTTTTGTGTTTACACCCAGAAATGAGTTATATGTAAATCATTAAAATGATTTAAACGGATTACTTATCCATTAAAAATCCAGTTGTAGGTGACCGTGTTGGAACATGCAAACCATCAGAACGCCTCCTTAGAACATATTTATATGAGCCTGATCACCTCATATAAACAGTTTCCGAGAACCCCTAACGGGGGAAGCGTTTAGTGCACATTTTATCGATGGAGCCATGATGAGTATACATCCCCATATCACCACTATGGACCATCAGAACACAGAACTATTTATCGAAAGTAATTACCCCAGATAAATTGATTCTGAGCACTCTGAACAGGGGAATCATTTAAAACACTTCTCCTAAGATGTGCATTGATGGGCCGTCTTTTAAAGACTTGATGTGATCCTGAAGATCCTTCATAACCTTAATTCCCCAGTATTAGGTTTAACAAAAATACTATAATCATCAATGAGCCTGAAGCTCAATTTGACCATTTAAAAACATTAATACCTATGATCTGATTATCATGAATAGTGATGAGATCATGAAGATCCACACTTATGAAACTGTTAAACAGTTATCAGACATAGATACTGATAATATAAATATTGTCAAATTCACACATCCCTGCTACTAAAAATCCAGCTAGGATTGACATACCAACTATAATGGATGTAATCCACCAGTAGCAGAAGTGGATAACCTCAATGGATAAGAGGATATACCACGAGACCCTAAAACAATACCACCACAGGAAATTGAGCACATCTCCATATCCTCTCCCTTTCCAAACCCCCCAGAAGAGATAAATCTGGAATAAATTGAATAATGTACGTACACGGAAAGGTATTTGGATAAAACACACTTGTCGACAATTACTCACATTTCATTTTGCCATTGATATCGTTCACAATCTCCGTTTCCTAAAGCAAACGCAGAAATTTGGCCAGATTATGTGGAACGAGGCAATAATAAGTTGAGCTGGACTCACTTATGAAATGTGAAGTGTTTGGACCTGAAGTCCTGATATCAAAAGATATCAAACCTGTGGGCTACCGAGCATTGTATAAATAAATAAAATCGTATGCTATAAGCAAAACGCTTTAGCATTACAGGTTTATTTCGATACCATTGGCAAAGATAATTTTAGGCTATGTTGCTATGGATGATGTGACAACATACCCTTATGAATAATCATCCTGAAGATGAAACCATCATCCCGAAGATGAATAATCATCCTGAAGATGAATAATCATCCTGAAGATGAAACCATCATCCCGAAGATGAAACCATCATACCGAAGATGAATAATCATCCAGCAGATGAATAATCATCCAGCAGATGAATAATCATCCAGAAGATGAAATTATCATCCAGTCGATGAAGAAACATGGATAATTGCAATCCACTAATACACCTACTGGTTGTATGGATGCACATTAAGACCCCTTCCGTTCACTGGAAGAGGGGAAGGATATCCTAGGTCCTGAAGTGCCTTACTCAAATGTCTTTTGTATACTCCTTTATCTGGCAGTAAACCCTTTAATCAGATACAGTGCAGCGCCTGCAGCGCACCACTGGACCAGAGATAAGTAGCTTCTGCGCTACCTCCAAGGGTCAAGGATCATCCAACATGTTAAATGTATTTGCAGATACAGGTTACAGATCATTGCGATGACTGCAACAAAGAAGCGACCAACTCCTGGAGACCAGCAAAGCATGCTTCCAAGGCAACATCAATCCCACCATCTCGAGAGGCTCATCAATCCAAGAAGCAAATCATAAGTACGCACAGCCAGGTCCTGCAGTACCTCGCAGACACAGTGACGACTGGGTCAGAGACGTGGTGCTACCTATCGAGTCTGCAGATCACTCCTCTTCAGAAGAGCTCCCTCAGATTCAGTAGCTGCCATAGATGAGCGATACTTGTATAGATGAGCGATGTCTTGTATAGGTGAGCGATGCCTTGTACTTTGTACTTATTATCGGAACACTGTAAGAGATTGATGTATAGTTGCCTAGGAGATCTGCAAGCCTGCAGCTTGTACAGATCAGTGGGAGACAAATGTAGTGTTGTACTCTTTTCCCTTGGCTATTGGTTTTTCCCACAGGGTTTTTCATAGCTAAAGGTTTTAACGAGGCAGCCTCATTGACTGTGGATCCAGAAGTATCCACCCCCTAAATACTCCTACTAATCAGGGGAAGTTATGGAAAACTGTACTCTTTTTCCTTTGCTATTGGTTTTTTCCACTGGGTTTTCTATAGCTAAAGGTTTTAACGAGGCAGTTATCCCTAACTTAGGATCCAGAAGCATCCACCTCTAGTGATATCCATCGATCAAGGGAAGTAATAGAGACCTGTACTCTTTTCCCTTAGCCGCTGGTTTTTTCCACTGGATTTTCATGGCAAAGGTTTTAACAAGGCAAGAACTCTTAAACTTAGGATCCAGAAGTATCCATAGACCCATGATCAGATAAGCTCTATGAACCCTGAAGCGTTCATTACGGCTTACAACAATGGATGGATAAGGGGAATTGTTATAAACAGGCTTTTGGAGGCCCAACCCATTATTGGGTATCCACCCAGTATGTAACCCTACTTCTATAAATACAGGGCTATGGAGTTCCGTAGCCGCCAAGTTTACAACAACCATATTATTTTTGTGTTATTGTAGTTGTTGTAATGAGTATGAGTCCTCCTCAACTCTTTCGACTATACAATTGGCACCGTTAATTCCCACTTCCTGGAATAATGCAGAGTATGGACACCCTCCAATTCTTGCAAAGGGAATCGTGGGCATTTTGTTGTGGTCAAAATGGATTCTGTTATGAATTTATTATGTAGGTTCATGTAAAGGCCCATGTATGGCTGATCTTATCCAATAGCAGACTAGAGTTTGTATCCATGATTACTCTATCCTACCATTGTATGAACTCTTCCTTATTTCCATATAAATAAAAGGCATGTGGTCTCTCCCAGAAAGCACTTCACAACACGTTATCAGCATGTTTTTCCTTTGAGAGAGTGCACAGACGTTGTGAAAGCTTAGAAGGACGACGGAGGATTGCCCACGCGCGGACAACAAATGAAAACCACATCTCTGTCTTCTTCGATTTTGCTCGTCACTGGCATCCCCACAGACGCCACATCAGCGGTGCATCACTGCCACATGTGGCGGTGCCCTACCCCCCGCCCGTGCGCTGCCGCCGCTAGTAGGCTAGTAGTGACAATCGATCCCCTCCCCCGACGGCTTCAGCCCAAAAAAAAATAAATCCTTGCTTTTGCTATGGGCCGAAGTCCTTGGCCCAATACGAAAAACCAAAAAAAAAAGGATTTTGGTTGCAGGCCGAAGCCCGCAGTAACAGCCCGCGGGCCAAAAAAACACAGAGCCAGGGGTGTCTGCTTAGCAGGCCGAAGTCCGCAGCCTTGTTGCGGGCCTCGACTCCCAAGAACTGAAAAAAGGTGATAAACAAGTCGTGTGGGCTGAAGCACGTAGCATTTGCCACGGGCCTCGGCCCATAGAAATAAAAAAGGAAGGGGGGAATAAAAAGAAAAGAATAGGCGAAGGAAATAAGAAAAATTATTATAATAAATAAAATTTGGGGCATAGCTGAGTTTTTTCATTTTTTTCTGAACTAGACCCCATTACCTATGGTCATAATTTATTTTTCAGTATATTATTCATCTGTGATGCATGTTTTAGGATCATTTAAATATGCTTCATATCACACATTATCTGACAGTGGCTTAAGATATTTTTCTACTTATTTTCTAAGCATTTGCTTAAAAATTATGAGGTTCCTGTGACCGTTCTGCCGTTAGTAAAATACTTCTAACGGTCTATAACGTTGCCCTGTAGTCCAATTAATTATTAAGCATAAAATATTTAAAATTTATATATCCTGTAAATCTATGATATCTGTGATATGATTATGAAATGTGATGAAAAAATTTAAAGCACAAATTTGCATGAATGGCTATATTGTGGTTTTGCATCGGCCTTTTTAAGTCCCACTTTTATTTTCTCGCACTTTTCTTTTCTTTTTGATAGAAATTGTAGTGAGTAATATTAATAATGTACAAGACCGATGGCTATTTCCATGGAGGCTGAGGCCATCCCTGAAGAAGAAGAATTTTTTATGGGACCCATGTGGTTTCCAAAGTTGCATTTTCTTTTCATTTATGTAAAAAGGGACTACATATTATGGACGTTGGACGTTATTATTTTGTGGTGACCGGCCAATCTACACAATTAGCTTATTCATTTTAATTTGTCTCAACATGATATAAGTTTCAATATTATTAACTCTTGCAAATTGTGCTTTTCTAGATTAATGGTAAAAATCGCAAAAGTTGATCTCGAAATGTTGAAAGCATATAGGAAGAACTACCTCAGTTGGTAGTTGGATGTTAAATTCCCTCTGTGAGCCCAATCCCTAGTGCCACAATTACAAAAGATAGCTCTACGACAAACATAGATAAAACAAAGTCAATAATATATATTCGTCTTCACGTGGACAAGTCCTAAAAACTGAATACCTTACGATCGAATATCCACTTGAGCTGTGGACTGCCCTTGAGTATAGATATAAACATAAAAAAGTTTGTATTCTCCCACGGGTCCGTTATGAGTGATAGAACCTGAGAATGCTAGATTTTAAGTACATAGCTGAGTACACCTCACGTTTGAACTTGTGTGGTGAAACAGCCTTAGAGGAACGCATGCTAGAAAAGACTTACAAATCTTTTCATGAAAAAGATGCAATTTTTATGCGGTAACACAATGCATAAAAGTTCACTACGTATTCTGAGCTCCTAGCATGCTTATTATTGGCTAAACAAAATATAGAGCTTCTCCTTTCCGCTCATAACATATGACCTTCTAGCATGGTCCTTCTCCTAGAAGCTCACAATACATCTACCAAACAGAAGTAAAGAAAATGAAATTTTGAGAAGGGGGGACCAAATAAAAAGTAGGAAAATGACAAAGCCACCAGAACAAAAATACCGGGGAGAGGAAGTTTACATGGGAGAGAAATGAAATAATAATAATAATCAAGTACCTCCCACCAAAGAAGGATTGTGAAGACCAATGACATTGTTGTGGCATGCAGGCCACATGTCCATAGTGTGCAGAACTCCACGGCACCTACAATATTTGTATCAAGAGATCTTGAAGAAAAAACATAGTCAATTCTGGTGGACAACTGCTCCCATTGTCCAACACAGTTTACATATGCCGATTTCTAGAAAGATGACGTGTTTGATTAGATGCATCTATTCTTAGTAGATTAAACACGGTCATATAGAGCTTTTCTGTTTGCATAACTATGTATGTTTTTATTTCCATTAAATGATATTAGTTATGTCTTTGTGTACATTCTTATGATCTTATATTCTTAATCTGTTGAATAAATAGATTGCTCTCAAGGTTGCCTACTAGACAGTGCCTCGATACATACAATTCTTCAAAATAAATGCTATTTTCATATCATAATACCATCTGATAGCCTGGTGAATACAATTATAATGACCCGCTCTCTGTGGCCATTACTATTTGGATACAATTGCAGGTCCTACTATTAACCAATGAAAACAATATAGCATATGATATAGAGATGTACAAAATACTCAAACAAGCGTCCAATTATTACAATCCATAATTGAAGTACAACACACAATAATTAGCTCTCACACTAGATACATGTAAGGTAAAGCAGAATTGAAATACATTTGAAAGTACATCACACACACAACTAAAAGTCTGAAAATTTGTAGTCTCTGGGTCGAACCCAGGCTCCTCAAACTTGAAAGCCTCTTCTTCAACATGTGCGTCGTTTGATGGTGGCACGAAGCAGAAACATAGGTAAGTCACAATAATTCTAGAAATAGAAATAAAAGTGGTGCACAAGCATGAATTATAGCAGGCATCAAAAAGTAACTATGGACTGGCATACATGTGTGAAAAGTAAAGTAAAGATGGACGTACAAGTGTGTACGAGAGCATCAACTGTGACATTGTATACATGGCATGGTAGTAAGAACAAAAGGCATGCAAAGAAGTAACAAAAATAAGATGATAAGCAATCCTAAAGTTTTGCAAGCAGTAACTAGACAAGAAACTATATGACTCAAGCAGGAGAGTACAGTGTGCAACCATTGAGTCCATCTTTTACATGGGTGCGCTTAAACGAGGGTTGCCGATGCAGGCAGTAAGAGGTGTTTACCGACACATGCATCATGATATGTTTATTGAATAGGGCAGCTGGATATATTTGCCTACACAGGCAGTGGGAAGATAAATCCCAGCACTCCTACACTCTCTCAAATATGAGTTACCCCAAAACCCAGTAAAGGGTCAATTGTTCCTGCTCCACATTTTCAACGATCCATCATAATATTCCATATGATATTTAAACATGAGATTTTAGCATGAGATTCTAACATGAGATTCCAAAATGAGATTCTACATGAATTCTTTCACGATATTGCATGCATAGTTTTCAAGTGACAATCATAAAAACATGATAGGCAAGGGTGTAAATGACAAAGGTATTGACATGGTGGATATGATTTTACATGCGATGAGTATAGTAGATAGATGTATGTAAAGGGTCGAAGTAACTCATTCAATGTATATATAATCAATGTTCGCATTTGATGATGATTGGAATTCTGTTTTGATCCAGGCAAACATGGCCAGTCAGGTTTGGCCAAGTAGAATCATTATCCCTTGATAAGGCGAGCCCTGCTAAGGTGATCCATCCTTTGACACCAAATGATCCTAGACACGGGATCGAGGATACCTTAAGACCACCGATTATCAACTTTTGCTCCATCGATATAGTTATGGGTTACATGTATGGTAACTTTCGTAGTTATGATAGGTGTAAACATAATTAATATGCAATTGAGTAGTTCTCTATTTAATCAGGTCTCTAAATTTGCAAGGTGTATGTCCAAGTCGATATTTAATCAAGGCAATAGTTGTTACTAGGCTATATTACTTATGTATGCGATACCTTGATTACTAAGTTCGTACGAGTACACTTGTTCAAATTTATAAATCTAGAATTAGAGTAATTTACTCGTAACTCTGTCATTGAGGGACGATGAGACTGGAGCTAGTGTTATCAGAGATGCTCATGTGCGAGAATTAGCTCCTGCAAACAAAATATATCAACGGTTATAAGTTATTCTATTCTTTAATTATTTATCTTAAAGTTTGTATTTTTATAACATGTCAAATCACGTACTAATAATTTTCAAAATGCTAGAATTGAATAATATAATTTTATCTAGGAAGAAAATAATTTTCTAAAGCTCAGAGGTAATTTTTATAATTTTTTAAGGCTTAAAATCAATTTTCTAGATTTAAACTGAGTTAAAAAATAATTTTCAAAATTTAAAAATAATTATCATAAACGCTTGGCGATTTATTTAGAGAAATATATACGTTAGGAATTTAAGCATAATATGTCAAAAAATTTCTATTTTCGAGTAGAACACTTGTAAGGACAGTCTACCTAGCAATATTAACAACAAACACTTCAATAAAGTATGCAAGGCTTGGAAGAGGATCTCTAAGTGTTGAGATGAGCGTTAATGCACTTGGAAGATTTCCCTTGAGCTAGCTTCAATGCATGAAGATGATTAGAGCTTAATGAGGGAAATGAGAAATGAGAGTGGATTTAAGATTCTTAATGATTTTCAATATGAGTCAAGAGTATAGAACTAAGCCATCTCCTATATATAGGAAGCCACAAAAACCCCATAAAACCCAAGCAAAAAAGCCAAAAGAACAAATCTACAACGACTAGAAATTGGCAGAAAACAGCTTGGACTGGCGCCTGAAGAACAACGGACATGCAACTTATAAACGGCTAGATTTTCCCAACGGGTATAATCTGATCCAGGACATACGATTGTAGAAGATTACACAGGCGGATGTACAACTGTACATGAGCCTGTAAAGACTTAATCAGACGATTGTCACATGGGATGGAATTAAGCCGAAAATTTTCAACTTACCCATTTGTGCATTCATGCGACTAATGAACAAAGTCCAGGCGCCTGAGGGTTGACATGTGCCTGAGGGTTGACAGGCGACTGTAAACTCTACATCAGTCGACTGACACACAAGATGAAGTGAAGTACAAAATTGACAAGTTACACACGTTGGCACATATGAGACTGCAGAGCAATGTTCAGGCGCCTGATGGTTGATCGGTGCCTATATTTTATACTTCAATCGCTTACACCTAAAGCTCAAGAAAGAGTTAAGAGAATATTGACTTGAGCTAGTGCATTACATCAGCCTGTAGAAGTCTGGCCAGGTACTTGGTGATCACCAGTCGCCTTTTCTGCCTTCAGCATATGCCTGTTGGAAAGCCAAAAACTCCAATTGAGTTCTTGGCAAGGGGAAACCTATTGGATTGATTTCTATGAAGATCATAAGGTTCTTTAAGATGGTTAATGCATATACATGAATGAGTATGAACATTTATCGTGGCATTACAAAGTCCTAGACACAATAAGAGAAACGTAAGTAAAGAAATATTACATAGATTACAATTTACTTCTCTTAGAGTCTAAGCCTTCAAGGTCTTGATGCCTTGATCTCCCCATCATATTCCAAGCTTTGCACATCTTGATGAGCTTCCCTTCATCAAGTTCCAAGCTTTGGCAAATCTCCACTTGATGTCAATCATTGCACCAAGCATTTAGTCTCCAAAATGAAATGCTTCAATTGTTAAACATGAGAGAAAACAATGAGAGTCATTAGCAACAACATAATGTTGTTATTATCATTAAAACAATGTTGGTCTAAAACACCAATACCTAACAATCTCCCCCCTTTTGATGATGACACACATTATGTAAAAGATAAACAAATAAAGCACAACGCTAATGAGCTCCCCCTACTTATATGCACAAACTGATAATAAATAAATCAATAAAGCTTCAAAACAATTGTGACATATAATAGGCAAGGATTACATAAACCATATATGGATAACTCTCTCCCCATATATGAATATGAATGATTTACCTAATCCATATCTCGCTCCCCCTTGTCATTGTCAAAAAGGTGGACACAATTTACAATAATAACACTTGACATTGAATCCCATAAAAATGTGACAAACCAACCAAGGAATTAAGAGATATTTAATACCTAATTGTAAAATTTAATAGGTAACATTCAATATCCCATGCCCCCCAAGATCATAGAAAGAATCAAAATGTTGAATCCTATTATCTAATACCAATTGTAAATTTAATAAACAATTGAAAGTAATAATTGGAGCCCTGGGCCAAAATTGTATCAATGCATGTATATAGAATGATTAAGCATCATTGATACAAATGATATTGCCAAGAGAAAATATAGCATGTAAAATGTTGGCAACATCAATGGATTGGGTATGAGACCACAAAACCAATTGAAAATAATGTAACAATGATCTCAAAAATAACACAACATGAGAGTTAAAATATGTTTTATGATACTTTTAAACATGCATAACATATTACCTCCCCCATTGTCATACACATGGATTAATACATGCATGTATGATAATGAACTCCCTAGGTCCCAAGTTCATGAAATAATAATAATTTCAAAATAATTTCAAAATCATGAATCATCACACACAATTAATGGGTATGCTTAAAGAAAAATACACATGCAATATACACATGTGTGAGAGACCTAAACATTAGGGAACCAAACCCAAGAAGAATTTGATTTCCTAATATAATCACATGAGTTGATCACATCTCTAACTAAAGAGTTGATATATTTATTCCTCTCTTGCACACTAACGTTAATGAGAATCCAAATACTTAAGGATTTCATAGGCAATGGTTTTGCCTTTGCAAGAGGGATTGATGTGGCATGCTTATGTGTAGAAAAATATTTCATGGCATGCAAAGAATGAGGGGTTTGCTTCTTAGCAAAAAATGAAGAATTTTCATTCTCCATCATCAACTTGTGATTTAAATTTCTTGTTAGGGTTATTGTTATACAAGAAAGCATGTTGATTCTTCTTAGGTGTTTTAGCAACATTTCTTCTTTTTGCACCATTTGAAGAATTAGAGGTGGGTTTGGTTTCCACTCTTGAGATATATTCCAAGCCTCCTCTATGGTTTGTCGGATGTTGATTTTTCAATAAACCGTGTAGTGAATCCCTAGAGTGCACAAAGCTTATGACCCTTTGGGGTTCCTCTTCACATTTCAACATAAGTTGTTGAATACGAGCCTTTAAACTAATATTTTGAGCTACTAATTTTTCATTTGCAATACTCAAATCCTTAACTTGAGAGAGAAGTGTGTCTCTCTCACTAGTGTCAAAAATATGCAAAGCATTTTTATTTACACTAGAAGATTCTAATTCATGTAACCTACTCTTACATCAACAAATTTTTCTTTTAATTTAGTGTAAAAGTTGATGCACTTACTAGCCCCATTGGTGACCACATTATAGCGATATTCAAGCTCCGCATAAGATAGCTTTGGCTCCACCTCATTTTCATCATCGCATTCCTCCTCGTTAGAGCTTGATGAAGAATCTTTCCCTTTTTCCATGAAGCACATTGCTTCATTGGTGTTGATCCAATCCTCCACCTCTTCATTACTTGATCTTGAAAAGAGATCTTCCAATGTCGTGAAGCACATATGGGCTACCTCCTCGTCATCATCTTCTTCTTCATTTTATGAGTCCTCACTTGAGTTATCAAACATACCAACAAGACCCGTCTTTTGGTTCTTGTATTTGGAGTTGCCTTTCCAAAATTTCTTCCCTTTCCCTTTGTAATATTCTTTGGAGGGGTTGGAAGGGCAATCGATAGAGATATGATCTTTACCACTGCATTTGAAACACGTAGGAATCTTGTTAGGTTTCGAGGCAAACTTTGACAAAGACTTACCTTACTTGCCCTTTAGGAATGCTCTTAGTTGCTGGGCAAGCTCCATAATGTAAGGATCGTCGATATGTCTATTTCAATACTAAACAATGAAAATGAGTAGTATTGTCAATAATTAGGAGATATACAACGTAGCTTGTTTATTCCTTAAAATATAAATAGCTTGCAGTGAAAGAATCAACACAATTAATGAAACAAAACAAATTAGCAAACGAGCCAAGCAACGCAAACACAAAGAATTTATCCTGGTTCGGATCCTTGTGATCCTACGTCCAGTCCTCTACCCAGTAGAGATTTTCAATCCACTATAACACTTGCCCCGCAAGCAACAACATACAAAAATGATGACATTCTATCTATCCCAAAATTTGTACAATCTCTACACCAAGAGATTCAACTTATAAATGAAAGAATGAAACAATATCGAAAGCTTTGATGTGAATTTCAAATGGCATTCAAAGGAAAGGTGTTAATGAAATTTCTAGGTTTCTTGATTTTGGATGGAAGAAACACTCTTGAAGATTTCAGTTTTCAAATGAAGAAAATATCAGAATTTTATTTATCCAAATGAAAACAATGGCAGAACTTTCTCTTGAAGAAGATATAATTTAAGTTCTAAAGAAGAAAGTTGGAAAAAGAAGTGAATGGAAGAGAAGGGGGGTACTCATCTATTTATAGATCTGAGAGGAAATTATCACGGTCATATTCCAGCCGTTCGAAACCATCCCCAACGGATAGAACAAACTGGTTGCAAAACAGAATTGGTAGGCCAATGATTTTTTGTTGGTCGACTAATTTTGAAGTGACAAAATTTGACCGTTTGAAGTTACTAACGTGGAACTGATATGAATATGAATTTTGACCACCAAATTTCAAAGTCAAATTTGAAAAGGAAAAATTAGCCTGCTAACAAAAATGAATTGGTCGGTTAATTTTTTTTAAGAGGTATTTTGGGATTCTGAAAAGACTAGGTTGTAGATAAATGTTAAGAGAGACCGTAGTCATATAAGATAAGTCATCATCAAACTTTAAAAGCTATAAAATGAAAAATACATTGATTACATAAAAGACATAGATATTACTACATCTGAATTTGAGAAGTCTTTGTGCAGGAAGTAGTAACTAGTGATTATGTCCAAGATGTAAATGTTGAGTAGCCAGTTATCTACACAGAAAGAGTTAGTAATAGTAATATGTTTTTCATATCAAACCATATGGAATATAGATAGGGAATTATGGAATTCCAACATTCTCCCCCCTTTTGATGGTCATAAAAATTTAATAATATGAATTAAGTAAATTCTTATAACTCCCCCTGAGTAAATGCCATATTATGGTGTTTCTCACCCTTTGTCATTGTCAAAAAGGATATTGGCGTCATTGACCTTCTTTTTTTAGATACCTGAAAAATAAACATTTAAGCAATGGTACGCTCTACAATGTAGGGCCCGGGGGATTAGTCCTTAGGAAACCAAACCCATGTAGAATTTGGTTTTCCTACATAACCATGTGAATAAACAATATTATTCATATATGAATCAACATATAAATCTCTATCATGCAGACATAAGTCCTTAGAAAACCAAATATGCAAATGTGTGTGATTCTTATGCACAAAATGAGTATAAGCATAGATGGATGCATGATACTTCTTAGGTACATTACAATCTTATGTTTAACATACAAATAAGATGAGACATTGGGTTTGGTAACATTCTTCTTTAATAACCTAACCCATGCAGATGATTTGTAGGATATTGAAATGAGAGCAAATCATTAAGATGCTCTTTTCCTTTGTTGAACTTTTCAACATTAGAAGATATCTTGTTGTATTTCATCGTGAGTGATGAAATATTTGTATCCATTTCATTCTCTTTTACATTAAGATGTTCTTCTAACTTTAGAATTACATTCTCTTTTCTCAAGGACACATTCTAAGTATGAAGTTGTTCTTTTTTACAAGGTAACATATTATGAGATGCAAGTCTTGAAACAAGTGCGTTGTATTCAATAATCAAAGTGTCAATGTTATATTTCAAAGAGTTATGCATAGAATTTAATCTCTTAAAGCGCATATACAAATAAGTGAATGCTTCTAACAATTCTTCATTATATAAACTACTTACTTGATTGATGTCATCTTGATCCATAAAACGCACATTTGCACATTGTTCTTTTTCTTTCTCATATTCATCTGAAGATTCGTCCCATGTTACCGCAAATGCCTTCTTCTTCATATATACTTTGTTGAAGTTCTCGGTATTTTTTGACTTTAAAGTAATGGACAATCCTTTTTGAAGTGTCCTGGCTTATTACAATGATAACACGAAGAAGAATTCTCATTAGTATTCATAAAATTCTTATTTTCGATCTTACCTTTGAGATACTTCTTGAACTTTCTTGTTAAGTATTCCAAATCATCATCATCATCAGAATCATTATTGTCTGATAATGCATGAAAGGCAAGGTTCTTCTTGGGGATGCTTTCTTGCTTTTTATCTTCAAGTTGGACTTCTTATACCATAAGATTTCCAATAATGCTTTCGACTGTGAGAGTGGATAAATCATTGGATTCTTCCATTGCTGTTGTCTTCTTCTCCCATTCTGGAGTTAACGCACGAAGAATCTTCCTGACTTGTTTTGTTTAAGTATATACTTTACTAAGAGCAATTAGAGCGTTGGTGATGTCGGTGACTCTAGTGATCATCTCTCCAATTGTCTCATTGTCCTTCATCTTAAATAACTCAAACCTGTGAACAAGAACAGAAACTTTAGTTTCCTTAACTTTATTTGTGCCATCATGTGTTACCTTGAGTGTATGACAGATATCATATGCTTATGTTGCCTGTGAGACTCGACTGAATTCATTCTTGTACAATGCACAGAATAATGCATTCATTGCCTTAGAATTCAATGTTGCATTGGCCTTCTCTATAGTGGTCCATTCACCATAAGAGGTTGTTGGCTTGGTGTAAGATGTCTCCACAATGCTCCAAAGTTGGAAGTCGATTGACTGGAGGTATATCATCATTCACCGCTTCCAATATGAGTAATTGGATCCCGTGAAAATGGAGGCCTTACTGTGGAATGCCTTTCGGGAAATTGTGTTGTACTTGTTGTTGAAGCCATCGATCACCAGAAGTACCAATTATTAGTGTGGAATTAGGCACGTCTCTTGAACCAGGCTCTGATACCAAATGTAAAGATCATCGATATAGCTATTTCAATACTAAACAGCAGAAATGATTAGTATTGTCAACAATTAGGAGATATACAAAGTAACTTGTATATTCCTTTAAATATAAGTAACTTGCAGTGAAAGAGTCAACACAATTAATGAAACAAAACAAATTAGCAAACCAGCCAAGCAAACGCAAACACCAATAAATTATACTGGTTCGGATCCTCGTGATCCTTCGTCCACTCCTCTACCCCGTAGATATTTTCAATCCACTATAACACTTGTCCTGCAAGCAACAACATGCAAAAATGGCGACACTCTCTGTGCCCCAAACTTTGTACAATCTCTACACCAAGAGATTCAACTTATAAAGGAAAGAATGAAACAACACCTAAATCGTTGATGTGAATTTCAAATGGAATTCAAAGGAAAGGTGTTAATGAAATTTCAAGGTTTGTAGATTTTGGATGGACGAAACACTCTTGAAGATTTCAGTTTTCTAATGAAGAAAATATCAGAATTTTATTTCTCCAAATGAAAACAATGGCAGAACTTTCTCTTGAAGAAGATATAATTTAAGTTCTAAAGAAGAAAGTTGGAAAAAGAAGGTGAACTTCTCGATCGAGATGCTTTGCAGTTTGATCGAGCTACAATGCCTTGGAGAAAAACGCAAAATCAAAACTATGTTTAGTGCGACTCGGGTCGACTCGACTGTCTGCTCGGTCGAGTAGTTGAGGCCGTTTCCGTGTGATTTCTGCATGTCAGCTCGGCCAAGTAGCTGATGCTACTTAGTTGAATCACATAGGAAACTGATGTTGAATTTGGCCGTCTCTTGCTCTCTTCTCCTCCTCTCCTTCAATCTTCTTCCTTGCCTTGGCGAACTCTCATGGGGCCTTGCCAATGATGTCTTGGACGTGCCGGATGTGTCCATGTCCCAAAATAGCTCCAATTCGCTCCAAAACTCCTGAAAATCCATAAAGATATACAAAACTCAAATATGGCATTAGAAGCACGATAATATATGAAAATATGGAGTTTGGAGGTAAATATGACATGAAATTATGCGATAAAAAAATGGAAAATATGGACACACATGTGCGCTTGGAAGTATGTTCGCAACCTCCTCGCTGATTGGATTAGTGCAAAAGACATCTTCTCTATCCTCGAGTAGTATATCTCCGCGCCTCGGAGAACCTAACTGACGTAGTAGATGGGTCGTTGTATTCCCGAGTCTTCTTTAACGAGTGCCGAGCTTACAGCCTCCATGGTAGCGGCCAGATATATGATGAGTTAGTCTTCTTTATCTGGCTTGGTCAAAAGTGGTGGGCTACAATGGTACTCCTTTAACTCGGAGAACGCTTTCTTGTAGTCTACGTCCCACTCGATGAATTTCTTGCCACTAGATGCAGAGGCTATCGCCTTTCTTAACACTTTGAAGAAAGGAAACGACCTCTCGGCTGACTTATACAAGAATCGGCCCAAAGCAGCTATCTTCCGTTCAGTCTTTGGATTTCTCTGATGGTTGAAGGATACTTTATCGTAACGATCATAGCGAGCTTGTCGGGGTTGACCTCGACCCCTTGATTTATCAGCATGAAACCAAAGAACTTCTCCGATCAAACTCCAAAGGTACATTTGGCAGGGTTCAGCCGAAGGTTGAATCAACGGATCTGTACGAATGTCTCTCGTGGATCTGTAATGTGATCCGTCGGCTTCTTCGACTTGACCAACATGTCGTCGACGTAGACTTCTAGGTTCCATCTGATTTGAGCCTCGAAGACCTTGTTCATCATGCGTTAGTATGCGGCCTCTGCATTCTTCAAACCAAATGGCATTTTGGTATATCAAAAAATACCTCGATCAGGGATGAAAGAAGTCTTCTCTTCATCTTCCAGTGCCGTCTGGATCTGGTTATATCTTGAGAAAGCTTCCATGAAGCTGAGGAGTTCGTAGCCCAAAGCACTGTCAACCTGATGATCGATCCGGCGTGGGGGGGTAACTATCCTTCGGACACGCTTTATTGAGATCGGTGAAGTCGAAGCACATTCGCCATTTGCAATTCGCCTTCTTCACCATCACAACATTCGAGTGCCAATCAGGATATTTGACTTCCCGATTGAAGCCTGCCTCTAGAAGTCGATCCACTTCCTCAATTGTAGCCTTCATCTTTTTGCCCCCATGTTTCTCTTCTTTTGCTCCATGGGCCTGGAAGTCGAGTCGACCTCCAGCTTGTGGGATATCACCTTGGGGTCCATACCGGGTATATCCTTTGGAGACCAGGAAAAAATGTCTGCATGCTCTCTTAGGAGAGCGATCAACTGTTCCCTTAGGTCGAAAGGGAGCATTGATCCAATTGTGACAGTTTTCCCTCTTCTTCAGAGATCCGAATGTTCTCCATTTCTTCAATTGCTATAGGCCGTCGATCTTCGCCTTTGGGATCAACTGGGTTTGCCTGCATGATCCTTCTCAAAGCAATGGACATTGTATAGCATGATCGCGCCTGCTTTTGATTTCCTCTTGCTTTCCCGACTCCTTCAGGGGTCTCGAATTTGATCATCTGATGGAAAGTCGAGACCACCGCTTCTATAGCGTTCAGTAGTTGTCTCCCGATGATCCCGTTGTACCGAGTTGATCTTCACCACCATGAAACTGGTCAGGTGAGTGACTTGTCATAGATACATGCCGAGGGTCACCGATAGGGTGATGATGCCTGCTATTGGGGTGGAATGTCCGGTGAATCCCATTAGGGGCCCTGAGCATGTCGTCAACTCTACTGAGGACAACCACATTCTCTCCAACGTGGGGAAGAAGAGTATATCGCACTAGCTTCTGGTGTCGACAAGTAACCTCTTTACAGCAATCTCGTTGATGGTGGCTGTGATGACGAGGGCATCATCATGCAATATTTACACACCCTCTAAATCTGCATCCGAGAAGGACATAGGCGGCGTAGAATCTCTGGGGCACTTTTGCCCCACAGATACTATCATCAACCTTCCGGTGTAGGAGCTTTGGAGCGAGGTTGACAGCTCTAAGTGCGAGGGACCTCCCATTATCATGTTGATTAGGCCGACACAGGGATATGTCGAGGCATCCTCGGAGGATGTTGGTGGGTCAGTCGACATGGTTGAGGTATTTCGTCGATTGGGATGTCGACTCGTGGCTTCCCACAGATGGCACCAAACTGTTAAGGCCAAAATGACCGAGACAGTTGTCAAGCTGACGTGGGCCCTTCGTGCTGAGTCGCAACCTCGTCAGCCGGTGAAGTGGGACCCTAGGTTGGTGAACCAGGTTCGGATGATGGAAGTTAGTGAGGATACAGTGCTCGATCGACCCTCGAACAGCGTGTACGTCGATCATTCGAGGTTGGGAAGCTCGGAAGCGACCCTTGTAGAGGGTGGCGACTCATCGATCTACACCATAAATACATGTTAGGGGGGTCAGATCTGGGTCCCGATGTCACGCCCCACTTCCCAAAAGGCACCGGAAGCGAGAACGTTACGCGGTCCGCTTGAACTGGAGCGGTGAAACTCGAGTTCAATGAGCGTCTGTGATAAAAACACAGGGCATGTCCTTACATGCATTTTAGAATAATTAGAATACATCCAAAAAGATAAAGGCCACATCTAGAGATATTAAGTCCATACACGAAATTAAACGACAAGCCACATCAGACTAAAGTAGCAACAAAAAAATGTACACTATATAACAACAACAACAACAACAATTGTTGAAAGTAAGCTAAAGAAAGATGACGACAGTGAAGTCCCTAATCCTCCGCAAGGAGAGAGTCGGCGTATACGACGAACTCTGGCTCTCTAAGTCAGGAGTCTCGAAAGGATCCTCCTAGCACTCAAACTCGGGATCTGACATACATCCAAAAACATGAATGTATGTCAGTAAGGGTCTACAAGAAGGGGTTAGAAACCCAAGGCAAGGTGTACATATAATAATGAATTTTTAGGCATTAATTACTCTTATACAAGGTGTCAACAATAACATTTTAAGCATGTCAATTTTAAAGCGAAGTAAAGTGAGACAATCCTAGCATGGCAGTTCTAAGAAGTTTAAAGTAAAGTAATGACAATTCTAAAACGTTATTAGCATGGCAATTGCAATTTCATTTCAGTGTTTTCTATCACTCATAGGGTTCTCGCCTTTAAGACGTGATAAGTAAGTCATTCTTCTCGCGGGGGTATAATCGCGATTTGATACTAACCCACCGTATATGTGGTGTTCTTGAAGACATGACCCCTTCATACGCTTAGTGGCCGCTCAACCCTAACCCCACCCAAAAGTTTTACCGGAATACATGCCAGCCAAGTCGACTCACACGACATCACGAAAGTCACGAATTCGCCTTCAAGGCGCACGATTTTACGATGTCACTCTCTAATGACCAAGCAAGATGTTCATTCATTTCAAGTCGTCAATGTTCCATTATTGCACAACATTTACAAAAATTGAAGGGATGTCGAGACGGGTTACTGGTTACAGGAAACAATTTTCTATACTAATGTCTAAAATTGAAACCTATCAAGTTATAAATCAAAATGTCACGTTTTTAGTCTAAAACATTATGGAAAAAGTTTCTTGCGTCATTTTACGTGCAGTTTTCAAGATATACAGATTAAAGTAAAAAGGACGTAATTATCATCAACTTCAAAAATTCATATTTAATTGTACACTTGCATGTTTTCAAGTTCTTGGTGTCCAATTGGTTGTAATAAGGGCGTGATGATTTCTGCGTCAATAGATTAAAATATCAATCTAGAGAATCATTAACCAAAATATAAGCCCAACGTGCATAATACACTATACCTTACTGTAAATAAATATAACCCATATTTATAACATAACATGGTACACTATATTACTACCCTGCTTCTATTAGTACACTGTTCAATCACTTTATGCACCATACTGATATCATAGTTTCACAATAACCTATATATTTTAATAATCAACCTTAGGCTACTGTTCACATCCACAGTTTTCTTGCTCAAAAGAATTGTTTGCACGCAACGCTGTTTATAAATACTCACCGTTTGTTTTTGTGTTTCCTTTTTCGTTGATGAAGGCGGGAGCCAAAGCATTGGACGACGACAGCGATGGAGCTGCGGTGAAGGTCCAGCGGCTACAGCAGTGGCACCGACATGCAGCGATGAGGGGTGGCGAAGAGAGCCCTCGGCGGCGGCGAGCATGTGTCGAAGTGGTGAGCTGGATCGGAGGAGAGGTCGCGGCAGGGTAGGGGAATGGTGTGAGGTTGTCGGGAGTGCGCCGGATGGCACGGGCGGAGCTCAAGCGGAGCGACGTGTGTTCGTAGGGCTGAGGAAGGTCAGGGCTTGGGGAGGCTATCGGCATACGTTGGTCGAGGGGGAGAGGGAGAGGAGTATAGGGAGGAGCTGGCGGTGATGCCTGGAGACAGGCAGAGTGTGAAGCTTTGGGGAGGAGGCTAGCCGTCGGGGCCTTGTTGCGGTGGCGGAGCTGGGGACGTGTGGCGTGCGGTGGCCGTGAAGGTCGGGAAACTAGGCGAGTGGAAGAGGAGGGAACGGCTGCCTGGGCTTGCGCGAGGAAGCGTGCGACGTGGAGTGGAGGTGAAATGATGACCTGGGCTGTGAGGCGAGGGCGCAGCGGGCTGTGGTGAAGCAGTGAGGGGATGGGGGTCGGCGTTGGGGAGATGGCAGGGTGAGGGTGCAAGGCTGACGGGGTTTCGTGGGGTTCGTGCGGGTTGCTCGCTGGTGTGCCCATGGGTTTAAGGAGGATAAAAATAAGAAGATGAAGAGAGAAGCAGACGTGAAGGGTTAGTTGCAAAAGATGGGGATATGGGGAGTCGTGGCCGCATGCACGGGAGAAACTTGAAGTGAGGGGATTAGTTATGATATATAGTTATTAAGTTAGGATAGGGATATATAAGAAAATATTAATATCTGATTAGTTTGTTTTTTTAAAGTTCAGTTTCGAAATATCCATTCTCTCCTTTTTTTTATATTAACCGTTAGATTATTTCTTATAGTTTGAAATTAAAGAAAAGGTATAGTTAAGAAATGTAAATAATAAAAATAAGATTATTACAACATTACCTCTTTGTATCCAAAAATTAGAAAGAAAATACTGGAGCGATCGTGCCCCCGAGGGTACCGTAAACACGTGATCCGATCACACGTCTGAGTTACGAAAAAATAATAATACAACCAAACGCGGAAAAAAAACACCAACAAGAACAAGATACGCATTAGATACCCACGACCGAAAAGTGGTCGTGACACCCGACCTAAATCCCCTCCGATGCTTAACTTATTATGGGAACTTATGGGCAAGAGGAAGCTTGGATCAGCTGAGATCGACCCACGGAGGTTCGTCTCAGATCTGACGTCGCAAGCTCTATAATGTAATAAATATCAAGTGAATGAGTAGAGTCTATGTCGTAGATCTCGTACCTTGAGAATTGGAACCCCTTTACCTTTATCTTTTTGGGTCTTTATAGGCAGCTCCCTAATGATCATGCGTAACCGTCTCTTATTGATTCGGGCGCGATCTTCTCGGTATTCAAGATAACTGCTGTCCATTGATTCGGCCCTATTAACTTCCCCCTGAATATTCGTGGGAAATTAATGGTCGAACGAGCCGTTCGTTTGACTCGACAATACTCTGCTTCGAGTGTCGGGTATCAGATTGTGGGCGCCAAATGGGTCAGGTGGGCAGATACTTCACCATGATTTGCACCCATGCACTAACAACCACATATAAAGATTACTGGGATCCTGGCCTGAATGACATCAAAGAGTTCCATCACCTTACGGTCTTTGATGGTGGGTAGAATTTGTTGACGAAGGCGCTTGCAAGATCATTACATGGTGTGAAAGTACTATTTTCTTGCGTCCTCAGCCAATACAATGCTTTGTCTTTAAGTGTAAAAGGAAAGAGCCGCATCCGGATGGCGTCCTATGATAAGTTAGGGACCTGAAAAGTGGCACACTTTGCCACAAACATCTGAATGTGGTAATGCGGATTCTCATGTGCATTTCCAAGGAAAGGATCTTGTTGCATCAGCACAACTAATCCTGTCTTTAGCTCTAAGTTTTTATCTGGCGGCAACACAGGCTTAAGAATGGATGAAGTGGCAGAGTGGTTTAGAGTAAGTCTGTATCTGATAGAAATAAGTCTGACGTTCCTCGGTTGATTGTTTTATACCGCCATTTTATCTTCCTCTTGAATATGTCTCTTATTTTCTATTAGCTTCCTTACGGTACGCTCGATCTTGGGATCAAATAATATTGTTCCGTCAGTAACCCTTGATCATATGTTCATGCATAGAGAAAGAGAATCTGCAAAAAGTGTCAGCACAATAGAGGAATAGAAAAGGAATAACTAAGTAAACAATAAAATATCGTCACATCCCCGGTAACGGCACCAAAAACTTGATCGGATGTACTCCCAAAACAATGTAGTTTTACCACAAACGCACGGTTAAGTGGTGAGCAGGTATCTAATCACGGGGAGGAACTATTGGTATTATATTTTTTACTCATCGTGTGTTGATCGAGGAATGTTTGGTGTCACAAGCGTATAAAATATATTTTGTAAATTCAATTAACAAAAGTTCCTAGTGCTAGGGAATCCCCAGTATAGATCTCAAGCATCAATGTGAAATTATATTCTTCCATATCACTACTCTTGGGTTAGGGTGAAATCGTCGCAACTATGTATTGAACCAACGAACGCTCTCCCGCTAAGCGAGTCTATAGTAATCTAAAGTAGAGCATCGTTCTCGCGCAAGCCTAGTTCAAACAACTAGCATTAAAGATCAACAAGATAATTCAATTCCAACTCAAGTTCGCTCTCGGGCAACGTGAGTTCGAATCTAGATTATGATGGTCCGTATTCGTTTTACCGTCGTACAAACGAATATAATTATAGAAATATAATAAAGATGCTAGATTTGGTCGCTCACTCGCACCAATTCTAGGGTATATCAATTATAGATCTAAATCGAATATCTAGGGTTTCTTATAGATCCAGATCCTCTATCGAGCTCTCAAGGTCCAATAGAAATCCTTAGTTATCTGTAGTAAATCAATCATAATAACCCTTCAACAAGTTTATCAAAATGGGTTTTCAATAGATTTCACATATCAAGCTTTTAATCCATAGGGTTCATCCCTTTGCCCTATAGCAAAGAGACTACTCACAATTCCTCACAATTGAAACAATATAATTGAGTTTGCAATAGAATTCATCGCAAAAGATATATCAACCCAGAAATTTATCATAAAGCTTAGAAATAACAAGAGTTTAGACAAACCAATGATGTTCTGAGGCTTCAAATATAAGAGAATTAAGATCATTGCTCTCCAATTATTTTGCAAAAGCAAGATGTAATAAAATTTCTCCTAAGAACTCTAGCCGTCACGTCTCTCCCTTTTGATGGCTCTCAAAACTAGCTATGTATACTCTCCTAGAAATTCCAGAAAAAGTTGACAAAAATACCCATAGGAGGATGCAACCCCTAATTTCTGAATCTGGGCCGTCAGTGCACTAGGCCGAGTGAGTTAAGTCACTTGATCAAGTGGCAATTCTGTAGAGAAATCGTCGAAATCAGCCTTCTGTAATCTTCGGGCCACTCGATCGAGTGGTTGGCTCACTCGGTCGAGTGAGCTTCTCACTCGGTCGAGTGTGATCTTCTGCAGACTCCTCCAAAAACAGTAACTTGCTAGTTATTTTTCCTCTTTCCACTCAGTCGAGTGGAGTTCTCACTCGGTTGAGTGGAAATTCCACTTGGCCGAGTACATCGTCGTGCTTCTTGGATGGATTGGAGCTGTATCTGCTTAACTCTGTTGAGTGAGCTGTGTCACTCGGTTGATTAGGCTGATTCTTCATCGTTTTCTCCTTCTTCTCGCTTCTTTCCTATTTCTCACGTCTTCCTTCCGCTACTTCTCATCTTCAAGCACCATTATCTCTTTAATGTCATCGTCGTTGACGCTCCTGCATGTGTGTATGAGCTCATAGCTCCAAATTGCTCCCGATTGCTCCATATTTCTTAAAAATCCAACAAAACTTAGAAATAGTGAAATTCACCGTGAAATCATTGTTTAAGCATTAAATTCGTGATATGAGCAATAGTTATGACTAGGAAAAATACAGAAATAAAGTGTAAAATATGAGCATATCCGTTGTCATCACAAGAAGCCCAGTGACGACCAACCATGCAAAGAAGAGACCTCGAACCAGAAAGGCAAAGGGCCAATGACCGCGTCACCTGCCTCCAAAGTGGTCGATTAACGAGTTTTTGGACCAGAATCAAATAAAAGCCAGGCAAAAACATCCCCGTGCAAGATCAAAATGCATGTACACTTTTTTCTTATATGTCAAAGCATTTATTACGCAAAAATAAAGTATGATTCTTTCCTTCAAAAATGTCTCTCTTGACCATGTCACTCATGAATTATGTGAGAATTACTCCATTTAACGCTCAGTTAAACTCGAGGAGCGTACTACTCATAAGGATACACTCCTTAGTAGAAATTTAAATAGATTGAGCTCATTTCAATTCATATTGTCTCAATGAAAACAGACTTGAACCCTACCGATGTTGTCAGCCGGAAGACAAAGGGGCCACTCCTTTGCAACTGAACGATCCTACCGTGTTGTCAGTCGTAAGACGAAGGGACCACCCCTTTTCAACTGAATGACCCAACCGTGTCGTCAGCTGTAAGACGAAGGGTCCACCCCCTTCGCAGCTTAATAACCCTAACTTATCGTCAGCTGTAAGATAAAGGGACCACCCTTAACAAGTAAACGACCCTATCGTGACGTCAGCCGTAAGACGAAGGGACCACCCCCGTTGCACCTAAGCGATCCTCCGGTGTCATCTGCCAAAAGAAGAAGGTGCCACCCCTTTGCAACAGAACGACCCTACCGTGTCATCAGTCATAAGACGAAGGGGCCACCCCTTCTTAACTAAACGACTCGATCGTATCGTCAGGCAAAAGAAGAAGGGGACACCCCCTTCGCAACTGAAAGACCCTCCGGTGTCGTCAGCCGTAAGACGAAGGGGCCATCCCTTCGCAATTGAACAACCCTCCAGTGTCATTAGGCATAAGATGAAGGGGCCACCCCCATCACAACTGAATGACCCACCAGTGTCGCCAGCCGGAAGACGAAGGGGCCACCCTGTTTATAACTGAATGAACCTCCCGTGTCGTCAGTCGCAAAACAAAGTGGCCACCCCATTCGTCCTGACCGACCCTACCTTTCGTCAACTGTAAGACGAATGGGCCACCCCTTTTGCAACTGATGGACCCTCTAGTGTCGTCAGCCGTAAGACGAAGGGGCGACCCCTTCGAAACTGAACGACCCACCGGTGTTGTCAGCCGTAAGATGAAGGGGCCACCCCCATCGCAACTGAACGTCCCTCCCATGTTGTTAACCGTAAGATGAAAGGGCAACCCCTTTGCAACTGAACGACCCTCTGGTATCGGCAGCTGTAAGACGAAGGGGCCACCCCTTCGCAACTGAACGACCCTACCGCGTCGTTTGCCGTAAGGCGAAGGGGCCACCCCCTTTGCAACTGAACGACCCTCCGGTGTCGTCAGTTGTAAGACGAAGGGGCCACCCTCTTTGCAACTGAATGATCCTACCGTGTCGTAAGCCATAAGACAAAGGGGCCATCCCCTTCGCACTTAAATGACCCCCTGGTGTTATCATTTGTAAGACAAAGGAGCCACCCTATTCGCAACTAAACAACCCTCCCATGTCGTCAGCCGTAAGACGAAGGGGGTACCATCTATATCGTCAGCTGTAGGACAAAGGGGCCACCCCCTTCGCAACTGAACGACCTTACCTTTCATCAGCCATAAGACGAAGGGGTCAACCCCTTCGCAACTGAACAACCCTCAGGTGTCATCAATATTAAGATGAAGGGGCCACCCCCTTCGCTACTGAACGACCCTCCGGTGTCGTCAGTCGTAAGACGAAGGGGCCACCCTCTTTGCAACTGAATGATCCTACAGTGTCGTCAGCCGTAAGACGAAGGGGCCATCCCCTTCGTAATTAAATGACCCACTAGTGTAGTCAGCCTTAAGACGAAGGGGCCACCCATTCGCAACTGAACGACCCACCGGTGTCGTCAGCCGTAAGACGAAGGGGCCACCCCTTTACAACTGAACGACCCTCTGATGTCTTCATCCATAAGACGAAGAGGCCACCCCCTTCGCAAGTGAACGACTCTCTGATGTCATCAGCCGTAAGACGAAGTGGCCACTCCCTTCGCAACTGAACGACCTTACCATGTCGTCAGCCATAAGATGAAGGGTCCACCCCCTTTGCAACTGAACGACCTTACCGTCTCGTCAGCCAAAAGACGGAGGGTCCACCCCCTTCAACTGAATGACACTCTGGTGTCGTCAGCCATAAGACGAAGTGCCGACCCCGTCGCAACTGAATGACCCCATCGTGTCGTCAGCCGTAAGACAAAGGGGCCACCACCTTCGCAACTGAATGACCCTCTGATGTCGTCAGCCGTAAGACAAAGGGTCAACCCCCTTCGCAACTGAACGACCCGTCGGTGTCGTCAGTCGTAGGATCAACCCTTTCACAACTGAACGACCCTACCGTGCCATCAGCCGTAAGACGAAGTGACCACCCCTTGCAACTGAATGACTCTACCTTGTCGTCAGCCATAAGACGAAGGGGCCACTCCCTTCGCAACTATAGGACCCTATTCGGTCGTCGACCATAAGCCGAAGGGGCCACCCTTGCGACTAAACGTTCTTACTACGTCGTCTGTAATATGACGACGGGGTCACCCCCCTCATTATCCAAGGACGCGACTTGTTTGTCAGTCATAAGCTGGAAAGTCATCCCTTAGACAATTTCAAGGATTGCACCTCACTACGTGGGCTATTGAGGGTACGATTCAATGATTCTACCCCTACCATCTTGAGCAATGAGTTGAAAGGGGCCAAATGGCAATATGGTCACCCATACGAGTAATGACAAACAAAGAGGTATATGTCAACTTTTGACGATATCTTATATTACAAAATTTTCATTTTCCTATGATATTATATTACCCCATATACATTCAAAAATTTGGTGGGGTAAGAAACTCTTTAAGATCCCTCAACCGGTTTAGTATGCCCTTGGTCTCCTTCGATTGAAGCAACTTGTTCTTGATCCCTTAGAACACCAACATCTGCAACTTCACCCGTCATGATGACATCTTCGTCAACGGGAACAGCCCCCTCCATGGCTTGGCCCAGATCATCGCCATTAACAATTGGAAAACACACAGGGATTTGGTCAATCTCAGTAGCAAAATTGGGGAATCAGTCTTTCACCTTCGATCGACACCGCTCATACCCTTGTGTATACAGTTCATCGAAATTGGGCAATGTGTCCATATATTTTTGGACCACCTTCTCTGTGATTTCCCTCGTGTCGACTTCCCGAAAGATGTTAACGAGCCAGGCATTAAGTTCCTTCTCTCTGGCCTCCCACTCGGCCCTTTTCTCTAGTAATGTCTTCTCCTCTTACTCCCTCAAGGCAATTTGACCAGCATCCCTCTTACGAGACTCACCTAACTCGTGTTCGAGTTCGAGCACCCATGACTGTCTCAATTTATTAAGAAGATCCAATCTATCTAGCTTCACATGGGCCTTCTCAATGGCCATTTTGAACATTCCCAGAGTGACTTCATGATTAACCATTACCGATATGCGTCGACCCAACGCAGCGCTAGCCAAGAGAGCCTACAGACAAGCAAAAGCTGTCAATATCTATACCTGCTTCATCCATAATGAAGACAAGCACAATACTAACCTGAACATTCTAATGGTATGCAATTGAGGACAGTCTCTCATAATCGACCCTCTCTAGAACACCCTTATCACGGGGTATGGTCAAATTCTCAGCAATCCGTGAGGCGGTCCCGCATTCCAAAAGTTGAATCATTCAAACGGGGCTCTTCATATGACAATAAAACGGGGCCTGAGGGGATTGACTCTCCAGCAAAAGCGATCTAAATTCTTCAGGCATATCCTCGGTCAGAGACATTGGAGGGAACAGACCCCCCAGGCCATGAATCCTGAAGCAAAATAGGCTCCGGAAGAGGATGTGTCTCTCCTAAATCTGAAGGAGGCCCATGTTCTTGTTCATGAGGTTGGGCCTCATCACGCAACTGACTTGCGTCCAATGAAGTAGACATGACAACGGCGTCATTCGACCCTGACAACTCTAAGTCGCTAAAGCAAAGTTGCCGCCTTCGTCTCTTTATTCCCAACACAACCACCTCAAATTTGGTGGGAAGCTTCTTCTTTTTCCTCCGCTGAGGTCGTGCCACTTTAGAAGTCTCATGAATGACAATGTGTAAAGCCTCAGAGGCCCTTGTCATCCCTTTCTCCAAAAGAGGCATTTGAGGAGATGACACATTCTCCTCAGCTTCTCTGATGGAAGCCTCAACCCCTTACCTCAACTCAGGGTCCACCTCGTATTCTAGGCCGACCATGCCTACAAGGAAAAAGTAAAATTCAATAAGATGAAGATCAAATTAGTGATGGGCTAAGTCAGATCGACCTTTCGTCCATACGGTGCTGTGCAGCACCGAGTCAGTCTACAACCATTTCCTTTTCCTAGTCTCCTTTGGTAACTTCAACAATGAATCGACGATTTTCTTCCCCTCATCAGATAAATTCTTATCTTCAGTCGTGTCCAAATATGGCATACCATCGACTGCAGAAGCTCGCCTCGCCTTGGAATACCACAAATACGAATTGGTCTTTCCAATTCGTATTCGAGGTGGAAAGGTCGTCAAATAATTTTCTACCTCGACGAGCGGTTATCATATACCAACTCGGCGTCTTGAGGGGAGGAATCGTGAAAAAATAATTGAAATACTACATCGTTAGTTCAACCCTATTCATTATGCACAATGCGATGAAGCCGGCCAGTACCCCTATGGCGTTTGGCATCAATTGGCCAATGGAAAGGTTTAACGTACTCAGCAAATAGAACATAAAAGGATGCCTGGGAAATCGAAGTCCCTGATGAAAGGCCTTGACATAAACTCCAACCTCTCGATCATTAGGGTGATGAACCCTTTTATCCCTTGCGGGCAACTGGATCTGGTAATCGAGTCGTACATATTTCTCCTGGAACTTGGAAATTTGATCCACGTCCACTTTAGAGACTTGGTTGGCGATCAGACTAGGCACGCCGACTTTCTCCTTATCCTTTTGAGCAATGGAAGCTGAACCCCTACCAGAGGCATGATCAGATTAAGAAGCCATCACCAAAGAAGGAAATCTGGGTCAAGGATGCCAAAGGAAATGATTTCGATCTCCCTTCGGAACCGTCTTATTTAGACGAGACGATCTCATCAAGTTGGGACATGTGTAGGTAATCCGGGGATCTTAGTATCTCGAATTTCATACAGACTCATCGTCCAAATCCAAAAAAGGCATTGTAGTGCCTAAAACCCGACTACTCGTTCCTCGACTGACGTGCCCCATTAATAAGATGTAACGTCGCTTGACCCCAATAGACAGATTATCTAAGCTCGAGCGACGGGGACCATTGTTGCATCCTTGGCCTGGCTCTCGAGGGATTTGTTCGGTGGATGATAAAGGCCCGTAAAGCCCATGAAAGAAGCTCGAAGATGACTCAATCAAAGCCCATGTGCCATTAGCCCATTGCACTTCCATCCATCGAATGTGTTATTGAATGAACTCATAAATAGCGGAGACGTGGGCAACGGTTACCTTATTAAGGGGAAGGATCATGGCACCATAATTGGTAACCATTATCATCCCAACGTCACTGAAGAGACCTCGGAGGTCTATAAATACACTGGAGATGAACTAAACAAGGGAGGAACGAAACTTGACTTTCTGACATTCTACACTCTACTTAATATTTCTTCATCCCAATAGCTTACATGTTTGACTCGATACGAGCCTCAGTCGGTCGATCTCGATAGCTCCAAGCTCTCTCTTAAGTTCCCATTCTAACTTAAGCATCGGAGGGGATTTGGGTTGGAACCCAGATCTGACCCCCGGACGTTCCTTTGTGATACATGAAGCTCGTGGAGTAAATCAACAGGAGGGTCGTATCTCCATCAACGGTCGTTTAAGACTCGATCTGCTCAGAAGGTCGAACAATCATCCCATACAAATTTCTGCTATCAACGACCCTGGTTCTACTAACCAGGATCCCATGCAACCTACTAACGAGGCTCCACTGCGAGAGAAGAGTCCACGTCAGCCCCACTACCGGTATCACCTTTTTTGTCCTTAACATTTAAGCTAGTTAACCAAAACTCATGGATTAATTGACCTTAGTTTAATGACTTGTCGAACAGTTTCATGACTATGGTCGAATATTTTTCTGACATTGCACTAGCCTATTTCAAACAAAGCTACTAGTCGACTGGATTGTCAGATTGGTCGGCTAGTTTGCTTAAAGCATAAAAGTTTGCCTCTATAACTTAGAAAAATCCTTTAAAATGATTATCAAAATACTTTAAAATTATTAAAGGATATCTAAATGTGTATGTGTGCATCAAAATTAGGCTTGTATATGCATCTAAGATAGGAAAAAGAAATTATACATCAAGACATATATACACTTGATACAATTGATGTAGTCCATGAAGTTTGATATCGTGTCTTTGATTCTCTATAAGCTTTGGCCATGCTTGACCTCCTTGGTTGATTAAAACATTCTCAAAGTTCTTCATGAGCTTTAATAACATCGTCTTTAGCTTTGGATCTATGAATCTTTTTGTGATCACCAATTTGCTTAAGTGCTTTATCATCATTCTCAAACCTACATCCACATGTATCAGCACACAAAATAATTTGTTCATCATCAAAATATGCTTAGGGATGACTCAATTTGCAACCTTATCTCCTTTTTTGATTGTGATAAACAATTATACCTAAAATATGACCTTGTTGAATCATTGAGCCGTCACTCGAGACGAATCGACCGACGGAGGTTAAGGCCCACAAGAGAAGCCCGATATCGACTCGGTCAAAGCCCACCAGCCAGTCGCCCGTTGCACTCCCAACACTCAAACGATGGATTGAAGGCGACCTCATAAATAGCGGGAACGTGATCAGCATTTGCTCCTATTAAAGAGGGAAGATCATGACACCATAATGGGTGACCGTTATCTCCCCAATGTCTCTGAAAGGACCCATGCGTTCTTTAAATACCAAAAGGTTCCAATTTCCAACGTACAAGATCTAATACATAGACTCTACTCTTTCAGCATACTTTTCTTCCACTAAAGAGATTGTAATGTCAGATCTGAGACAAAACTCCGTGGGTCAATCTCAGCTGCTCCAAGCTCCCTCTCTTCCTTAAGTTCATGTAGTAACTTAAGCATCGGAGGAGATTTGGGTTGGGACCCAGATCCGACTCCAATGACGTTTCTTTGTGGTGTAGTTCGTCAAGTCTCAATCTCATGTGAGTGTTGCTTTAGAGCTTCCCAGCCTCGATTTATCGATGTACAAGCTACTCGAGGGTCGATCGAGCACTGTAAACCAACCAGCATCAATCAACCGACCCTGGTTCTACCATCCTAGGGTCCCCATTCAACTCGTTGACGAGGCTCTAACGTAGCACGAAGGGTGCGCGTCAGCTAGCTAACTATCTCGGTCATTTTTAACCTTAACAGTTGGGTACCGTATGTGGGAAACTTTACCAAGCTCGACATTTCGAAGCGATCAAAAAGCTATGTCAGCTGGACCCAGCAATATCGGACCGATCCAAGTTCTGAAGGAGAAACAAAAAGGAAAAAGTGTCCTGGTGGAGGATGTCGCAGACTCTACGTCCCTATCAAAGTGACCTGTGAAGGCCACCAAAGAACCTAAGGTGACCCAGAAGAAATTCGACCAATTCTCAGAGCGGGTCAGCAATAGTCTCGGTGTTTTAGCAACCCAGATACACCAAAGCATGTGAGATCCACCGCTCACAAATGAGAAACTACCGCCGCCAAACCCGACCCTAACACCGACTAGAGGCGCAGCCTTGCTCAGGGAGATCCAAGAGCAGATCGGCAAGAGATCAGCCGGCACAATACAACCCCCACGTTTCACTAATAGAGCGAGAGTGGGATTGATAAGCGTGCCTTCATTTTCCAGGGAGAGCCCGGTCCATCCAACTATAATGAAGCGACCCGCAGCATCCTGGATCAGGTAATATACGGGGCTCCCCAGGTTATAACCCTCTCAATCTTACAGGTGGATATGGGAAACCGATCTTCAGGAGCTAATTTCTTGCAAGGTGGAGAAAGGAGACACTTTCTCATCCAGTCCGTGCTTCAGCAGACCCCATTAAAGTATAACATCACTTTCACACCCTCTCTTTCGAAGTTCAAGCTCCCCGCCTTGCCAGCATACGATGGCAGAGGCGACCCGTGGTCGTACATCCGTAAGTACTTAAACATGATGTTGCTTCATGGTGCTGATGAGCCATACCTTTGCCGAGCCTTCCATGCTACCATATTCAAGAGGGTAGAAAGTTGGTACAAAGGATTACCCGACAGTAGTATCGGGTTATTCGATAAATTGGCTGATTTGTTCTATAAGCAATTCGTCGCAGGATGATATCCCAAGAAGAAGTCCTCTCACCTCTGTACATTTAAGCTGAATGAGAAGGAGTCAATCAGAGTTTTTGTCCAATGATTCAACGAAGTAAGGCTCGATGTAGAGGAGACGTCGGATGTAACTATCATTGCAGCTCTCACTCAAGCGACGCAAAACAAACACCCACTAGAGGCACTCCATCATTTCCCACCCAATAACCTCGTAGAGATGTTCAATATAATGGATCGGTTCATCATCTCCAAGGAAGTTGAGGAACCAAATGAAACTACTGGAAAAGGCACCCCCGCCCATCGTAGAGACAACAGAGGGGAAAAACCGACTCAGGGGACCCCTCACCATGAATATCAGGACAAGAGGCCGAGAGAGAGAGAGAAGCCCTCGAAGCAAAGAGCGCCCAACTTACATGAGGTCAAGCACATCCAAGATGGAGGTCCTCGCTTATGCCCCACGGAAATAACTGGTCTAAGATTCTGTTAAGAAGGGCAAATCTGAGAAGAGAGACGACATCAAGTTCTTCAAGTACCACAACGACTATGGACACGATACCAATGACTGTTGGACACTCAAGAAGGAGATCGACACACTGATCAAATGTGGGTATCCTAAGAACTCAGTCATTGATCAATCCAGCAAAGAGGGTCCCACCGATCAAATATGGATATCCCAAGAACTCAGTCGTTGATCACTCCTTATTTTACACCTTTTTCCCGCATGTTTGCATGCCATTTAGATCGCCCAAATCATGTTTTTCACGATATATCGATGATATTGCGATGCTTTTCACGATTTGTTGTTTTTGTCGCATTTCAGGTGATTTGGCGCGATTTGGAGTGATCTCGAGATGCGCTTACTCTAGACAGTCACCGACGACCTCCCCGAGGGGTATTTTGCTGTTGGAGAGGAGCGGAAGAAGAATGGACGTCGCAGGAGCGACGAGGAGGCCAAAATAACCAATCTGGGCATTTATTGTGTCTCACTCGGCCGAGTGGAGGAGCCACTCGGCCGACCAGCGAGACACCGCTCGGCCGACCAGATCAGACACGATTCACCTGTGCACTCGGCCGAGCGACGGAGACCACATCGGCCGAGTGACGACATCACGTCCGCACGAGTGGCGCCCAGACAAAGCCCTTCAAAAATCTCCAAGTTACTGTTTTTCAGCTGCCTGAGTTTCAGAAGACCCACTCGGCCGAGTGGATTATCCCGTCCGCCCGAGTACCATGAAGCCATCGGCCGAGTGACGACAACTCACTCGGCCGAGCCGCCCCCGAAGTAGAGACCCCTGAAGGCCCCGACTTACTGGAAAATTACAGGGTTTCTCACTCGGTCGAGCGACATTTGTCACTCGGCCGAGTGCGACGCGCTGCCTGTAGCGAAAACTGCGGAAAACAGGCTGTGCAGGGGTATTTTGGTCACAGTTTTTGGACGATTTTGGGGGCTATTTAACCCCTGTTTTTACCCTAGTTTTGAAGAGCTTTCTCTTAGATTTTTGCAGCTTTTTAGATTTAGTTTTTAGCTTTATTTCTAGAGATTGGAGAGAAGACAATTTTTGATTTTTGTTGGAACAATTGAAGAACTCCATTGGTTTGTCTTTCTCCTCTCTAAAAATTCTATTTTTATTGCATATTTCAATATTGTGATGAATTCTATTGCTTATTTCATTGATTACTTTTGTGATCTTGCTATGAATTATGAGTAGTCTCCACGTCTTGGGGCGTAGGGATGAACCCTACAAGCCCAACTTCATATTTGTGATGAATTAGTAGAAATTTTGCTAGAATTGATGTTTAGGGATTAGATTGGGATCAATTTACCACGGATAGCTAGGAGTTCATACCGATTGGGATTTGCAAGAGATTGGATCCCAATTCGATAGGAAACCCTAGAAATCCGAATTGGGTTGGAATTGAATTTCCGTAGTATCGGTTTGCAAGAGATTGGACCAATACTAGGGTTTCCGGTTGCAATTCCGTGCCAATACCCGTTTGCAAGAGATTGGACGGGTAGGAACTATCCCAATCTAGATCGCGAGCCGAGTTTGCAAGAGATTGGGCTCAGTGAGTGATTGGACGATGATGTTGATCCTAATGCTAGCTTTCATAGGCTAGGGTTTGCAAGAGATTGGACCCAAACCTAGGATAGCTATAGACCGGCAACAGCGCGAGAGCGTGAGCTTGGTTCTACATTCAGTTGCAACTAGTTCATCCAAAATCCTAATCTAGCAATTTTGATACCGATGAACCACATTTATGAGATACGGTGAGTAGCGGGGATTCCCCATTCCCTAGACGTTCTTTTTTTGATTTGATATTTCTGCACTTTGTCTGACGATTGTGACAGGATCGCCAAAGGCAAATCTCTCTTCTTAGATAGCCAGGTTGATTGGAACAAGCACAGTCATTCGTCCTCCCTGTGTTCGATATCCCGCTCGCCGCTACACCGTGCGCTTGCGGTAAAACTACAACCGTCGCCTCGGGCGTGTATCCGAGGTGCGACCAAGTTTTTGGCGCCGTTGCCGGGGAGGCGATTGCGTTTGATTTTTTTTTCCACCCTAGCTATTTCTTTTTTTTATTGTATTATTATCATTATTTTTATTTCTTTATTCTTACCTAACCCTTCCACGGTACTAATCATTTCTTTGAAACTCTGTTTTCCCTGTGCATGTACACGAGATCTACGGCGGACCCTGAAGCTATACTATTTGATCCCGAGATCGAACGTACCGCGCGGAGACTTAGAGCGGAAAGGAGACAAAATCCGGAAGGGAGGTTTATGACCAACCCGGAAACTGCGGATCAATTAGCGGCAAGGATGGCGAGGATAATTTCTATTCGAGATAGGCTTCGGCCTAAGACCTCTTCCACTACCTCATCCATTGCCATGCAGGAGTTGGCGGCTGACAAGAACTTCGAGCTAAAGACTGGACTAGTGGTTCTGATGCAGCAGGATCCATTTCATGGGAATGCCCATGAAAATCCTCACTACCACATCCAATTGTTCTTGTCGAAGTGCGCCACATTCCAGATGTCGGGGGTCTCCATCGATGCCATCAGACTTCGTCTCTTCCCCTTCACGCTAAAGGACAAGGCACTCTACTGGTTGAGGACGCAAGCTGAGGGTGTTTTCACCACCTGGGACGAGTTGGCGAGTGCATTCATTGACAAGTTCTATCCGCCCTCCAAGACGGTGAAGATTCGGAGCGCCCTTATGTCCTTCAAGCAAGGACCCCAAGAGACGCTCTATGAGGCTTGGGAGCGTTTTAAGGATCTGCAGCATCAATGCCCGCACCATAGCATAGAAGACTGGGAGCTAGTGCATAGCTTCTACAATGGTCTCCAACCGGGGACCAAACAAATAATTGATGCCGCGGCGAATGGTGCTATCTTGTCAAAGACTCCCGAAGTAGCTACGGCCCTAATTGAGGAGATGGCCTCAAACAATCAACAATGGGGCGATGAGCGAGGACACTCTACGTCCTCCTTGAAGCCGACTAGTATCTATGAGGCGAAGGCCGTGGCGGAGCTTACGAGCAAATTTGATTCTCTCCACAAGGTAGTGGAGAGATTGGAGAAGTTTATCACGGAGCCCCAAGGAGCCCCTTCCACCTCCGCTCCAAAGAACCAAATGTGTGATTGACAAGACCAATCTCAAGTCATGTATGTGGGAGGAGAGCAAGGAGAAGGATCCTTGGAGCAAGTACAATATGTCACGGGGAACCAAGGATATTGGGCCAATCCGGCCGCAAGAAATCATCCCGGATTCTCTTACGCCAATAATGAAGGAGCTTTGAACCCGCCACAACCGCCACCTTAACAAGCTCGACCACCACCACCACCCCAACAACAACACTATCCACCGAGGGGGCCTACTCAACAAAATTTTCAACCGAAGCAACAAGTTCCACCATATAGGCCGCCCGGATACAATCAAGGGTGGAGGAATCAAAATCAAAACCCTCCTCAAGCTCAACAACGATCCGACTTCGAAGCTAGAGTAGAGGCATTTATGGTCGAGCAAAATAAGGTCAATGCTACCTTGAAGGCGGGGCAAGACTCTCTTAATACCGTTGTGGCTCAAATATCGGAGCAATTGGCCTTGCTCAATCGGAACACTCAACGATTGCCGGCGCAACCCGAGCAAAACCCACGGGGCAACACCGGCCACATCAATGCCGTAGTTTCCGTTACCACTAGAGGCGGAAAGGATACCACCCCCGCCATGATTCCTATCGAGGAGCCCGTGGAGGAAAGTTTGGGGCCGGTTGAGCCGGTAGTTGAAGTTGATAAGGAGAAGGAGCCACAAGAAAGGGAGAAATCTAGAGCGGAGCAATTGACCGAGGAGAGGCGCTTCATGCCACCGGTCCCATTCCCCCAAAGACTAGCGAGAGCGAAAATGGAGAAAAGGCTAGCAAAGTTCCTCGAGTATCTAAGAGGAGTTAGCCTCAATATTCCCTTCCTCGACGCCATCGTGGAGATCCCCACATATGCTAAATTCTTGAAGGTCTTGATTTCGGGGAGAAAGAGGAAGGAGAAGATCATGCTAGCCGAGGAGGGCTCTTGGTTCACCAAGAGAGAGAGGAGCCGGCCAAATTTAAAGATCCAGGGAGTTTTCGGATTCCTTGCACCTTGGGCGGCGTCCCTCTTCAAAAGGCGTTGGTTGATCTAGGGGCTAGTGTGAGCCTCATGCATCTCTCCATGTTCTTAAGGCTAAACACCGGGACAAAGTTGAAACCTACCGACATGCGCATTCAATTAGCCGATGGGCGAATAACAAGGCCGGTAGGGATCGCCGAAGACATACCGCTACAAGTCACGGGTGGAATATGCTTGCCATGTGACTTCGTGATCATGGACGTTAAGGAGGAGGGAGATACGTCATTGATACTTGGACGCCCATTCCTCGACACCGCCGGAGTAATTGTTGACGTGCGCGAAGGTACCCTAACTTTAAACGTCGGCAACATCGAGGTGGAGCTCCACATTCCTAAGGCTATGAAGCACATGCCTTACCACGAGGAACTTGACTACATGGACCTCCTTGATGAGGTAATAGAGGAGGCGATCCCCCACTCAATCGGCGCTCTTTTCGACGAAGATTTAGAGGAAGGCCCGGATTTAGGCCAAGATGGGAAGATAGATGATTCCCCCGACCTCTCTGCTGAAAATGATGAAGGCGACGCTGATGTCGCAAGGATTCGAGAGCTCTGTAAGCTCTCGAAATTGGAGTCTCCGAAGAAAGCTCCGCCGGTACGGAAATCGGCGACACCGGTAAAGCCGTTGGCCGGAGCAAATGCTAGCTTGGGGGAGCCTCCCCCAACACTATTCGAGACGGGAGACCACCGAGGGAGGACACGCTGCCGCCACGTCCGAATCCAAGCGTTCTCCCTGGAAAGTTTGATGGGTGCATCTCATATGCACCAAACATCCCTCATTAATTGAAAATCATAGGGGGTCGAGCTCACGACCTTAAACGAGCGCTTGTCGGGAGGCAACCCGTCGGTTTTTGCTTTATTTTCACTTTTTCTTTATTTTTGTTTTAGAAATTTTTAGTGTTTTGAGTCGTTCGCCCAAAAATTCTGTGATAACGGGTCCTATTTTTCTTGACAGGAGAGGAGATAGGTAAATCCATCATGAGGAGGATGAACGAGACGACGAGGAGCGCCCCAGGAAGGCGCTCGACGCCTAAGAGGAAGATGGAATCGACTGGAGGAAGAAAGACGGAGTTTAGAGCCCAAACGAAGACAAACAGCAGAACACAAGGCTCACTCGGCCGAGTATACTAGTCACTCGGCTGAGTACACAAGTTCGTCCGGCCGAGCCGCTCATGAACGAGGGAAGTCTGCTGTGCCCAACTCTCTGTTTATTTTCCTGATTTCAATATAACTGCTACTCGGCCGAGTATATATTTTCACTCGGCCGAGTAAAACGGATACCCTCCTATGGCGAGTCTTGCCGAGTAGCTTGAGTCACTCGGCCGAATGGACTTACTCCACTCGGCCGAGGCTGGCAAAGCCACTCGGCCGAAGCATAAGCGAGGAGAAATTTTCATTGATCTCGCTCGGCCGAGTGACCTAGTCACTCGGCCGAGTCGTAGCTTTTATTATATAAGGGGCGGAGGGGGGCACATTTTTCGAAACGCGAAAACCCCCAAACAGCCCGACCCTTCAGCTCCCCTCGCCCGATACCCCTCGCTCGCGCCCCCCACTCACCCGACCAGCCCGCTCGCGCCGCCGCTCGGCCCGCCATCGCCGGCCGAGCACCTCCGGTGCCTCGCCCGAGTCGCCGCCGGCGGCAGCCGCCCCTACCACCTCCGGTATCGCCTTTATTGCCTTTTTCTCCTCTTTTTGAGTGTTTTTTGAGGATCCATGTGTTAAACGACCCCCGAACCCAAATCAATTTCTATATTTATCTGTTATACCCCTAATGCTCCATACGTTTTGAATATTACCCGCTGATATCTCCATTTCATGCGCAGGTTGTTTTTGGGAGCTTAGGGGAGCCCAGGGGAGCTTCTTGGGACTGATTAGGGCTTCGCGGAGGCGTGGTCTTTGCACGCTTCCACTGCTTAGCACTCGCGGCGTGTCGGGGTACACTCTTTCCTTTATTTTGCACACGCCGCACTTTGCACGTTTTTCGGCTCGCGCTCGGGGCCGATATGCCGCCCCGGACACGGCCGCAGACGAGGAGACCTTCCGCCAAGAGGAAGCGGTCGGATGATGCCGGCCCCTCCCACGAGGTGGAGGACTCTCCTCCTCCTTCCCCCGCACGCCCAGCACAGCCTGCAGGCCCCGCACACCCCGCACAGCCTGCAGAGCCCGCACAGCCCGCACAGCCTCTCCCTGCCGCTCCACAGCCACCACCTCCAGCTCCACTGGTCGGGCCGCTGGGGATCACGTTCTGGAACGACGCACACCGCGTCGCTTTCGAGTGTATCTCCCAGCGCTCGATCGTACCCTCCAGGTTTGCACACCTCTGTCTCCACTGCTGCTGTATTTTCCGAGAGCGTCGTGGCGTCTGTCCACACTTCTGTGCCACTGACCTCTCTGGCCGCCTCGCTGCCACTTTTGCATTCTTCTTTCGTCGCTGCTGCCTCTGCTTCTTACCGCCCGGCCTGGCCTCACACTGAGGCCAGGCCCACATTCGCGAGCGCAGCACTTTTTGTTCCCCTACCCGCTGAGCCCGTCACATACGCGACCAGAGTACGCCAGCCCAGACCTGCCCAGCCCCGACCGGTGTGTCCCTCTGCACCACCTCCCCCTGACACAGTACTTCAGAGCATTCGTGCTCTAGAGGGGGCGGTGAGTGGCCTCAGAGGCGACTTTCGGACCCTGTCCGCCACCGTCTCTGCGATGGCTGGCCGCTTCGAGCTGCTCCCGCAGATCCACTACTGTCTTACCCAGGTTCTGGAGCGTCTCCCACGCGTACCCCCACCCACCCAGCAGGTTCCCACCCACACTTCCACTCACACTCAGCCTGCTGTCACTTCCACACCCACCCCCGCTCAGCAGCCTGTCCAACCAGCACCACCCACACGACCTCCGCCTCAGGATGGCGACGGCGCAGCACCACCTTCTTAGGCACTCTTGATGCCATCGTTTATTCTTTCCGTTGTGCTGCCCGTTTCTGCTGGGTCCTGATGCATTTTTGCCCACCCCCCTCCCCTCGCTTATTTTGGGATTCTCTTTTTGATCATATCTTTATATGTCTTTTCTGGGAGAGAGGGAGAGTTTTTGGTGCCACTTATATATCTGTATCACTCCTATCTGTGCATGCCTCATGTCCGCATCATATTTTCATTTCTTCATTTTTCTTTTTATTTTCATTTTTCCATGCATGCATCCTCACTTGCCCCTCACATTTCCTGTCTCTCGGTGTGCCACACTTTGCACATTGAGGACACTGTGCCATTTAGCTTGGGGGAGTGAGTTCTCATGACCTTTTTCGGTTTGCCACCTTTATTTTTAGTTTTTCACACCATTTTCCGTTTTTGCACTTATTTTCATCACTTTTCTTTTATTTTACCATGCATCACGTTTGTCTTATTTTCTGTGTGCCGCATTGTAAATAGTTCTATTTTCCCTTTATCTTTATTTCTTTTTCATCTCATGCTAGAGATGACTTTTCTATGATGATGATGACGTTGGATTTAGCTTACTCTATATGCATGCTATATTTGTCATGTCTTAGATTTTATTTCTGATATCATATGCTATGACTTGTCTTGCATCTAGAGATAGTAACCCACACTTTTGCCACATGAAAATGGATGAAATTTTATTATTAGCTGAGTCTGAATATTCATATGTATGCCATCACAGAAAACACACCAAGATTCACGCATTGAATGCTTATATCTGGAGTACTGATTTCTTTTCCTATATCACTTCTATATGCATGAATTGTACACTTCACTTCAGGATGATTGAATGATGTTAGCTATGATAAATCTGGATTAGTTGGTTTTTTGTGATCGAAACTGAGTAGATTAGATTACCCTGCTGAAGTTGTCGTGCATGTCTTATAGAGTGAACTGAGAGTTATATCTATTGCTTTCTCCACAAATCTTGAACATTATTTCTCTACTTTTAAAATCATTGGTGAATCTCCCCTTAGCGATTCTATTATATGGCATTTCCCCTGCTATTCATTCCTAGCTCCAAATTGCTTATTCTCAAAAAAAGGAGAGAAAAATATTCTTGTATATCATTATATCTCTCTTGAGTCGGGATCGTTTGTGTATATATGCTATATCAAAAAAAAAGAAAAAAAAGAGAAAAGAGGAAAAATCCTCGATAAAAGATCCCATCTCACTTTCTTTCTTTCTTCTTTCTTTTCATTGCTTTTGGAGCTATATAAAAATGGGGATGTGAATATTTTTTTATGCCACCATGCTTATAGATAAGCTTGGGGGAGGGGATCCATTGATGTGTGAGAGAGTGATTACTTGACGTTGCACGACGACCTAGGCTAAGTAATATTCTATACTCAATGAGATTATTTCTAGCTTTACGAAATCCAGAAACCTAAGCCTAGCATTCATGTCATGAAATCCATACTTTTCTATTCTCTCTATTCTATTGTGTGATACTCTTATACTCCTCATAGAAAGCATTCAATTGAAAAGTGTGTGATCTGTGATTTGTATACCGCTTTAGATGATTCAGACGATGCTAATTCTAAAATTATTCCGTTTTTCATGATTATATCGTTGTTCGTGGGGTTTTCCACTTCTATTTGCACTATTATACTATGATATCAAAATAAAACTCTTTGACATGTGTTTTTCGTTTGGTGCATGCTATATGAGAAAGCGGAACCCACGTCCTGAGAAAATAATCTAGCAACCTACCTCTTCGCTTCTTTCTTTCTACTTTATTTTATTTTGTTTTCATTCTTCTTCGTTTTTCATTTTTCGTTTTTCGCCGTTTTCGTTTTTTCGAATCCACCGGGTTTGCCTTTTACTTATCTTCCTCGAGGACGAGTAAGAGGCAAGCTTGGGATTTTGATCACTCCTTATTTTACACCTTTTTCCCGCATGTTTGCATGCCATTTAGATCGCCCAAATCATGTTTTTCACGATATATCGACGATATTGCGATGCTTTTCACGATTTGTTGCTTTTGTCGCATTTCAGGTGATTCGGCGTGATTTGGAGTGATCTCGAGATGCGCTTACTCTAGACAGTCACCGACGACCTCCCCGAGGGGTATTTTGCTGTTGGAGAGGAGCGGAAGAAGAATGGACGTCGCAGGAGCGACGAGGAGGCCAAAATAAGCAATCTGGGCATTTTTTGTGTCTCACTCGGCCGAGTGGAGGAGCCACTCGGCCGACCAGCGAGACACCGCTCGGCCGACCAGATCAGACACGATTCACCTGTGCACTCGGCCGAGCGACGGAGACCACATCGGCCGAGTAACGACATCACGTCCGCCTGAGTGGCGCCCAGACGAAGCCCTTCAAAAATCTCCAAGTTACTGTTTTTCGGCTGCCTGAGCTTCAGAAGACCCACTCGGCCGAGTGGATTATCCCGTCCGCCCGAGTACCATGAAGCCATCGGCCGAGTGACGACAACTCACTCGGCCGAGCCGCCCCCGAAGTAGAGACCCCTGAAGGCCCCAACTTACTGGAAAATTACAGGGTTTCTCACTCGGCCGAGCGACATTTGTCACTCGGCCGAGTGCGACGCGCTGCCTGTAGCGAAAACTGCGGAAAACAGGCTGCACAGGGGTATTTTGGTCACAGTTTTTGGACGATTTTGGGGGCTATTTAACCCCTGTTTTGACCCTAGTTTTGAAGAGCTTTCTCTTAGATTTTTGCAGCTTTTTAGATTTAGTTTTTAGCTTTATTTCTAGAGATTGGAGAGAAGACAATTTTTGATTTTTGTTGGAACAATTGAAGAACTCCATTGGTTTGTCTTTCTCCTCTCTAAAAATTCTATTTTTATTGCATATTTCAATATTGTGATGAATTCTATTGCTTATTTCATTGATTATTTTTGTGATCTTGCTATGAATTGTGAGTAGTCTCCACGTCTTGGGGCGTGGGGATGAACCCTACAAGCCCAACTTCATATTTGTGATGAAATAGGTAGAAATTTTGCTAGAATTGATGTTTAGGGATTAGATTGGGATCAATTTACCACGGATAGCTAGGAGTTCATACCGATTGGGATTTGCAAGAGATTGGATCCCAATTCGATAGGAAACCCTAGAAATCTGAATTGTGTTGGAATCGAATTTCCGTAGTATCGGTTTGCAAGAGATTGGACCGATACTAGGGTTTCCGGTTGCAATTCCGTGCCAATACCCATTTGCAAGAGATTGGACGGGTAGGAACTATCCCAATCTAGATCGCGAGCCGAGTTTGCAAGAGATTGGGCTCGGTGAGTGATTGGACGATGATGTTGATCCTAATGCTAGCTTTCCTAGGCTAGGGTTTGCAAGAGATTGGACCCAAACCTAGGATAGCTATAGACCGGCAACAGCGCGAGAGCGTGAGCTTGGTTCTACATTCAGTTGCAACTAGTTCATCCAAAATCCTAATCTAGCAATTTTGATACCGATGAACCACATTTATGAGATACGGTGAGTAGCGGGGATTCCCCATTCCCTAGACGTTCTTTTTTTGATTTGATATTTCTGCACTTTGTCTGACGATTGTGACAGGATCGCCAAAGGCAAATCTCTCTTCTTAGATAGCCAGGTTGATTGGAACAAGCACGATCATTCGTCCTCCCTGTGTTCGATATCCCGCTCGCCGCTACACCGTGCGCTTGCGGTAAAACTACAACCATCGCCTCGGGCGTGTATCCGGGGTGCGATCAGTCGTCGATCAATCCAGCAAAGAGGGACCCTCCAAGCAGAAAGGCAAGATAACATGGTCACCTGTCACAAAGGTGGTGGATTAACGAGCTTCTAAATCTCAAAAGTATGGGACAAGAGCAACTCTCGACAAAACTCAGAAATACCTATAGGCTTTTTACTTTTTTCAATAAAGCATGTTTTTTCATCAAATAAATTCTGCGTCGAAACAACTTCTTTTGATAGAGAATTTATGAACTTTTTGAAAAGAGTCCTATCAGACCCCCCTCGAAAAATATCCTATCCTTGGGGAAATCTTGATGAACCAAACTCATGATGATGAAACCCATGAAGACTCAAACGTGTCGTCAGTTGTAAGTCAAAGGGACACCCTTTCGCCACTGAATAACCCTAACGTATCGTCAGTCGTAAGTCGAGAGGCCACCCCTTCACCACTGAACGACACGTTAGCGACCCTAACGTGTCATCAACCGCAAGTCGAGGGGCCACCTCTTTACCACTGAATGACCCTAACGTGTTGTCAATCGTAAGTCGATGGGCCACCCCTTCGCCGCTGCCACTGAATGACCCTAACTTGTCGCCAGTCGTAAGTCAATGGATCACCCCTTCACCACTGAACGACCCTAATATGTCATCAGCCGTAAGTCAAGGGGCCATCCCTTTGCAACTGAATGCTATAACGTGTCTTCTACCATAAGTCGTGGGCCACCCCTTCGCCACTAAACGACCCTAATGTGTCGTCAGCCTTAAGTCGAGGGGCCACCCCTTCGCCACTGAATGACCCTAACGTGTTGTCAGCTATAAGTCGAGGGGCGACCCCTTCGCCACTGAACGACTCTAACGTGTGGTCATCTGTAAGTCAAAGGGCCACACCTTCGTCACTGAAAAACCTTAACTTGTCGCCAGCCTTAAGTTGAGGGGCCACCCCTTCGCCACTACACAACCCTAACATGTCGCCAGACGTAAGTCAAGGGGCCACCCCTTCGCCACTGAACGACCCTAACATGTCGTCAGTCGTAAGTCGACGGGCGACCCCTTTGCCACTGAACGACCCTCTTGCATTACCAGCCGTGAGTCGAGTGAACCACTCCCTCACCCTCGGACGGAATGGCATACTTCCAACACGGTTCGATGGCTTAACCCTGACCCTCTTGAGCATGGATCTAACCCGTCAAAAGGGGCCACCAGGCATTACGGCCACACGGCTTGGGCAAACGACAAACAAAGATATACAATGACAAACAAAGATATACAAGCCAACTCTTCTCGCACTTTTATTACAAAATTGTTTTTGTTTACTTTTCAATTACCCCATAAAGATATACAAGCCAACTCTTCTGGCACTTTTATTACAAAATTGTTTTCATTTACATCTCAATTACTCGTCATCTTAGATAGTAACACCGAAAACATTGTAGTTTTACCGCAAGCATACGGTTAAGTGGTAAGCGGGTATCGAATCACGTGGAGGAACTATTGGTATCTATAAAGATTACTAAGCTATTGTGAATTAGTGATGAAAAAATATTGGTGTCACAATCACTCAAAGTGTTGTAAATTCAATTTTTAAGAATGCCTAGGGCTTGGGAATCCCCACTATACATTTCAAGCAATCAATGTGAAACACGAATTTCTACATTACTATACTTGATTTAGGGTGAACTTGTCGCAACTAAATTGGGAACCAATGCACGCTCTCGTGCTATGCAAGTATATAGTAATCTAAACTAGAGCATCGCTCTCTAACAAGCCTAGTTCAAATCACTAGCATTAAGATCGACAATAATATTCAATTCTAACTCAAGCTCGCTCTCGCGTAACTTGATTTTGAATCTAGATTGTGATAGTTCATATTCATTTTACTGTAGTACAAACGAATATAATTATAGAAATATAATAAGGATGCTAGCTTTTGGTCGCTCTCTCGCACCAACTCTACGAAATCTCGATTATAAATCTAAATCGAATATCTAGGGCTTTCCTTAGATCAAGATCCTCTCTCGAGCTCTCAAGATCAAATAGAAATCCCTAGCTATCCATAGTAAATCGATCACAATCTAATCCTTAACAAGTTTAGCGACATCGCAATTCAAAAGATCTCACAAATCATACTTTAAATCCATATGGTTCATCCCTTTGTCCTAGAGCAAAGAGACTACTCACAATTCATCATAGAAATCATGTTAGAAATAAGATATGCAATAGAATTCATCAAAAAATTTAGATTTAGAGAGAAGAATAGCATAAAAATATAAACTTGCAAGAGTTTAGACAAATCAGTTTTTTAATACAAGCTTCAAGAATATGAAATTTAGATCCTTCTCTCCAATCCTTTGCCAAAAGAAAACTAGAACTAGAATTAAAACTAAGAAAATTATTCTAAAGAGTCTCTCCTAGGGCTGCTCTGGAAACTGGGTATTTATAGCAGCCAAAAGAATCAGAAAATCCTAACAGATTTGCCCCTGAACAGCTGCAAACCCTAGATTTGGGAATCTGCCCGACGTCGCACTCAACTGAGTGAACTGTTCACTCGGTCATGTGAGAAGGCTGCAGGAATTGGGGTTTTCAGCATTCTGGAAGTTCAGACCACTTGGTCGAGTATTCTTCTCACTCAATCGAGTTATATTCATACTCGACCGAGTAGGACTTACTGCTGATCCTCTCTAAAAATAGAGAAGCGTCGAAGGATTTCTTCAAAAAATTTATCTCCAATCGGTCGAGTGGAAATTCCCACTCGATCGAGTACATTCTGGCTCTTCATCAGGCTGGATTTGGCCTGTCAGATTCACTCGATCAAGTGAGATGCTTCATTCTGTCGAGTGGGCTCTTTTACTCGGCCGAGTAGCTTGTTTTTGTACTCTTCTGTCTCTCTTCTCGCTTCCTCGTCGTTTATTTCACCTTCCTTCTTCTTCTACTCAGCCTCCAGTGCCACTAGCTTTCTGATATCATTGTTAATGGTGCTCCGGTACGCGTGCAGGCGTTTGTGGCTTAAAATTGCTTCCGATTGCTCCATATTTCCTAAAATCAGACAAAACAAAGGAATGTTGACATATATCGTGAAAACGTCGTATAATCATTAAAATCACAATATGAACAATAGTTATTGGTGAAAAAATACAGAAATAAAGTGTAAAATATAAGCCTATCAAATTCCCCCAAGCTTACCTCTTACTCGTCCTCAAGGAAGATAAGTAGAAAGTGAACTTGGCGAAGAAAATAAAGAAAAATCAAATATGAAAAATAAGATGGAGAAGGGAAGTGCTAGATCATTCTCTCAGAACTTAGGTTTGCTTACTCAAATAGCACGAGCAATGAATAAGAAACATCACTAAAGCTACTATTTCGATATCATCACATATAGGTACACTTGATAGAAAAACTAAGAACAATGTGAATCATATGAAATATTAAATCATTTTAGAATCAAACATCGTCTAAGCCATAGAAAAACGATATACATAATCATAGATAACACACTTTTCAATTGACCGCTTCTACTTGGAGTATAAGAGATATCACACAATTCAAATCAATAAGAATAGAAAGAGGTGGTTTTCATGAATTGCATGCCAATTTTTCAATTCATAGATGTCGTTATACTCTAAGTCATCTTCCTAAGTATCATAAATTACATAGCTTAGGTCGTTATGCACATATAAGTATACACTCTCTCTCACATCATTGGATCTCCTCCCCCAAGCTTATATATAAGCGTGTGGCATCAAATATGAACTATTTCCCATATATTTTTTGTAGCTCCATATATGAAAAGGAAAACAAGAGAGAAGTAACGAATGGGATTGTGTAAATACAATGAAACTTTTCTTTTCCTTTTTTTCTCTTTTTTTCTCCTTTTTTTATATACACAAGAACAATCCCAAAGAAAGATGCAAAGATATAAATTTTTCTTTTCTTTTGAGGTTTTGTCATAATGGATCTTATTTCTTTCTAGCATGGGGAAGATGCAATAATAAGATTGACTTGAGGGGAGATTCACCAATGATTATATGTATAAAAATACTTTTCAAGATATGTGGAGAAAGAATATATGATAACACTCGGTTCACTCTTTTGTATGTGCACAACAACTTCAGCAGGGTAATGTCATCTACTCAGTTTGATTCCTAACAGTAAACTAATCTATTCATATCAAACGGCAATCAATTCATTTAACCTGAAAGTTCAATACACATTTCATGTAATAAGAAGTGATATTAAGTTACAAAGCAGTACTTCGAGTAATAGGCAGTCAATGAGTGAATCTTGGTGTGTTTTCTACAAAAAAGTATACAATAATGTAATTCTAAGACGATTCAACGCTAAAATTCATTCATGGACAAATAATAAACACGTTGGAAGTTCTTTTTCTCAAATGTACGGCAAATATATCGCAATGATATCAGAAATAAAAAGCAATAGCATGGCAAGAGGTACGTGCGTAAGAGTAAAGCGAAATCCAATCTATATTCATCATAGGAAATTCATCTCTAGCAAAGAAAGTAAAATAAATAAGGATAAAATAAAATCTAACAATACACATGCAAGCACTCCAAAAAATGAAGAAAACGTGATGCATGGGAAATAACGAAAAAGTGCGTGAACATAAGTGGAAAATGAAGAAAAACGAAAAAATAAAGATAAAAACAAGTAAAATGAAAAAAAAAGGTGTGTGGGCACACTCACTCCCCCAAGCTAAACATCACATTGTCCTCAATGTGCAAAGTGTGACACAAGGACATATAAGATAAGGGTGAGTGGGTGGGGGTTGCAATATAATGTGAAATAAAGGAAAATAAGGAAATTAAGTATGACATGATGGTATATGCAAAGAATATATGGTAAGCGAGCATACAAAATGATGTATGGATGGATGCAATATAGTGGCCCAGAAATATATACTCTTTCCTAAGCTGAGATATATACAGTGCCCTGCAAAAAGGTGAAGACAGATGGGCAAACAAAATAGTGGGGTGAGTTGAGGCAAAAATATGATTGGCATCAAGAAGTCGTGCCTAGTCTGGAGCATCGTCATCACCTACCTGCTCTGGGGGCGGTATGGCAGAGGTGCTAGCTGCTGAGGGGCAGGCTGCTGTTGCTGCTACATGCAGTGGAGAATCTGGTTCAGCATGAGCTGAATACCAGTAATCATGGCAATATGGGTCTGTTGAGCAATGACAGCCGCCGTGAGATCTCTAAGGTCAAATCTAAGTCCACTCACTACCGACTTGACTGTTCTAAGGTGCTGCTCTCTATCGTCAGGAGTATGGGCAGAGGGACACGGAGGTGCACAAACAGGTGGTCTCACACGACCTCCAAATACTAGTGGGGCCACTATCGGGTGTGTGCAAGGAGTGGAGCTCAAAACAATATGTTTAGCCTCTAGGGGAGGCTGAGCTACAGGAATGCTCTCAGAAATATGTGCAACAGAGGTGGTCGAAATATCAATAGAAGGCGAGTCTGGCAGAGAGGTTGTGGCAACAGCTATGGTGACAGACACCAAGACACTCTTGGTATAGACAACGGCGGTAGAGACTAGCGTCGACAGGTGGGGTGGTCGTATAATCAGGAGATAGTGACATACCATGAGTCGAAAAATCAAGTGTGTCAAGGGTCTCTACGGTAGTAGTGGAAGAAGGGTCGCCTCTATCAAAAGTGGTGGGGGGCAGCATTCTCAAAGCTCAAATAAGAAATTGGGTTAACTCTCAGTGGTGCTGTGGCAGTGGAATCAGACACAGCTGCAGAAGTGGAGACAGATGTGCTGGGCTCAGGGATCAGATCAAAGGCAGGCTGGGGAATTGGGACCACAGGGGCAAGGGGCTCGACATGGGGCTCCTGTGGCTCGTCGTCGGGCTCTAGTACATATACAGGTAGGATCAGGAGGTCCATCGGGAACCTCCTGTTTGCACCTACTGGTCCCATATGTGTTCGAACGGGGTTCGGAAGAACTATGTAATCAAAAAAGAAGGGACAATGTAACCGGACCCAATGACGTTGTCCGTGGGGACGGATCATATGCATACGAGCCACAACATCTAGAGATAAAGAGGTGGGGCCCATAGCATGGTGCAGGTTGGTAGGAAGCTTGATGTCGAAAATGGGCGCTAGTATGGTAATCATACTGCAACAATATATCTCCTTAGTAGAGGCGATCGAAGAAAAGATGCGGTCAAAAACAACCTAAAGATATCAATAGAAATCGCAGGGACCAAGATGTCCCGGCACCCTCTAAGGATCTCTCCCTAGTCATCCCATAGACCATGAAAAGCTCTGGTATGGACATGGTCCCAACCTCTGGCCTGGAAAGAATGGTGGTCGCCAAAAGGCGATGTGCAAGTTGTCGGTAGGGGTGGACTATAGAAGAGGCCTTTGCCCTACTAGGGTCAAAGTGGTTCGTACCGCTGATCATGTCCCAGAAAGCAGCGGCTGAAAATACAGACGGGGTGTGGTGCACGTGACCATAAGCTCTGTCGGGTCTGGGATAGGGGGCCAATGAAAGTATGCTCGGGCCATGTCGTGGGAGATCTCTCACTCCCGGTCCATGAGCCTAAAAGAATAACATCTAGGACTCATACGAATAGAACTCATGACTTCTAGTATCGGGCAGATGTAGGTGTCTACCGACACAGACTACAAGTCGCCCCACCACACGTTGTCATATAACTTGTGCATGCCCTGAAATACCCCTAGGCACTCAAGTGTATTAATATGCACAAACCTAGTGGGTATGATCTGACGCTGCGAGATCCTTTCAAATTTGACGAGGTGCATGTCATCTCTGAAAGTGATCACGTAGATCTCGACTGCAGGGACATGCTATGCTGGTGGTGCTGGTGGTGGTGCTGAGGGTGCTGGAAGTGTAGCATCGGGGTCGCTTCGCAGCGGGGGCACCGTCCCAGAAAAAGAAGGATCGGGTTCACCAGTCCTCTTTTGCTTGGAAGTGGGCTGCCGAGTGCTGGCTCTACTTCGTGGGGGCATCAGTGAATGCCGTGAGATGCACACCAATCAGATATATCGCAAAGTGCTCGAAATATAATATGGAAAGAGTGTACCAAGCACGATGTGACTCCTATCAAGCAAATGAGCATGATACAGCTCCCCTAAGCTCCAAATCAGCATACAATCTCCCCCAAGCTTTCATATTACATAAAAAAAGATTAACTAGTGTTAAAACTACCAAAATTTGGGGTTGATCAAGAGTAATCGACAAAAATATGGTTTAATAGGCTAGGGAGATGGATTTAGGGCTTACGAATTAAATAGGGGAAGAAAGAGGGAAAAATATGGGCGAGATGGGGGTGGTGGCGCCAGACTCGGCCGTTAGTGTGGTCGCTGAAGGTGGTGCCAGAGGTGGCACTGTCGATCGGGCTTAGGTGCACTCGGTCGAGTCGGGCGGTGGCAGCGGTCGAGTCGGAGAAATGGGGGAGGGGTGCTATGATTTGGGATTAGGGATGCAGGCGATTGAGATTTGGGATTTAAATAGGGGCGCCCCACTTAAGTCACTCGGCCGAGTGACGATCTTCACTCGGTCGAGTGGCCCTAATATTAACTTCTTAAGAATTTCAGCTGGGTCGAGCGACTTGGCCAAGTGGTTCGAGTCACTCGGTCGAGTGACAAGTTCCACTCGGTCGAGTGAGAAATAAAGACAAAGTTTGGAATTTTGTGATTCTGTTACAGTCTCCTACTTGGTTGAATAGAATTAGTCACTCGTTCGAGTGGACTAATGACTCGGATGAGTAGATAAGCCTTCTAGAGCAAGATATTAGAGCTGTCTGCTACATGATGTACTCGGTCGAGTGACAAGTCACTCGGCCGAGTGGCATAGAATTTATAGAGTGTGGCTATTTGGGACATCCCTGTTCAGTCAGTGCGTCACTCGGTCGACTGAATTCTTCACTCGGTCGAGTGAGAATCTCACTTGTCGAGTAGGCTATCTGTTTCAGCTCTCTACTCTCTGTTTTGCAGCGTCTTTTGTTTCTTCCTCTCCCGTTAGTTTCTCCTTCCCTTTATCATTATGGCACGTCCTCGAGACTACTCTCTATCACCATGGCTACCATCCATTTAGATGAATTCCTCGTATCTTCTTCATGCGATTAAAACGTTGCCCGTTGTAAGATTATTCTACACTCTTGACTCACTAAACTAATAAAAATCTAAAACGATAATTAAAACTAAATTTCAACTATAAAGAACGCAGATATAAACATCAGGTTGCCTCCCGACAAGCGTTTGTTTAAGTTCTTGAGCTCGAACCCTTATGATTTCACGTTGAGCTCATGATGTTTGGCGCATATGAGATGCACATGTCAAACTTTGTGAAGAGGCCGGTAGGATTCAGATGATGCGCTTCTTCTTGCTTGGCCTCCTTTAAGTGTGCTTCCTTTCTAATAATGGCGAGGGACGACTCCCCGAAGCTTCGGTTCTTGGCTCCTTTGTCATTTTCTAGCGGTGGAGAAGTATTTACCGGTGGTACGTTCTTTCCTTGCTTCACTGAAGAGAGCATGCAGAGCTCTCTAATCCTCACGACATCAGTTTAATTCTCCTCTTCCTCGGTGAGAGGATCCAAGGTATCTCCATTTGGGCACCTTTTTCAGAAATTGGCACTCAGTTAAGACTATCCACGTGCAAATCTCCAATGGCATATGTCATGGCTTCATCGATGACCTCATCAAGTAGGTCTACATAGTCGCTTTCCTCCAGCGAGGACCTATTCTTCATGGCACGCCGGAGATAGAACTCAACTACGATATTTCAAACGTTTAGCGACAACGTTCCCTCTCTCACGTCTACAATGAATCCGGCAGTAGCTAAGAAAGGGTGCCCAAATATCAGAGATGTATCTCCCTCTTCTTTTATGTCTATGATGACGAAGTCGCATGAAACACAAAGTCCTCCCGGTGTTTGAAGAGGCACAGTTTCAGTGATTCCCATAGGCCTAGTGATACGTCCATTGGTGAGTTGAATCTTCAGGTCGGTGGCTTTAAGGTCGGTCCCCGTAGTGAGCTTCTTGAACAAAGTGAGAAGCATGAGGCTCACACTCGCACCCAAATCTACCAAATCCTTTTGTGCATAGAATTCTAAAGCTTTCGGGATCCTTTAATTTCTTTGGTAACTTTTCTTCGTTAATGAACCAAGTACCTTGTTCGGCAAGCATGATCTTCTCCATTCATTTCCTTCCCATAATCAAATCTTTGAGAAAATTTGCATACGTCGGGATTTCAATAAAAGCATCAAGAAATGGGATGTTCAAGCTTATACCTCTCAAGTATTCCAGAAATCGAGCAAACTCTTTCTCCAATTTGGCCTTTGCCAACCGTTGTGGGAATAGTAACTGTGGTACATATATCCTCTCCTTTTGGGGCTCATCAACTTCAGATTTTTCCTAATTGTTTGCCACTACCGTGGGGCTTTCCTCTTAATTTCTTCCCTCTGTCTAAATCAAAAATTCATCCATTTGGCTTCTAGTTTGAACCATGGTGGGAGTAGTATCCTTCCCGCCTCTAGTAGTCACCGCCACAACTGTATTGATGTGGCCGATGTTACTCCTTAGGTTTGGCTCTGGTTGTGCCGGCAATTGATTTTGGGCCTTGTTGAGCAATGTGATTTGCTCTGCCAATTGCGCCACGATGGTGTTGAGGCTATCTTGGCCCACTGACAGTTTAGCATTGATCTTCTTCTGCTCAGCCATAAACTCTTCAACTCTAGTCTCACGCTCGGATCTTTGCGGTGCCAGTGGTGGGTTTTGTGGCCTCCATCCTTGATTAAATCTTGGGGGTCTATAAGGCACTGCTTGTTGCCTCTGCTGGAATTGTTGTTGTTTTGGTGGCCTTTATTGATAGGTTTGTTGCTGAGGTAGCAAGCGAGCTTGTTGTTACTATGGTGGTTGTTGAGGAGGAGTTAAAGCTCCACTATTGTTTGCATATCAAAATCCGGGATGAGACTTCCAAGCCAGATTCACCCTAGACCCATTATTTCCTCCACCTGGCTTGGAATCAGAAACATACTGAACTTGCTCAACGGGTTCCTCATGTGCCTCGCCACCTACATACATGACTTGTCATTGCCAATCATTTATGTGCACTTTGATATCGATGTGTCAGGCACAACACAAGGCTCACACAGCTTCTTCTTAAGTCTCTTTACCACTCTAGATAGAGAGTTAAACTTTGTCGCCAATTCTACCACTGCCTTGGCTTCATATATGCTTGCTGATGTGACCATATTTTCCATGTTTTTATCGCATCCTTTCATGTCATATTCGCCTCCAAACTCCATATTTTCTTATATTATCGCACTTTTAACGCCATATTCGAGTTTTGTATAGCTTTATTGATTTTCATGAGTTTTGGAGCAAATTAGAGTTATTTTAGGAATGGACACATCCGGTACGTCCGAGACGTCATTGACAAGGCCCCACGGGAGTTCGTGGAGGTATGAAAGAAGATCGGAGGAGAGAAGGAGAAGAGAACGAAAGGTGGCCAAATTCAGTTTAGTTTCCCAGGTGACTCGACCGAGTAGCATCAGCTACTCGGCCGAGCTGACACGTAGAAATCACACAGAAATGGTCTCACCCTACTAGACCGAGCAGACAGTCGACTTGACCCGAGTTGCACCAAACAGGGCAATGATTTTGAGCTTTTCTATAAGGCACTCTAGCTCGACAGAGCAGCAAAGCAAGTCGACCGAGCAGTTTACTTATTCGACCTGAGTCGTCAAGAAACATAGCAGTGTTTTGGAGGAAGTTCTGATGTACTGTAGCTCGACCGAGTTGGGGGCTACTCGACCGAGCAGCACTTTTCAGCCAGAAGCAGAAGCAATAGCAAGCGAAGCCTGAAGTCGACTCGACCGAGCAGGAACCGCTACTCGGTCTAGTAGCACGACGCGACCAGCTTAGTTGATGGGCCTAAGTACCCAGATTTTCTGAGATTTTTTGGGATTTCTACCCTATGTATATAAGCACATTTTAGCCCTATTTTCTAAGAGCTACTTGTAGGGATCGTCTAACCCTTGCAATACTAACAACACACACTAGAGGGGGGGTGAATAGTGTAATGGTAATAAAATTGTCCAATTAAACTTTAACTTGCAAATGCGGAATTATAAATGCAAGAGGAATTAAAAGGCATAATCAATCCAAACACAAACACAAAGCTTTACCCTGGTTCCCCAAACTTGGGTACATCCATCCACACCAATATTCACTATATTCCTACACAGAGAAGTGAATACAAATCTCACAAGGAGATACCCCACACAGAGGATTTATGCCCTACACAAGGACCCAACCAATCCTACACGAGGATCAAGACTCCCACACAGAGAATCACTAACTCCCACTTAGAGAATTAGGGTTAGCCCTACACTAGGACACTAGAACTCCCACAAAGAGAGTTAATTCCCACAAAGAGAATTCCCTAGTCCCATAAAGAGACAACCTCCCACAAAGAGAGAAACTCCCACAAAGAGAGTATCCTAATCCCACAAAGAGAAATAGGAAGACAAATTACACCAAGTAAAGTAAATACTCTTACCTATGCCTTGAGATGCTTACTCATGAATGAATGCAAGGCATGGAAGAGGATCTCCAAGTGTTGGAATATGCTTGAAAGCACTTGGATGATTTCCCTTGAGCTGGACTTCAATGCATGAAGAGAGATGAGTGCTCAATAGAGGGAAATGAGGGAGCTTGAGAGTAGTTTATTGATCTCTTGAGATTTTCTATAGAATCAAAAGTTATCAAGTGTTGTCAAGTGTTCTCAAGTGATGGCAGCACACTCATATATATAGGAATCCTATATCAAGTCCAAAAACCCAAAGAAACAGCCAAATGAACAAATCTGCAACGGCTAGAAACTGGGTGAAAATGACAGGAACAGTCAACTGATGATCAAGAGACAGTCGACTGATCAACGGCTAGAAAATATCCAACGGCTATAATCTGAGCCAGGACAGTCGACTGACGAAGTCAATACAGTCGACTGACAAACAAGAAAGGTGCTTGTTAATCCTTCAGCAGACGACTGCTGCAGGGGATGGGTCGAAACAGAGAGCTGCACTCTTTCTCCAATTCTTCGCACAGGCGACTGATGTTAATACTACAGTCGACTGTCAAGAAATCAGGTGACTGTATATTCTTCATTAGTTGTCTGTAGTAAAAGATGGAGAAACAACAGAGAGATGCAGAGAATGCACTTATGCTATACAGACGACTGATGACCAATCTTCAGGCGACTGTAAACTGATTGACAGACGGCTGTGCGTAAAGCTCAAGTTTGAGTCAATTGAAATGTTGACTTGAGCTGTGGATGTCAGGTGACTGTAGAAGGATCTACAGGCAACTGGAAATCACCCAGTCGACCGTGTTTCCTTCAGAAGGAGACTGACGGGAAGCCAAAGACTCCAAATGAGTCTTTGGACAGAGTAAACATATTGGGTTGGATTCTATGATAATCCTAAGGCTCACTAATATAGTTAAATGCATATGCATGTATGAGTAAACCATCTAACAAGGCATTACAATAACCTAGACTCAAAAAGAGAGAGAGAAAGCAATAAAGTAAATTACATGGATTACAATGCTTCTCAAAGAGTCTAAGTCTTCAATCTTGATGCCTTGAATTCTCTCCACCATCTCCAAGCTTTGGCACTTCTTGAGTCCAAACTTTGGCCCTTCTTCACATGATGTCCATCCTTACACCAAGTGATTAGTCTCCAAGAAAGGTATCCTTGAAATAAAAATGAGAGACTAAAACATGAGATTCATTAGCAACAACATAATGTTGTGATCATCATCAAAATAAGATTGGTATGAAACACCAATACTCAACACTACTTTGGAGAGAACTTTAGTTTTGTTTTAATTAAAGTTTTTATATTTTGAGAGTTTTGTGCCGTCGCAAATTTTGTCAAGACAAAGCTTGGATTTTATTGTTCTATTGCACATGGAATCTTATTTTCTTAGTTCTCTTTGGTTTTCTATTGCTTCACGATGCGTTGGTAACAATTCTCTAAACTTCCTATTGATTTTGATGTTTTCTATTGCCATGATGAATTCCTTTTGCATATATTGAATCTTTTATTGTTATTTCTATGCTGCGTGAGTAGTTCCATCTGGGCTAATGGATTAGCCCATGGATCTTAGAACTTAGATGTAAAGTTAAGATTTTTAGGTTGCGTTGGTATAAAAGGGACGTATTTTGGATGATCTTGCAAAGTTTGTAGGAGAACTCGTACTGAGATCGTGCCTACGGTCGGTAGAATCGATTGGCTTAAGGAGTATCCTATAAACTTAATTAGGGAGTTAGTGGATTCAATTAGGGCTCCTGACCATGCCCGGCTCGTGTCTTGATGGGATCCACCGATGAACTATATTACTAATTGACGGCTACCGCCATTGCGTCAATAAGAGCCACCAAAATACATCGAAACTCTAACCCAAGAGAGTGGCGTGAGTTGAGATCATTCTGTCTATGAGAGAGGCATGAATATTGTCGATTTTTAATGCACGTATCCTGTGCGCCTATTGCGAGAGCATGGTTAATGCGATACGTTAGATTCATGGTGCTTAGAGCCATGAATTCCATATCTTAGATGCGACTATCCCTAATAAAGCCAATGCAACATAAGAGTCTTAACCTAGCATCGACATCCGATGATCCTAGTGGTAAGTCCTAAAGCCATAATCTTTATTAATTGATCACAATCCTCAAACAAACAATCTCTTGAAACCGACTGCTACCTAATTCTGAGATTTGAAAATAGCCAAAGACAATAACATCTCTACCCTCCCTGTAGGATGTATATGTTTTATACTGTTACTTGACACCATACGCTTGTGTAAAGTGTCGGAAATTCAAATTTGGTATACATCTAGCTCTTGGCATTCGTGCCATTGCTGGGTGGCTTCTAGGTGTAAGTTTCAGGAGCATCAAGTTTTTGTCACCGTTACCGGGGACGGTAACTGTGTTACTTTGGTTATTTTTCTATTGACGAATTTGTTAGAAAATCTTATCTTCTCTTATCTTTCCCTACTTTTTATTCTTTTATTACTTTGCTACTGACGGTATTTTTCTGAGTTCTTTTTGTACATGAACACTCGCCATGGGGTCTTGACAAAGAATTATTATTTAACCCCGAGATCAAAAAGACCGCATGAAGGCTCCAAGCAGAGAAAAGGAGTCAGACTACTATAGGTCAAATGGCAGTGGGTAATGCTTCTCCTCAATGCATAGGGTCAATTCTGGACTATATAAAGCCAAATTTTACTGGTGCTTCTTCTATCTTGAGGCCGTAGCTGGCGGCAGGAATCTTTGAGCTGAAGCCTGGGTTGATAAATCTAATGCAGCCGGACCCCTTTCACAGGCACTCACATGAAAACCCAACGCACCATATTGACACATTCTTGGCGAAGTGCGACACATTCCATGCCAAAGACGTTAGTGAAGATGCTATCAAGCTCAAACTATTCCCATTCACTCTAAGAGACATAGCCTCTAATTGGTTGCGAGTGCATCCTTCAAATTCCTTCACGACTTGGGAGCAGTTGGCTACAGCCATTGTGAACAAGTTCTATCCACCGTCCAGAACGGTGAGGATTCGAGGAGTGATCTCAAATTTTAAGCAACTTTCCCAGGAGTCATTGTACAAGGCTTGGGAAAGATTTAAAGACATGCAGCATCAATGCCTGCACCATGGAGTCCTGGTGTAGGATCTTGTTCAGAGATCCTATAATGGGCTCAACCAAGTACAAAGATGATTATCGACGCCTCTGCTCAAGGCACTCTCTTATATAAGCCATCTGATGAAGCTCTTTCTTTACTGGAGTAAATGGCCACAAATACTCAGCAGTAGGGCGACGAATGCTCATCTACTAGAGGCCCCGAGGTAAAAATTGCTACCCATCTTGATAGTCATATTGAGAGTCTTTGCAAACATGTAGCAAGGATTGAACATAGGTTGGACGCTATTCCAACCACTTCTAGAGCTTCAGTTTATCCCACACATGAAGACTATGCGGGGCAAGGCTATGCTCCTAACGAAGGACCCTATGATGGAGCAGACATGCAAGCTGAGCAAATACACTTTGTAGTTGGAGAGGGGAGGAATCAATGGCAACATACGGCGGCAAGAAATCACCCCAGATTATCTTATGGTAACCCCAATGGAGGATTGCAACCTCCGCAACAACAAAGGCCACCACCTCCTCCTAATCAACAACAAGGGCTGCCTCTGCAACAATATGGGTTTAGGCCATCTAGGACTTACATATCGCCGTGATACAATTACCGCCAACAACAATATGCACTGGCAGACCCAAAACCCAATCTCGAGGAAACATTGAACACTTTCATGTGTGGGTAAGCCAAGATAAATGCAGAGAGTTCCACTCATTTCAGGTCTATCAACGATTCCATTGATGAGCTCAAAGGCCAAATGTCCCAATTTATGAAGATGCAAGGAAGATTACCTACTCAGCTAGAGCCCAATCCTAGGGCCCAAGCAAATACAGTGGTCACATTTACCACAAGAGGAGGAAAGACTATCGACACTGTCATGGTGCCGGTTTCTAGCAATGTGAGCCGAAGGTCGTCTACTCATGCTCAAGATGAAGACACTACTACCACTGAAAAGGACAAGAAAAAGGCTACAAAGGAGCTCCATGCTATTGAAGAGAGTGAGACTTCACCATCTACCTTGCCTACCACCACTATGGCACCGGCGGATGCTACTACTACTTTCAATAAATCTATTCCAAAGGACACTGCCAGAGACAAGGCAAGTCGACATCCACCTCCATATCTGCAAAGGTTGACACTAGCGAAGATGGAGAAGAAATATGCCAAGTTCTCCGACCTCCTCAAAGGTATCCAATTAAACATCCCCTTTATGGACACTATCACATAAATCCCCACAAACGCTAAGTTCTTGAAGGATCTTATTATGGGGAGTGTAAACAAGAAGAGCTGAAGCTCTTGGATAATTGCACATCAGTCATTAAGAACTATCTACCGAAGAAGTTATTGAATCCCTGTAGTTTCACGGTGTCATGCTCTGTTGGCGGCACCCCTATTAGTATAGCATTGATCGACTTGGGAGCGAGTATTAGTCTGATGCCACTCTCTATCTGTAAGAGGCTAAATACTGGGACGGAACTTGAGCCTACCAATATGAGCATTCAATTGGCGGATCACTTTATTACTTATCCGGTAGGCATCGCACGAGACATCATTCTGCAAATACCGCCCGGGCTATGAGTGCAGGTAGACTTTGTGATTATAGACATACCGGAGATAGGTAGTTCACATATCATATTGGGGCGTCCATTCATGGCGACGACCGGAGTCTTGAACGACATATATGAGGGGACGTTATCTTTGAACGTGGGGAATATTGAGGTCAAGTTCCGCTTGCAATATCCAAGGAAGGTACGCCCACCGCTAGAAGATGCTAATTACATTGATCACTTGGAGGACGAAGCTACTTGTGAACATACCATGGAGGCTATTTCCAAAGATCCAATGAAGATGAGCTGGGATGACAATGTCATTGTCATATACAACAAGGCGGTTGTCGCCTACCTAAGAATTCTTGTCGAAGAGCCCCTGGACATACACGTGCACCATCAATAATCGGATGCTACTATCTTCTTGGTCATCGAGGGCCGACAAGGAGAGGCACACCAAATACCATCGCATAAGATCATTGGAAGGCATGGCAGGTGTATTTCATATGTGCCCAACATCATTCATTGAAAAACCTGATGGAGTTGAGCTTATGACTTAAAACAAGCGCTTATCGGGAGGCAACCCGATTTTCTTTCCTTTAGTTTTTGTTTTTATTTTTATTTTTCTTCTCCTATTCAAAAACAAAATAAATACGTTTTTAATTCTATAAAAATAGAAAAACACAAAAATTTGATGAGTTCTTCCTTCTACAGGTTGAACAATGAGGAGAGCGCGCCAAACGATGAAATGAAGGAGACAGAACCAAGGGAAGAGCACCTTAGAACAATACAAGCTTGGGGGAAGAGTTCCAGGTGACTCGACCAAGTAGGTACCCAACTCGGTTGAGCTACAGAGAGCTGGAGGAAATAGGTAAAACACGCTATGGAAATCAAACTCGACTCGACCGAGTAGCACCCTACTCGGTCGAGCTACAGTCAGAGTTGCAGAAAGCTAGAGGAACAGGCAAAAAGTCGCTCTGGAAATTAATTGTGACTCGACCGAGTAGCTTCACTACTCGGTAAAGCTACAGGATGAGTCCAAAAGTGCTAAAAGGGCGCTCTGGAAAGCTTAATGGACTCGACCGAGTAGCTACCCAACTTAGACGAGCTGCAGGGAAAGCAAAAGAGAGCTGAAAACAACACTCTGTTTCAATTCAGCTCGACTAAGCAGACTAAGCAGCTCGATCGAGTACTAGGGCACAACTTCTGAGCTTAAATTCTCATATTTTATACCTTTTATGCTCGATCGATTAGCTATCACTGCTCGGACCGAGCAGCAACTTACTCAGCTGGGGCACATAACCTAACCAGATCGACTCGGCTTAAATTAATAGGAAATCGACTCGGAATACCCAAGCCTAATTCGAATCGAAACCTCACCCCCACATCCCGGGCTAACCCTAACCCCTCTACTCCACCCAACTTCACCGCCGCCGTCGCCGCCTGCTCCGCTTGAGCACCTCCGATGTCGTCGTGACTTGGTCAGCCCCTCCACCCCTTCCCTCCATCTCTCTCCCTCTCCCTCTCTCTCCTCCTATCTCTGTCTCCACCCCCCTCTATCTCTCTTCTTCCCCTGCCCCTAGCTCAGGCACTCCACTGGAGCAGCGTCGCCAGCACCGGCGACGCATCAAACCCCCTCTATTCCCCCTCCTTCTCCCTCCCATTCTACCTCTCTTTATCTCTCATCCGCCCACCCTAGCTCCAGCAACTGGCTGGAGTAGTGCCACCAGTGCCACCCAGCGCCGGTGACGCAAAACCCACTGTGTTTCCCCTCTCTCCCCTCCGCTATTCCACACCCCTTCTTTCCCCCAACCCCACAGCCCCCATTGCTACAAAAACTCGCCAGAGCTGTGCCACGCATGCCGCCCAAGCACACTCTGTGCTTGGGCCGAGCATCCTGGTCGCGCCCCGGCGTACACGTCCCGAGGCGACGGTTGTAGTTTTACCGCAAGCGCACGGTATAGCGGCGAGCGGGTATCGAACACAGGGAGGACGAATGACCGTGCTTGCTCCTAATCAACCTGGCTATTCAGAGGGATAACTGCCTTGGGCGATCCTGTCACAATCGTCAGACAAAAGTGCAAAATATCAAATCAAATAGAGAACGCCTAGGGAATGGGGAATCCCCACTACTCACCGTATTTCACAATTGTGGTTCGCCGGTATCGAAATCGCTAGGATGAGAATTCGGATGAACTAGTTGCAACTAAATGTGGAACCAAGCTCACGCTCTCGCGCTGTTGCCGGTCTATAGCTATCCTGGGTTTGGGTCCAATCTCTTGCAAACCCTGCCCTAGGGAAGCTAGCATTAGGATCAACATCATCGTCCAATTGCGCACCGAGCCCAATCTCTTGCAAACTCGGTCCACAATCAAGATTAGGATAGTTCCTACCCGTCCAATCTCTTGCAAACGGGTATCGGCACGGAATTGCAACCGGAGATCCTAGCATCGGTCCAATTTCTTGTAAACCGATACTTCGAAAATCCGACTCCAACCCAATTCGGATTTCTAGGGCTTCCCATCGAATTGGGATCCAATCTCTTGCAAATCCCAATTGATGTGAATACCTAGCTATCCGTAGTAATTCGATCCCAATCTAATCCCTAATAACAATCCTAGCTCAATTTCTACCAACTCAACACAAATACGAAATTGGGCTCGTAGGGTTCATCCCCACGCCCCAAGACGTGGAGACTACTCACTAATCATAGCAATAGCACAATAATTGGCAAAGAAATAGACAATGGAATTCATCACAACTATGATATAAACAATAAAAATAGAGTTTTTGTGGAAGAGAAGTGCAAACCAATGTAGATCTTCAATCAACCCAACAAAAATCCAAGTTTTTCTCTTCACCAATCACAATTAATAAAACTAAAAAGTAGACTCAAAAAGCTGCAAAAAATCTGAGAGGTGGCCCCCTAAAACTAGGGTAAAAACAGAGCTTAAATAGCCCCAAAAATCGTCTAAAAATCCTGACCAAAACGCCCCTGCACAGCCTGTTTTCCGCAAATTTCGCTACAGGCAGCGCATCGCACTCGGCCGAGTGACAAAAGTCGCTCGGCCGAGTGAAAACCCTGTCAATTTCCAGTAAGTCGTGGGCTTCAGGGGTCTTCAGTTCGGGGGCGGCTCGGCAGAGTGAGTTGTCGTCACTCGGCTGATGGCTTCACTTCACTCGGGCGGACGGGATTTGCCACTCGGCCGAGTGGGTCTTCTGAAGCTCAGATGGCCGAAAAACAGTAACTTCGGTCTTTTTGAGGGCCTTCGTCTGGGCGCCACTCGGGCGGACGTGGTATCGTCACTCGGCCGAGTGGGTCTTCTGTGCTCGGCCGAGTGCACAGGTAACTCGTGTCTGAATTGGTCGGCCGAGCAGTGTCTCGCTGGTCGGCCGAGTGGCTCCTCCACTCGGCCGAGTGGGACACAAAAAATGCCCAAACTGGTCGTTTTGGCCTCCTCGTCGCTCCGGCGACGTCCATTCTTCTTCCGCTCCTCTCCAACAGCAAAATACCCCTCGGGGAGGTCGTCGGTGGCCGTCTAGATTACACGCATCTCGAGATCACTCCTAATCGCGCCAAATCACCTGAAATGCGACAAAAACAACAAATCGTGAAAAGCATCGCAATATCGTCGATATATCGTGAAAAACATGATTTGGGCGATCAAAATGGCATGCAAACATGCGGGAAAAGGGTGTAAAATAAGGAGTGATCAAAATCCCCCAAGCTTGCCTCTTACTCGTCCTCGAGGAAGATAAGTAAAAAGCGAACCCGGTGGATTCGGAAAACGAAAACGGCGAAAAACGAAGAAAAAATGAAAAACGAAGAAGAATGAAAACCAAACGAAAATAAAGAAAGAAAGAAAGAAGAGGTAGGATGCTAGATCATTTCCTCAGGACGTGGGTTTCACCTACTCTTATAGCATGCACCGAGTGAGAAATACATGTCAAAGAATCTCATTTTGATATCATAGTAGAATAGTGCAAGTAGAAAATAGAAAACCCACGAACAACAGTATAATCATGAAAAACGGAATGATTTTAAAATTAACATCGCCTGAGTCATCTAAAGCGGTATACAAGTCTCAGATCACACACTTTTCAATTGAACGCTTTCTATCTGGAGTATAAGAGTATCACATCATAGAATAGAGAGAATAGAAAAGTATGGGTTTCATGAAATGAATGCTAGGCTTAGATTTCTGGATTTCGTAAAGCTAGAAACAATCTCACCGAGTATAGAATATTACTTAGCCTAGGTTGTCGTACAATGTCAAGTAGTCGCTCTCTCACACATCAATGGATCTCCTCCCCCAAGCTTATCTATAAGCGTGGTGGCACAAAAATATTTACATCCCCATTTTTATATAGCTCCAAAGGCAAAGAAGAGAAAGAAGAAAGAAAATAAGCGAGATGGGATCTTTTATTGAGGATTTTTCCTCTTTTCTCTCTTTTCTCTTTTTTTTCTTTTTCTTTTTCATATATACAATGATCCCAATTCAAAGAGAGATAATGATATACGAGAATGTTCTTCTCTCTTTTATTATATATATATTTTTTTTTGGAAGAAGAGATTTGGAGCTAGGAATTAATAGCGGGGGAAATGCCATAAAATAGAATCACTAAGGGGAGATTCACCAATGATTTTAAAAGTAGAGAAATGATGTTCAAGATTTGTGGAGAAAGAAATAAATATAACTCTCGGCTCACTCTATAAGACATGCACGACAACTTCAGCAGGGTAATCTAATCTACTCAGTTTCGATCACAAAAAAGCTAACTAATCCAGATATATCATAGCTAACCATCATTCAATCATCCGGAAGAGAAGTGTACAATTCATGCATATAGAAGTGATAAAGGAAAAGAAGTCAGTGCTCCAGATATAGGCATTCAATGCGTGAATCTTGGTGTGTTTTCTGTGATAGCATACATATGAATATTCAGGCTCAGCTAATAATAAAATTTCATCCATTTTCATGAGGAAAAAGTGTGGGCTCCTATTCCTAAATGCAAGCGAGTCATAGCATATGATATCAGAAATGAAATCTAAGACACGACAAATATAGCATGCATATAGAATAAGCTAACTCCACGTAGACATCATCACAGAAAATTCATCTCTAGCATGAGATGAAAAAAAAAGAAGAAGTAAAGATAAAAGGAAAATAGAACTATGCAATGCGGCACACAGGAAAGTAAGGAAAACGTGATGCATGGCAAAACAAAAGGAAAATAACGAAAAATGAGTGCAAAAGTGAAAAGCGGTGTGAAAAACTGAAAATAAAGGTGGCAAATCGAAAAAGAACGTGAGAGCTCACTCCCCCAAGCTAAACGGCACAGTGTCCTCAATGTGCAAGGTGTGGCACACCGAGAGACAAGAAGTGTGAGGGGCTAGTGAGGATGCATGCATGAGGGAAAGAAAAAGGATAATAAAATGAAAAATTAAGAAACGAAAATATGATGCGGATATGATGCATGCACAGATATGAGTGATACGAGTATAAATGGGTCACCAAAAGCTCTCCCTCTCTCCCAAAAAGATATATATAGATGTGATCAAAATGAGAATCCCAAGTAGATATGATATGATATGCGCATAAAGATATGATCAAAAATATAATCCCAAAAATAGTGAGGGGGAGGGGGGGTGGACAAAAGTGCATCAGGACCCAGCAGAGACGGGCAGCACAATGGCAGGAATGGATAAAGGCATCAAGAGTGCCTAAGAAGGCGGTGCCGCGCCGTCTCCGTCCTGAGGCGGAGGGGGTGGTGGTGGTGTAGGCTGCTGAGCTGGGGTGGGCGTGGGAGTGGAAGCAGGTCGAGCGTGTGTGGGAGTGTGTGTGGGAACCTGCTGGGTGGGTGGGGGTACGCGCGGGAGACGCTCTAAGATCTGTGTCAGGCAGTAGTGGATCTGAGGGATCAGGTCAAAGCGTCCAGCCATCGTAGAGACGGTGGAGGACAGGGTCCGAAGGTCTCCTCTAAGACCACTCACCGCCACCTCAAGAGCACGTATGCTCTGCAGTACAGTGTCGGGCGGGGGTGGTGCAGAGGGACGCACCGGTCTAGGCTGCGCAGGGCGAGGCTGGCGTACGCGTGTGGAGTATGTAACGGGCTCAGCAGGGAATGGGAAAAAAGGTGCCGTGCCAGGAAATGTGGGCCGGGCCTCAGTGTGAGGCCGGGGCGGGCGGTGAGAAGCGGAGGCAGCGGCAGCGGAAGAAGAGTACAAAAGCGGCTGCGAGGCGGCTAGTGAGGTCGGTGGCACAGAAGTGTGGACAGACGCCACGACGCTCTCGGAGAATACGGCAGCTGTGGAGACAGAGGAATCTCCCGCTGGGGCGGAAGTGTGTGGTCCAAAAGGTGTAGCCCCAGCGGAGATCATGCTAACCATGGTCTCCACGACCGAAACGAACGAGGGCTCTCCACTCTCAACAAAGGTCTGCGGGCGCTGGGGGAGAGCGGAGCAAAGAGGCTCCACGAACAGAGGGCCGGAGGTGGCAGCGGGAGTGGTGGGGACAGCCTCGGAAGTGGTGACAGTGGTGGAAGTGGGCTCAGCAAAAGTACTCTCGACACAGGCAGAGGTAGGGACAGAAGTGTCAAGAGCAGTGGAAACGTCTGGAACAGGCTGAGAGGCCACAGGGTCGACGGGGGGTGGGCAGCAGGCTCGGCAGGGTGCGCAGCAGGGTCTGCGGGAGCAGCCTGGGCAGCGGGGGGTAGCGGGGCCCTGCTCGGCCTCCTCGGCCTCGAGCACGTAGGCGGCGGGGATGAGGACATCCATCGCCGGAAGCCAGTCAACGTGGGCTGGTGCAATCAGAGTCCGAGCAGGGCTCGGGAGAATCATGTAATCGGCCCCATAGGGGCCGTGCAACCAGACCCAGTGACGCTCACCGTGCGGACGCAGCATCTTCATCCGGGCCATAACGTCTATCGACAAGGAAGTGGGGCCCGGAACGCGTCGCAGGTCGTCGGGGAAATCCTCGCCGGTCATAAGAGCCAGCAGGGTAATCAGGCCGCCGCAGCATATCGGTGAGCGAGCGCCCACCGATACAATGATGCGGTCTAAGTACCATGCCGCGATATCGATCACGACGGCGGGGACAAGCTCGTCTCCATCCCTAGACAGAGCTCTGGGACGTGTCATCGCATAGAGCATGTAAAGCTCTGGCGTAGACATCGTGCCCGGCTCATATCTGGCCAAAAAAGTAGTCGCCATGAGGCGCTGGGCAATGCGTAGGCAGGGATGTACGATGGCCGAGGCCTTGGCCCTACTAGGGTCAAAGGCGGCGTGGAGACCCGTGATACGTGCCCAGAAGGCACCGGCGTCGAAAGAGGGTGGAGGGATATGTGTGGGGCCATAACCGCGATCGGCTCCGGGGACTGCGGGCCAAGAGAAAAATGCTCTCATCATATCGAGAGTGACCTGGCACTCTCGATCCATGAACCGGAATGAGCATCCCTCATCGGTCCGGGCGATCGAACTCAAAACCTCAAGTGTCGGACGGGTAAAAGTATCCGCCGACACCTGGAAAAAATCTCGCCAGCCCACGTTGTCGTACAACGTGAGCATCCCCTCAAGTACCCCCAGGCGTCCTAGGTCAGCGAGGTGTGCGAACCTGGAGGGTACGATCGAGCGCTGGGAGATACGCTCGAAGACGGCGCGGTGTGCGTCGTCTCGGAACGTAATCCCGAGCGGCCCGACCAGTGGAGCCGGTGGTGGTGGCTGTGGATCGGCGGGGAGAGGCTGTGCGGGCTGTGGGTGCGCTGCAGGCTGTGCGGGGTGTGCGGAGCCTGCAGGCTGTGCGAGGTGTGCGGGGTGTGTGGGGGACGGTGGAGGAGAGTCCTCCAACTCGTGGGAGGGGCCGGCATCAGCCGACCGCTTCCGCTTGGCGGAAGCTCTCTTCGACCGCGGCCGTGTCCGGGGCGGCATATCTGCCCCGAGCGCGCGCCGAAAAAGTGAAAAGTGCGGCGTGTGCACAAAGAGTGGAAAGAGTTTACCCAAACACGCCGCGAGTGCTAAGTAGTGGAAGCGTGCGAAGTCCGCGCCTCAACGAAGTCCTGAGCAGCCCGTAGAAGCTCCCCTGAGCTCCCCTAAGCTCCAAAAAGCAACCTGCGCATGGAAAAGCGATATCAGCGAGTAATAATCAAAATGTATGGAGCAATAGGGGTATAACAGATAGATATGTGACTTGATTCGGGTTAGGGGTTCGATTGACACACGGATCCTCAAAAACTACGCAAAAAGAGAAGAAAATGGTGAAAATAAGCGAACCGGAGGTGACCGGAGACGGGGGTGGCCGGCGGCGACTCGGGCGGGTGGCGGCGGCGGTCGGCCGGCGGTGGCAGGCCGAGCGGCGGCGCGCGCGGGCGAGTGGGTGTCGGGCGAGGCGCGATCGGGCGAGGGGAAGATGAGGGGGCGCGGGCGAAAGGGTGTTTTTCGTTTTCGAAAACTGCGCCCCCCCTTGGCTTTATATTAAAAAGTTACGACTCGGCCGAGTGACGTGATCACTCGGCCGAGCGAGGCAAATAAAAATTTCTCCCCGATATCGCTTCGGCCGAGTGGCTTTGCCAGGCTCGGCCGAGTGGAGTAAGTCCATTCGGTCGAGTGACTCAAGCTACTCGGCATGACTCGCCCAAGGAGGGTATCCGTTTCACTCGGCCGAGTGAATATATATACTCGGCCGAGTAGCAGTTATGATGAAATGAGGAAAATAGACAGAGAGTTGGGTACAGCAGACTTCCCTTGTTCGTGAGCGGCTCGGCCGGACGAACCTCTGTACTCGGCCGAGTGACTAGTATACTCGGTCGAGTGAGCCTTGCATTCTGCTGTTTGTCTTCGTTTAGGCTCTAAACTCCGTCTTTCTTCCTCCAGTCGATTTCATGCTCCTCCTAAGCGTCGAACGCCTTCTTAGGGCGCTCCTCATCGTCTCGTTCAACCTCCTCATGATGATCTACCTATCTCCTCTCCTGTCAAGAAAAATAGGACCCGTTATCGCAAAATTTTTGATCGGATGACTCAAAACACTAAAAATTTCTAAAACGAAAATAAAGAAAAAGCGAAAATAAAGCAAAAACCGTCGGGTTGCCTCCCGACAAGCGCTCGTTTTAGGTCGTGAGCTCGACCCCCTATAATTTTCAATCAATGCGGGATGTTTGGTGCATATGAGATGCACCCGTCAAACTTTCCGGGGAGCGCGCTTGGATTCGGACGTGGCGGCGAAGCGTTCTCCCGCGGTGGTCTCCTATCTCGAATAGTGTTGGGGGGAGGCTCCCCCAAGCTAGCATTTGCCCCGGTCAACGGCTTAGCCGGCGATGCCGATTTCCGTACCGGCGGAGCTTTCTTTGGAGACTTTGATTTCGAGAGCTTGCAGAGCTCTCGAATCCTTGCGACATCAGCGTCGCCTTCATCTTCATCAGCGGAGAAGTCGGGGGAATCATCATTATTGTCCGCATGGCCTAAACCCGGGCCTTCATCCAATTCTTCGTCAAAAAGGGCACCAATTGAGTGAGGAATCGCCTCCTCTATCACCTCATCAAGGAGGTCCATATAATCGAGCTCCTCATGGTAAGGCATGTGCTTCATTGCCTTGGGAATGTGGAGCTCCACCTCGATGTTTCCGACGTTTAAGGTTAAGGTACCTTCGCGCACGTCGACGATGACTCCGGCGGTGGCGAGGAATGGGCGCCCAAGTATCAATGAGGTGTCTCCCTCCTCCTTAATGTCCATGATGACGAAGTCACATGGCAAGCATATTCCACCCGGGACTTGAAGTGGGATGTCTTCGGCAATCCCCACCGGCCTTGTTATCCGTCCATCGGCTAATTGAATGCGCATGTCGGTGGGTTTCAACTTTGTCCCGGTGTTAAGCTTTAAGAACATGGAGAGGGGCATGAGACTCACACTAGCCCCAAGATCGACCAACGCCTTTTGAAGAGGCACGCCACCCAAAGTGCAAGGAATCCGAAAACTCCCCGGATCTTTAAATTTTGCCGGCTCCTTCTCTCTCTTGGTGAACCAAGAGCCCTCCTCGGCTAGCATTATCTTCTCCTTCCTTTTCCTCCCCGAAATCAAGTCCTTCAAAAATTTAGCATACGTGGGGATCTCGACGATGGCGTCGAGGAAGGGAATATTGAGGCTAACTCCCCTTAGATACTCGAGGAATTTCGCTAGCCTTTTCTCCATTTTTGCCTTCGCTAGTCTTTGGGGGAATGGGACCGGTTGCATGAAGCGCCTTTCCTCAATTAATCGCTCCGCCCTAGATTTCTCCTTGTCTTGTGGCTCCTTCTCCTTATCAACCTCAACTACCGGCTCAACCGGCTCCAAGCTTTCCTCCACGGCCTCCTCAATAGGAATCATGGCGGGGGTGGTGTCCTTCCCGCCTCTAGTAGTGACGGCAACTACGGCGTTGATGTGGCCCATGTTGCCCCGTGGGTTTTGCTCCGGTTGCGCCGGCAATCTTTGAGTGTTCCGGTTGAGCAATGCCAATTGCTCCGATATTTGAGCCACTACGGTATTGAGAGATTCTTGCCCCGCCTTCAAAGTAGCATTCACCTTATTTTGCTCGACCATGAACGCCTCCACTCTAGATTCGAAGTCGGTTCGTTGAGGAGCTTGTGGAGGGTTTTGATTTTGATTCCTCCACCCTTGGTTTTATCCGGGAGGCCTATACGGTGGGACTTGTTGCTTCGGTGGAAAGTTTTGTTGCGGAGGCCCCCTCGGTGGATAGTTTTGTTGTTGGGGTGGTGGTGGTCGAGCTTGTTGAGGCGGTGGTTGTGGCGGGTTCAAGGCTCCTTCATTGTTGGCGTAGGAGAATCCCGGATGATTTCTTGCGGCCGGATTGGACCAATACCCTTGGTTCCCCGCAACATATTGTATTTGCTCCAAGGATCCTTCTCCTTGCTCTCCTCCCGAGTACATGACTTGAGATTGGTCTTGCCAATCACACATTTGGTTGGTCGGTGCGGAGGTGGATGGGCTTCCTTGGGGCTCCGTGATGAATTTCTCCAATCTCTCCACCACCTTGTGGAGAGAATCAAATTTGCTCGTGAGCTCCGCTACGGCCTGTGCCTCGTAGATGCTAGTTGGCTTTAAGGAGGATGTGGAGTGTCCTCGCTCATCGCCCCACTGTTGGTTATTTGAGGCCATCTCCTCAATTAGGGCCGTAGCTTCCTCGGGAGTCTTTGACAAGATTGCACCATTCGCCGCGGCATCAATAATTTGTTTGGTCCCCGGTTGGAGACCGTTGTAGAAGCTATGAACTAGCTCCCAGTCCTCTATACTGTGGTGCGGGCATTGGTGCTGCAAATCCTTAAATCGCTCCCAAGCTTCATAGAGCGTCTCCTGTGGTCCTTGCTTGAAGGACATGAGAGCGCTCCGGATCTTCACCGTCTTGGATGGCGGATAGAATTTGTCAATAAATGCGCTCGCCAACTCGTCCCAAGTAGTGAAGACTCCGTCAGCCTGCGTCCTCAACCAATAGAGTGCCTTGTCCTTAAGCGTGAAGGGGAAGAGGCGCAGTCTGATAGCGTCGTTGGAGACCCCCGGCATCTGGAATGTGGCGCACTTTGACAAGAATAGTTGGATGTGGTAGTGGGGGTTCTCATGTGCGTTCCCATGAAACGGGTCTTGTTGCATCAACACCACCAATCCAGTCTTTAGCTCGAAGTTCTTGTCGGCCGCCAACCCCGGCATGGCAATGGACGAGGTGGTAGAAGAAGTCTTAGGCCGAAGCCTATCTCGAATCGAGATTATCCTTGCCATCCTTGCCGCCAATTCTTCAGGAGTTTCCGGGTTGGTCATATACCTCCCTTCCGGATCTTGTCTCTTTTCCGCTCTAAGTCTCCGCGCGGTACGTTCGATCTCGGGATCAAATAATAAGTCTTCTGGGTCCGCCGTAGATTGCGTGTACATGCACAGTGAAAACAGAGTTTCAAAGAGATGATTAGTACCGTGGAAGGGTTAGGTAAAAATAGCAAAGGAAATAATAATGGTAAAAGAAATAAAATAAAAAGAAAATAAAAGAGAGAAATAGCTAGGTGAGAAAGAATCAAACGCAATCGCCTCCCCGGCAACGGCGCCAAAAACTTGGTCGCGCCCCGGCGTACACGTCCCGAGGCGACGGTTGTAGTTTTACCGCAAGCGCACGGTATAGCGGCGAGCGGGTATCGAACACAGGGAGGACGAATGACCGTGCTTGCTCCTAATCAACCTGGCTATTCAGAGGGATAACTGCCTTGGGCGATCCTGTCACAATCGTCAGACAAAAGTGCAAAATATCAAATCAAATAGAGAACGCCTAGGGAATGGGGAATCCCCACTACTCACCGTATTTCACAATTGTGGTTCGCCGGTATCGAAATCGCTAGGATGAGAATTCGGATGAACTAGTTGCAACTAAATGTGGAACCAAGCTCACGCTCTCGCGCTGTTGCCGGTCTATAGCTATCCTGGGTTTGGGTCCAATCTCTTGCAAACCCTGCCCTAGGGAAGCTAGCATTAGGATCAACATCATCGTCCAATTGCGCACCGAGCCCAATCTCTTGCAAACTCGGTCCACAATCAAGATTAGGATAGTTCCTACCCGTCCAATCTCTTGCAAACGGGTATCGGCACGGAATTGCAACCGGAGATCCTAGCATCGGTCCAATTTCTTGCAAACCGATACTTCGAAAATCCGACTCCAACCCAATTCGGATTTCTAGGGCTTCCCATCGAATTGGGATCCAATCTCTTGCAAATCCTAATTGATGTGAATACCTAGCTATCCGTAGTAATTCGATCCCAATCTAATCCCTAATAACAATCCTAGCTCAATTTCTACCAACTCAACACAAATACGAAATTGGGCTCGTAGGGTTCATCCCCACGCCCCAAGACGTGGAGACTACTCACTAATCATAGCAATAGCACAATAATTGGCAAAGAAATAGACAATGGAATTCATCACAACTATGATATAAACAATAAAAATAGAGTTTTTGTGGAAGAGAAGTGCAAACCAATGTAGATCTTCAATCAACCCAACAAAAATCCAAGTTTTTCTCTTCACCAATCACAACTAATAAAACTAAAAAGTAGACTCAAAAAGCTGCAAAAAATCTGAGAGGTGGCCCCCTAAAACTAGGGTAAAAACAGAGCTTAAATAGCCCCAAAAATCGTCTAAAAATCCTGACCAAAACGCCCCTGCACAGCCTGTTTTCCGCAAATTTCGCTACAGGCAGCGCATCGCACTCGGCCGAGTGACAAAAGTCGCTCGGCCGAGTGAAAACCCTGTCAATTTCCAGTAAGTCGTGGGCTTCAGGGGTCTTCAGTTCGGGGGCGGCTCGGCCGAGTGAGTTGTCGTCACTCGGCTGATGGCTTCACTTCACTCGGGCGGACGGGATTTGCCACTCGGCCGAGTGGGTCTTCTGAAGCTCAGATGGCCGAAAAACAGTAACTTCGGTCTTTTTGAGGGCCTTCGTCTGGGCGCCACTCGGGCGGACGTGGTATCGTCACTCGGCCGAGTGGGTCTTCTGTGCTCGGCCGAGTGCACAGGTAACTCGTGTCTGAATTGGTCGGCCGAGCAGTGTCTCGCTGGTCGGCCGAGTGGCTCCTCCACTCGGCCGAGTGGGACACAAAAAATGCCCAAACTGGTCGTTTTGGCCTCCTCGTCGCTCCGGCGACGTCCATTCTTCTTCCGCTCCTCTCCAACAGCAAAATACCCCTCGGGGAGGTCGTCGGTGGCCGTCTAGATTACACGCATCTCGAGATCACTCCTAATCGCGCCAAATCACCTGAAATGCGACAAAAACAACAAATCGTGAAAAGCATCGCAATATCGTCGATATATCGTGAAAAACATGATTTGGGCGATCAAAATGGCATGCAAACATGCGGGAAAAGGGTGTAAAATAAGGAGTGGTCACATCCCATACCAGCCCCCTTCACCCCCCTCTTCATTTCCACTGTCACCATCCCTCTCATCCTCCCCATCTCTACCAATTTTGAACCCCAACCCTAATTTTTTCTAAATTTGAACCACAAACCTTATTTGATTTTTTTTTTAAAAATACCTATTATTCTTATCATATTGTAGGTACACTTGGAGCTTCTTCGAGGATTCGAGGAGCTTGGTTTGGATCATCTTGGGGGATCACATGGATTCGAGGCTTCGCACGTGCACATTTCACTTTTGCTTTAGGAGCGACGCTCAGATATCGGTATACTCCTTCCATTTTTATCTTTTATACTTAGCTAGCTGTCTGCACCATTAGCACGATGCCTCCTCGCCTTAGGACAATGAAGCCTCCGTCGACAAAGAGGAAGGCCACCACTGGTCCCTCCTCTTCTCGTCCAGCACGACGCCTACGTCGTGCACGTTCACTCACACCCGAGGCATACTTGGACGATTCGTCATCCTCGTCCGACTCATCACACTCCCCTTCCCCTGTGCATCTAGCCATAGAGGCCCCACTCACCCCACACACAACCGCTCCACCCATCCCCACTACCGCTCCTCCATCTCGTCCAGTTCCTCCACCACCTTGATTATGATTGAATATTGCATATTTTAGCCCCATAATCATTTCCTCTTGTGCACATAATCCTTGAAATCATGCTCTCTTAACTACATTTACATTAATTCATCATTTGTAAGCATATGATTTTATTTTGGCACAATTTCACTTCCCAAAGCAGTATAAATGTCTATTATATTTTTAGGGATTTTTCTGGATTTTTCTGGTGTCTCGAAGGGGACTAATTCAACTCAAGAAGAGGAGTACAAAACATGCGCCTGTAGAAGGAATGACAGTCGCTTGGACAACCAAACAGTCGACTGCCCTAACAACAGCAGTCGCCTGCTGATCGATCCATATTTTACACCTTTTTCTGCATGTTTGCTCGCCATTTCGATCGCTCATATTGCGATTTTTCATGATTATTCGAGGATATTGTGTTACTTTTCACTATTTCTTGTTTTTATCAGATTTCAGGAAATATGGAGCAATCGGGATCAAAAATAAGCTTAAGGGACTTTCACGCGTATCGGAGCATCGCCCATGGCCTTATTGAGGAGTTAACGGTGCTGGACGATGAGCGGGAGAAGAAGGAGATGGATAGAATCGACGAAGAAGCAAGGAGGAGAAGTGTTAACTCCAGAAACAGGCCACTCGACTGAGTAACACATCCCACTCGACCGAGTGAAGAACTGTACTCGGCCGAATACAACTGTTACGAAGAGAGCTTGTGCTACAATGCACTCGACCGAGTGGTGAATTCCACTTGGCCGAGTAGAGAACTTCACTCGCCCAAGCGAGTCAGAATTTATGTAGGAAATCAAAGCAAACTCTCTGAAATTCTGGGGAGCACAACAGAAGACCCAATCGGCTGAGTGATGAATCCCACTCGGTCGAGTGATGCAGAGCGCCAGAGTGCCCAAACCCCAACTTCGAAGCAGACTCTCTGAAATTTTGGGAGAACATCAGAAGATCCTACTCGGCTGAGTCATATTTCCACTCGGCCGAATGACACGAGCGCCTAGATTTTCAAACAGCCACTCACTTTTTTGAAATCTTCTATCATTCCATTGGAAAAAGTATTTTTTCCATATTTTTTATGGATAGTAGACTTCATGATGATTCCAATGCCGCCAAGTACGTGCCAATTGGAGGTCGGATGAAATCTGGAGAATTTCTGTAATTTTATACTGCAGTGCTAGAATTTCTACTCGATCAGAGTGAGAATCTCACTCGGCCGAGTGAGCGCGGGCCCAGAACTTAAGTTACGGCCAGAGCTGACTTTGGGCACGAATTTCAGAGGGTTTCTAGGGTTATTTGCTAGAGTTTTGGGGAGACTATAAATAGGGTTTGTAGCCATCATTAGAGGGGGTTCCTTTTTGTTTTCTTGGAGACTATTTTAGAGGTTAGGCCATGCCATAGGCCCCCTCTTGAATCAAAAAGATTGTATTGTGATTGAAGTTCTTCATTAAATCTAAGTATCGTTGTTCTTATTATTTGAATCTTTAATTTGATATCTTTTTATATACAAGCAATGTTTTTATTGATTCTTATATCGTTATTGCTATGCTTGGTTGATTGTTGTTCTAGGGCATAGGGATGAATCCTATGGATCTAATTTTAGATTTGTGATGAATGAATTTCTATGTTGCTAGGAGGTTAGGTTGTGATTGATTTATCACGCATAGCTAGGAATTTCCATCGATTTGGGGTTTGTAAGAGATTGGATTATGGGAAGGCCTAGATATTCGATTTTGATTGCTAATCGCGATTTGCTAGACTTGGTTTGCAAGGGATTGGACCGAAGCTAGCATCTTTATAATAGATATATACCTATATTTGTTTTCAAGAGATTAGATGAATACGAGCTATCACAATCTAGATCGTAACTCGAGTTTGCACGACAGTGGGCTCGAGGAGTGATTGAACGATGATGTCGATCCTAATGCTAGTGGCTTAGGCTAGGATTTGCACGAGAGTGGGCCCTAATCTAGGTTGCTATAGACCGGCAATAGCGAGAGAGCGTGAGCTTGGTTCTCTATTCAGTTACGACTAATTCACCTCAATTCAAGTCTTGCAATATTGAGATTTGCGATTCACAGAAATGCATGACGATCTATAGTGGGGATTCCCTAGCCCTAGACACTTTTATTATATTGAATTTGAATCGATAATTTATCCAACATCTTTATCACCGACACCGACATCCATCACCATTGTCATTACATCATACCATAACCATCTCCACCAATAAAACCTTAGTTGTCGAGCCAACCTAGGACATATTACAGCCAACACCACCTCCTCGTGTTCGATACCTGCTCACCGCTACACCGTGCACTTGTGGTAAAACATCAACTGTCTCCCAGGTGTGTATCCGGGGGCCGATCAAGTTTTTGTTGTCGTTGCCAGGGAGGTGTTTCCTGTTGGAGCCAATTTGTCACAATTAAGTTGATTAGATTACGTTAAAAAAACAAAAAACAAACAAAAACTAAAAAAACAGAGAGAAATATTTTTTCCCGCCACCTGCTATTATTATTATCTTTATCTCTCCTTGTACCACTGACGTCTTTTTCCGGTTATTTACTTTGCTTGATCAGGTACAGTTGTTGCAGCAATGGTGCTTCCAAAGAATATGCGACTGGGTTATATACAATCCTACATATATCTCGCTACATTCTGTCAGGCTGATGGAGAGTCTTTCAGAGAAGCCTTGAGCAGGTTCGAAAAAATGTTAGGAAATTTCCAGGCAAAGTCAGACTATGTATGTGATGGTTCCCAGCTATTCAATATCTTCGCTAGAGGGCTAAAGGGACCATCACGTGAGTTTATGAGGATGATGCAAGTGGGAAAGTTCAGTGATCTACAGTTGGCAGCAACCTTTGAGCAACTGATAGATGATGCTCGATCTACTGGTTTGCTAACCTTATCGTAGGTAAACCATCCGATCAAGTATTCATCGATTTTGTTATGGCTAATATCTCTAGTGCAGGTACTATCATAGATAGAGTGTATGCTTCACTTGAAGGTGATCATATCCACATTTACACCATCAACACTCCACAAATAGAGACATCTGAGTTGTCGAAGGAGGACACATATATGGACTTATTGAGAAACATTGATGACGTAGTTTGAGAAACTAGTCCATTAATAATAATGACAAGTGATCCTTTTGAGCTCAGATTTCAAAACTTTATTACTCATTGTATCTCTTCCACATGCACAATTGATGATGGAGTTTATGCTCTAGTTGAGGGGCACCCATTTTTACACCACAGTCGGATACATGAGCCTATAGAGCCACCTTGTGCCGTCGTCGCCTTCCCCTGCCACCCATCTGAATCAGAGAAGCCTATACCAGCAGAGGATATTATTGAGAAGTCCATGCCTACAGTAGCAGAGCAGACCATCGAGGAGGATGTGACTTAGGACGATGACATCTGCATATAGATGAAGCTCGAACTGTGCCCCCTCCTTTTGAGCTACCGCACCCATCCTCACCTTCTACAGAGGCTGAGCATCCCTCAGATGACCACCCTTCCACTGATGCCGATGACTATCCAATAGAGCTTATGGCTCCCCTACAGGGAGATCTCTTCACCACCTCATTTCCTACATTTAATTCACCTCTAATGTATGATGTTTTTTGTGATTCAGATTTTGACGACTCATCGTGCCTTTTGCAGGATACACATACATATGAACAAAATGTACAATGGGACGTATACGAGGGGGAGAGCGAGGAGTTAACACCTATGTATGTATATGAATATGATCAAGAGGTGCTCTGGGATGAGTCTGACGATGATGAGTAGTATCCTGACGAGACCCACACTATTATGCTAGAGTTACCTGAGAAACCAGAGGAGAACAACGAGGAGTTGATCGACGTGGTACACAAGAGTGGAGATTTATTTCCAGGGAAGTGTTGTCAACCATCTTTAATTTTAAATACTTATGTTGATGACCCTCTTTGAAATACATTTATTTTGGAAAAGGATTATCCACATCAGATTGATGCGACTTATCTCTTGCAGGGTACATGTGGAGTCCTTGGAGAGATGCTGAGAGTCGCATTACTAGAATCTGATCGAGTCCGTGGACAAACATGCCTGGTGGAGCCACGGAAGGAGCAGTTGCAGCAGTTGCATGCAGTGGTAAAGATACTGGATCAGCCTTTCGCTATAAGTGATTTCAATCCAGTAGTGTAGTATTTTATGCTTTCAATAAACACGAAGCCTCTCGACAGCGAGAGGACAGTATAGATTTGATTGAATAAATATCACCTCTTATGACGACAACAAAAATCTTTTACACCCCAAACCCATTATATATATTAATTGTCCTCTTTATATTTTTATATGCCACATCCTTTTGCTCACCACCATCGAGCATTTCTTTGAAGTGAATACTCACTTTCTTATTCGTTTAACTTGAGCTCGCTTAGCATAGCCGTGACATTTTTGATAAAGTCATTTGAATAGGATTGTTTGGTATAATCTTAGGGAAAGGTGCTCTCATGCATCATTACATTTGTATGTAGTTGCATTAGGATTTCATGTCATTCATTTCATCATTTTTCATTCATCCCCCTTATTATTATCGTTGTTCCTCATATTCTTCTATTATGATCACATTGAGGACAATGTGAAGTTTAAGCTTGGGGAAGTGCATTTCCATGCCATTTATTTGCACTTTTACTCTATTTTTAGGGTTTTTAGAATTTTTCAAAATGTTTGCATCATCTTTTTGATTTTTCCATCTTATTTTCCTTTTATGTGTGTTCATGCATCATATTGTGTGCCTGTTTTTTGTTTTCTTTCTTCTCTTTTATTTTTATTTCTTTATTTTCTTTTCCTCCTTCTGCTAGATATGTTCCTTATGATGATATCTCTTATTGCTTTAGTAGCCATCACGATGCTTACTACTCTTGCCATGCTATTTGGAGTATTTCAGTATCCTGCTATCCATGTGCTTGCTTATACATTCTTATGATGATTCCTCTATATGAATGCATGCTATTAATTTAAGCTAAATGTATGGATTAGTGTTTAGTATGCTTTTGTTATAAGTGCACCAAGATTCACGCATCAATTATATATCGGAAGCGTCTGCCTTATTGTCTTATTCACCTTCTGTCGCATGCTTGATATGATTATACCCTTTACTGCTTGACTACACTATTTATTGAAATGATTAAGAATATCCATGCTTACATATGAGTTTAGTTGATGTATTATCTTATTGAACCATTTGTGCACATCTTAGTTTGAACCGAGCGTTACACCATTTCCTTCTCCACATATATCTTTTTATTCTCTACATGTCACTTGAGTTCACCTCCAAAAATCCCTACAAAGAAAAAGTTAGGTCCAAGAACGTCCAAAAAAGCCAAAAAGGAGCCAAATACCAAAAATACAAATCAAATAGCTTCTACAAAAATCCAAAAAGAAAAATGAGAAACAAAAAGTTTAAAAAGAAAAAGAAAGATATTTCTTTATCTCATTATTGGAGCCACAAAATACTTGGGAAACCGAAGGTAAAAATCCCATTTTCCACTATCATATTCCTTTAGATGAGATGCCTCAAGCTAAGCTTGGGAGGGTGAATTCATTTGACCATATGACTGAGTACGACATTAGAGTGGAGAGGTGCACGAATGGGGGAAGTTTGATAAAACTGAGACTTAGCGAATTGCTTTAGCTATGGAGATTTCTTATGAATTGATATGAAAATGTGAATGACATGTCTCTTATTCCATTCTCGGTTGCATGCTTGGTGTGATTCTTATATGCTTCTATTATAACTCTTGATTGAAAAGTGCATCGCCAACATTTGAATATTAAATTCTATGAAATGCGTGATGTAGATATGAATTGATTGTATGAATTTAGATAGTCCCTTTTGTTGCTCTTAAAAGCGTGCATGTACCATGTTTAAGTAAGATATGAAATCTTTATAGCATGTGATTCGCATTTTTCGAATTATCGTGATGTGTAGCTTATGGCTTGAGATCTGGGAGAAGAATCTAGCGACCCCTTCCACTTCATATTCTTTTTCTTTCATTTCATTTCCCGAGTTCATCTCTCTACTTATCTTCCTCGAGGACGAGTAAGAGGTAAGCTTGGGGGATTTTGATCGGTCCATATTTTACACCTTTTTTCTGCATGTTTGCTCCCCATTTCTATCGCTCATATTGTGATTTTCATGATTATTAAATGATATTGCATTACTTTTCACTATTTCTTGTTTTTATCGGATTTCAAGAAATATGGAGCAATCGGGAGCAAAAATGAGCATAAGGGACTTTCACGCATACTGGAGCGTCGCCCATGGCCTTATTGAGGAGTTAACGGTGCTGGACGACGAGCGAGAGAAGAAGGAGATGTATAGAATCGACGAAGAAGCAAGGAGGAGAAGAGTTAACTCCAAAAATAGGCCACTCGGCCGAGTAACACATCCCACCCGACTGAGTGAAGAAATGTACTTGGCCGAGTACAACTGTAACGAAGAGACCTTGTGCTACAATGCACTTGGCCGAGCAGTGAATTCCACTTGGCCGAGTAGAGAACTCTACTCGCCCGAGTGAGTTAGAATTTCTGAATAAAATCAAAGCGAACTCTGTGGAATTCTGGGGAGCACAACAGAAGACCTACTCGGCCGAGTGATGAATCCCACTCGGCCGAGTGATGAATCCCACTCGGCCGAGTGATGAATCCCACTCGGCCGAGTGGCGCAGAGCGCCAAAGCGCCCAAACCCCAACTTCGAAGCAGATTCTCTGGAACTTTGGGAGAACATCAGAAGATCCTACTCGGCCGAGTCACACTTCTCACTCGGCCGAGTCATATTTCCACTCGGTCGAATGACACGTGCGCCCAGATTTTTAGACAGCCTCTCACTCTTTTGAAATCTGCTATCATTCCAATGGACAAAGTATTTTTCTCATATTTTTTATGGATAGTAGACTTCATGATGGTTCCAACACCGCCAATAACTCACCAATCAGAGGTCAGATGAAATCTGAAGAATTTCTATAAGTTGATGCTACAGTGCTGGAATTTCTACTCGTCCAGAGAGAAAATCTCACTCGGCCGAGTGAGCGCGGGCCCAGAACTTAAGTTGCGGCCAGAGCTGACTTTGGGAACGAATTTCAGAGACTTTCTAGGGTTATTGTTAGGGTTTTGGGGAGACTATAAATAGGGTTTGTAGCCGTCATTAGATGGAGTTTCCTTTTGTTTTCTTGGAGACTATTTTAGAGATTAGGCCATGCCCTAGGCCCCCTCTTGGATCAAAAAGCTTATGGTTGGATTGAAGTTCTTTATTAAAGCTAAGTATATTTACTCTTATTATTTGAATCTTTATTTTGATATCTTTTTATATGCAAGCAATGTTTTTTATTGATTCATATATCGTTATTGTTATGCTTGGTTGATTGTTGTTCTATGGCATAAGGATAAACCCTATGGATCTAATTTTAGATTTGTGATGAATGAATTTCTATGTTACTAGGAGTTTAGGTTGTGATTGATTTATCACAGATAGCTAGGAATTTCCATCGATTTGGGGTTTGCAAGAGATTGGATTCTGATCGATTGGAAGGCCTAGATATTCGATTTAGATTTATAATAGAGATTCGCTAGACTTAGTTTGCATGGGATTGGACCAAAGCTAGCATATTTATTATAGATCTGTACCTATATTTGTTTCAAAGAGATTCGACGAATTCGAGCTATCACAATCTACATCGTAACTCGAGTTTGCACGTGAGTGGGCTCGAGGAGCGATTGAACGATGATGTCGATCCTAATGCTAGTGGCTTAGGTTAGGGTTTGCATGAGAGTGGGCCCTATTCTAGGTTGCTATAGACTGACAATAGCGCGAGAGCGTGAGCTTGGTTCTCTATTTAATTACGACTAGTTCACCTCAATTCAAGTCTTGCAACATTGAGATTCGCGATTCACAAAAATGCATGACGATCCGTAGTGGGGATTCCCTAGCCCTAGACACTTTTATTATATTTAATTTGAATCGATATTTTATCCAACATCTTTATCACTAACACCGACATCCATCACCATTGTCATTACATCATACCATAACCATCTCCACCAATAAAACCTTAGTAGTCGAGCCAACCTAGGACAGATTGGAGCCAACACCACCTACTCGTGTTCGATACCTGCTCGCCGCTACACCGTGCGCTTGTGGTAAAACTACGACTGTCTCCTGTGTGTTTATCCAAGGGCCTTTAAGGAACAGAAGCTAGAGAAGCTGAAGCCAATTGACAGTTACCTGCAAGAGGATTGACAGTCGATTGTAATATTGTACACTCGCCTGTCATTTTCGCAGCATTCGACTGATATTCCATATGCCTTAAGGAGAAAAAGAGCCGACTCTCTGTTATTTTGACACTTCAGCAGCTGGCGACTGAAGAACAAAAGACAGTCGCATGTGGATTGCACATGCAACTGTGATTTTTAAGACAGACGTGTGTCTTCCTTTGGAGGCAATAACAGCCGACTGTCATCAGTCGACTGCCATTTGTTCAGCAGTCAACTGATCGGGGTTTTTTTGCCTAATTCATGGGTTGCGAGAAACAGTTTTTTATTAGCCCGAATTCTCTCCAGTTGCTATGGGTCGTTGGATGATGTTTTGGAGGGATGAGATGCAACCCCTAGGGGTTATAAAACACTACTATTCAGATGTAATAAAAAGAACTTAATCTTTTACTATTTTAGGTTATCTTCTTCCTTAAGAAGGGGATTAGGGTTTTGAGAGCTTGGAGTTTTCTGATCCCGTTTTTGTTATTGCTGGGATTGATTGATGATTGAGGAAGCTACTATTTGGTGACAAATCTCCAACTCTCTTACTCTTATACATTTGCTATCATTTTTTGTATTAAACTATGTCTATTTCTATGAATGCTCATTCTATTCTTGATATGTTAGGCTGAATTTATTGTGTGGGTGTTTTAGATTGATGTAGGATGTTTTGATTGCCTTGCTAATGTTAATTTCCAATACCCTTTGTTAATCAAATTCAAACATCCAGAGATAGTCATAAAGAAAAGTACTGAGTCTGAAAAGAAGGCCTAAGCATGGACGAAACTAAAACAACAAAGGGTGCTACGCACCGAAGAGTCTAACTGCAAAAACTAAAAGTATATAGCAACTACGAAAGCCTCCTACTGAGACTAGGACTGGACTACGGTCTCCTCGAACTGGACGTCAGCAAAGGCCTCAGGCTCGACACCAGCAAACTGATCGTCCTCAGCAACAAACTCAGACTCTAAACCTGACATGTGACACCCAAAGAGAAAAGGGCACATGTCAGCAAAAATCTCCAAAAAGGGAAGGGAGATTTCTGTGCAAGGAAACATAAAGTAAAAGAGTACAACTAGTAGTTACAACATATTGAAGATGACCTGCATGTTATTTTAATGAATGCAGCATTTAAACTTGAGCATGATATGACACGTCGTAGCAAAAGCTACTAAACAATATATCATTAAAAGTAGTAAAACATGTGTTCACATTGTGCATAGGGATACTCCTTACAGCTGAAGTGGCTGATCGGGCACACTTCTACGCTGCTTGACAGCTTAACCCTATCCCTCCACGTGTATATCTTCTGGATCACGAGCCATGAAGTATTTTGGCATAGGGTTGTACCCGGCATGCAGGTGCCTGGCCTCATTCATTATGTAGGATTCAAAATCCTACTCGTCGCAGCTTACATTACAATAGTAGCGTGTGCTACACAATCACGTTAAACATTCAATGCATGATATGATATGATATGCAACATGATAACAGATATTGAATTGCATACAGTTATATCAAAATAAACGTAACATGATATGCATGAACATGGCAAGGTGTCGGATCTAGCTTCGTTGTCAAGCTAGATCTAGTATGGTGTCAGGTCTAGCTTCGTTGTCAAGCTAGACCTAGTACGGCCGTCTAGGCGACTATCATTTCACCTCCTAGTCTCTTTTGTACAAATTCATAACTGGCCTAAACTAGGCCTACAACAACAACTGAGCATGTTTCACTTGCCAGAAAATAATCACGCTGCGATCACCGTTCAACAAGGTCCAAGATCTACCTATGTGCTCAGTCCACAAACCAACATACAGTCCCATATTATTAATCTTAATTAGTGACTTAACCAAACAATAAAATTTACAATTTTTATCTTGATTAAGCATGCGGGGTTCGGGTTTCCTACGGTTCGGGATTTACCTCAACACGACGTGAGAGCTACACTGAACTCGGATAGCGATGACAGGGGTTGGACTCCGGTAGCAAGCGAAGGTACGGTGGACAGCTAGCGACCACGGTAGCACGACGAGCGAATGATAGTGAGCAACACGAATGCCGAGGGCAAAGGAAAGGCCGTGCAAGGGTCTTGCGACCTAGGGGATATACATGTGGATCTAGGCGGCCCTCGAGGGGGTGTGCGACAACGGTACATCGAGCAAGGGAGGTGAAAATGGCAGATTTTGAAGGTGGAAGGACAGCTTTTGTATTGAAGGATGGATGTTTGAGGGATGCGTGGCTGTCCAAGGGGTTGTGCGGCCTAGGGGAGGGGTAGGTGGTCGCCGGGGTGCTTGGGGGCCAGACTCCGGCGGTTAGGACAGGTGGATGGTGGTCTACAGTGCTGAGAGTGGGTTTTCAGGTGGGTAGATGACAGTTTTTTTCACGCCCCGCTTCCCAAAGCAATGGAGGCGAGATGTGAGAAGGTCCGCACAGACGTGGAGCTGGGAAGCCACACGCCTGATAAGCGTCAATAAAACATATGCAGGTCCTGTAACCACGAGCAGAACAAGATAATAACACAAGGAGATACAGAAATAAAATCCCAAATCTCAGCAATGTCCAAACATTAAAATTAAGTTCAACATCCAGAAAAGCCACCAGGCTAAAGGAAAGAGTCTAAAGGCCCAAAACAAGGCCAACAAAGACAAACATAAACAGAGTATTGGTGCTACGCACCGACAACAAAAACAGTCTAAAACGAAGAACACAAGCAGCCTCTACGACTGATCTCCAGTGTCCTCGTATGCCTCAACGAACGCAGGCTCTGACTCAGTGTCAGCAAACACCACGTCCTTCGCAGCACTCTCAGGCTCGGGGTCTAACATGTGTCACCCAAAAGAGTAAAGGGGAAAATGTCAGCAAGTCTAACAAGACTTGAGCAAGGAAACGAAAGTGAAGGCAAACTAGCAACCTAGCAGTTCTTGTATGATGCATAACATGGCAAGTATAGTATGGAAGTGACAAGTAAAGGGAAGTACAAGTAGCAAGTAGCAAGTATGGCATGGATAACAAGTTTTACAAGTAAAAACACGGACAAGTACAAGTCAAGTAGTTCACGTCAAGTAAACACGTCATGTGAACACGTCAAGTAAACACGTCAAGTAAACATGTTGTGCACATAGATTTCGTCTGCTGGCTAGAGTGGCTGATCGGGCCAACTCGTAAGCTCATGTGACCGCTTATCCCTACCCCTCCACGTGTATCAAGCCAGGGCATTACCCCCAAACACGGAATGCTCGCTTCTGGATCACAAGCCAGGAAGTGTATTTGGCATAGGGTTGTGCCCGCTAAAAAGCAGGTGCCTAGCCTGGCCTAGGGTTATGCCTGCAACACAGGTGCCTAGCCGGAAACAAGTAGATCGGGGATTGGCTATCGACCAACACACGTGGCCCGCTTCTGGAACACGAGCCAGGAAACACAAGTATTGTAGCGTGTGCTACGAATGCAACATTCAATATGGATGACACGGCGAGTTATAATTCAATGCGTACAGTTATAGTATTAAAACGTGACAGATAAGATGCAAACAATTAAAGAAGTCAGATCTAGCCTCGTTGTCAAGCTAGATCCTGAAATTGTGTCTAGGCGGGTATCATTTCGTCGCCTAGTCTCTTTTACGCCTACAACAAGATAATGGCCTAAGACATGGCCTAAATCACAGTGGGAAGTTTCACTTGCATGGCACCAAGGTTGACGATCGACAAGCTCGTCACACAAAATTGTTATCTACTGTGAATGGATCGCTGTTATGGAGAAACAACATTAGAAACGATATCTAAATCCGGTTCTATAAACGAATCCTACGACGTCTAATCTCCATTTTTATTAGGGTTTCACAATATCAAATGTGGGTGATGAAAATATTAAAGGTTCGAACACTACCGTAGGAAGCGGAAGATCGATGCCGAGCAAGCACGGCAACGGAAGAAACGATCCGGGGAACCACGGTTCAGATCTGGAATGGATGGAGAAATCTGGAGAAAATGAGGTTTGATGGGGTTTTGGGGAAGGCCGACGGCCTAGGGGTAGTGGTCGGCGCTAGAATGCGTGAGGGGAGCTCGGGGGATGAAGGAATGGCTCAAGAGGAAGGAGGAAGGGTTTAGGATTGAAGGGGAATCAATGGGGAAGAACTAGGTTTAGAGGAGAAAAAGAAAGAAGAATATACTGATCGGCTATTTATAGGGATGAACCGGCGGCCGCCCAAAAATTAGGGTTTCTGGGTTGATTAGTCGGTCAAAGAAGGGTTGTTGACCGACTAGTTTAAGAACTAGTCGGTCGGTCGACTAACTGTGACCGACTAACACCAAACAGTAACTCAGGTCGTCAAAATGGTCAATGAATTAGTCGGTTAAAGAACAATGGCTGACCGACTAGTTTGCAACCTAGTCGGTCGAAAGACATTCTTAGACCGACTAACGATAAACAGTAACTTAGGTAAAATTAATCAAAGGAACTAGTCGGTCTGAGAGCAAGTTCTGACCGACTAGTTGCGCATCTAGTCGGTCGGTGGTTGTTCTTAGACCGACTAAGAGTAAACAGTAACCTCTGGATTATTGATTCAATGAACTAGTTGGTTCCAATAAAGTTCCTGACCGACTAGATCTCAATCTAGTGGGTTGGTCCCCCTTCTTGAACCAACTAAGGTGCACGAAAAGTGCCGAATTGAAGCGTGAAGCTTCGGGAAGGTCTCTATAGCTTCTAAGATCACTCTAACTCTAAAATATGAGCGATTTGAAGTTCTTCATGAGTGACTTACTCCAAGATCAACGATTCTAAGGAAGAAGCTAGAAAATCACAACGAAACGAACGAAAACGAAAGCTACGGAGACGAAAACCACACATAAGGAGAAAATCCACCAAAACATATATATAATATAGATAATCCAAATACATGAAAAACCAGTCGTTACATCCTCCCCAACTTAAGAAAAATTCCGTCCTCAAAATTTCCCAACACTCATGTGTCCGGGAACAAAAGTGGGTAGCGCTCTCGCATCTCATCCTCATTCTCCCAAGTAGACTCTCCTGGTGAGCCGTGTCGCCACATCACCCTCACAAGATTGAAAACCTTGTTTCGGAGCGACTTCTGACGCCTGTCCAGAATCTGCACTGGCTGCTGGTCATACGTCATATCAGGGCGAACGGTAATCTCCGAGAAATCCACAGCATGAGATGGGTCGCTAATGTATCGACGAAGCTGCGACACATGGAAAACATTGTGAACTCCCTCCAAAGATGGCGACAAGGCTAAGCTGTAGGCTACCTCGCCAACTCTCTCCAGGATGTCAAACGGTCCAATGTATCACGGGCTCAACTTCCCTCGCTTCCCAAATCGAATCACACCACGATTCGGGGAAATCTTCAAGAACACATGGTCGCCCGGCTGAAACTCCAAAGGATGGCGTTTAGCATCCGCCCAATGCTTAAAATGGTCCTGAGCAATCCTCAACCTCTCCCGAATGTTCCTGACAACATCCATAGCCTCCACAATCAGCTCAGGTCCCAACAGCTCCCGATCACTAACGTCATCCCAACTCAATGGCGACCGACTTTTCCTCCCATACAGCGCGGCGAAAGGCGCCATGCCAATACTCGCCTGAAAGCTGTTGTTGTAGAAAAACTCTACCAGATGTAGATGGTCCTCCCACGAACCCTTGAAATCCAACATGCACACCCTCAGCATGCCCTCCAAGATCTGAATCGTCCTCTCGAACTGTCCATCTGTCTGCGGATGATACGTCGTGCTGAAACTCAGATGCGTACCCAAACTCTTCCGCAAACTCTGCCAGAACTGAGATGTGAACCTCGTGTCTCTGTCCGACACGATACTCACGGGGACTCTGTGAAGTCGTACGATCTCCTGCACGATTCACGTTACATCACTATCTATCTAGGAAAAAGGAAAATAGAAATGGAGAGTAAAAGAATTTACCTCCATGTATCTCTTCGCTAGCGCCTCAGTGGACTGTCCTACTCGGAATGGAATAAAGTGCGCGGATTTGGTCAATCGATCTACGATCACCCAAATCGCATCATTCTGCTTCGGACTCCAAGGTAGTCCAGTCACGAAATCCATAATGATGTGTTACCACTTCCACCCCGGAATCGGAAGCGGTTGTAGCAACCCTGTCGTACGCTGATGCTCCGCCTTTACCTGCTGGTAAACCAGACACTTGGCTACACTCCAAGCCACGCTCCTCTTCATACCATGCCACCAATAGTTCAGACGAAGATCCTTGTACATCTTGGTCCCACCAGGATGCACAGAATACGGCGAACTGTGTGCCTCTACCAACAACTCCTCTCTGATATCCCCAGCTAGCACACACAACCTAGCTCCAAACCTCAGCGAGCCATCCTCATGAATCAAAAAGTCAGTCCACAGACCGGCTTCTACCTGCTCCCGAATCTTCACCAGCTTCAGATCTCTAGCCTGGCCAGCCTTGATCCTATCCACAATCGACGACTGGATCTGTATACACATCAACTAAGAAGCCTCCCCAGGAAGAACAATCTCAAATCCAGACTCGCAAAAATCCTGCTGTAATCTCCACTGCGAAGTCAACAACATCGCCGCTGAAAGCCTACTCAGTGCATCAGGAACCACATTCACCTTGCCGGGGTGATACTGCAAATCAATCTCATAATCCGCTATGAGCTCCAACCATCGACGCTGTCGCATGTTGAGCTCCTTCTGAGTAAAAATATACTTCAAGCTTTTGTGATCGGTGAAGATCTTCACTTTCTCACTCAGCAAGAAGTGCCTCCAAATCTTGAGCACAAACACGACAGCAGCCAACTCCAAATCATGCGTCGGGTAATTCTTCTCATGAGTCTTGAGCTGACGCGAAGCATACGCCACAACATGCTCGTGCTGATGCAACACACAACCGAGACCCTTGCCAGAAGCATCGCAAAAGATCTTAAATCCTCCACTGCGATCAGGCACACCAAGAATAGGGGCAGTCATCAACCTCTCTCTCAGAACGCCAAAAGCATTCTCACAATCACCCGACCAAACAAAAGGCACATCCTTCCGCGTCAATCTGGTCATCGGCTCAGCAATACGAGAAAAGTCCTTAATGAAGTGCCGATAGTAACCAGCAAGCCCAAGGAAACTCCATATCTCAGACGCTGACTGCGGAACAGGCCACTCCCGAATAGCCTTAATCTTCTCGGGATCCACTGAAATACCATCTCCAGTCACCACATGCCTGAGAAAAGCAACTCTATCCAGCCAAAACTCGCACTTCGAAAACTTAGCATACAACCGATGCTTCCTTAAAATCTCCAATACTGTCCTCAAGTGCGAGACATGCTCCTCCTCCGACTTTGAATAGATCAGAATGTCGTTAATAAAGATAACGACAAACTTATCTAAAAAGTCATAGAAGATCAGATTCATCAGATTCATGAAAACTGCGGGTGCATTAGTTACACCGAAGGGCATAACCACAAACTCGTAGTGTCCATACTTCGTCCTGAATGTTGTCTTTGGAACATTTTCCTTCTTCACCTTCAGCTGGTGGTAACCACTCCTCAGATCCAACTTCGAAAACATCCTCGAACCTCCAAGATGATCAAAAATATCATCGATACGAGGCAACGGGTATTTATTCTTGATGGTCACCGCATTCAGCTCCCGATAGTCCACGCACATGCGATGCGAACCATCCTTCTTTTTCACTAGCAGTACCGGTGCTCCCCACGGAGACACACTAGGATTGACATAACCCTTCTGCAAAAGCTCATCCAGCTGCTTCCGCAATTCCTCCAACTCTGCTGGAGCCATATGATATGGCGCCTTCGAAATCGGCTGCGCTCCCGGAATAAGATCAATCGAAAATTCGAGAGCTCGATCGGGTGGCAATCCAGACATCTCCTTGGGGAAGACGTCATCGAAGTCCCGCACTACCGCTGGCCTCTCCAGCTCCATCTGCATAGCCACAATCTCCACTGCCCTGGCCCGAAATCTGACAGGGCCAAGTGAACTGCTACCTCGGCTGAACTCAAATACTGGATGTCCAGGAATCTCGAACACCACCTTCTTCCTCTGACAGTCGATCGTAGCATAGAAGCTCGCAAGCCAATCCATCCCAAGGACCGAATCATAGTTGATGATGTCATGGACAATGAAATCAGCGTAAAGCTCATATCCATAAACCACCAACGAGAAAGAATTGCAACCACGATGCACTGAGATCACGCCATTCCCTGTAACGATATTCCAACTCTTGGAAAGAGGGGACGTCGACAAGGAATGCTTCTCCACGAAGCTCCGAGAAATAATGCACATCGATGCACCAGAGTCAAAGAGAACTCGCGCAGGAAATGTGCAAACCAGAATCACACCTACAACAGTCTAACAATCAAGCCCTAGTCTAGCAAACAATCATGTGCAAGCAACCAAACATAATCTAACAATCAAAACTAGCTAGGAAAGTAACAGCTAGATTGAGGATTACGTGCGATAACCTCATCCACAGCCATGCTCTCCACCTCGGTCATCAGAAAAGCCTACCTCCTCGGCAGAAAAGCCTGCTAAAAAGCCTGCCTCTGTGGGACAAGAGTTGCTCCACATCCAGCAGGAACAGGTGCTCTCTGCTGCAACAGCTGTGCTGCAACAGGTGCCTTCCAAGGCTGCTTCGACCTCGGACAATCCTTCATGGTATGGGTAGGATCTCCACAGACAACACATTGGCCCAGGAATCTCCTACATTGATCCTTGATATGCCCGGTCTTGCCGCAGAAATGGCAAGTCTTCAGACTAGGCCCTCCTGGCCTCTTGAACTGAGCTGGCTGGTTGGGCCTGAATCCTGGTCTCGTCACTGCCCTGGCCTGCTCCATAGGCCTCTTCCCAGCTCCAGAAGTAAGTCCTCTCCTCTGGTTCAGGTTCAGCTCCTGCCTCCTCGCAGCTACCAGAACCTTCTGATAAGATTCCAGATCAGAGGAAGACACAAAACTCTGAAGCTCCAAAGCAAGTCCCTGCAGGAACCTCTGAGCCCTCTCATCAGCATCCTGCACCATCTTCGGTGCGAACCGACTCAGCCTAGTGAACTCCTAGTGGTACTGGTTCACCGTCAAGCTCCCTTGCTTCAGCTCAATAAAACGCTGCAGCATATCCTTCCTGGCAGCCTTCGAAAAGAACTCTTCATCAAACCTGGACTTAAAGGTAGCCCAAGCTATCGGCTCCACCAGCATCTTCTCTTCCGCATCCCACCAGTTCCGATCATTATCCTTGAGCTGCCGCTTTGCCAAATCAACCCATCCAGCCGGGCTGATCTTGGCCATCTTCAAGTTATCCCCAATGTTCCGAATCCACTCATCGGCAGCTAGAGGACCATCAGACCCATCAAAATAAGCGGGACCCAGCTCCCGAAACTGCTTCGCTCCCGGCTCGGAGCGAGGGGCATCCTGGATTGCCCGAGCAGCTCGATCAACTGGAGCATTCTGGACTTGCAGGAGCACGCCCTGCTGCACCTGCATCATCTGAAGCATCATCCGCATCATCTCCCCATTGGTGGGCTCCCGCTCAGGCTCCTAGTCATGAGGGGGCTCGATACCACCACCACGGGTAAATCGCCTTCATGCCATCTAATGACACAGAAAACGAAACAGATTAGACTCATAGCTTATGACTCGGATGTCGAACTTAGTTTATTGGACATTTTAATATTATTATCATTATTCCGATAATCACAGTTACAGAAGAGGACTTGCATGGGCCACCAACAAAACATGTCACGCCCCGCTTCCCAAAGCAATGGAGGCGAGACGTGAGAAGGTCCGCACAGACGTGGAGTTGTGAAGCCACCGCCTGATAAGCGTCAATAAAACATATGCAGGTCCCTATAACCATGAGCAGAACAAGATAATAACACAAGGAGATACAGAAATAAAATCCCAAATCTCAGCAATGTCCAAACATTAAAATTAAGTTCAACATCCAGAAAAGCCACCTGGCTAAAGGAAAGAGTCTAAAGGCCCAAAACAAGGCCAACAAAGACAAACATAAACAGAGTATTGGTGCTACGCACCGACAACAAAAATTGTCTAAAACGAAGAACACAAGCAGCCTCTACGATTGATCTCCAGTGTCCTCGTACGCCTCAACGAACGCAGGCTCTGACTCAGCGTCAGCAAACACCACGTCCTCCGTAGCACTCTCAGGCTCGGGATCTAACATGTGTCACCCAAAAGAGTAAAGGGGCACATGTCAGTAAGTCTAACAAGACTTGAGCAATGAAACGAAAGTGAAGGCAAACTAGCAACCTAGCAGTTCAAGTATGATGCATAACATGGCAAGTATAGTATGGAAGTGACAAGTAAAGGGAAGTACAAGTAGTAAGTAGCAAGTATGGCATGGATAACAAGGTTTACAAGTAAAAACACGGACAAGTACAAGTCAAGTAGTTCATGTCAAGTAAACACGTCATGTGAACACGTCAAGTAAACACGTCAAGTAAACACGTCAAGTAAACAAGTTGTGCACAGAGATTTCGTCTGCTGGCTAGAGTGGCTGATTGGGCCAACTCGTAATCTCAGGTGATCGCTTATCCCTACCCCTCCACGTGTATCGAGCCAGGGCATTACCCCCGAACACGGAATGCTCGCTTCTGGATCACGAGCCAGGAAGTGTATTTGGCATAGGGTTGTGCCCGCTAAAAAGCATGTCCCTAGCCTGGCCTAGGGTTATGCCTGCAACGCAGGTGTCTAGCCGGAAACAAGTAGATCGGGCATTGGCTATCGACCAACACACGTGGCCCGCTTCTGGAACACGAGCCAGGAAACACAAGTATTGTAGCGTGTGCTACGAATGCAACATTCAACATGGATAGCATGGATGACATGGCGAGTTATAATGCAATGCGTACAGTTATAGTATTAAAACGTGACAGATAAGATGCAAACAATTAAAGAAGTTGGATCTAGCCTCGTTGTCAAGCTAGATCCTGAAATTGCGCCTAGGCGGGTATCATTTCGTCGCCTAGTCTTTTTTACGCCTATAACAAGATAATGGCCTAAGACATGGCCTAAATCACTAGTGGCAAGTTTCACTTGCCTGGCACCAAGGTTGACGATCGACAAGCTCGTCACACAAAATTGTTATCTACGGTGAATGTATCACTGTTATGGAGAAACAACATTAGAAACGATATCTAAATCCGGTTCTATAAATGAATCCTACGACGTCTAATCTCCATTTTTATTAGGGTTTCACAATATCAAATGTGGGTGATGAAAATATTAAAGGTTCGAACACTACCGTAGGAAGCGAAAGATTGATGCCGAGCAAGCACGGCAATGGAAGAAACGATCCGGGGAACCACGGTTCAGATCTGGAATGGATGGAGAAATCTGGAGAAAATGAGGTTTGATGGGGTTTTGGGGAAGGCCGACGGCCTAGGGGTAGTGGCCGGCGCTAGAATGCGTGAGGGGAGCTCGGGGGATGAAGGAATGGCTCAAGAGGAAGGAGGAAGGGTTTAGGATTGAAAGGGAATCAATGGGGAAGAACTAGGTTTAGAGGAGAAAAAGAAAGAAGAAGAAACTGATCGGCTATTTATAGGGATGAACCGACGGCCGCCCAAAAATTAGGGTTTCTGGGTTGATTAGTCGGTCAAAGAAGGGTTGTTGACCGACTAGTTTAAGAACTAGTCGGTCGGTCGACTAACTGTGACCGACTAACACCAAACAGTAACTCAGGTCGTCAAAATGGTCAATGAATTAGTCGGTAAAAGAACAATAGCTGACCGACTGGTTTGCAACCTAGTCGGTCGAAAGACGTTCTTAGACCGACTAACGATAAACAGTAACTTAGGTAAAATTAATCAAAGGAACTAGTCGGTCTGAGAGCAAGTTCTGACCGACTAGTTGCGCATCTAGTCGGTCGGTGGTTGTTCTTAGACCGACTAAGAGTAAACAGTAACCTCTGGATTATTGATTCAATGAACTAGTCGGTTCTAATAAAGTTCCTGACCGACTAGATCTCAATCTAGTCGGTTGGTCCCCCTTCTTGAACCAACTAAGGTGCACGAAAAGTGCCGAATTGAAGTGCGAAGCTTTGGGAAGGTCTCTATAGCTTCTAAGATCACTCTAACTCTAAAATATGAGCGATTTGAAGTTCGTCATGAGTGACTTATTCCAAGATCAACGATTCTAAGGAAGAAGCTAGAAAATCACAATGAAACGAACGAAAACGAAAGCTACGGAGACGAAAACCACACATAAGGAGAAAATCCACCAAAACATATAAATAATATAGATAATCCAAATACATGAAAAACCAGTCGTTACAGTTTTTGTAGCTAGGAGAGGGTTTGTGGCTGTGTCGAGGGTGGATGTGGTGGTTGCATGGCTGGGGAACATGGCCAGAGCAATGAGAGGTTAGTCGGAGGGGGCTGGCCTGAGGTGGAGGCCACGGCGACGGAAAAACCTGTGGGCCGTGGGTTTTAAATAAGAGGGAATCAGCAGTTTTTAGTATATAGGATGTGTGTTGCGGCTGTTTGGAAGAGGAGATGGGGTGTTGTGTGGGTGTTTTCTGGTGGGTAGAGACCGTGAGAGGGTGGCTGAGGCAAGGGGGTCACCGGAGGAGGAGATGGTAAGGTGCGACCGTGAGTTTTAGGGTTAGTGGCGGCTGGTGCGTGGGTTTGCAAGCCTATGGTTTGGTCTATGCCCATACGACCACATCTTCACGATCTTTGCAACAGTGATAGTATCCTTTGCTCAGTCCACAAGATCAGATCCAAATCCGGCATTTTTCTATAGAACAGTCACTTCAGATTCCAGATTTGCGCAGTCAACTTCAAACGTCCATATCTCTTAATCCAGACATCGGATTGACTCATTGTTTCTGCTCACGTGACCACATCTTCATATTCTTTGTAACGATAATAGTCATCCTCTGCTCAGTTCTCAAAAATAGACCCAGTCTAGGCGTTTTCTGCTGAACAGCCTAGCAGAATTCAGATTTGCGCAGTCATCTTCTGAAGACTATATCTTCCAATCCAGATATCGGATCAGCGAATCATTTGCACCCACGCGATCATAATCTCACAAAATTTATCATGGTGATATCCCTCTGATTTTTCACTGCAGTATTAAAGTTGTTTGAATCTGTTTTTATTGTGGGCTTGTATTGTGAATAGCTTTAATCTGAAGCTATCTTTGAGCTTAAACTCTTGAACTATATCTGTACGGCGAGATCACTACCCATAAATGTGATCAGTTTTATTGAGTGAAATCCTCATAGGTTTTGGGGTCGGAGTTTTGGTAGGGATCCACTCCGTTAAAAATAATTATCTCTGTGATTATGATTGATTTTTAATTTATACCATACACCATATTTACCCCCCCAATCTAGGGTATTTTTCATGCGTCATAAGCATATTACTATGATACTCTAAAATGCACAAATTTAAGTGCATATCATCCAAGAAAGAAGATATGTTCATATCGAAACATAAGAAATATCATACTCAATTTTTTAATGCTAAAATGTGTTAACTCAACAAGATTTCATGATATTCTAACAAATTTCCAAAATAAGTACGTGAGCAATATGATACTACATGTAAAATATGATACATAAGTTCATGAATAAGTATATTTCAAAAAGATATGGCAATGAATCAATTCACCAATGTATTAATTTACTACTGTCTTGCATATCAAACAAAATATGTCACTGTGGATCTATGTATCACATAAGAGCATACAATATCCTAGAAGAATGGTTGAGATCTCTTCCTTCTCAAAGAAGGGTGGTGACTAGGGTTTGAGTATGGGCTGGCTTTAGGTTAGCAATAGAATTTAAAGAAATTTAGTTGTTTTAAGTTAGACTAATTTGGTTTGGATTTATTTAATATCTTTAATTTTGTTATGAATCATCAATCTGGGGAGGAGACCCCAGCTCTTTATTTATAGTGGATGGAGGAGCGTACAAGGATAAGGAGCAATAGATACAGTCTTGGCCTATGGATAAGACATAATCCTAATACAAATACATTATCAACATCCGTTCACAACACTCACCCTTATCCAGCCATAGGTGTGGACTCTGCCTATGAATACTTCAAGATTCTGAGTGTTATATGAGTCTCACATAGGGTAGATACTTCATGATCCTGAGTTGATGATGTTTGCCTCATTAAAACCATTGGCTATGGAAAACCCTGTGGGAAAAAAAAAGAGTACAAACATTCTCTAACTCCCCCTGATCTGTGCAAGCGCTTAGGCTTACATATCTCTTAGGCGCCTCTACCAATTTTTTGTACTAACATCCTAAAAGTAGCAGTAGGAAGAGATTTAGTGAACAAGTCTGCCAGGTTGTCACATGATTGTACTTGTCTGATGTCGATCTCGCCATCTCTTTGTAGCTAATGCGTCCAAAAGAGTTTAGGGGAAATATGCTTCGTTCTGTCGCCTTTGATGTAGCCACCTCGTAACTGAGCGATGCAAGCAGCATTGTCCTCGAACATAGTAATAAGTTCAAGGTCCCCAGTCTTCAATCCGGTCATCACCAAGATGTCATTTACAACTGACCGTAGCCAGACACATTCTCTGCTTGCTTCATGGTTGGTGATGATTTCTGAGTGATCGGATGAGGTCTCAGTCATGGTTTACTTGATGGATCTCCAGGAAATGCATGTCCCACCATATGTAAACATGTACCATGTCTGTGACTTTGCATTGTGGAGATCAGACCTGTAACCTGCATCAGCATAACCAACAATTGTGGAGGATAATACATTTTTGTAAAAGAGTCCCAAATCTGTTGACCCTTGGAGGTAGCGCAGAAGGTGCTTAACCCCGGTCCAGTGGCACTACGTGGATGCTACACTGTGTCTGGCTAGTAAATTTACTGTGAACACTATATCGAGACGCGTGGGATATGTCCATATTTTTCATGTTTTTATCGCATCATTTCATATCATATTCGCCTCCAAAATCCATATTTTCACATATTACCGCGCTTCTAACGCTATATTTGAGTTTTGTATAGCTTTATGGATTTTCAGGAGTTTTGGAGCGAATTGGAGCTATTTTGCAACATTGACACGTCCGATACGTCTGGGACGACATTGGCAAGGCTCCATGGGAGTTCATCGAGGCATGGAATAATGTCGGAGGAGAGGAGGGGAAGAGAACGAGAGACGGCCAAATTCAGCATCAGTTTCCCGGGTGACTCGACCGAGTAGCATCAGCTACTCGGCCAAGCTGACACGCAGAAATCACATGGAAATGACATCAACCTACTCGACCGAGCAGACAGCCAACTCGACCCGAGTTGCATCAAACAGCGTGACGATTTTGAGCTTTTCTCCAAGGCACTATAGCTTGACCGAGCAGCAAAGCACCTCAACCGAGCAGTTCACCTACTCGACCTGTGTCGTCATCCAACAGAGCAACGTTTTAGAGGAGGTTCTGATCTACTGTAGCTCGACCGAATAGAGGGTCTACTTGACCGAGTAGCCTGTATCAGCCAGAAACAGAGCAGCAGCAAGCAGAGCACGAAGTCGACTCGACCGAGCAGGCACCGCTACTCAGTCGAGTAGCGCGACGGGCCTAAGTGCCCAGATATTCTGATATTCTTTGTGGGCTCCCTACCCCTTGTATATAAGCACGTTTTACCCTATTTTCCAGACAGTTATTTTGTGAAGACCAAAGATCGAATTTTTATTGTTCTATTGCGCAAGGAATGTTATTATTCTTAATTGTCTTTGCTTTGATATTGCTCTATAATGCTTTGGTATGTTATTCTAAACTTATATGCCCGTGATTGCCGATATGCATTTTCTTGTTATTCTTGCATCTTTTATTGTTTTTTCTATGATGCGTGAGTAGTTCCATCTAGGGCTAATGGATTAGCCCATTGATCTTAGGATTTCGATGTAAAATTTGGATTTTTAGGTTCCGTTGGTATAAAAGGGACGTATTTTGGTCGATCTAGCAAAGTTTATTGGAGATCTCATACTGAGATTGTGCCCACGGTCGATGGAATTGATTGGCTTAAGGAGTATCTTATAAACATAATTAGGGAGTTAGTGTATTCAATTAGGGCTCGTGACCATGTTTGGCTCGTGTCTTGATAGGATCCACCGACGAACTATATTACTAATTGACGGCTACTGTTATTGCGTCAATGAGAGCCACCAAAATACAACAAAACTCTAACCCACGAGAGTGGCATGAGTTGAGATCATTCTGACCACGAGAGTGGCATGAATATTGTCGATTCTTAATGCATGGATTGTGTGCGCCTGTCGCGAGAGCGTGCTTAATGCGATACGTTAGATTCATGGTGCTTAGAGTCATGAATTCCACATCTTAGATGTGACAATCCCTAATAAAGCCAATGCAACGTAAGAGTCTTAACCTGGCATCGACATCCGACAATCCTAGTGGTGAGTTCTAAAGCCCTAGTCTTTATTAATTGATCACAATACCAAACAAAAAATCTGTTGGAATCGACTACTACCTAAATTCCGAGATTTGGAAATGGTCCGAGATAATAACTTTACTACCCTCCCATTGGGATTGATAATCTTTTATACTATTACTTGACACCGTACACTTGTGTAAAGTACCAGGAATTTGCATTTGGGATACTTCTAGCCCTTGGCATTCGTGCTATTGCTAGGTGGCTTCTAGGTGTAGGTTTCAGGAGCATCAAGTTTTTGGCACCATTGCCAGGGAAGGTAACAGTGTTACTTGGGTTATTTTTCTATTGACGAATTTGTTAGCAAATCTTACAATTTCTTACCTTTTCACCTTTTTATTCTTTTATTACTTTGCTAGTAACTGTATTTTATGAGTTCTTGTTGTGCATGAACACTCGCATTGGGGGTCTTGACAAAGAATTATTATTTGACCCCGAGATTCAAAAGACCGCAAGAAGCTTAGAGCAGAGAAGAGGAGTCAGACTATTATAGATCCAATGGTAGAGGGTAATACTACTCCTCCATGCAGAGCATCCTTTCAGGACCATATAAAGCCAAATTTTAATGGTGCGTCTTCTATCTTGAGGCCGCAACTGGTGGCAGGAAGCTTTGAGCTGAAGACTATGTTGATAAATCTAATGTAGCAGGACCTCTTTCACGGGCACCCATATGAAAACCCAAACCACCCTATAGACACATTCTTGGTGAAGTGTGACACATTCCAGGCCAATGACATGAGTGAAGATGCTATCAAGCTCAAGCTATTCCCATTCACTCTGAGGGACAATGCCTCTTATTGGTTGCGAGCGTATCCTTCTAATACCTTCATGACTTAGGAGCAGTTGGCTACAGCCTTTGTGAACAAGTTCTATCCACCGTCCAAAATGGTGAGGATTCGAGGAGCGATCTCAAATTTTAAGCAACTTCCCCAGGAGTCGTTGTATGAGGCTTGGAAAAGATTTAAAGACATGCATTATCAATGTCTGCACCAGGGAGTCTTGGAGTGGGATCTTATTCAGAGCTTCTATAATGGGCTCCAACCAAGTACAAAGATGATTATTGACGCCTCTGCTTAAGGCACTCTCTTGGATAAGCCATCCGATGAATCTATATCTGTGTTGGAGCAAATGGCCATAAATACTCAACAGTGGGGCGACGAACGCTCACTACTGGAGGCCCCGAGGTAAAAAATCGTTACCCATCTTGATAATCATATTGAGACTCTTTGCAAACAAGTGGCAAGGATTGAACAGAGGTTGGATGCTATTCCAACCACTTCTAGAGCCCCAGCTTATCCCACACATGAAGACTATGTGGAGCAAGACTATGCTCCTAATGAAGGACCCTATGATGGAGCAGACATACAAGAAGAGCTGGTACACTTTGTAGCTGGAGAGGAGAGGAATCAATGGCAACATCCGGTGGTGAGAAATCATCCTAGACTTTCTTATGGTAACCCCAATGGAGGATTACTACTTCCTCAGCAGTAGAGACCTCCACCACCTCCTCAGCAACAAGGGGCACCTCCACATAACCAACAGTATGGGATTAGGCCATCTGGGCCTTATAGACCGTTGGGATACAACAGCCGCCCGCCACAATAACAATACCAACCGGCGGCCCCGAGACCCAATCTAGAGGCAACCTTGGATGATTTTATGAGTGGGCAAACTAAGGTAAATGCAGAGAATTTTGCTCATTTCAAGTCTATCAACGCTTCCATTGATGAGCTCAAAGGCCAAATGTTCCAACTTATGAAGATGCAAGGAAGATTGCCTTCTCAGCTTGAGACAAATCCTAGAGGGCAAGCCAATGCGGTGGTGGCTATCACCACAAGAAGAGGAAGGAATACCGACACTGTCATGGTACCAGTCTCTAGCAAGGTGAGCCAAAAGTCACCCATTCATGCTCAAGATGAAGATGCTACTACCACTGAAAAGGACAAGAAAAAGGCTACAGAGGATCCTCATGCTATTGAAGAGAGGGAGGATTCACCTTCTACCTTGCCTGCCACCACTACGGCACTGGCGGATGCTACTACTACTTCCAACAAATCTATTCCAACGGATGCTGCCAGGGACAAAGCAAGTCGACCTCCTTCCCCATATCCTCAAAGGTTGGTACTAGCAAAGATGGAGAAGAAATACGCCAAGTTCTTCGAGCACCTCAAAGGTATCCAATTGAACATCCCCTTTATGAACGCTATCACAGAAATCCCCATATACGCTAAGTTCTTGAAGGATCTTATTACGGGGAAGCGCAAGCAAAAGGAGGTGAAGCTCTTGGAAAACTCCACCTCTGTCATCAAGAAATACCTACCGAAGAAGATGTCGGATCCTGGAAGTTTCATGGTGCCTTGCTCTGTTGGCGGTACCCCCATTAGTAGAGCTTTGGTTGAATTAGGAGCAGGCATTAGTTTGATGCCGCTCACTATCTTTAAGAGGCTAAATAATGGGACGGAAATTGAGCCTACCGATATGAGCATTCAATTGACAGATCACTCTATTACTTATCTGGTAGGCATCGCACACGACATCATCCTGCAAATACCGCCCGGGCTATGCATGCAGGTAGATTTTGTGATTATGGACATGTCAGAGAAAGGTAGTTTGCAGATCATATTGGGACGTCCATTCATGGCGACGGTCAGAGTCTTGATTAATGTCCATGAGGGGACGTTATCTTTGAACTTGGGGAATATTGAGGTCAAGTTCCACTTGGTAAAGCCTATGAAGGAACGCTCACCGCCGGAAGATGCTAATTACCTTAATCTCTTGGAGGACGAAGCTACTTATGAACATACCATGGAGGAGATTTCCAAAGATCCAATGAAGATAAGCTTGGACGACGACGACGATGTCGTATACAACAAGGCGGTGGCCGCCTATTTACAAGTACTTGACAGGGAGCGCCCGAACATACCCTTGCGCCATCAATAACCGGACGCTACTATCTTCTTGGGCACTGAGGACTGACATGGAGAGGTGTGTCAACTTCCGTCGCATGGGATCATTGGGAAGCATGACGGGCGTATTTCATATGCACTCAACATCCTTGATCATCGTTGAAAATCTTGAGGGAGTCGAGCTTACGACTTAAAGCAAGTGTTGATCATGAGGCAACCCGATTTTCTTTCCCTTAGTTTTTGTTTTTCTTTTTGTTTTTCCTTTCCTATTCAAAAACCAAATAAATACATTTTTACTTCTATAAAAATACAAAAACATGAAAATTTGATGAGTTCTTTCTATAGGTTGAACAATGAGCAGAGCGCGCTAAATGATGAAAAGAAGGAGTAGGAGCAAGTGGAAAGGAACATAGAGCAATACATAGCTTGGGATACCTGGAGAAGCTACTCGACTGAGTAGGTACCCTACTCGGTCGGGTTGCAGAGAGCTGGAGGAATAGGCAAAAAGTCGTGCTGGAAATCAATCGCGACTCGGCTGAGTAGTACCCTACTCGGTCGAGCTACAGACAGAGCCCAAAAACGTCGAAAAAGAGCAGTTTGTTTCTATTTCGACTCAAACGAGTAGCTTCAATACTCAGTCGAGCTATTTGAGAAGTCCAAAAGTGCTAAAAAGGTCGCTCTGGAAAGCTTATTGGACTCGACCGAGTAGCTGCCCTAATCGGCCGAGCTGCAGAGGGGACAAAAGAGAGCTGAAACAAGACTCTGTTGTAATTCAGCTCAACCAAGCTGAGTAAGTAGCTTGGTCGAGTCCCAGGGCACAACTTCTGGGCTTAATTTCAAAAATTGTATATCTTTTATACTCGACCGAGTAACTATCGCTACTCGGCCCGAGTAGCGACTTATTTGCTTGGGCCCACACTAAACCGAGTTTGATTGAACTCATATAAAAACAACTCAGGGTCAACCCTAATCCTAATCGAAATCAACCGCCCCTAAATTATCTCGAGCCCCTAACCCAAACCCTACTCGTTCCGACCACCGCACCACCGTTACCGTCGTCTGCTCTGCTTGAGCACCTCCGGTGCCACCGCTCGGTCCGCCCCTACCCTCCATCTCTCTTCCTCTCTCTCCCCATATCTCTCTCTTCCATCCTCTTCCTCCCCATCCCCATATATCCCTCTCTATCTCCATATGCCTTAATCGAGCCCCTCGCTCCGATGCTCCTCCAGAGCAGTGCTGTCGGTGCTGCCTAGCGTCAGCGATGCAACAGCCCCATCCCCCTCTCTATTACCCCTTCCTCCCCCTCTCTTTCCCCCAAATCACACAGCCCATTGCTCTGGCGTCTCGCCGGAGCTGTGCCGTGCACACCGCCGAGCATAACTCGTGCTTGGGCTGAGCTGCCCACACCACCCCCTTCACCACCCCTCTTCCTCCCCTCTATCTCTATCTCTCTTTCCCCATTTCCATCACTCTTCATCATCCCCAAACCACCCTATTCTTAATTTCCACTAATTTTTTACCACCAAATCCGTTTAATTTTCTACATTACATCCTAATACTATTTTATTATCTTATTGCAGGTACATTGTGAGCTCTTCGAGGAGGAGATTGGTTTGGAGCAGCTTTGGGGATCGTTTTGGGTCCAGACTATGCATGTGCATGCTTCATTGCTTTCGCAGCGACAATTGATGTTGGTATACTCTTTCCACACTTTATTTTTTATTACCATATCATCGTCGTTAGCACTTAAGCACGATGTCTCCTCACCAAATTAGGCCAAGGAAGCCACCTCCGGCCAAGAAGAGGAAGGTTGACACTGGTCCCCCTCTTCTAGGCCAGCACGCTGCCCATGACATCGTTCACCAACACATGAGGAATACTCGGGTGATTCGTCGTCCTCGTCCGACTTGTCCCGATCCACTTTCCCCACACCTCTGGCCATAGAGGCCCCACTCACCCCACACACTACCTCTCCACCCCGCCCACTACCGCTCCTCCATCCCGTCCAGTTCCTCCATCACCCACCCTGAGGACGTATGATATCATCTTCAAGGACGACGCGCACAGCGACCGCTTCGCCTCCAGCTCCCACCGAACCATCGTCCCCACCCTCTTCATTCATGTCCCCCCTCTAGACCCTTGGACTCCTAGAGGGTGTCCATATGCTATACCAGACCATAGGCTTTGACTGCCTACTCACCACACACGCCCGCACACATACACGCCTCACCCTTGAGGCATTGAGCTCCATTATCGTCATCCCAGTAGGTGATGGCATTAGTTTCAGGCTACTTGACCACGATGTAGTGGTCACACACGCCATGATCTGCATCCACTTTCCATTTTTTGCCATCCCCGATCGTACCCTTGCCTTCTCCCCAGACTATGAGCTTACGTTCGATGCCGGTACTTTTTGGCATCGCATTACCGGTCTGAGAGGATATCTCCCTAATAGGGCAAAATCCTCATGTATAGTCCACCATTGCCTCTGTTATGCCCAGAGCCACCTCGCCACCACACTCTTCTTTAGGACAGAGGTCGGGACGCTCTCCCTACCTGAGCTTTCATATCTTATGTGGATGACTCGACTTATGTGCTACCACCCCGATAGTATCCTCCACCCCTTCGTACTATCTGACCCAACGCACTAGCTAAGTCACCCCCTCCTTCAGCCTGCCCACGCTGCCACCGATATCTGTTGCGACAGATTTTTCACTATTTTTGAAGAGATGCTCGGCCTTGCACTTCCCGCAGGTCTGGCGATACCCACGGGGCCTACACGCTTGACATTGGATGTGCTTACTCGCATGTCCATTATCAGGCTGCACATTGAGCGTCACTGGATATACCTACTAGGCACCCACTGCACGCAGCACCTATACCTACCCCGCCCCGATCTCACCTGTGTAGAGCCAGTCATGGTTGACTGGCTTATTCCATGCATTTTTTTGATCCCTCCCATCTGTGAGCTTGAGCCCCCAGGAGGACCGGTCATCGATGACAACGATGACTGGGTGCTCAACTCTGATGAGGAGGAGCCTAATATAGCTGCCATCCTAGCCGCTGAGCCACCTCACACTTCTGTCAATGCGAGCACCATTTCCAGTGCCACCACCACCGTAGAGACCTCCGGGGCTGTCCACACCTTTTCCCCCGAGGGCACTGTTGCACCTTCTTCCCTTCTCGGACATGAGGGCATGGTTGTTTCTGTTGTTCCTGATCTTGCTTTTTCCACCATTTTGGAGCCCGCCGGCCTTGTCACCACCACTGCTGTCCTCACCAGTCCTGTTTCTGCCAGCACCCTACCTGACCCTGTGGACCCCCTCTCTACCATTCCTAGTGCTTTAGGGTCCACAGTTACTCTTCCTGGCACCACTTATGCACCAGCATCACCGGTATTTTCTGATAGCATCGTGGTGTCTGGCAGCCCTTCTGTTGCCACGATGTCTTCCTTTTCTGATGATGATGCTGCTTCTACCTCTGCACCGGATCTCGGATCCATTCCACTCCCAGCTTCTTCAGCCGAGATCCCTGCTAGACCACCCTCCCCTGACTTTTAGTTCAGACCCCGTGGATCACTTTCACGAGTCCATGCTATGGTTTCTAGCAGTCCACGCTCACCTCCTAGCTCCCGCACCACGTACGCACATCTTACTACGATGGAGACCGAGGTCGTTAGCTTGAGGCGTGCTTTTGACACCATCTCGAGCTCGGTCACCGCCTTTAAGTTGTTTGTGGAGCGGGACCTCACTGCCATTCTCGATATTCTTAGGCACCAGCGTGCACCCACTGTTATACTTGCACCTGCCCCTCCTCGTAGGCCATTCCCCGTTCCTCCTATCATTACCACAATGCTCACTGTGCCCCACTTTCAGGCTTCTGCAGGGCCTGTCACCTTTACCGTCGAGCCGGTTGCACCACCTAACTCTGCGCCTACTTCAGCATGACCTGCTGACCTCCCAGCCGACCCACTAATCGAGCCTTCTCCTGTCGTTTCCAACGTTCCACTTTCTGGTCCCAGCAGTGGGACTCATCACCACCTCCAGAGGGTGGTGCCCCTGCTTGACTATATTACCATTTTTGCTCATGTGCCCCCCCCATATTTCGTGCCCATTTGTCTGTTCGGGGCCCTATTTTCACATAGCTTGGGGGAGGACCATTTTGCATATCATTTGTATATATCCATCATGCTGCATTTGTATATATTCCACTTGCATCATATCATCATCATCATCATATGTCTGCTTGTCCATATTTTTGGATCTCTTGCATTAGGTCATGCATACGCATCTGCATTTTTCGTTTTATTTGTATAGTTTTATTTTTTGTTTATTTTCTTTTTCTTATATACCCATCCAACCTAGCCTCATTTTCCTGCCTTACCAGCATGTTCTCAGCAGTGAGGACACTGATGTGTTTAGCTTAGGGGATGAGCGCTATCGCTTTTATTTTTCATTCTTTTACTCTCTTTATTTTACACCTTTTTATTTCCATTTTCCACCCGATTTTACAGCATTTTCTTTTTCTTATTTAGCATCATATTTTCCATATTTTGCCATGCTTGCATGTCTGCTTTTATTTTTATTTTTTCTCCGCTTTTCTTTTCCCCGTTTGCTAGATATATTCCATATGATGATGCCTCTTATAACCCTTAGTAGCTATCACGATGCTTATTACTTTTGCCATGCTATTTAGGGTATTTCAGTATCTTGCTATCTATATGCTTGCATATATCTTCTTTTGCTGATTCCTCTATATGAATGCATGAAACGAATTGAAACTGAACGTATGCAATAGTATTTAGTATGATCTTATTGGGAATGCACCAAGATTCAAGCATTATTAGAATATCTGAAGCATCTGCCTTGTATATTATTCACTTCTTATTGCATGCCTGCTATTATTGTGTACCTTACTACATGACTTCATTATTTATTGAAATGAATAAAAATTTCTATGCTTACTTATGAGTTTTGTTGGAGTATTATCTTATTGAACCATTGTGCACATCTTCTGAGTGAACCGAGTGATACATTGTTTCCTTCTCCATATATCTTTATTATTCTCAACATATCACTTCGTTTCATCCCCTCTTAGCTACTTATACCGCATCCACTTCCCAAAAAAATCCCAAAAGAAAATGTTAGCATCCAAAAATCCAAAAATCTAAAAAGGAGCCAAAACCAAAATACATATCTTATCGCTCCTATCAAAAAAAGAGAAAAGAAAAGAAAAATATTTCCTATATCTTTTGATGATTTGAGACTTTTCATGATTTAAGATGAATGTATGAAAGCCATGTTCCTTACTCTATTGTCTATTGCATGCTTGATTTGACTCTTATATGCTTCATTCATATCTCTTGATTGAAAAGTGCATCGCCAACATGTTTATACTAAACTCTATGAATTACATGATGTGGGTATGAATTGATTGCATAAATTTAGAGAATCTATACATTTTTCTTAAATGCTTGCAAGTAATATATTTAACAAAGATATGAAATTCATAATAACATGTGATCCATTTTCGAAGCATCATGATATGTAGTTATGGCATGAGATCTGATCGAATACTCTAGCACTCCCCTCCATCTTCCAGTCTTTTTCTATTTTTTATTTTCGTCGCCTGGTGAGCCTCGTATTCGTCTTCCTCTAGGACGAGTAAGAGGTAAGCTTGGGGGATTTTGATATGTCCATATTTTTCATGTTTTTATCGCATCATTTCATATCATATTCGCCTCCAAAATCCTTATTTTCACATATTACCGTGCTTCTAACGCCGTATTCAAGTATTGTATAGCTTTATGGATTTTCAGGAGTTTTGGAGCGAATTGGAGCTATTTTGGGACATGGACACGTCCGGTACGTCTAGGACATCATTGGCAAGGCTCCATGGGAGTTCGTCGAGGCATGGAAGTAGGTCGGAGGAGAGGAGGAGAAGATAGCAAGAGACAGCCAAATTCAGCATCAGTTTCCCATGTGACTCGACCGAGTAGCATCAGCTACTTGGCCGAGCTGACACGCAGAAATCACACAGAAATGGCCTCTACCTACTCGACCGAGCAGACAGCCAACTCGACCCAAGTTGCATCAAACATGGTGATGATTTTGAGCTTTTCTCTAAGGCATTGTAGCTCGACTAAGGAGCAAAGCAAGTCGAGCAAGTAGTTAACCTACTCGACTCGAGTTGTCATCCAACAGAGCAACATTTTGGAGGAGGTTCTAATCTACTGTAGCTCGACCGAGTAGAGGGGATAATTGACCGAGTAGCATGTATCAGCCAGAAGCAGAGCAGCAGCAAGCAGCGCCCGAAGTCGACTCGACCGAGCAGGCGTCGCTATTCGGTCGAGTAGCACGCCGCATCTAGCACGTTGTAGGCCCAAGTGCCCAGATTTTCTGATATTCTTTGGGTCCCTATCCCTTGTATATAAGCATGTTTTTACCATATTTTCCCAACATCGAGAGTTTTAGCCTGTTTTTAGTTTTAATTAGTGTTTTAGATCAATTTTTAGTTTTGTGCCGTCGCTATTTTGTGAAGACCAAAGATTGGATTTTTATTGTGCTATTGTGCAAGGAATATTATTATTCTTAATTGTCTTTGCTTTGCTATTGCTTTACAAGGCTTTGGTACGTTATTCTAAACTTTCTATGTTCTTGATTGTCGATATGAATTCTTTTGTTATTTTTGCATCTTTTATTGTTTTTCTATGATGCGTGAGTAGTTCCAACTAGGGCTAATGGATTAGCCCATGGATCTTAGGATTTAGATGTACAGTTAGGATTTTTAAGTTGTGTTGGTATAAAAGGGACATATTTTGGTCGATCTAGCAAAGTTTGTAGGAGATCTCGTTCTGAGATCGTGCCCACGGTCGATAGAATCGATTGGCTTAAAGAGTATCCTATAAACTTAATTAAGGAGTTAGTGGATTCAATTAGGGCTCTTAACCATGTCCGGCTTGTGTCTTGATGGGATCCACCGACGAACTATATTACTAATTGATGGCTACCGTCATTGCGTCAATGAGAGCCACTAAAATACATTGAAACTCTAACCCACGAGAGTGGCGTTAGTTGAGATCATTCTGACCACGAGAGTGGCATGAATATTGTCGATTCTTAATGCACGGATCGTATGCGCCTGTCGCGAGAGCACAGTTAATGCGATACATTAGATTCATGGCGCTTAGAGCCATGAATTCCACATCTTAGATGCGACAATCCCTAATATAGCCAATGCAACGTAAGATTCTTAACCTAGCATCGTAATCCGACGATCTTAGTTGTGAGTCCTAAAGCCCTAGTCTTTATTAATTGATCATATCCCAAACAAACAATCTGTTGGAACCGACTACTACCTAAATTTCGAGATTTGGCAATAGCCCGAGATAATAACATCGCTACCCTCCCTCTGGGATCAATAATCTTTTATACTATTACTTGACACCGTACGCTTGCGTAAAGTGCCGGAAATTCGCATTTAGGATACATCTAGCCCTTGACATTCGTGTCATTGCTAGATGACTTCTAGGTGTAGGTTTTGGGAGCATCAGCGTGCAGTTAGCCAGATATAGAAGTGGTCCAATAGCACTCAGATACAGGACTTTTGGACCAAGTATATCCTCCCCCTCTTCCAGCTGCCGGAAGGGGTCTTTATGTTCATCCAGCTATCGTACTACCATTGGTGTACTAAGTAGATTACATTGGTCCATATGATATCTTTGCAATATTTTCTTCATGTATGTGGTTTAATGTAGCAGGATTCCGTCTTTTAAATGTTCAATCTATAAGCCAAGGCAAAATTTCGTTTTGCCTAGGTATTTCATTTCGAATTTTTTATTAAACTTATAGATATCTCAGTGATCTCTTTTGGAGATCCAATGAGGTTCATGTCATCTACATAGACTGCTATTATGACGAATCCTTTTCCCTTTGCTCTTATAAAAATGCAAGAGTAGACTTCATTATTATTGAATTCTTGTTGTACAAGGAATTAACTCTGTCTATTATACCACATTCTTCCCGATTGTTTGAGACCATACAATGATCTTTGAAGCTTAACGAAGTAGACGTCCTGAGGTCTATCTTTTAATTCAACATGCATTGAAAAGCCATCAGGAAGGTTCATACATATCTTCTTATCGAGATTACCGTATAGATATGCAATCATAACATCCATTAGCTGCATATCTAAACCTTCCTTTGTTGTTAAGCTTATCAGAAATCGAAAAGTGATCGCATCCATGACTGGGGAGTATGTTTCCTCATAGTCAATGCACGGTCTTTGGTAAAATCCTTGTACTATAAGCCTTGCTTTGTCACATGCGATCTCATTATTTTCATTTCTTTTTTTGACGAATACCCATTTGTATCCCACAGATATGACACCAATATGTGACTGGACTATTTGCCCAAAGACTTTGCATTTCTTAAGTGAGTCCAGCTCAGCTTCTATTGCCTGATTCCACTTTGGCCAATTATTTCTTCGTTTGCATTCAGCAACGGAATATGGATCATGATCATCGTCTCTTTCAACGACGTGAATGGAAGTATGAAATGTAAATTCATCGTCGACGACTGTACTCTTTCTTTCCAACACCTTCCATGTACGTACATAATTTAATGATATTTCAGTTTCTCCTGGCAGTTCCTCTCTGCAGTGGATTCCGGGAGGGGTGAGGGTATGGACATGAGCTCATTTTTCTGTGGGGGATCGTCCCAAGGTCTCCAGGTATTTTTCTTTTTTGTTTATTTTTGTCCTTGGAGCCTGGTGGTCTGCCTCTTTTCTATTGCCATGCAGCCACTTCTGCTGCAGGTGGATTGCATCCATTCTCGTGGATGTCAATCCTAGCTGGAGTATTTGCAGTAGGGATGTATGATCTGACAATCTTCTGGTTGTCAGTAAATAAGTCCGATAACTGGTGAACAGTATTCTGTATGTGGAGGATCTTAAGGATCTCATCTGTACATTGTTTTGTTACCAGATCATAGTGGGTCAAGCCTTTTGTATCCCACGTTTTAATTTTCTTCGCGCCAGATTTTTCAGTATCTGGGCCCATTTGGAGAAACTTGTCTCATCAAATTCACAGTTTTCAAGACGTGCCTTAAGTGCGTCTCCGTTTGGGGTTCTAGGTATCTTATAATTGAGGGTGAGTCAAACCCAACGTAGATACCTAGACGACGTTGAGGACCCATTTTTGTCCTCTGTGGTGGTGCAATGGGGATGTAAACTGCGCAACCGAAGATTCTCAAGTGAGAAATGTTCGGTGGCATTCCATATGCAAGTTGCATTAGAGAGAGACTCTGACCTCCAGATGGTCTTAATTTATTAACGATGCAGCATGCAAAATTTCATGTCCCCATGCATCCACCGGAACCGATATTTCATTAACAATGGACATGCAATCTATTGGAGTCTTTTTATTAGTGACTATGCCAACCTGTTTTGGGTATGAACATGTGGCACTGGATATTCAATTTCAATTCTTGTTGCTTGGAAGTACTCTTGAAATGGCCGGGAGGTGAATTCCCTTGCATTATCCAGACGTATTTAATTTATTTGATTGTCGGGAAAATGCACATGCAACTTTATTATTTGTGCCAATAGCTTTGGAAAAGCTAAGTTACGGGTCGATAGTAGACACACATACGAATATTTCGAGGATGCATCAATCAGTACCATAAAGTACTGAAATGGCCCACTTGGGGGTGGATAGGTCCACATATATCTCCTTGTATTCTTTCGAGAAAGCTTGGAGATTCAATATCCACTTTTAATGGTGATGGCCTTGATATTAATTTCCCCTTGAAACAGGGGATGCAATGAAATTCTCCTTTCTGAAGAATCTTCTGGTTCTTCAAGTTATGCCCATGGGATTGAGGTAAGATGTAGTGCATCATTAGTGATCCAGGATGGCCAAGTCTATCATGCCAAAGTAAAAACATGGCTGATGTCGGGCACTTCAGGTGCTCCATTAAATTAGCTTCCTCTCTCCGAATCTTTGTATGGTAGAGGCATGATGAAAGGCTCTCAAAACGTTCAAGTATGGATTTTACTCTTTTTTCTTGAGACATTTCATACAGAAGTTCTTTTTCATTTACATTTGCTATTTCCAGATGGAATCCGTTTGAACAGATGTCCTTGAAACTTAGTAAGTTTCTACTGTAATTCAGATAGAATAGTGCATCCTTTATCTTTATTTCTGTTCCATTTGGGAGCAATAAAGATGCATTCCCAGAACCTTCAATAATATTTGATGGCCCTGAAATTGTATTTACAAGGCTTTTATATGATATAATGCTATGAAAATAGCATTTATATTGAAGGATCGTATGTGTCGAAGCACTGCCTACTAAGCAGTCATGAGAGCAATCCATCTATAAAAGATGAATAAAAACATTTACTTTTCAGGAACATAATCAAATCTTTATTCCAAAAAATTCATAATATTCAAATAGCTCTCATAACATAAGTTGTTCTGGAACAAATGCATAAATAAATGGCTAATCTAGCAGATCATCTCTTTTGAAGTCATCAGCGGAGAACTTGACTGGAGCACTTATGGTCACCAGGTTTGTTTCAGCTTTCTTTTTCATGTTCTCTTTATACAATTCCTGGAGATGTCGCGGAGTTCGGCACACTCTGGACCAGTGGCCTTTCATGCCACAACTGTGGCACTGGTCTTCGCATTCCCTCTTTAGGTGGGGTGCATCATTTCTTTTGTTGTCATTTCTGCGCTAGGTAAACTTCCACCTCCCTTCATTTCTTCGTTGTTGGACTTGGCCTCTGGCCTTTTTGTTCTGTACCCCTTTCTGTGGTCTTTCTTTCATTTTATTATCTTTCTTCTTTCTAGAAGAAGATGTAATGTGAGCTTCTGGGAGGGGGCAGTGCCAGGGGCGCAAGTTGTGAGTGGCAAGGAGAAGCTCTCTGTTTTGTTCAGCCATGAGTAAATAAGATAGCATCTTAGAATACTTGGTGAACTTTCGTTCACGGTATTGCTGCATCCGTATCGCATCCTTCTCGCGGAAAGATGTGTACGTCTTTTCCAGCATGCGATCTTCTGAGACCTTTTCACTACAGAACTTCAGGCGTGAGGTGATGCTAAAAAAGAGTTGAGTTGTACTCAGCTATGGACTTAAAGTCATGCAGTCTCAGGTTCTCCCACTCATATCTTGCCCTTGGAAGTATAACATCTTTCTGATGTTTATATCTTTACTCAAGAGCAGTCCACAGCTCAAGTGGATCTTCGACCGTAAGGTATTCAACCTTTAGGGTCTTATCCACATGGCGACGAATATAAATAATGGCATTCACCTTTTCAATGTCAGTCGCCTTTCCATCTTTTGTCAAAGAAGAAATGAGGGACTTAGCCTGCATGTGGAATTTAACATCAAGCTGCCAGCTCAAATAATTCCTGCCCGATGCATCCAACACTTCGAAATTGACGCTTGCGATTTTTGCCATTTATCTAGCAGAGCACAAATTTGTATAAATTAATAATACATCAAACATTTTCATGCGGAGGCAATTTTTAAATGAAAAGCTAATTGCGTGGATCGGCCAGTCCCACATAAATAAAAGAGTCCAAAGTCCATATTAAAGTCCATATTATACAAATGAAAGTGAAAAAAAAGAAATTACAACTTTGGAAACCACGTGGGTCCCATTTAAAAAATCTTCAGCTTCAAGAGTGGCCTCTGCCTCCATGGAAAGTAGTCATCAGTCTTGGACATTACATAATTTTCTTACTACAAATTTCTCTCAAAAGGAAAAAAAAGTGCAGGAAAAGTAAAATGTGGGACTTAAACAACCGATCCAAAACCACAATTAGCCATTCACGTAAAAATTTGTGCTCATCAAACATTTTCATCAGACATTTTCTTCGCAGGCATCATATGCATCATAGATTCACAGAAGGATAAACGTAATGATTTAAAATACTTAATAATTATTGGATCACTAGTCAATGTCATACACCGGTAGGTTAGATGACTAACGGCAGCGCAGTCGCATGATCTTCTTAATTATGAAGTTAATGCCACACAACCAAGCATAAGTTTATCCATAGAATGAGTCTTAAATAGTGATGCAATGCATATAAATATGATCCTAGAATGGTATCATATAATGCAAAAAGTTGTGCTAGATGGGCTTATTCAAAAAAAAATTGAAAAATGCCCAAAATTACATGTTCTTCATGAAAAAGGAAATAGTTTTCCATTTTATATGCCCCGAAATAATCCCCTCAAGTCCCCAAATGTCCCCATAAGATCCCATTTTAGGCCACCATTATGTACAAATTTTATGTAATTTTTAGGCCCCCGAAAGCCTATTTTCATATTTTTATCCCCCTTCCCTTTTCATTTTCAATTTCCTTTTCTTTTTCTTCCTTTTTTCTGATTATACGGCCTGCGAGCCTAAAGCCCGCAGTGGCTACGGGCTTCAGGCATGTGCCTATTTTTTTTGTTGCGGGCCTGAGGCCCGCAATGAAGCAGCAGGCTTCAGGCCCGCAGGCTTCTAGTGTGTGTTTTTTTGCAAATTACAGGGGAAAGAGGGGGGCGGCGGCTAGGGTTTGCCGCCGCCTCTACGACGTCGCAGAGCGGCTGAACAAGAAAGGGTGGGTGCCTCAAGGCGGAGGTGGATGGCAGCCCCGTCGTGAGGCGGGGTTGGGGTGCAGCAGCCCTGCCGTGAGGTAGGGTTGGCGAGCGACAGCCTCATCGTGAGGCGGAGGGCAGCCCCCGCCGTGATGGGGGGGACGGCGCCGCCTGTAGTACGATCGCAAGGGGATGGGGCGGCGACAATTAAAAATCTTCGTTCTATATTATTATTAGCCGAAAATTCCACTCCGATCTTGCGAGATAGATGGATAAACAAATCATGATCATGATTAAAAATTGATTTTTTTTGGGATAATTCCTCTAGATCCGTCCTCTAGATCTAGCGACGGTTGACGAAGCCTACGCGTGGATGACGAAACCCTTTTGAAGTAGACAAAGCCGTGTGCGTGGATCTCCCGTCTTTCCTTCGCTTTCGCAAAAATCGGTTTTTGTGGGGAAAATTATTTAGAGCATCGTGCTGATAACGTGTTATGAATCATCAATCTGGTGAGGAGACCCCTACTCTTTATTTTTAGTGGATGGAGGAGCGTACAAGAATATGAAACAATAGCTACAGTCTTATCCTATGGATAAGACGTAATCCTAATAAAAATACATTATCAATATCAGTTCACAACAAATTTAGATATTATAATTTCCAAAGATTCTATAATATCGCTTATAATCCCATGTCATTAAATTTTACATTCAAATACCTTAGTTCCTAATTAATTGTTTTGTTTTATCTTAAAATTTTTATTTTGCATTTTTTAATTTTTATAATTAAAGTCTCAATTAAGTACAACTACTTATAATAATAATAATAATAATAATAATAATAATAATGAAGTTTACAAATGGAATTACGTTAAATTATTAACATTAAAACCACAAAAGAAATACAATAAATTTTTTTACTATAAAGAACAAAGTACAATATAACGGTTTAGGACTATTGTAGGTAAAATGTTGAGCGTCAGTCAAAAGAATTAGCTGCCAGAGCAGCGAGCAGGGTAAAGCAGCTGATTAAAGCGGGTCAAAATCCAATTCCAACCTGGATCCACTATTGTAGTATAGACCTGTTATGGTTGATTACATAGTATTTAAAATTCTTGTTTTGGCTAGATTTTGATGTGAATTTCTTGTAAAAGTTTGATGTTACACATAGAAATATAGAGAGCAAATTGAGGTGCGAAGAAATGGCTATTTGTGATCATGAGAGTTTTCGCCATTGTTTTTTCTTTGAATTCTTATTGGGCTTAATTTTTATCTTGAATCAAGCGCCATATTTTGTAATCTACGTTTAATAAAGTACTAGAAATTGCTTGTTACCAGAGGCCACAGAGGCAATCGTCGCCCAGACACAAATGCCGAGAGAAGCGAGGGCCAAGCGAAAAAAGCATGGGTGAGAGAGAGAGGAGTGTCCGGGGGGCAAAAGGAGGAAAACCAAGGACCAAAGTGCAAAAAAATCCGAGTCCCCAAAACCCCACCCCAAACCCAAGCGTAAAACCCTACACACCTACCACTGGACCGTACCGAGATAAGGTGGCGACGCATCCAGGGCCAATCGTTTTTTCCAGTCAACTTGTGATTGGGACAAACACCCTCAATTGTACTAATATAGATTAGTGATCTCTTCACCTAGACATACACCATAAATTTGGTGGAACAAGTATAAATGTTGGTGTTAAGTGTGTATGTTTTTGTTTGTTTACGTTTACTTTTTGTATATTACTTGTGTTGTAGTTTTTCTAGAGATATCATTAGATTTTCTGCTAGTTCAATTATTCTTGAAAAATCTACTGGGCGAGTGTCCTTTTGATAAGACTATTGCTTATAGAACCCCCCCCCCCCCTCCCAAAAAAAAACCACCACCCCCACCAAAAAAGCAAAACTAAAATAACAACTTTCACCCGTATCAAACGATCTAACAAGTATCACTACTTTATGGGAATTACTACGCACACCTATTGTTTTACTCTATGCAAGACCGCTTAAATTTTTACTCTGCACATGTACCAATTTATTATTATTATTTAAGTTTTTGCTCATCGTAAAACTAAGAATACCAAAAATACCCATAAGCCAAAACACCCTAAAATCAATTTATAAAATCATTGTATAAAATCATTGTATTTCAAAATACATATCTACTGAAGAATGATCCGACTCGTATTAAAATTTGTCCAAGAAGTTTAAGGGATGTAAAACCCGAAATTGGTTGATTGGGCATAATTGTTTTTGGACATGAACGATTTTATGGAACGAAAATTTGTCAAAAAGAATTGAGATCTTGATTTATGACTAGTACGGGGTTATTTTCATGTTCTTAGAATGATTTTTGTATGCACTTATTTTTACATGACGATCCAAACTTCCATTAAGATTTTTGTTGAAATACTCATGTCTAATATTGTTATTCTTTTTTAATGTTAATGTTGCACTGCATTGAAGTAAATCAACAATTAATGCAAAAATTGCAAACCAATCTCAATGCATCAATTTTTACTCAATGCGGACAATAAGCCAAAATTTTGCGCGGTGAGTAAAATGTGATGCACAAACCAAAATTACACATCGCGCACAACAGGCAGAAATTGCATAAATTTTTACTCACCGTGCTCAACAGGTAAAAAGTTTTCCTATTGTGTGCGTTGAGTAATTTTGGACTGTGTAACAATTTTTACTTACCACTCAAGGATGATAATATTGACTATGTTGTGGATAGGCTCCCAGGAGTCGTGTACTTGTATCATCATGTACTTGTATTGCTGAGTTCTTAAGTTAATGTTGCTACATGAGTTTTTTAAGTCAATGTTGCCACTTGTATTACTCATCACTCAACAATTTTTACACGATGCTACATGTCGACCTCTCATAGGCTCCCATCGTGTACTTGTATTGCTGAGTTTTTTAAGTAGAAACAAATAGATTTAGGATTTGATAGAACATGATAGAAACGTTGCTAATTTAGGAAGACAGGCGGATTAATTGAACGATCCTAATAAAAAATTTAATACTAATCCACTGAGATTAGATAAATTGAGATACATGTTGCCAGTTGTGGAATGACACCAGGTTCACGTGCAACAAATCGAGCAAGGCGTCTACGCCTAAAAATGAATAAATAGGGGCTAGGAACGTTAGGCCGTCGACCTATCTCCAAATCTTTCTTTATAGGCGTCACTGTCCCTCTCCTCTCCTAGCTGCAACACAGTCTCCATGGCCTCAAACAATGGCAACATGAAGAAGCCTTCTTTGTCAAAAAGAGCATCCGCAAAGCTCACCCCTCACCTCGACGAAGACGAGTGGGTGATACAAATACGGGCTACGATCGAGGAGGAGTTTGAGGAGGATATCAAGACCCCCGTGTCGATCTTCTGCGTCCCTCCGGCCATGGTTTCTTGCAAGCCCGAAGCGTACGTGCCTCAGCTGTTTGCGTTCGGCCCGTACCATCACTGGCGCCCGCAGCTGTACGACATGGAGCGATACAAGCTCGCAGGCGCCAGGAGGGCCCTGGCGAGGCTCGGCGGCCCCAAGTTCGACGAGATCGTCGCCCAACAGTTCTTGAAACGGGATTACAAGATCCGCTGCCACTATCACAGGTAAACATGGGCAACTAACTTGCATCGTTCATGCAACGATAAAAACATGATGCATCCAGATCGAGGAGAGAGAGTCCCACAAACTAGTTATATGATGAATTTTCTACGTCCTTTGCATATCGGTTAATTCTGAGATATCATTCGAACAGATATCTGGACCTCAGCGCAGAGACATTAGCATGGATGATGGCCATCGACGCCTGCTTCCTGCTCGAGTTACTCCAGAGCAGCTACGACGAGAAGCAAGCAGAGCTACAGGCCCAGGCATCCGCGACGGCCAAGACTCGGTCGAAAAGGATGGAGATGGAGAGGCGACATATGGGATGCAACATGATCTTCAGAGACACAGCCATGCTCGAGAACCAGATCCCCCTCTTCCTCCTCCGAAAGCTCCTCAATCTCATGCACCCGACCAAAGACGTGGCAAGGCTGGAGCTATCCAACATGCTAATCGAGTTTGTCAGGGAGCTATCGCCCTTCAAGTCCGTGGACGAAAGTGTACTGACGACGGACGATGCCACCAACTACGCGCACCTGCTGGAGGTTCTGTACCGCAGCATCGTCCCCAAATCGAAAGAGCCGCCGCTGACGAGCGACATCGACGACGGGGACAGAGAATTAGAGGAGAAGGGGACGGTCGGCGCCGTCATCAAGCGGGTGTTCAACTGGGCCTGGGGCATAATGTCCAAAATGTGCTTCATCGAGCGAGTCATCCTCTCCCGGCCCGTCACCTCCGTGTTCAAGTTCCCTTGGAAGTTCATCACTGCCCTACCGCTGTTCCGGATCATCAAGCTCCTCGTCGAGAACTTCTTCTCCCGGATGCTCACCAAGCCCAAATCCGACGAGGACGACAAATCCGCTCACGGTTATCTGCCGCTAGTCGAGGAAATAACAATACCGTCGGTCACCGAGCTCGTCAGAGCAGGAGTCAAGTTTCTGCCAACCGGCGGTGACCTTACGACAATCGCGTTTGACACACAGACGATCACGATGTACCTACCGGTGATCAGCCTAGACGTCCACACCGAGGTAGCGCTGCGGAATCTGGTGGCCTACGAGGCCTTGGCGATGACCGGACATCAGGTCTTTACCCGGTACACAGAGCTGATGTTCGGCATCATCGACACGGAGGAGGATGTGAAGATACTGAGGGGCCAAGGGATCGTGGTGAACCGGCTGAAGAGCGACAGGGAGGCCGCCGAGATGTGGAATGGGATGAGCAGGTCGGTGAGGCTGAGCAAGGTGGGGTTCTTAGACAAGGCGATAGGGGACGTGAACAAGTATTATGGGAGCAGATGGAGGGTGAAGTGCAGGAACTATATGAGGAAGTATATATTTGGTTCCTGGCAGGTGCTCACTTTCCTAGCTGCTGGCATGATGCTGTTCTTGACTTGCCTTCAGGCGTTCTGTTCTGTTTATAGCTGCAGTTCTCACTGGACAAAGATTACCAGCAGCGTCGCCGGCGGTGATTAATTCTTATTTCCTGCAAATGTTGTTCATTTGTTTTACCACCAATGACAAGAACATGCCATCAATCAAACAGCTCAAAAGGGTGTAATTTGTTTATATTGATGTAACCTTCATTTCTTGTTATAAACGAGTTGTTAAAGCCTTGAAAACATATCTACAGACACAACAAATTATATGTTTAAGACATCAACTTTTTAAGAGTTCAAATCACATCAAAACCCTTTGAATCTAAGCCCAACGAGTGCTTTCAGTTGTAGGTTAGTTGACTAGTATGCTCTAGTCAACTAACCGTATAAATTTGAATCCCAAATTCACATATCATTAGTCGATTAACATGACAGTTAGTCGAATAATACATAAAACATACTCTTCCATCAATACACTGAGTAGTCAACCTTTGCCTCTATTAGTACAACTATTTGTCGACTAATAGGCCTTTTAGTCGACTAATATATGATGTCAACTCTTCATTGTATTAAACCATGGATCTATTAGTCGACTAATAATAGAGCCGGTGGCTATGTTAACTTCTTAAATATATATATTTTCTATCCGTTGGAAGAGTTATTTTTAAAATCTTCTTTTGTTCGTTTCCTCCTCTATAAGTAAGGAATAAACCTTAGATGTTCAAAACACAACTTTGGTAAATATAATCTTTGATTTCTTATCTCTATCTGAGACAAACGAAAAGGTCAATTTCTATCCAAATTTCTATTCTTCTAAGTCTTCATCGTATATAAGAGAAAACCAATGCTTAGCCACCTTTTTAAAGGAATGATGCTAATAGTCTAAACGATTTCGATCTTGCATCGTAAAACTGAAAATTAAAATTTTCTACTACTTACAATCAACCAAGCTAAGGATCTACTGCAAATCTAGAAATAAAACTACTGAATTAGAACCATATCTTAGTACGAGTATTTGTAACGACCTGTTTCTGTATATACGTACTTCGTACGTATTTCCATTAATTTATTTGAATAGTGTCTCGTGATATTATTATTTTTCTCGTACCTTGGACTCGTGATCAGATTCCTTGTTCGCGATTCACGTGACTTCACGATCACGTCGACATCTTCTTCATAACTTTCGGTTTAATGTTGATTGCAGGGACGAGACTGTAATAACTCGATCATCTTAAAATTTATTTCTTCCAAATCTGATCCAAATCCTAATAAGTTTTAATGTCTTAAACCAACAATTTAAAGATCTTAATGTTGATTTCTTAATCAAATCGTAACTGAACCAATCAAAAAAATCCTAACTAAATCGATTCTCCAACATCGTAACTAAATTAATTTTATAAATCAGATCTTGATCTTAAAGGATCCTATGTCTTAACCAAAACAATCTTCCTGATCAGAATATCTTGACCGAATAAATCATCCTATCTACATCCTAATATATCTAAATAACTAAATCTAGTTGATCTAATCTTAACTATATTGTTTTTTCTAAATCAAATCATAACCTGATTATCCTAACTAAGCTATCTAAATATCCTAATTTAAATCTTAACTAACTTCTAATATCTCAATAAAATGATTAATAAAATATTAACGTGCACGTCCCCTTCGATAGCTAAGACCCATCAACCCCCCTAACAATTTTCAGCCAACCAACTCACCCTGCGGATCCCAACAACCTTGCGTGGGATCCTGGCCCCCAGGCATGCAACCGCATGCAAATAATCCGCCATCCCCTTCAAATAAACCCCACCCCATCACCCATGTTTCTCCCAATAACCCATGCAAGCCAGTCAAATCTTCTCACCATCGAACCCCAGCGAGCCATTCCTCCGCTTGAACCCAGGCGACCCAACACTCCGAGCTCTCCTCCCATCGAAACCCGTAACTCCACCTTCAACACTCATCCCCAGCAGCCTCCGCTCCATCACCCAGCCAAACAACTCCAAACCCCATCACCGACCACTGCCTTCAGTCCGACCCAACCTCAGCACCGCGCCCACCGCTCTCCGACTACCTGATGACCCCTAGATTTATCAATATATGCAGTAGGATCAGGGATAGCAGATTTAAATATTTGTAACCGCAAGCACACGATGTTGTAGTGTGGCTTGGGGGTCGAACTTAGGGAGGCGTGTGTTGTGCTTGTATTCAAGAAGGAACCGGTTCATCTGGTGGGTGAGCTAGCCCTAGGTCGGTTGGTTGTCACAAGAAAGAAATACGAACGATGTAAGATATAAAGGGAACCTAGGAATTTGGTTTCCACACTATCATGTGCCCTCTCTATTACGACCGACGGATAGGAATTCGATCGAATTTTAGGGTTTAGTGGTGAGACGTTGCCTCTAAGAGTGATAGTTAGCATCCAATGGGGCCGATATTCCGATCGATGCCCGGGATGATACGCTAGGTCGGTTCGGTCGGTGGGCATTCCCATGTCCATTAACACCGACCGACTCCAGGAGCACTAAGCTCGCAACGATTGCTCCTAACATTTCATCCTGCCATTCCCACGCGCTAGGATTCAATGTCTACGCTAGGGGTGTGAGCTGTGGCTAGGGGATCAAACGCCAGTTTTATTTCCCCTCGGCCCGACGGTCAGAGGCGGTCTTTCTCCCGCCAATGACAATAAAATGCCCAGCGTAACCATCTAAATTCATAGATCCTATCGAAATCCTAATTCTATGGTCGTTCTAGGGAGAACCCACGAAGGGGCTTCCCCCAATGCCCTAGATTAGGGAACTGTCACGATTCATAGCAAAAATATCAACACAACAAAATTTAGCCATTGGAATCAAAATCAAGAAATAGAAGTATGGAGCTAACAATAGAATTAACGTAATATCAAAGTTTCAGATCAATCAGAAAACTTACAAGACAGAATAAATTCGTAGTTGTCAAAAATCCCAAAAAGACAGAAAATAAAAATGGGGATCCGTTCTAGGAAAAACCTAGGGTTGTATTTATAGATTAGTGTCCACCCGATTGGTTGATGCATCGGTTTCAACCGATCGGGTGAGACGGATGTCGACTCGATCTTCAGCTCTGGAGATCCATCACCCGGTCGCTGAACCGATCGAGGATGTCGTCGGGTCGTGAGTTGGGAGAATTCGGCTACAGATGAACCGATCGGGTGAGATGTCACCCGATAGGTTGGAATTCAGCCCAAAAGATAGAGAGCACTGTCGTTTTCACCTAATCAGTGAACCAATCGGGTGAGATTCTCTTCACTGCTGCTCCTGTCTGGGTTGGATACGCGTGCACGAACCGATCGGGTGGGTCTGTCCACCCGATCAGTTGAGGGCTGATATATGACATTCTTCGACATTTGGCCCTCGGGATCACGCGTGGCACCTCACGTTTCTTTGGGGACTCATGATATCTACTATATATGTCCCCAACGCTGGCAATCTCCTACAACGGAACAAAAACACAAAGAAAGTGGAAAGATACTAAAAACACAAAAGAGCGGATACGAAACGACGAAAAACAACGGAAAATCACAAAGAAGACGTGCGTGAATATATAAAATATAAACGCACGTCAAAATCCCCCAAGCTGAACCCTTCCTCTTCCTCGAGGAAGACGAGTGAGAGCAGGAGCTTGGAGTGAAAAATAGAAAGGAAGAAACAGAAAGGAAGAAAACAAAATCCTAGATCGCCCGTCAGAGCCAACGTAATCAGAAACGCCACACTAAGTAAGCATGCGACAAACACATCACTAAATCCTGGAATATGAGTCCATACAAGTGTCGTAGGTCCACACGGTGAAGCGCGAGTGAGTGAGATCGCGAGCTAGCAGACGGTGTCACTATCTAAATTGCGCAATAAAGCTCAATATACACATACCCAAGGAATGACCCAAATATCGATTCAATTCGAATAAGCGGTGAATAATAGCTCAAGCATGTATGAGAATAGATTAAGAATTGAAGCGTATCATGTGTCGGGGACTCGACTGCTAGAAACTAGAAGATCACTGCACTATTGCCTAGATAATCGCTAGAAAATTCCTATGCCAAGTGTGTTCGAAAACGAAGGAGGTTGAGAAGGTGTGGAATAGAACACTCGGTGCAAATTCTCGCCTTCCCATTATTCACGGTGGATAGGAATGATATTCACGACTTTTTTTTTGGGTTTTGGGTATTTGTATTTTTTTTGTTTTTGGCTATACATATTTTTTCTTTTTTTCTTCTTTTTGGGTTTTTGTTCTCTCTCTTTTTTTCTCTATGGGCTTTTGGATTTTTGGCTATATACTTGTGTACTCTCCCAAGTGGGAGAACGGTACACGACGAGGGGATTTGCACCAAGTAAAACGAAAAAGAAATCGAATTCTAAACACTTGGGCAAAGGAAAATTTTTCTCGCAAATCAGAGCATTAGCAAAATGTCTTATCCTAGTCCTATTGGTAGAGTCCCGACACATGCGAATTGAAGCATAATATATATATATAGCTTATTCATGCATAGAGAAGCAGACAGTGGAGGCAAAATACCGCATATTCGGAATTGAAGCATGATAGTCTAGGGATCAACCAAGGACATGTATATAAAGACAAAATCACAAAGTAGAAGCATACCAACTAGCTAGTCACGACAAACAACTAACACAAAAGTAAAGTGAACCCACGAAGCATGAAATGCAATATGACTCGGCTTCCTAGGGTTGGTGAAGGTGATTATCGTGGCTAAGCTAAGTGTGTGTGTGTGGTTCCGTGGCAATTCATCATGTAGGGTCATCTCTAGGAGAGGGAGAATAAAGAGAGAGAAAGAAAGAGAAAATACGATGAAAACGACTCAAAAAACGGTGAAAAAGACACTACTGACGCACAAAGTGCGGCTCCCCCAAGCTGAAACTTGCATTGCCCTCAATGCAATAGTTGTAAATTTGGGGGGCAATGAAAATAGGAGGGAAGTACGCACCAACACAAAAAATTGAAAATCATGAAAGTCACACAAACGAAACAGAAAAATAAAGAAATAGGAACACACAGATAAAAGATAGAAAAGCACATCCAAAGAACACATAAACATGCATCACACGACGATATGCACAAAAATCGATTTCCCCAAGCTGATCATGAAAATTCTAGCAAAATGATATGATCAATGTGATGTAGAAAAAATTGCTAAGGGAAAATCGGAAAAAGAAACAATCAGGGTGCAGTGGATGCAGTCTCCTCACCCTCCTCGGAAGAGGATGGAGAGGTGTGGACGGGAGAGGTGATGGGTGTGCGGAGAAGTGGAGAGAGGGGGGGAGATGGTGGATGGATGGGTGCGGTGGTGGTGTGAACGATGGGTGGAGTGTCGATGGTAATGGTAAGTGGGAGGGATACGGAGACCAAGATGGTGATATTGGGTAATGATTTCAAGCGCACATCTAATTTCTTGCGACGCAAATATGCAGCGGTGACGGAGGAGGGTGGTGGTAGTGTAGGATCTACGGTAGTGGTCGTGGGTGGAGAAGAAGCTGTGATGGGAGGGGATGATCGCCTAGGGGTGATGGAGGAAGTGGGGAGTGAATTTAGGAGTGGAGGGAGTGAGAGAGGGGACCGTTTGAGGGAGAGGGAAGACGAAACGACTGAGAGAGATGAGAGTTCGGGTGAGAAATGAAATCGGGTGAAACGGGGGTGTATTTATAGGGTCAAGCGAACCGATCGGGTGAGAGTTCACCCGATCGGGTGAGTAGATTTCAAAAATTTCTTGTTGGTCAACAGGTACAAGTCAACCGATCGGGTGACCGCTTCCCAATTTTCCCGAGAGCACTGTCATTTTCACCCGGTCTTCCACCTGATCACAGCTTGTTTTCAATCGATCGGTTGATTTAACTCCAAAATTTCCTGAGAGCTCTGCTATTGTCACCCGATCTGCCACCCGGTCAGCTGCATGGGCCACCCGATCGGTTGGCTGATGTCCTGATACGGCCATCTTCAGGTACGGCCCACCCGATCGGTTGATGCATCACCCGATCGGGTGAGGGCAATTTCCTGCACAGATACAAAAATTTATCTAAGTCTCCCGATGAAAGTTCCTGTAGCAGTATTTATTCACCAAAAATAAGAAAACTAATCCTATAGATAACGACGAAAGTTCAGAATATGGGTTGCCTCCCATGAAGCGCTATTGTTTAAAGTCGTTTGCTTGACTCCTGGTATATGATCTTCAGGGGGGTTGGTACGGGTGATGCCCAATGATCGGCATCCATTCAGCTTTTGAAGCAGCGGCCCTTGTCGGTGATAGAGGTGACAGGTAGATGCTCTCAACGATCCTCCCGCTGGTGGTGTCCGGGGGCTTTTCCCTCACGTTGGCGTCAACCGCCACCCTTCGCAGGATCCGGACTTCATCAGCAGTGAGCCCTAAGGGCTCTTTTCCACTGCTCTATGTCAGAGCAACCTTCTTGAATCTGGGAGGAGTCGTCCGTAAGATACACACCCCTCCAGCTACTTCTTGTTCTTCCAGCCGAAGGTGCTCCTCAAGGCCCCCCAAGCTATTGGGGGGTTCCTCGAGAGAACCTCCCAAGCTCCAGCCTCAACGATTCTTTCTTCCTCGACATCCAGTAGATTACATCTTTGTTCCTCCGATGGATGCTTCATTGACAATCTCAAATCAAACTCTACTTTCTGTTCCCCAACATTCAGAGACAGCTTTCTCTTCCTCACATCAATGAGTATGCCAGCGGTTGCCATGAAGGGCCTCCCGAGGATAATCGGGGTATGATTGTCCTCCGGCATGTCCATTACTACAAAATCCACAGGCACATGTACCCCGCTGACGTTCACCGGCAAGTCGTCCACAACCCCCACCGAGTACTTCACCGATCTGTCTGCCAGTTGAATAGTCATTCCGGTGGGTTCAAGGTCGCCCATTTTTATCCTCTTGTATAATGATAGATGCATCAGACTCACGCTCGCACCCAAGTCGACGAGCACCCGATTGATTTTCACCTCTCCTATCGAGCATGGGATAGAAAACCTCCCTGGGTCCTTGAGCTTTGACGGATTCGCTCCTTGAATCAGAGCGCTACACTCTGCTGGCAGGACGACTTTCTCTTTCCTTGTACCCTTCGTTACCAAATCCTTCAGAAATTTTGCGTAAGAAGGGATGGTCGCTATAGCCTCCAGGAAGGGAATTTGCAAACTCAAGTCTGTCACCATGTCGAAAAACTTGCCGTACTTCTCGTTTATTTTCGCCTTGGCAAGCCTTTGTAGAAATGGCACCACAGGCTTGAAGACTCTCGAGCTGCCCTCCTCATTCTTCTTCTTTTCTTCCTCAGAAACTCCCTCTGGAGTCATAGTGTTTGATGCCGAAGCTCCACCGTCATTTGCTTTTAGATTTGATCTCCCATCGACCAACGGAACTTCGTGTTGAGTATTGATTCCCCGGATTTGGTTTTGATGATGACCAAACATAAATATCGTGTACTAACTCTTTGTGAGCGCAGTTATGGAGATCGTCGCCAAAATACTATGTACATCAAAAGCGACATCTCAAGACTTCTTAATACCCGTGATCGTGTGCCTGAAGCTTCGTTGAAGCTCAAGGAGTATTATTGAAGTCAAGAGTGAAGATTGAAGCTTTGAAGACGGTTCGTCATGTTTAATTTAATGTCTGCTAGCTTTATAGAATAGAATGTTAAGCCTTGAGTAGGACTTACATTATAATCTTCATTTCGCTCATATCTTAGAGCTAGGATTATCTTAGAAGCCATTAGAAACTTTCCCGAAGCCTATCGCTTCTTCCCTCGGCTTCTAGTGCATGTTAGTTGGTTCAAGTAGAAGAACCAACCGACTAGATGACGATCTAGTCGGTCGGCAATTCCTCTTGAACCGACTAGATGTCCTTGCTCGATTCAGCCTGGCACTGTTGATCAATTAGTCGGTCAAAGAAGGTTCACCGACCGACTAGATGACGATATAGTCGGTTAGGAATACTTCTCAGACCAACTAGTTATCATTGCCTCTGTACAGCCTATCTTACTGTTTACAGTTAGTCGGTCAAAGCACATCAACCAACCGACTAGTTGAGAAACTAGTCGGTTGGAAGTTGTTCTTAAACCGACTAGCTGTACTTGAATTCAGCCTATTCGATTTCGACTCTTAGTCGGTCAAAGAACACTCACCGACCGACTAGTTGTGAAACTAGTCGGTTGGCAAGTCTTCTTAGACCGACTAGTTCCTTATTGTCTGAACTTTCTCTTTTGGCTGTCGAGCTGTTAGTCAGTTCACATTGAATCACCGACCGACTAGTTGAGGAACTAGTCGGGCAGTGATCCTTCTTTGACCGACTAGTCTGCTTCAGAATAGAGCCGTTGGAGCATTTATTGCACGAATTTCTCTCCTCTCTTTCCTCTATCCTATATATACTTGGAGGGGTTCTTTCATAGGATCCAAGGCTGCATATTTTGGGATTTAGAGAAATCAAAGAGAAGCAAATCAACTCCATTCTAAAGCTATATCTTCTCACTAGAATCTCTCCCTCACTCTTATTCTTCAAGAGAGATTGATTGATTGTGAGCCTTCCAAGCCAAGGGCTTGATCCAAGGTCACCAACTCCACCCTAGGCTTCCATTGCTGGTCAACTTCTTGGAGCTAGGGTTTGGTGACATCTTCTTCCACAACAATCCTTCTTTGCCCTAATTTGGTAAGATTTACTCAAGGCATAGGATTTTGTGGTAAGTGTTTCTTTATTTCATTTCAATCGATATTGCAATTGTGTCTCTCGGTTGTGAGAGAGGTTGTGATCCCGGGTTGTGGGAGTCACATTTATATTGTGTATGATTTGGTCTTGTAGAGGTTTTTCTACCAGAATTTCATATTGCAAAATCTTGGGTTAGTGGTTTCTAACTCAAGTATCCGGAGGGGATCCTGGTGGTTGGGACGTAGGATCACCGGAAACAAGTCGGGGAGACTTGGGTGGATCCGAACCCGTTACATGCTTTGTTTGCGTTTGTATATTCTCGTTGTTTGTACTCTGTTCCACATTGTTGTTTGTGTGTTTGCACAATAATTAGGAATAACTCTCTTGATTATTTTAAAGTACTATTCACCCCCCTTCTAGTACATGTGCAGTAGCTTCACATGGCATTACACTTCGGGTTCTTTAGCGGCCTCCCTAGTCGAAATCTGTGTGCCGCTTCTCAAGACTATCGCAGACACATTTGCATGATTATGTGTCAAGGCCAATGTTTGATTGGGCCCCCTAGGACTGACCTCCGGCTGACCCAGCAATTGGCCCTGTGTCCTCTGAAGATTGGCCACTTGCAACCCCAGCTGGGTCACTTGATCGGCCAAAGTTTTCTGTCCCATCTGCAGCTGCAGGTTAATCTTCTCCTGGTTTGATATGTATTGGGTCAAGCGATTCTCGACCGGAGAGATTACCCGTTGTTGGTTATATGGTTGCTGTTGTGGCGGGGGCTGTTGATTTCTAGGGGGTACTGTTGAAACATCTGCTGGGGTTGTTATTGCTGCTGGTACAACTGCTACTACCGAGGTGGCTGATACAATTGCTGCTGAGGTTGCTGAGGCTACTGGTATGGTGCCCTGTAGATGAGGTTTGGGTGGTTCCGGTTGTTGGGAGAATACGCCGGATTCGAGCTTGTCCTCGGTGGATAGGGTGCATTACCCGTCGGGTTATAGAAAAAAGCACTCGCTTGATCCATCGGTGGTGAGATATCACCACCATCAAAGTCTCCCAAGACTTCAGCTTCTACTGCTGCCACTTGCTGGGTGTTGGCACCACCAGCTCCTACCATGAATGCCGAAATTTGGATAGATAGCAAATCAAATTTGCTAGACAGCTTGTCAACCTCTTCCACTCGGTGCATTCCTCCAGATCTACGCGTGGCGCGTTCATCGCACCACCTTTCATTATTAGATGCCATATTCTCCAGAATGTTTCCGGCATCTTCTTCGTTCCTTGACATGAAGGACCCTCAAGCCGCGGCATCCATTGAGGACTTCAGATCGTCCCTCAACCCATTATAGAACAAATTGATGATTTTCCATTTAGGGAGCTCATAGTGAGGGCATTTCCGTTGCATCTCCTTATACCTCATCCATGCCTCATGCAAGGATTCGTGGCTGGCTTGGGAGAAGGAGCAGATCTCGCTTCTCAGCTTCATTGTCTTCCCCGGGGGAAAGAACTTGTTCAGGAACGTGTTAGACATCTTCTTCCAAGTTGTAAAAGTATTAGGGTCCTTCCCCTTCAGCCATTGTTTGGCTTTGTCCCGCAGAGAGAACGGGAACAATCTGAGCCGGATGGCTTCAGCTGACACACCATTGGTTCTGAAGGTGTTGCACTTCACCAGAAATGAGTCTTGGTGCTCGATTGAGCTCTCCATAGGAGCTCCTGAAAACTGGTCCTGTTGGATCCATGTCACCAATGATGGCTTCAGCTCGAAACTACCAATCGTAATGGTCGGAGGCTGGATGCTGGACTTGGACCCGATGGACAGCATCGAGTACTCATGCAAGGACTTCTGGGGAGGGGTATTTTCTCCCATGGTGGCAGCCTCCTTCCTTCTTCTTCTCTCGGCGTTCAGACGCCTCACGGTGGCGTTTATCTCTTGATCTAGAGGAATCAAGTCGTCGAGACTTCTTGTGTTTCTGTGCATGAAAAATCAAGAAACACCCATGAAGCACGTATGGTATAACGACAGAATAAAACAGAAAATAAAGAGTAGAGAAGAAAAAGTAAAAATGTAGAATACGAAAATTATCGCGTGGTTGGGATGTGAACTAGTCTCGGGGGTTCACAGGGTCCTAAGAGAAACAAGCACGTTGCCTCCCCGGCAATGGCACCATAAAGCTTGACGTCCTCTAGATTTAGCACTATATGCAGTAGGATTGGGGATACTAGATTTAAATATTTGTAACCGCAAGCGCACGGTGTTGTAGTGTGGCTTAGGGTCGAACTCAGGGAGGCGTGTGTTGTGCTTGTATTCAAGAAGGAACTGGTTCACTCGGTGGGTGAGCTAGTCCTAACGATCGGTTGGTTGTTACGAGAAAGAAATACGAATGATGTAAGATATAAACGGAAACCTAGGACTTCGATTTTCACCCTATTATGTGCCCTCTCTATTACGACCGACGAATAGGAATTCGATCGGATTTTAGGATTTAATGGTGAGACGTTCCCTCTAAGAGTGATACCTAGCATCCCATGTGCCCGATATTCCGGTCGATGCCCAAATTGATACGATAGGTCTACCCGGGTTCGGTCTGTGGGCATTCCCATGTCCATTAACACCGACCGACTCCGGGAGCACTAAGCTCGCAACAATTGCTCCCAACATTTCATCCTGCCGTTCCCACGCGCTAGAATTCAATGTCTACGGTAAGGGTGTGAGCTATGGCTAGGGGATCAAACGCCAGTTTTATTTCCCCTTGGCCCGACGGTCAGAGGCGGTCTTTCTCCTACCAATGACAATAAAATACCCCGCGTAACCATCTAAATTCCTAAATGCTATCGAAATCCTAATCCTATGGTCGTTCTAGGGAGAACCCACGAATGGGCTTCCACCAATGCCCTAGATTGGGGAACTACTCATGATTCATAGCAAAAATGTCAACACAACAAAATTTAGCCATCAGAATCAAAATCAAGCAATATATGTATGGAGCTAACAATAGTATTAACGTAATAGCAAAGTTTCAGATCAATTAGAAAACTTACAAGACAGAATAAATTCGGAGCCGTCAAAAATCCCAAAAAGACATAAAATAAAAATGGGGATCCGTTCTGGGAAAAACCTTGCGTTGTATTTATAGATTACCGTCCACCCGATCAGTTGATGCATCAACCGATCGGGTGAGACGGATGCCGACTCGATCTTCAGCTCTGAAGATCCATCACCCGGTCGCTGAACCAATCGGGTGATGTCGTCGGGTCGTGAGTTGGGAGAATTCGGCTACAGATGAACCGATCGGGTGAGATGTCACTCGATCGGTTGGAATTCAGCTCCAAAAGACAGAGAGCACTGTCGTTTTCACCCGATCATTGAATCGATCGGGTGAGATTCTCTTCACTGCTGCTCCTGTCCTGGTTGGATACGCGTGCACGAACCGATCGGGTGGTTCTAACCACCCGATCGGTTGAGGGCTGATATATGGCATTCTTCGACGTTTGGCCCTCGGGATCACGTGTGGCACCTCCCGTTGCTCTGAGGACTCATGATATCTGCTATATATGTCCCCAACGCTGGCAATCTCCTGCAAAGGCACAAAAACACAAAAAAAGTGAAAAGATACTAAAAACACAAAAGAGCGGGTACGAAATGACAGAAAACAACGGAAAATCACGAAGAAGACGTGCGTGAATATAAAAAATATAAGCACACGTCACTACCTCGCTTCGAAGCCCAGCGACTTCAGCCCCTTACCCACACACCCACTGACCCAACTCTTCGTCAATACCTCCTTCGGGGACCCACGCCACTACCAACCTCAACAGCATCCTCCGATCGCCCCTCCCTACTCCAACAGCCACCTCGAAAGCCCAAGGCCTCCCCTTCACACTCTTCGATCAAGCTCCTCAACCGCCTTAATCCAGCCCTCCTAAACCTCGACACCCATCCACATAAGCCCCGGCGAACCCTCAACCCCCGATAACAAGCTCGTCCACCGGTGCTCTTCAACCCCACCTCCCACAAGCCACCACCACCACCACCACCACCACCTAGCACACCGCTCACCCTCCGATCCTTCAACCCACAGGCAGCACCCCCGACCTCGTTGTGCCGCCGTCCTTCCCGACGCCTCTCCCCTCTGCTCACAGGCCTCCGGTGACTCCCGACTCCCATCGAAGCCACCCAACACCCTCAGCCCTCCACCGCAGATCGCCCTGTCCAAGACCCCCACGCCACCGACGTTCACATCTAAGCTCACTCCGACACCCCACCTCCTGACTGCACCACAAACCCCTTAGCTACGAAGACTATCCCAACACCGCGGCAAGGCCCTCCTCCAGCTCTTGGCAACGCTCCTCAGCCCACAGCGCCCGGAGCTCACCGTAGACCCTTACCGCTCGTGCTACCGATCACCGCCTGGACTCCTCGCCGCGCTGCAATTCGTCTTTGCGCTCGCATGAATGCAGAAGGCGCTCGAAAGGTGAGCAACGTTTGTTTACATATATTATTATTAAATATAAGTATCAGTAAGTTATTTTATAATTAGTAAGTTATATTATGTTATAATGTTATATAACGTGAGTTATAACAATTGTCAGTTGGTATTATTATATAGTAAACATGAACTTACCTTGTGATTATATGTTACAGTAACTTTCGAGGGGCCTCAACAACTCGGTGAGGCGTAGGGATCTTAAAGACATGCTTAGAGTGCTGAAACCAACCATGGTCGCTCTCCTGGAAACTAAGTTGAAGAGTAATAAGTCAAATTGGAAGTCTTGCATTCCCAATAACTAGAGTATTTTAGACAACTACTCAATGCACCCTGGAGGTAGAATTCTGTTGGGTGTTGACTCCACTATCTGGCATGCTGAAAAGCTATTCTCATCTGCGCAACATATCACCGTGAGATGCAAAAACTCAGGGGGCCTAACTGTGCTTATAACAGTTGTATATGCTAAGAATACTTGTGCTGAAAGAAGAGATCTGTGGCAACATCTCCGAAGGGAAGCTATTATCCTAACTGGTGAAGCTTGGTTGGTTGGAGGGGACTTCAATTGTGTCCTATTCACAAAAGATAAGATAGGGGGTAGACAGCTTGAAGAAAGCATGGTGGAAGAATTTAATAATTGTGTGGATGCCTGCGCCCTTCAAGGTCTAAAGAGTGTGGGTCCTCGGCTCTCCTGGTGCAACAAAAGAGTTGGAAAGGGTAGAATTGCAGCTCAACTGGATAGGGTGCTATGCAACAATGATTGGATCACAAAGCTTACGGAATCATTTGTTGAATACCTTGATCCCCATACTAGTGATCACTACCCTATGTTGATCAATTTGCACACTCAGATATACTCAAATCCTAAGCCATTTAAATTCTTTAACCACTGGACCAAATGGGCAGGTTACAATGAACTTCTTGAAGGAATTTGGACTCAGCATATCACTGGCACTCCAATGTATCGTCTGGTTCAAAAGCAAAGGCTACTTAAACCCATATTGCGCTCTTGGGTAAAGCAGCATGAGGCTGAACATTCTATTTCCCAATGCCGCAAGTCCCTGGAAGAGACTAGAGCTGATCTTAGCCTCCACCCTAACGAAGACATGCAACATAAGGAGCAACATTTATCCATCAAACTTGCTAGATTATTGGAGATGGAGGAGGAAATGTATCGCCAAAAGCGCCGTCAAGATTGGCTAACTCTCAGGGACAGAAACACAAAGTATTTCTATACGGCTATGAAGGTGAGGCAAGGGCACAACAATTTGGGACATCTAATTGATACAAATGGGATAAAGATCCAAGCTTTTGAGGAGCTAAAATATGAGGCCACCATATTCTATGAAAAATTATATAATCAAACTCACTATTGGAGGGTTTTTCCAAAGCTTGTTACTAAGCGGATTATTACACAGGGGGCAGCTAGATGGCTTGAGAGGAGAGTCTCTCCAGAAGAGATCAAAACTGCTGTCTTTCAGATACGGGCTGATAAGGCACCGGGGCCTGACGGATATAATGGTTATTTCTACCAAAGGAGCTGGAACCAGATTCAAGGTGATGTTGTCAATGCGGTTCAGTCATTCTTCAGAGCTGGGGTTTTACTTGGACGTGTTAACCACACATTCCTTACCTTAGTCCCGAAAAGAGCCAATGCTTCAGGCCTGTGCGACTACAGGCCTATTGCCTGCTGTAATGTGTTATATAAGATTATCAGCAAGGTCATATGTAACAGGCTTAAGGAGGTGATTCATGGGCTTATCTCCCACAACCAATCTGCCTTTCTAAAAAATAGGCTCCTCTCTGATTGCTCGTTGCTGGCACACGAACAGATCAGAGACTTTAGTAATCCCATGTGAGCAAAGGGCATGCATAAAGCTGGATTTGAGGAAGGCCTTCGACAGCGTAAACATGGAGTTTATCTACTACATGCTGCATCACTTGGGGTTCAGACACAGGTTCATTAATTGGATTCGAGAATGTATATCAACCCCTACTTTTTCAGTAATGGTAAATGATACCCCGGTTGGTGACTTCCAGGGGAACAGAGGCCTGAGGCAAGGAGACCCCCTCTCTCCGTACCTATTTGTCATTACTATGGAGGTATTTTCCTTACTGATGAACAAAGCCATTGTTCAAAGGTCCATCCATCCTATGAGGCGCACTGGATCTATCTCTCACCTACTTTTTGCAGACGACCTCCTGGTTTTCTACAGGGCAAATCCATACTCTCTCTGTGGCCTTAGTAATTTACTTGAAGAATTCACGAATCTGACAGGATTGCAGGTTAATTGGGAGAAAAGTGCGGGAATCTTCAGTAAAGGGACTAAACACTCGTCTGATCTTGCAGCAATGCTGGGGATTAAAGTTGCGACGACAATCACTACATACTTGGGTCTGCCCCTTTCTTCGAAATATCCCAAATCCCGAATGTACGGCAGATTGGTGGACAAGTGCAAAAAAAGGTTGATGGGCTGGACTTCATCTTTGCTATCTCTAGCAGGGAGGATAGAACTAGTAAAATCTGTGATTTATGGGATTGTATCCTTCTGGATGCAAGCTTTCAGAGTTCCTCTCAGTATTCTCCGTACTATCTCCGGAGCGTGCAGAAAATTCATTTGGGGAAATTCCCGTATCTGGGCGTGGAGGGACATTTGCATGCCCAAAAAAGAGGGTGGGGTGGGGCTTCGCCTACTCTCTGATCTGAATACTACTTCGGGCATCAGACTTACCTGGAGAATGCTATCCAATGAGGGGCTTTGGGCAGAGTATATGGGACAAAACTATGGGGATATGAACAGTTTCTTTGGCGCCTCTGGGATTGTCACTCAATCGGGAACATGGAAGTTTCTACTCCATTGAAGAAAATATACCCAAAGACTAATCAAAAGAGAGGTGAAAGATGGCTAGTCCACTCTTTTTTGGCACGACAACTGGCTACCATGTGGGCCTCTCAAGAATATATGTGAATACCGGTAGGCGAGGGTGCGAAGAGGGTGGTTGACTACTGGAATGTGACGGCTTGGACAAGTTGTGCTGCTGTTTTGAGCATCCTCCCACTGCTGCAAAATTACCACCTGCATCCGGGCATGGACAATTGGCGCTGGAGTACTGGGAAGGACTTTAATTTTCATGATGCTTGGGAAGGCGTCAGGAGTAGAGGGGCCATATTCCAATATCACAAGTTAATTTGGTTCAAAGGTTGCGTTCCGAAAATGGCAATTGCCCTGCTGAGAGCCTTCAATGATAAATTTTTGACTAAAGACAGGCTCAAGAACTGGGGAGTAGATATATGCACTGATTGCGCCCTCTGTGGGGGGGGGGGGGGTTTGAAGAGAGCACCGACCATATCTTTTTCGGCTTTGATTACTCTAAGTACCTGATGGCTAAAACCCTATTGAAGCTTGGCATTAAGACCGAATTTTTGACTAATCTGTTTGACATTGGAAACTTATTCCTGGGACAATTTGGGGGGAAAAACACAATATGCACATTAGCAAAAACAGCGCTAGCGGCATTGGTCTGGCATGTTTGGAATGAGAGGAACAGAAGAGTTTTTAATAACACTAGTAGAAGCAAAATACTACTATTTGAGGATATTGCAGCAGATGTCAGGATATCTTTGAAAGACAGGGACCTGGATACTGAGGATGAGACAGATGCGATGGGGCTTCCGAGATATGGGATGACCAGAAATTCTTGTTTTTTTAGCATTTACCTTAGTTTGTTATTCTTGCTTGGCCTTATGATCTAGGATTGATAGTAGGAAGTGACGACGCTTGTGTCCTATCCTTCCTCTATTAAAAACTATTTCCTAAGCCATACCACTTTGTATTGTTTTGTACAGTTCATTAATAAAGACTAACGCTTACCTTTCATATATATATATATATATATATATATATATATATATATATATATATATATATATATATATATATATATATATATATATATATATATATATATATATGAGGAGGGATCAAATGACCCCCAAAAATAACCCCCAAAAATGACCCCCTATCAAAAATCCTATGCCTCCCATTTTTTCGGAAGACCCGAACCGTTCATGTTGATCTCCATCCTCTAAATACCTTACCCACCAATTTTCAACCCGATCCCATGTGTTTTGCCCGTTCATCAACCATTCGCAAAAGTTCTATTCATGTGAAACCGTTAAATTTGGGTCGGATGGATGAACGGGCAAAACACATGGGATCGGGTTGAAAATTGGTGGGTAAGGTATTTAGATGGTGGAGATCAAGATGAACGGTTCGGATCCTCCGAAAAAATGGGGGGCATAGGATTTTTGATAGGGGGTCATTTTTGGGGGTTATTTTTGGGGGTCATTTGATCCCTCCTATATACACACACACACACACACACACACACACACACGAGTAAATTAGGTCTTTATTAATAATAAAGCAAAAACCCAAACAAAACATTCACTATGGGGCACATGCTGGAGGTTAGAAAGAGAGTGGATAGGGCACAAGCGACGTCACCCACTACAGACTAACACCCCACTAGTACACCCACATGCTAATATATACAAGTTTTGCTAACAATGTACAAGGTGTCAAACATCCGAGAAACCCCAGTTTGCAAAAGTGGACGATGCCCTTTGATGGTCACGATCCAAGTTTCTCAGGGAAATATTAACATCAACTGAAATTGCTTCAAAAAGCCTCTCTTTACCTACACATATACCTTCAAATATTCTGCTGTTACGCCGCTTCCATATATGCCACACCATGCTTACTAGAGCCGTTTTAGCTAAGATTCCAATACAGTCCTTCTTATTATACCGAGATAGAAAGAGGTCTCCCAAACCACAAAGGGTAAGTGGGTAAGGGGGAGTGATTTCCAGCTTAAGCAGGCTTCTGTAGAAGATATAACTACTGTACGGGCATTCAAAGAATATATGCTTCAAACTCTCCAAAGCACCTCCATCACATAAAACACAATTTTGACTGGTAGAAATTCCTCACTTTAAAAGAATGTCACTAGTTAAGAGTTTACCATGGAAAGCGCGCAGGAGAGTAATAGCCCACTTAGGAGTATGATGGCTATGCCAGACAACATTATAGTAGGCAAAAGGGGAACTTCTGGTGCGAGTACCATCCCAAGCATCACGAAAAGAGCAAGAAGCTCCAGGAGTCCAAGCCCAAGAATTAGGATCATGAGAGAGGCGGATAAACTGCAACATGTTGATAATAGAATGAGTGTGGGGGACATCCTTCCAACCATTAGGGGTCCAGTAGCTGCTAACCATAGCATTCCCATCACCCTAAGGCACCTCCTGAAGAAGGGAGAGAGGACCACAAGGCAACCAATTATCATACCAAAAAGAAGTTGTTGTACCATCTCTAACTACTCGCTTAATCAATCTCTGAGATATGCATCGATTGCGCAGGAGAAATTTCCAAGGACAAGAACTAGAGTGAGTGAAGTTCGCATTGTAAAATCCTTCCTTTCCTTTTAAATAGTGCCGCCTCATGTAGCATGCCCATGGCCCCTCAGATGAAAGGAGCCTCCAAGTTAGCCTCACTCCAGAAGCCACATTGAGATCAGAGAGAAATCTAAGTCCCACTCCTCCTTCCTCCTTGGGGGTACATAACTCCCTCCAAGCCCATGAATACTGGTTCCCCCGTATGAACCTCCTACATGCAGATGAAATAGTACGAAGTACAGAGGGGGGGATCCTGAAGGCATACATCCAGAAAGCCACCATTCCATAGATAACAGTACGCACCAACTTTATCCTTCCAGGGATGGAAAGAAGAGAGGAGGACCAACCCTGAAGTCTCCTTTTGCATTTATCAACCAACCGAGCATACGTAGATGATTTTGGATAATTAGAAGATAAAGGTAAACCAAGGTAAACAGAGAGGGAGGATACCTTCTTTATTCCAAGTATAGAAGCAATGGAACTAACATCACGAGTACCTTTGCTGAAGATGGTAGAGCTCTTATCCCAATTCACACGAAGGCCAGTTAATTGGTTGAAGCTGACTAATATATTTTGTAGGCCCAAAACGAGTGTTTATTTGCATGACAAAAAACCAGTAGATTGTCAGCAAATAATAAGTGGGAAATAGATCATGTTCTCCTCATAGGATGAATTGTACGCAAATATTCAGCATCCGCCATTAAGAGAGAAAAAGATTCCATCACAAGCACGAAGAGGTAAGGAGATAGTGGATCACACTGTCTTAGCCCTCTATTTGAAGTAAAATATCCTGCGGGGGACCCATCAACCAGCACTGAAAAGGTTGGGGGATGATATGCATTTAGAAATCCAGTTAATAAACTTGACATGAAAACCCATTATATACCCCAAGCCAATGTGGTGTTTGGCTGGAAGTAAGTCTTTTAGGATATTATCCAAATGGCCCTTACCCTTATTGAATTCATTGATTTGGCCTAATGTGTTCTCATATTTCTCGGTGAGAGAACGCAAAGAAGTATCCAAAGTGGATACTTGCGATGTGAGCACATAAACACGAGATTTAAGACTTTCATTCTCAATACTCAAAGTCGAGTTTTGAGAAGTCAAATCCTCTATCCTATGTTCTTCCGTATCCTCAATTCTAACATGTTCAAGTTTAGATTTGAGATTAACAATCTCATTTCTTAACTCTTCAACAATGGTGTCGTTGTTGGTGATGATAGTCTTAGGGGAGGTTTGAATGCTAGCTAGGTCATCTTTTACTTTAGTATATCTATTTACTAATTTAGTTTATTTGGACCATAGTTGAGAGTTAGCATTCCTAAGATCATCCATAGTTACCTCATCGCCCTCGTTGTCGCTATCATCGGTGGAGGAAGATCCTTGATCATGCTCCTCTCTTGCCATGAAGCACATGTGCGCTTGCTCCACTTTCTCATCGTCCGACTCTCCGCTTGAGGAATCCTCGGAGTCGGTGAATGTTGCTCCGACAAGCCCCTTTTTGTATCCCTTTTTGTACTTCTTGGACTTGTCGAACTTCGGCGCCTTCCACTTCTCCTTTTGCTTGTTTTGAGGACAATCCGCTTTGATGTGTCCTGGCTTATTGCATTTAAAGCACAAAGGTGGAGAGGCGTTAGTAGAAGTAAATTTAGATTTTTGTTTGAAGTTACCCTTTCGGAAGAAGCGATTGAACTTCTTTGCCATGAGTGCAATGGATTCCATGTCCATTTCTTCTTCCGAGTCCTCATCATCGGTAGAGGTGGATGAAGCCGCCTTGAATGCAATTGCCTTTTTCTTAGGCGCGTCTTGGCTCAAATAGGACTTCATCTTTTCTTGTAACTTCACCTTGCTATCTTTGCGTACCTCGTATGACATCAAAGTACCCATCAATTGAACTACGGTATACTTATTCATGTCATTACCTTCCTCGATGGCGAAGGTACGTTTCTCCCAAGAAGAAGGAAGTCATTCGATAAGCTTCGAACACTTCTCCTTTTGGGTGTAGGTTTTGCCGAGAGCTTCCAACTCGTTCATTATGTCGACGAAGCGAGCATAATACTCCTTCATCTTTTCTCCCTGTTCCATATGAAACAATTCGTAATCTCTATTGACTACTACGAGTTTAGAATCTCTTACCCGACTCGTTCCTTCATGCAAAATGAGGAGCGAATTCCAAATTTGATATGCACTCTTACATGTGCATATCTTATTAAAATCTTCGGGTTCCAATGTGCATTGTAAATCATTCATAGCTTTGGCATTTGCAATCTCCGCGGCGACCTCCGCGGTAGTCCACTTGTCGAAATCCTCTTCGGTAGGCACATTGTACTCCGACATGGTAATTCTCCACAAGGAGGCGCTCCGAAGGAACGTTTCCATCCGGCATTTCCAATATCCATAATTGACGCCATTGAAGAATGGAGGCCTTGTCGAGGAATGTCCTTCCATGACCGAAGACGCTCCTTCACGGTTCCTGAAGGTGCCATAGTCGGAAGGTGGACGCACGGTTTTGTTGTCGTTGGCAGACATAGCTAAGTATCTGGCTCTGATACCAAATGTAATGCCCTACAAGCTACTGCACAAGTACTAGAGGGGGGGTGAATAGTACTTTAAAAATAACAAGGAGTATAATTCCAAATTAAAGTGCAAACAACTACCAAATCAATTTGTGGAAGCTTAAATTGATTGACAACAACAAAATTAACAATGCTAAAAAACGATGTTACTGGGTTCGGATCCACCCAAGTCTCCCCGACTTGTTCCCAGTGATCCTATGTCCCAACCACCCGGATCCCCTCCGGATACTTAGGTTAGAAACCCTAACCCAAGATTTCCACTATGAATATCTTGTGAAAAACCTTCACAAGATCAAATCATACATGCAATGGCAACAGTGAATCCCACAACCCGGGATCACAACCTTCTCTCACAACCGAGAGAACCAATAAGCAATATAAAAGAGTTTAGAATGAAATAAACAATCTTACCACAAAATCCTATACCTTGAGTTTTTCTTACCCAATAGGTGAAAGGAAGGATTTGAGGAAGATGAAGTCACCAAGACCTAGCACCAAGGAAATGACCAGCAATAGGTGCCTAGGAGTGATTTGGAGACTTGAATCAAGCTAGAGCTTGAAGAGCTCACCAAGAACAAGCTTCTCTCAATATGGATTCTAGATCTAGAAAGTGAGAGAATGGGTTTCTTGTGAGGAAGAGAGCTTTGGAAATGAGGGAGAATGGCTATCTCTTTTAATCTCAATGAATTTCTTAATGGCAGCTCTAACCTAGAGAGAAATGACCTAGGTTCGTATTTATAGGGTCCCATAAAAACAAGTTAGGTCAATTCCTAACGGATAGAAATCTGAGGCAACTAGTCGGTCAAAGAACAACCACTGACCGACTAGTTCATCAACTAGTCGGTCAGTCAAACAACATGGACCGACTAAGTGAGGAACTGAGAAGAGATAGAAATTCAGACCTAGAAATCTAGTCGGTCCAAGAAGACTTTCTGACCGACTAGTTTAACAACTAGTCGGTCAGTCAGTGAACGTAGACCGACTAAGAGGCAAAATGAAATAGTCTGAATACAAATTGACTTAGTCGGTCCAAGAACAAAAGTTGACCGACTAGATTGTCAACTAGTCGGTCACCAAACGTTCTTAGACCGACTAAACGATAAACAGTAGCTTAGGAGAAATTTGGCATGTACAGTAAATCACAACTAGTCGGTCAAAGATGCATCACTGACCGACTAGTTCACAAACTAGTCAGTCGGTGAGTCAACGTAGACCGACTAACTGTAAACAGTACTGAACAAGAAAAGATTAACACAAACTAGTCGGTCCAAGAAGCTTTGCTGACCGACTAGATCACCATCTAGTCGGTCAGTACTTCTTCTTGTACCAACTAACATGCACAAACAAGTCCGAATCGAAGCGCGATGCTTCGAGGAAGTTAGAATGAACTTGTACTAAGATCCTAGAGCTACGATATGAGCGTTATGAAGATAGAATCGTAAGATATACTCAAGGCTTAACATTCTATAGATCGAAGCTAAAAGACTATAAATAAAACCTCAAAGAACGGTCTTCGAGAGCTTCGATTAATTCTTCATGACTTCCAAAACGGTCCAAGAGCTTCAACGAAGCTTTAGGCAATGAATACGAGCTTTGAGAAGTCTTGAGATGTCGCTTTGATTGTTCTCGTGAATTTGCGACGATCTCCAATACTGCGCTCACAAATTGTTAGTTCATGAATTATTTATGTTTGCTCATCATCCAAAACCATATCCGGAGAGTCCAATATTCAACATTCTCCCCCTTTTTGGTGATGACAAACCAACATAAATAATAATAAAAAATAATGATTCAAATGTAAAATACTTACTCCCCCTGCATTGATGACATGTTAATTCCAAAATGAGTATATATAAATTGCATCAATGAGACGAGTAAGATATATAACGAGAATCGATTTTTGAAATATCGGATTTTGAAAATCCTTATATATATCTTTACTCCCCCTGAATCTAACATATCAAACTAGATTCTTGGAAATTGAGTTAAATTTTCATTTGCCCCTATTTATTATCATTATCTCTCCCCCTTTGGCATTATCCCAAAAATGGGGGGGATACAACGACAACAACTAGGAAATGGAAAATCCAACATCGGGAGTCGTAGACAATGACGATGGACGTAATTGACACCAAGGAAAAAGTGTTGAAATCAAATCAAGGCGTGCCAAATTGTCCATCATTTTAAAAGAGAAAATCAAAATCATAAAAAAATACCAAATATTTATTCATGTATTGAATAAAGGAACATACTCTCCAATATTCAATATTCTTGGTTAAATTTGTGCATGGAAAACAATTCTATACAATTATAGAAATATAATCTATTTAACCAAGTTTTTAAGCGTCGAGCAACGAATTCACATTTCATATGCGTTGAACGAATAGTAAATGTGCACGACGAATTAAAACGTAGAGAACATCGATGTATATATATATATAAAAACATCATGAGTACATCCAAAAAGGTATCACATCGAGTACATCAAGTATAACATACCATGGATATCAACAACAAAAAGGAAAATACATCATACTTGATCTAACCATCAGCATTATCCAAAGTACATCAAAATACAACACCGACATCCAAAAAAAATCAAAATACATCAAAACAACCCTCAAACTCCATCCTAACCCAAAATACTCTCAATAAGATGCATCATCCAATGAGCAGTGGAGAGTCCTCGATACAGACGATCACGAGGAAGTGGGTGGATCTGCAGTCTACGTGGGTCCAGTCGACGGAGTGGACTCAGGCTCTGCAGGGAGGAGAGGCGTGTCAACAGACGGGATCGTCGGGGCAGGTGTGGAGACATCGACGGTAGGCTCAACGGCTGGGGTCTCAACAGGTACATCAACAGGCAATACAGGAGCAGGCTCGTCAGCAGGAGCAGCAGCAGCCTCAGAAGTCTGAACTACTGGTGCAGAAGTCTCTGGAGCACCGGAAGTGGTGCCATCTCCAGGAGCAGATGTGGTAGCAGCAGCAGCAGCAGTGGCCTCATCGCCACGAGCCAAGGAAGTGACAAGATCGTCAATATCCTCATCGTCCATCTCCTCGTCCTCAGAAACAGGAGGAGGAAGCTGGACGCCCATCAAGCTAGCCATACGGCAGACGACCTCCTCGGTATGAGCCAAACGCGACTCGTGCCGACGAAGTATCCGTACGACATCATCTATTGTGGCAGAAGGAGTGGGGGCTGCAGCAGCTGAAGGAGGAGGGACAGAAGCAGCTGAGGGAGTGGCCTGAGATGCAGAAGGTGTCGACCGCTGCACGTGACGGAGTGCCGCAAGAGATTTCTTAACGGCCGTCGCGTTCAGAGGAGGACCAAGGGGACGCTCATCATCAGGGGGCAAGGGGACACCGAATCGACGGAATACCAAGGTCAGGAGACACGGATATGTGATATGCGCAGATTTAGTGGTCTTGCGTATACACTTGAAAGAGTCCATCTTATCGAGTATAATGCGAGCCCAATTAATCTCGCTACCCATAAACAGATCGTATATCAATTTCAGAAACGGCTGAGATGGAAGAGAAGAAGATCCATACTTGGGAAGAAGGCAGGATTTCAAGATCAGGTTAATCACCCAAGCATTCGGCTTGAATGATTTCGAAGGGACGCCAATGAATGCGGGGGGGGGGGGGATAACCTGGAAAATTTCACCTAGGGTAGGCTGATCGAGGGAGGAAATATCGTCAACTGAGATGTCAGATGGGAGGAGGCCACACGACGAGCAACCTATCAGCTCCCCCAAGATCTCTGCCGTGAGGACTATAGAAGTCCCCAAAACAGAAGTCTCGATGGAGTGAGACTCATCGTACTGGCCCCGGACACGATTGGCATAGAATAATTTGACCAGGCGAGGATAGGGTCTTGGGTTCGCCTTAGGGTCGTATCGAAGGTAGTCCAATAGGCCACTATACGATAAAAGATCGGCAAGGCCAAGGAAATCAGAAAACTGAACGTAATGCTCCAACAGCAGTGGGCAGTGCTCTATACGGTTGTACGCTGCGAGACACTGGGGGTCGTCGCGGCACAACGATATATCCACACTGTCGACTGGCATATGAGCTTTACCCTTAGCCTTACGGGTCTTAGGAGGAGGTGGAGGAGGAGGTGGTGGTGGTGGAGTGGGTGCCTTCTCGGGATGTTCAGGAGTGTATTCTTCCTCGGAATCATCCTTGGAATCACTACCTGAACTCTCACCGGGAGGAGTAGGTGCACGGAACTTTTTAGGCTTTGGCTTGGGCTTGGAAGATTGGCCGGCAGGTTTAGGCTTAGATGTCCTCTTCCTCTTCAACGGAGTCGAAGACGAAGAGGGGGGACGAGTGGTCTTAGCCCTACGCTTAGGAGGGGTCGAAGCGGTCCCGGTCTCTACGGTCATGGGGGATGCCCCAGAAGAGGTAATCGGGATTCTCGTTTGTGCCATGATCGCGGCACAACGAGTACAACCAAACGTCGGGATAGGTTCAAAGATCCTAAGATCAAACACTAGAACCTAACACACAAGCCCTAAGAGCGAAAAATCGAAACCCTAGATCAAATTCCGAAACCCTAGAGCTTATAGATGAAAAAGAGATCTAGAACACACCCTAGGGATGAAAACAGAGATCTAAGAAGGGGGGTTATACCTAGGAGAGAGGGCGACGGCGTCGGATGGCAGGGATGGCCAGAAAATTGGCCGGAGACGACGGGAATACGAAGGGGTTTCGGTCGGGGAGAGGGAGTTTTCGAGTTGGAGTGTGAAATAGACCGACTAAAATGAAGAATAGTCGGACAAAACTTGATTAAGTTGGTCGGGAAAGCGAAAAGATGTGTTTGCCCTAACCCACTTAGTCGGTCACAGTTCAAGCACTGACCGACTAGATTACGATCTAGTCGGTCGGTCAATGAGCTTGAACCGACTAAGTCGAAACAGAGGCAAACAGAAATTTTTAGGGCTAGAGTTAGTCGGTCGCAGTATACTCACTGACCGACTAGTTTTCAATCTAGTCGGTCGGTAAGTGTACTGTGACCGACTAAAGAAAGTTAATGACAATAGAAAGATAAAAGCTTGAACTAGTCGGTCTGAGTTCACTAGCTGACCGACTAGATGAGCATCTAGTCGGTTGGCTGATGAACTGAAACCGACTAGAAGAGTCCAAAAATTGATAAATGAGTTCTCTTCAAAAACCACTTGGATGAAACATCTTAACACTCTCATTAGTCATCTAAATTACCCCATAAAACGTCGAAAACTTAAATACGACATTCAACTAAGAATTCGAGCAAAAATTCAAACATATCACATAAAAATCCCCAAAATTTCAATAAATCTAGCATGAACGAAATATCGCGAAATATAATAGCATGCAAGATAATTGAATGAAATATGAATCCTATATCTCGGATTCACCCATAATCCCCAATTCTCGACGAAACCGCACAAAGGAGTCCTCCTTTAGGGGTTTCGTGAAAATATCGGCGATTTGCTTTTGGGTTTCAACATACACTAATATGATGTCCTTTTTAGCAACATGATCATCTAAGAAATGGTGTCGGACATCTATGTGTTTGGATCGGGAATGGTGCACCGGATTCTTTGAAAGACAAATAGCACTTTGGTTATCCACCATGATAGGGCTAGTATCACAGTGAATACCAAAATCCTTCAGTGTGTGTCTCATCCAAAGAACCTGGGCACAAGCGGCACCGGCGGCAATGTATTCCGCCTCGGTGGTTGAAAGTGATACCGAATTTTGCTTCTTGGAAAACCAAGAGACAAGGGAATTTCCTAGAAAATGGCAAGTGCCACTAGTACTCTTCCTGTCGGATTTGCATCCCGCATAATCAGCGTCACTATATGAGACTAACTCATATGTGCTAGATTTCGGATAAAGTAATCCAAAATCTAAAGTGTAACCTAGATAGCGAAAAATACGTTTAACCGCTACTAAGTGAGAATCCTTAGGTTGAGATTGATAACGAGCACAAATACAAACATCAAACATAATATCGGGCCTACTTGCGGTAAGATAAAGTAAACTACCTATCATACCTCGATATAGACGAATGTCTACATCTTTTCCGCCCGTATCTTTATCAAGATGCGTTGTAGTGCTCATAGGAGTCTTTTTCCCGGAGGCATTCTCCATTCCAAATCGCTTTAGCAACTCCACCGTGTACTTCGTTTGGTGGATGAAGATTGCATCGTTCAATTGGTGAATTTGGAGAGCTAAGAAATATTTGAGTTCGCCCATGTGGCTCATCTCAAATTGTTCCTTCATAACATTAGAAAACTCTTCGCAAAGAGTGAAGTTAGTAGCACCGAAAATGATATCATCAACATAAATTTGAACTAATAAAATATCATTATTCGCATGCTTAATAAAAAGTGTAGAATCGGCTTCGCCCATTTTAAAATTCAAATCCAAAAGAAAATTCTTTAGGCGATCATACCAAGCTCGAGGAGCTTGTCTCAAACCATAAAGAGCTTTCTTTAGTTTAAAAACATGATTTGGAAATTTTTCATTTATGAAGCCTGGAGGTTGAGAAACATAAACTTCCTCAACGACATCTCCGTTTAAAAATGCACTTTTAACATCCATTTGAAATAATTTAAAATTTTTATGGCATGCAAAAGACAATAGTAATCTAATTGATTCTAATCTATCTACCGGAGCGAAGGATTCTTCGAAATCGATACCTTCCTCTTGCCGATAGCCTTGAGCTACTAACCGAGCTTTGTTCCGAATGACGACTTGGTTTTCGTCGGTTTTGTTCTTGAAGATCCACTTTGTCCCTATGACGGTGTGGTTCTTCGATGGCAAAGGAACAAGCTCCCATACCTCATTCCTCTCGAATTGAATGAGTTCCTCCTCCATGGCAAGGATCCAAGCACTATCTTCGCATGCTTCAACTATATTCTTTGGCTCTATCGATGAGGCAAAGGCACAATTGGCGAAGTGGTGGACTTGCGATCTCGTCTTGACTCTATCTTGAATATTGCCAATGACTTGCTCATGGGGATGGTCGCGAACGGTATGAAGCCGTTTGGGAATACCTTGATCACTAGGAACATTCTCAACAACTTCATTAGTCGGGTTAGTATCAATAGAATCAATTGAATCAATAGACTTAGAATTTTCAAACGAATCACATAAAACATCCATAGAGTCATCATCATTTGAAATTCTAGGAGTAGTAAAATTCTCATTAAAAGAGACATGTAGTGATTCCTCGATATCTTAGAGGATCTTTTGTTGTATATCCGGTAGGCTTTGCTACGTGAGGAATACCCACCAAATATCCCCTCATCCGATCTCGGATCAAACTTGTCCAAATTATCATATGTGTTTTTAATAAAACATTTTGCGCCGAAAACACGAAAATGTTTAACTTGAGGCAATCTACCAAACAACAATTCATAACAAGTTTGTTTGGTGCCGGGCCTCAAAAGTATTCTATTAAACACATAACAAGCGGTGTGTATCGCTTCCGCCCAAAATTGATAACCAAGTTGACTATCTTCGAGCATAGTGCGAGCACACTCCACAAGCGTTCTATTCTTCCTCTAAACCACACCATTTTGAGGAGGTGCGCGAGGAAAAGAAAACGTGTGAGTAATTCCAAGATCATCACAAAAATTTGAGAAAGACTCATTCTCATATTCACCCCCATGATCACTACGAATAGTGACAATGGTGGTTCCGATGAGATTTTGTACTTTCTTCACAAATATTGTGAAGTTTTCAAAAGCTTCAGTTTTAATACTTAAGAAAAATACCCATGTAAATCTAGAATAATCATCGACGATGACAAGTCCATATCTTGCATTTCCTAAGGAAGCAACTCTAGTTGGCCCAAATAAATCTAGATGTAATAGCTCTAGTGGCCGTTTCGTAGAAATGCTTTTCTTAGGTTTAAATGAAGATTTTGGAAGCTTGCCACGTTGACAAGAATCACAAAAACTTTTTTTTTCAAAAACGAGCTTCGGAAAACCTTTAATGGAATTTAATTTTGAAAGCTTATAAAGTGTTCCAAAGTTCACATGTCCAAAGAGTCGATGCCATAAGTGTTGTTCACTTGTGTTGGCAACGAGACATTGTTCATATGACTTAGGAAGATCCAAAATATAAATATCTTTATGGCGTGTGCCGGAAAATAATAACTTATTATTATCATTTGAAATATGACACAATCCTTTCGCAAAGCTAACTTTGTAACCTTTGTCACAAAGTTGGCTTATTGAAATAAGATTATGATTTAAACCATTAACTAGATAAACATCACTAATTAAGTGTTTAGATGGGTTACCCACTTTACCAACACCGACGATGGTTCCGCTCTCGTTGCCTCCAAATACGACGCGATTTCCATTTGCAATGGGAACCACTCCGGAGAGCAATTGAGCGTCACCCGTCATGTGTTTGGAGCACCCGCTATCGAGTATCCAATTCCCTTTGGAGCTAAATTTAAATTTGTTGCTCCCTTTCTTTTTCTTTTTCTTGAGTACCTAAAGATAGAAAATTTCATATCATGGTACCCAAGGTCATTGGGTCCTCAAAGGTTAGACCTTTGGAAGCCAAGTCCAATTGGACTTAGACTTCCCCACATAATTTCTACTATACACAACATCCGAAAAATAAGCATTCATATACACTTGTTTTTCATCCATGCTTGTGTCCTTTGGGCTCCAAATTGTGAAAATCTTGGGAGCCCTCATCCTATTGGGTGCATGCATGCGACGTTGATTTCTACGTGATGCATGTTGTGGATAGACATAAGGAACATGATGGAATGGTGCACGACGAGAATTATTCATATGATGAGGGGGGTGAACATATGCATGTGTGGGAACACGTGCGTGAGGGTGTCTCACATGGTGTGCACGTGCCCGAGAATGTGTTGCATAAAAATCATCATATGTGTGAGACGGTGGAGTAGGACGAGTGTTTCTACGTGGCATGGTATTGGTGTACATATAAGCTGCCCCTTATTTGGAGGTCTACCCAAAGTGGGTTTCTTTCCGAAAGAGGGTGTGGACGAGGTGGAAGCACCATTGGTAGAAGAACTACCAATAGAGTGTTTGCTCCCACTCGTTGAGGATTCAGAAGTTGGCCTAACAAAAGTAGTGACCGACTTGGATGAATTTCCCATCATATACCCCAAGCCAATGTGGTGTTTAGCCGGAAGTAACTCTTTTAGGATATTATCCAAATGGCCCTTACCCTTATTGAATTCATTGATTCGGCCTAATGTGTTCTCATATTTCTCGGTGAGAGAACGCAAAGAAGTAACCAAAGTGGATACTTGCGATGTGAGCACATAAACACGAGATTTAAGACTTTCATTCTCAATACTCAAAGTCGAGTTTTGAGAAGTCAAATCCTCTATCCTATGTTCTTCCGTATCCTCAATGCTAACATGTTCAAGTTTAGATTTGAGATTAACAATCTAATTTCTTAACTCTTCAACAACGGTGTCGTTGTTGGTGATGATAGTCTTAGGCGAGGTTTGAATGCTAGCTAGGTCATCTTTTACTTTAGTATATCTATTTACTAATTTAGTGTATTTGGACCATAGTTGAGAGTTAGCATTCCTAAGATCATCCATAGTTACCTCATCGCCCTCGTTGTTGCTATCATCGGAGGAGGAAGATCCTTGATCATGCTCCTCTCTTGCCATGAAGCACATGTGCGCTTGCTCCACTTTCTCATCGTCCGACTCTCCGCTTGAGGAATCCTCGGAGTCGGTGAATGTTGCTCCGACAAGCCCCTTTTTGTATCCCTTTTTGTACTTCTTGGACTTGTCGAACTTCGGCGCCTTCCACTTCTCCTTTTGCTTGTTTTGAGGATAATCCGCTTTGATGTGTCCTGGCTTATTGCATTTAAAGCACAAAGGTGGAGAGGCGTTAGTAGAAGTAAATTTAGATTTTTGTTTGAAGTTACCCTTTCAGAAGAAGCGATTGAACTTCTTTGCCATGAGTGCAATGGATTCCATGTCCATTTCTTCTTCCGAGTCCTCATCATCGGTAGAGGTGGATGAAGCCGCCTTGAATGCAATCGCCTTTTTCTTAGGCGCGTCTTGGTTCAAATAGGACTTCATCTTTTCTTGTAACTTCACCTTGCTATCTTTGCGTACCTCGTATGACATCAAAGTACCCATAAATTGAACTACGGTATACTTATTCATGTCATTACCTTCCTCGATGGCGAAGGTACGTTTCTCCCAAGAAGAAGGAAGTCATTCGATAAGCTTCGAACACTTCTCCTTTTGGGTGTAGGTTTTGCCGAGATCTTCCAACTCGTTCATTATGTCGACGAAGCGAGCATAATACTCCTTCATCTTTTCTCCCTGTTCCATATGAAACAATTCGTAATCTCTATTGACTACTACGAGTTTAGAATCTCTTACCCGACTCGTTCCTTCATGCAAAATGAGGAGCGAATTCCAAATTTGATATGCACTCTTACATGTGCATATCTTATTAAAATCTTCGGGTTCCAATGCGCATTGTAAAGCATTCATAGCTTTGGCATTTGCAATCTCCGCGGCGACCTCCGCGGTAGTCCACTTGTCGAAATCCTCTTCGGTAGGCACATTGTACTCTGACATGGTAATTCTCCACAAGGAGGCGCTCCGAAGGAACGTTTCCATCCGGCATTTCCAATATCCATAATTGACGCCGTTGAAGAATGGAGGCCTTGTCGAGGAATGTCCTTCCATGACCGAAGACGCTCCTTCACGGTTCCTGAAGGTGCCATAGTCGGAAGGTGGACGCACGTTTTTGTTGTCGTTGGCAGGCATAGCTAAGTATCTGGCTCTGATACCAAATGTAATGCCCTACAAGCTACTGCACAAGTACTAGAAGGGGGGGTGAATAGTACTTTAAAAATAACAAGGAGTATAATTCCAAATTAAAGTGCAAACAACTACCAAATCAATTTGCAGAAGCTTAAATTGATTGACAACAACAAAATTAACAATGCTAACAAACGATGTTACTGGGTTCGGATCCACCCAAGTCTCCCCGACTTGTTCCCGGTGATCCTACGTCCCAACCACCCGGATCCCGTCCGGATACTTAGGTTAGAAACCCTAACCCAAGATTTCCACTATGAATATCTTGTGAAAAACCTTCACAAGATCAAATCATACATGCAATGGCAACAGTGAATCCCACAACCTGGGATCACAACCTTCTCTCACAACCGAGAGAACCAATAAGCAATATAAAAGAGTTTAGAATGAAATAAACAATCTTACCACAAAATCCTATACCTTGAGTTTTTCTTACCCGATAGGTGAAAGGAAGGATTTGAGGAAGATGAAGTCACCAAGACCTAGCACCAAGGAAATGACCAGCAATAGGTGCCTAGGAGTGATTTGGAGACTTGAATCAAGCTAGAGCTTGAAGAGCTCACCAAGAACAAGCTTCTCTCAATATGGATTCTAGATCTAGAAAGTGAGAGAATGGGTTTCTTGTGAGGAAGAGAGCTTTGGAAATGAGGGAGAATGGCTATCTCTTTTAATCTCAATGAATCTCTTAATGGCAGCTCTAACCTAGAGAGAAATGACCTAGGTTCGTATTTATAGGGTCCCATAAAAACAAGTTAGGTCAATTCCCAACGGATAGAAATCTGAGGCAACTAGTCGGTCAAAGAACAACCACTGACCGACTAGTTCATCAACTAGTCGGTCAGTCAAACAACATGGACCGACTAAGTGAGGAACTGAGAAGAGATAGAAATTCAGACCTAGAAATCTAGTCGGTCCAAGAAGACTTTCTGACCGACTAGTTTAACAACTAGTCGGTCAGTCAGTGAACGTAGACCGACTAAGAGGCAAAATGAAATAGTCTGAATACAAATTGACTTAGTCGGTCCAAGAACAAAAGTTGACCGACTAGATTGTCAACTAGTCGGTCACCAAACGTTCTTAGACCGACTAAACGATAAACAGTAGCTTAGGAGAAATTTGGCATGTACATTAAATCATAACTAGTCGGTCAAAGAAGCATCACTGACCGACTAGTTCACAAACTAGTCGGTCGGTGAGTCAACGTAGACCGACTAACTGTAAACAGTACTGAACAAGAAAAGATTAACACAAACTAGTCGGTCCAAGAAGCTTTGCTGACCGACTAGATCACCATCTAGTCGGTCAGTACTTCTTCTTGTACCAACTAACATGCACAAACAAGTCCGAATCGAAGCGCGATGCTTCGAGGAAGTTAGAATGAACTTGTACTAAGATCCTAGAGCTACGATATGAGCGTTATGAAGATAGAATCGTAAGATATACTCAAGGCTTAACATTCTATAGATCGAAGCTAAAAGACTATAAATAAAACCTCAAAGAACGGTCTTCGAGAGCTTCGATTAATTCTTCATGACTTCCAAAACGGTCCAAGAGCTTCAACGAAGCTTTAGGCAATGAATACGAGCTTTGAGAAGTCTTGAGATGTCACTTTGATTGTTCTCGTGAATTTGCGACGATCTCCAATACTACGCTCACAAATTGTTAGTTCATGAATTATTTATGTTTGCTCATCATCCAAAACCAAATCCGGGGAGTCCAATATTCAACATGCTACTCGTAAGAGCACGCAGCTAGCTGCAGGCATAGGAGCCCCCTCACTAAATTCTTAATGTCAGTGTTCATCTGGAACACTAGGGGTCTGAACAATTCTGTTAGGAGAGGCGATCTCAAGCAGATAGTTCAGAAGCATCACCCTTCAATTGTGTGCTTGTTAGAGACTAAAGTTGAGGCGTGCCATGCAGGCAGGATTTCCAAATGTTTTCCCAAAAGCTGGAGTTCTATTGACAACAGAAGCTATCATTCCGGGGTCGTATAGTACTGTATGTAGACAATAATGTATGGGGTGTCACACCCATTTCATTTTCAGACCAGCACATCTATGCTATCCTTTCTAATAAAGCAGGGTTAGTCATGGCGCTATCAGTGGTTTATGCATTTAATTTGGCCTCTCTTCGACATTCTTTATAGAAGAATCTAACCGACGATGCCACAAAACTAGGCTCTATGCCTTGGATGTTGGGAGTAGACTTCAATTGTGTTCGTTATTCTTCGGAGAAATTGGGTGGAAGACGCCTTGATACTAGAATGACTGATGATTTTAATCACTGCATTGGTAGTTGTCTTTTAATGGACCTTAAAAGCGTGTGTCAAAGCTATAGTTGGAGCAACAGAAGGATTGGTACTGTACGTATATCGGCGAGTTTGGATTGTTCTCTATGCAATGCAGAATGGATGCGTATTCTACCAAATTCCTATTATGAGTATGATAATGCGGGGACAAGTGATCACTCGCCCATTATAGTCTACATCCTGCCTAAGGTAAAATCCTTTCGAAGACTTTTAAATTTTTTAATGCATGGTGTACATATATTGGCTTTCAGGAATTGATGGAAAATTTCTGGAGAGAGAATCATTGCGGGTATATACCTCCGGAATTGGTGAAGTTGCGCCTCCATCCCATGTTTATTCTAGTGGAAAAATTTATAAAGTTGAAGCACATGCTTCAGGTATTTGCTGAGAACCATAAACAAAATGTGGATGTTGCTGTATGCCGTAAAAACTTGGAAGCTATTCAAGCCGAGCCAAATTTATTAATTGCCCAGAATTGCATAAACTTGAACATTCTGCTATCCTAAAACTATCGAATGCATTGGATGTAGAAGAGGACGTGTGGAGACAAAAGAGTAGGCAGGATTGGCTCAAGCGTGGTGACAGAAATTCTAATTTTTTTTACAATGCTATGAAGTCCAGATATAATTATAATAATCTGAATCATCTGGTAAATGAGGAGGGATGCAGAAATTCTAATATAGAGAAGTTAGGAGAAGATGCCCATTTATATTATGCGAAGCTGTAAACCCAGGGCGACTATTGGAATGTTTTTCCTAATATCATTCCAAAGAATAAGCTAACTCAGGATGCTACAATCTGGTTGGATAGGAATGTCTCTGATATTGAAATTAAGGAGGCGGTTTTTAGCATTGGAAAGGATAAGGCCCCTGGGCCAGATGGATTCAATGCGCACTTTTACCAACAGAATTGGGGTATCATTGGTAAAGATGTTTGTACAGTAGTATCTTGCTTCTTTAGTACTGGTAATATGTTGCACCAAATAAACCATATTTCCTCACTTTAGTTCCAAAAAGCTCCAATCAGGATTAGATGATTACAGGCCAATTGCCTGCTGCAATGTCATTTATAAAATTATCAGTAAAATCCTCTGTAGCAGGTTGAAGATGGTGATTAATGAGCTGGTCTCATCAAACCAATCTGCTTTTCATAAAGGGCGTATGCTATCAGATTGTGCCCTCCTGGCACATGAACAGATTCGAGATTTTAGTAATCCAATTGGTTCCAGAGCATGTTTGAAGTTTATATATATATATATATATATGTAAATCTTCATGTGAGAACATTTCGCACCGTACGAAAATGTTTTTAGTTTTTTTTGAAATTGTTTTTTCAAAAATTCTTTTTTCCACCATCATTATATGTTGTTATACCCCCCCTTTAAAAATAATGGTTGAAAAATAATGTCATTTGGCCTTCGATCAAGGCATTTCATCAAATTTGCACGTTTTGAGACCGTTAAATTTGTAACGGGTGGATGGGTGCTCTAATGCCCAACGGGTTCACCCATTATTTTCCCTGGGGTATATATTTGTATGGATTAAACATCAAAAAAAAAATTTTGTAAAATAAATTTCAAAAAAAAAAAAAGAATTCGCACGGCTTTCGCACGGGGTTTTTCGCACCCGAAGATTGCCATATATATATATATATATATATATATATATATATAATTAGTATATATGTGTATCTATTTACGTAAATAGGTACATATGGTTTAATTAGCTCGAACTCGTAGCTTATATTGAAAATCTGTTGACGCAGATAATTTACGCCTTGTTGCTATCCACCGGTCACCCAAATCGCATCGCTTCAGGTAAGTATTTATCACCCACAAGTTTTAAACTATATTGCTCAGGTTTTATGACTGTGATTACTAAACGTTACAAATAACAATTTTAAGTACGTTGCTTAAGTTTAATGAACCTGGTGATATGTTGGTTGCTTGTACTATCAAAATGTTATCGTCATAAAATGCTCTCCTTGAATGTTGTACCATTATTTGTGGAATGTACACCCTAATGAATTGTGATACCAGGCCCCTCAGGGCATATACAGGACATTGGGCCCTTGGGCATACATTGAACTATACACAACACACATTGACACGTTGGGTGGGGTAGTCCATTGTAGTAGAGTGCTGAATTCTGGATTTCACCCCACCGGTAAATTCGACTGTCGTCCGGATGGGGTCGGTGAGTACAGAGCCACGGGTAGCTCCCGTTGGTTTGGGTGTAATTGTAGTTTCTTTTGCCCTCAAACAATGGGATTGTCACTAGATTAGGAGATTGAATGATGTACTATCTTTCCTCTACTAATACTATTTTGAATTGTGAAATCTGCTAGCTCCTCTTACTACGCTCATATACAACTTCCATGCTTATTACTCTGTACACTACACCTTGCATGCTTATTACTCTGTACACTACAAATTGCATGCTTATTACTCTGTACACTATGCTTTGCGTGCTCACTACTTTGCACACAACACGTTGACGGCTCACTACCATGCACACCACACTTACTATGCTCACCATTTTGTATACTACACATTGACATGCTCACATGTTCTTTTACGCTACTCATGCTTTATCTGACTGTACTCATATTGTGTCATTCATCTTCAAAGATTTGCAAACTATACTACTATCTTGCCGAGGGTCCATTTTCTAACATTTTAACTTGCCGAGCGTCCCTTGCTGACGTATATTTCCATGTTGTCTATCTTGTGAAATATACGTCAGGTTCTGAGACAGATTTTGCAGAGGAGCATACCCTGAGACTGAGCTAGTTGACCAGAAGTAACATGACGTTGATACCCCCTACTGAGAGTGACTTACTTTCGCAGCGCCGAAATAAATTAACATTTATGTTGTATTTTATTCTGGGTCTTTCCTTTTTTTGTAACTGTTGTAATGGCCAAGCTAGGCCTTAACTTCCTTTATGTACTTGTAATCTGGACTTGAAGTTGTAACAATAATATTTGTGTTGTTCTGATATTCGCAAGCGAGCATCTACCAGGTTTATAACACATATGCTTATTGTGCTTAAGGCAAAGAAAGAAAAAAGTACCTTTTCTTTGCTTTAAGCACATGTGGACCCGCTCGCGTCCTCGCTCTCAAGTATAATGGGAAGTGGGGCGTTCCAGGTTTTAGTGGTGGCCCATGCAGGTCTCGAACCTACGAAATACTCAGAGCAATATGAATGTCATTATTAGGTAGACTGTCTAGATAAATCTTGTACGCAAATGTTTACCTTGTTTTCTTTTCAGCATGGCAGGAAGATCGAACACTCGCAACAGAAACAGAGCTAATGGAACTGGTGATCCTGATATCCATGAACTCATGGGTGTCATGAGAGGGATGTTAGACATTCAATCCTAACTGATTCAGCAAGGACAACAGCATGCACCACCTGCACCACCTCCTTCTCGAGCTGAACCTGGAGCCAAGCAATTTCGGGAGTTGAACCCGAAGACTTTCTCTGGAAAGTAAGGCCCACTAGAAGCTGAAGAATGGGCATGAAGCCCTGAAGATGACTTGAGTCTTTCCCGCATCGACCAGTCAAGCTAGGTAGAAGTTACCAAGAAACAGCTGACTGGTAATGCTCGAAACTGGTGGGATACTGAGGAAGCATGTCTAGTTAAGCCTATTAACTGGACCATCTTTCGAGAGTGATTCGATGCTCAGTATTTCCCCAGGTTAGCAAAGAAGGAGCTCCAGTAACATTTCGTCAACTTAGAACAAGGCGATCGGACTGTTGACGAATACGAAGCAAAGTTTTCTATGCTTAGTCGTTACGCCCTTCACTTGGTGGAAGACCCCGAAGATTGTGCATATCAGTTTCTCCAGGGTCTGGACCTAGACTATCAGGCTTCGATGTCTTCGGTGAATCTGACTACACACTAGGGCGTATTGGATACTACTAGGAAGCACGAGCTCATCATGAAGCAGAAGAATGCACTTCAAACTGGTGGAAGCAAGCGCCCTATGGAACCAAACCGAAATGAGCTCCGAGCAACTCAGACCACCAACTTCAAGAGACCTGCAACATCGGCCAACTCCCAATCTATGATGGTGTGCCACTACTGTAACCGATCGGGGCATGTCAAGAAGGATTGTCGTATACTGTAAAACCAGTGTTTAGTGTGCGTGGCACCTAACCATATCGTAAGTAACTGCCCTCATCGCACTATGATCCAGTGACTCAGACTATGGCAGCGTCAGTATCAACACAATCTGGACCACCTCTGGTCCTCAGCGTCAAGTTCTCCAGCAGGCTGAGCCCGAACGCAGTCGACGCCAAACTTACTCTATATTTGCAGAGGAAGTTAGGGACGATGAGCCAGTGGCGAATGATGACGTCTGAACCCTGTCATGTTATCACATTCAATGATTCATATCATAAATGTGCTTAGCTTTACTTTGTCATATCTTTGATGTATCTTTTGCTTTGACTGTTGCAATTTCGTCTATCTGGCAGTTCCTCGATCACTACCCAACTTAAGAAATTCTGAGGATGGAATTCTTATAAGGTGGGTAGGATGTAACGGCATGTTTCTGTATATACGTACTTCGTACGTATTTCCATTAATTTATTTGAATAGTGTCTCATGATATTTTTATTTTCTCGTAACTTGGACTCATGATCGGATTCCTTGTTCGCAATTCTCGTGACTTCACGATCACGTCGGCATCTTCTTCATAACTTTCGGTTTAATGTTGATTGAATGGATAAGACCGTAATAAATCGATCATCTTAAAATTTACTTCTTCCAAATCCGATCCAAATCCTAATAATTTTTAATGTCTTAAACCAACAATCTAAAGATCTTAATGTTGATTCCATAATCAAATCATAACTGAACCGATCTTCCTAGATCTAAAAATCCTAACTAAATCGATTCTCCAATATCTTAACTAAACTAATTTTCTAAATCAGATCTTGATCTTAAAGGATCATATGTCTTCACCGAAACGATCTTCCTGATCAGAATATCTTGACCGAATAAATCATCCTATCTTTATCCTAATATATCTCAATAACTAAATCTAGTTGATCTAATCTTAACTATATTGTTTTTTCTAAATCAAATCATAACATGATTATCCTAACTAAGCTATCTAAATATCCTAATTTAAATCATAACTTGTAATATCTTAATTAAATGATTAATAAAATATTAACGCGCATGTCCCCTTTGATAGCTAAGACCCAGCAACCCCCCATAACAATTCTCAGCCAACCAACTTGATTAGGATTCAATATTGTATATTTTACCCCTCATTAGATGGAATTTTGTGCATAATTTGTGTTCATTTTGGCTCCGATACGCTCATTTTGATGATATCACTTAATATTGGAGCTTACCATTTTTATATGCTTAAAACATAATTTTTATAGCTTATTAGCATCTTCATCTTAGTCTCCTATTATTTTTCATTTGAATTTCGTAAAGTCCCGATTCCAACGCATATTTTTCCAGAATTTTTGGAGGTCGGAGCAATTTACTGCATTTTTTGGAAGACAAGGTGACGGTGCTGAAAATTTCTGGGCTAGAAAGTCTGCTTTTCCCCTCTTGTGCAGAATTCTTCTATCATTGCAGTATATATTCTGGCCTATGATATTTTTTTTGGTGTTTTACACTTTGTTACAGTTCCATCGCCACCTGGAATACGTCATTCCGAGGTCGGATGATTTTTCTAAAATATTCGCAAGACAGGGTGGCAGTGCTGAAAATTTCTGCAGATTTGCCCCTCTTGTGAAGAAATCTGCTATCATTCCAATGTATTTTCCGGCCTAATGATATTTTTGTGTTATAGTACACTTTGTTATGGTTCCATCGCCGCCTGGAACACGTCAATCCGAGGTCGGATGATTTTTCTAGAATTTTTGCAAGATAGGGTGACGGTGCTGAAAATTTCTGCAGATTTGGGCATTAGTTGCGGGTTTGGGCGCGGATCAGACCCGTTTGGGCTGTTTTCAGACCCGAAATTCTGAGTCTCTCTCTTGGGCTTTCCTCCCCTCTTTTCCCCTTATTCCTTCTTCCTCATTCTTCATCTTAGGGTTAGGGTTTTGATGGAGCAACAAAGAAGCAAGGAGGAGCAATTGGGTTTTGGTTGGGGTTTCCTTGGAGATCTTGGTGAACTCTTTTCCTCTCCATTTGTATTTTGATTTAGTGATTTTTAATGATAATGGATGATGTTTTTAGAAGTAAAAATCCATCTTTTCTTGTTGTAATGAGCTAGATATTTTTCTTGTGTGGTTGTGTTGATTTGTGTTTGTGGAGCTATGGTTATTCAATCTTACATGTTTAAATGTTTATGTGATAGGATTGATGAGATATACTTTGATTTAGGGAAATGTTTATGGTTATTCAATCTTGTTGTAAATGTTTATGTTCTTTGATTCCTTATCTCTATCTGAGACAAACGAAAAAGTCAATTTCTATCCAAATTTTTGTTCTTCTAAGTCTTCATCGTATATAAGAGAAAACCAATGCTTAGCCACCTTTTTAAAGGAATGATGCTAGTAGTCTAAACAATTTTGATCATGCATCAGAAGATTGAAAATAAAAATTTTCTACTACTTGCAATCAACCAAGATAAGGATCTACTGCAAATCTAGAAATAAAACTACTGAATTAGAACTATATCTTGGTACAAGTATTTGTAACGGTATGTTTCTGTATATACGTACTTCGTACGTATTTCCATTAATTTATTTTAATAATGTCTCATGATATTATTATTTTCTCGTAACTTGGACTCGTGGTCGGATTCTTTGTTTGCGATTCTCGTGACTTCACGATCACGTCAGCATCTTTTTCATAACTTTCGGTTTAATGTTGATTGCATGGACGAGACCGTAATAACTCGATCATCTTAAAATTTACTTCTTCCAATTCCGATCCAAATCCTAACAAGTTTTAATGTCTTAAACCAACAATCTAAAGATCTTAATGTTGATTTCTTAATCACCTCGTAACTGAACCGATCAAGATCTAAAATTTCTAACTAAATTGATTTTCCAATATCTTAACAAAACTAATTTTCTAAATCAGATCTTGATCTTAAAGGATCCTATGTCTTAACCGAAACAATCTTCCTGATCAGAATATCTTGACCGAAAAAATCATCCTATCTACATCCTAATATATCTAAATAACTAAATCTAGTTGATGTAATCTTAACTATATTGTTTTTTCTAAATCAAATCATAACCTGATTATCCTAACTAAGCTATCTAAATATCCTAATTTAAATCTTAACTAACTTCTAATATCTCAATAAAATGATTAATAAAATATTAACGCATACGTCCCCTTCAATAGCTAAGACCCAGCAATCCCCTAACAATTCTCAGCCAACCAACTCACCCCCGCGGATCCCTTAGGATCCCAACCAGGCAAACCTTCTCACCGCCGAACCCCAGCGAGCACTTCCTCCGCTCGAACCCAGGCAAACCAACACTCCGAGCTCTCCTCCCATCGAAACCCGCAACTCCACCTTCATCACTCATCCCCAGCAGACTCCGCTCCATCACTCTGCCAAATAACTCCAAACCCCAGCACCGACCACCACCTTCAGTCCGACCCAACCTCAGTGCCACACCCACCGCTCTCTGACTACCTGATGACCCCTAGATTAATCAATATATACAGTAGGATCAGGGATAGCAGATTTAAATATTTGTAACCGCAAGCGCACGATGTTGTAGTGTGGCTTGGGGGTCGAACTCAGGGAGGCGTGTGTTGTGCTTGTATTCAAGAAGGAACCGGTTCATCTGGTGGATGAGCTAGCCCTAGGTCGGTTGGTTGTCACAAGAAAGAAATATGAACGATGTAAGATATAAAAGGGAACCTAGGAATTTAGTTTCCACACTATCATGTGCCCTCTCTATTACGACCGACGGAAAGGAATTTGATCGAATTTTAGGGTTTAGTGGTGAGACGTTGCCTCTAAGAGTGATAGCTAGCGTCCCATGGGGCCGATATTCCGGTCGATGCCCGGGATGATACGCTAGGTCGGTTCGGTCGGTGGGCATTCACATGTCCATTAACACCGACCGACTCCAGGAGCACTAAGCTCGCAACGATTGCTCCCAACATTTCATCCTGTCGTTCCCACGCGCTAGGATTCAATGTCTACGCTAGGGGTGTAAGCTGTGGCTAGGGGATCAAACACCAGTTTTATTTCCCCTCGGCCCGACGGTCAGAGGCGGTCTTTCTCCCGCCAATGACAATAAAATGCCCCGTGTAACCATCTAAATTCCTAGATCCTATCGAAATCCTAATTCTATGGTCGTTCTAGGGAGAACCCACGAAGGGGCTTCCCCCAATGCCCTAGATTAGGGAACTGTCACGATTCATAGCAAAAATATCAACACAACAAAATTTAGCCATTTGAATCAAAATCAAGAAATAGAAGTATGGAGCTAACAATAGAATTAACGTAAAATCAAAGTTTCAGATCAATCAGAAAACTTACAAGACAGAATAAATTCGGAGTCGTCAAAAATCCCAAAAAGACAGAAAATAAAAATGGGGATCCGTTCTAGGAAAAACCTAGGGTTGTATTTATAGATTAGTGTCCACCCGATTTGTTGATGCATCGGTTTCAACCGATCGGGTGAGACGGATGTCGACTCGATCTTCAGCTCTGGAGATCCATCACCCGGTTGCTGAACCGATCGGGTGATGTCGTCGGGTCGTGAGTTAGGAGAATTCGGCTACAGATGAACCGATCGGGTGAGATGTCACCAGATCGGTTGGAATTCAGCCCAAAAGACAGAGAGCACTGTCGTTTTCACCTAATCAGTGAACCGATCGGGTGAGATTCTCTTCACTGCTGCTCCTGTCTGGGTTGGATACGCGGGCACGAACCGATCGGGTGGGTCTGTCCACCCGATCAGTTGAGGGCTGATATATGACATTCTTCGACGTGTGGCCCTCGGGATCGCGCGTGGCACCTCACTTTTCTCCGGGGACTCATGATATCTGCTATATATGTCCCCAACGCTGGTAATCTCCTGCAACGGCACAAAAACACAAAGAAAGTGGAAAGATACTAAAAACACAAAAGAGCGGATACGAAACGACGAAAAACAACGGAAAATCACAAAGAAGATGTGCGTGAATATATAAAATATAAACGCACGTCAAAATCCCCCAAGCTGAACCCTTCCTCTTCATCGAGGAAGACAAGTGAGAGCAGGAGCTCGGAGTGAAAAATAGAAAGGAAGAAATCAAAAGAAAGAAAACAAAATCCTAGATCGCCCGTCAGAGCCAACGAAATCAGAAACGCCACACTAAGCAAGCATGCGACAAACACATCACTAAATCCTGGAATATGAGTCCATACAAGTGTCGTAGGTCCACGCGGTGAAGCGCGAGTGAGTGAGATCGCGATCTAGCAGACGGTGTCACTATCTAAATTGCGCAGTAAAGCTCCATATACACATACCCAAGGAATGACCCAAAAATCTATTCAATTCAAATAAGCGGTTAATAATAGCTCAAACATGTATGAGAATAGATTAAGAATTGAAGCGTATCATGTGTCGGGGACTCGACTGCTAGAAACTAGAAGATCACTGCACTATTGCCTAGATAATCGCTAGAAAATTCCTATGCCAAGTGTGTTCGAAAACGAAGGAGGTTGAGAAGGTGTGGAGTAGAACACTCGGTGCAAATTCTCGCCTTCCCTTTATTCACGGTGGATAGGAATGATATTCACAACTTTTTTTTGGGTTTTGGGTATTTGTATTTTTTTTGGTTTTTGGCTATACATATTTTTTCTTTTTTTTCTTCTTTTTGGGTTTTTGTTCTCTCTCTTTTTTCTCTTTGGGCTTTTGGATTTTTGGCTATATACTTGTGTACTCTCCCAAGTGGGAGAATGGTACACAACGAGGGGATTTGCACCAAGTAAAACGAAAAAGAAATCGAATTCTAAACACTTGGGCAAAGGAAAATTTTTCTAGCAAATCAGAGCATAAGCAAAATAGGTTATCCTAGTCCTATTGGTAGATTCCCGACACATGAGAATTGAAGCATAATATATATATAGCTTATTCATGCATAGAGAAGCAGACAGTGGAGGAAAAATACCGCATATTTGAAATTGAAGCATGATAGTTTAGGGATCAACCAAGGACATGTATATAAAAACAAAATCATAAAGTAGAAGCATACCAACTAGCTAGTCACGACAAACAACTAACACAAAAGTAAAGTGAACCCACGAACCATGAAATGCAATAGGACTCGACTTCCTAGGGTTGGTGAAGGTGATTATCGTGGCTAAGCTAAGTGTGTGTGTGGTTCCGTGGCAATTCATCATGTAGGGTCATCACTAGGAGAGGGAGAATAAAGAGAGAGAAAAAAAGAGAAAATACGATGAAAACGACTCAAAACGGTGAAAAAGACACAAATGACGCACAAAGTGCGGCTCCCCCAAGCTGAAACTTGCATTGCCCTCAATGCAATAGTAGTAAATACGGGGGGGGGCAATGAAAATAGGAGGGAAGTACGCACCAACACAAAAAATTGAAAATCATGAAAGTCACATAAACGAAACAGAAAAATAAAGAAAAAGGAATACACAGATAAAAGATAGAAAAGCACATCCAAAGAACACATAAACATGCATCACACGACGATATGCACAAAAATCGATTTCCGGAAGCTAATCATGAAAATGCTAGCAAAATGATATGATCAATGTGATGTAGAAAAAAATGCTAGGGGAAAATCGGAAAAAGGAACAATCAGGGTGCAGTGGATGCAGTCTCCTCACCCTCCTCGGAAGAGGATGGAGAGGTGTGGACGGGAGAGGTGATGGGTGTGCGGAGAAGTGGAGAGAGGGGGGGAGATGGTGGATGGATGGGTGCGGTGGTGGTGTGAACGATGGGTGGAGTGTCGATGGTAATGGTAAGTGGGAGGGATACGGCGACCAAGATGGTGAGATTGGGTAATGATTTCAAGCGCACATCTAATTTCTTGCGACGAAAATATGCAACGGTGACGGAGGAGGGTGGTGGTAGTGTAGGATCTACAGTAGTGGTCGTGGGTGGAGAAGAAGCTGTGATGGGAGGGGATGATCGCCTAGGGGGTGATGGAGGAAGTGGGGAGTGAATTTAGGAGTGGAGGGAGTGAGAGAGGGGACCATTTGAGGGAGAGGGAAGACGAAACGACCGAGAGAGATGAGAGTTCGGGTGAGAAATGAAATCGGGTGAAAGGGGGGTGTATTTATAGGGTCAAGCGAACCGATCGGGTGAGAGTTCACCCGATCGGGTGAGTAGATTTCAAAAATTTCTTGTTGGTCAACAGGTACAAGTCAACCGATCGGGTGAGATTTCACCCGATCGGGTGACCGCTTCTGAATTTTCCAGAGAGCACTGTCATTTTCACCCGGTCTTCCACCTGATCACAGCTTGTTTTCAACCGATCTGTTGATTTAACTCCAAAATTTCCCGAGAGCTCTGCTATTATCACCCGATCTGCCACCCGCCCAGCTGCATGTGCCACCCGATCGGTTGGCTGATGTCCTGATACGGCCATCTTCAGGTACGGCCCACCCGATCGGTTGATGCATCACCCGATCGGGTGAGGGCAATTGCCTGCACAGATACAAAAATTTATCTAAGTCTCCCGATGAAAGTTCCCGTAGCAGTATTTATTCACCAAAAATAAGAAAACTAATCCTATAGATAACGACGAAAATTCAGAATATGGGTTGCCTCCCATGAAGCGCTATTGTTTAAAGTCGTTTGCTTGACTCCCGGTATATGATCTTCAGGGGGGTTGGTACGGGTGATGCCCAATGATCGGCATCCTTTCAGCTTTTGAAGCAACGGCCCTTGTCGGTGATAAAGGTGACAGGTAGATGCTCTCAACGATCCTCCCGCTGGTGGTGTCCGGGGGCTTTTCCCTCATTGGCATCAACCGCCCCCCTTCGCAGGATCCGGACTTCATCAGCAGTGAGCCCCAAGGGCTCTTTTCCACTGCTCTATGTCAGAGCAACCTTCTTGAATCTAGGAGGAGTCGTCCGTAAGATACACACCCCTCCAGATACTTCTTGTTCTTCCAGCCGAAGGTGCTCCTCAAGGCCCCCCAAGCTATTGGGGGGTTCCTAGAGAGAACCTCTCAAGCTCCAGCCTCAACGATTCTTTCTTCCTCGACATCCAGTAGATTACATCTTTGTTCCTCCGGTGGATGCTTCATTGACAATCTCAAATCAAACTCTACTTTCTGTTCCCCAACATTCAGAGACAGCTTTCCCTTCCTCACATCAATGAGTATGCCAGCGGTTGACTTGAAGGGCCTCCCGAGGATAATCGGGGTATGATTGTCCTCCGGTATGTCCATTACTAAAAAATCCACAGGCACATGTACCCCGCTGACGTTCACCGGCAAGTCGTCCACAACCCCCACCGAGTATTTCACCGATCTGCCTGCCAGTTGAATAGTCATTCCGATGGGTTCAAGGTCGCCCATTTTTATCCTCTTGTATAATGATAGAGGCATCAGACTCACGCTCGCACCCAAGTCGACGAGCACCCGATTGATTTTCACCTCTCCTATCGAGCATGGGATAGAAAAGTTCCCTGGGTCCTTGAGCTTTGACGGATTCGCTCGTTGAATCAGAGCGCTACACTCTGCTGTCAGGATGACTTTCTCTTTCCTTGTACCCTTCGTTACCAAATCCTTCAGAAATTTTGCATAAGAAGGGATGGTCGTTATAGCCTCCAGGAAGGGAATTTGCAAACTCAAGTCTTTCACCATGTCGAAAAACTTGCCGTACTTCTCGTTTATTTTCGCCTTGCCAAGCCTTTGTAGAAATGGCACCACAGGCTTGAAGACTCTCGAGATGCCCTCCTCATTCTTCTTCTTTTCTTCCTCAGAAACTCCCTCTGGAGTCATAGTGTTTGATGCCGAAGCTCCACCATCATTTGCTTTTAGATTTGATCTCCCATCGACCAATGGAACTTCGTGTTGAGTATTGATTCCCCGGAATTGGTTTTGATGATGACCAAATATAAATATCGTGTACTAACTCTTTGTGAGCGCAGTTATGGAGATCGTCGCCAAAATACTATGTACATCAAAAGCGACATCTCAAGACTTCTTAATACGCGTGATCGTGTGCCTGAAGCTTCGTTGAAGCTCAAGGAGTATTATTGAAGTCAAGAGTGAAGATTGAAGCTTTGAAGACGGTTCGTCATGTTTAATTTAATGTCTGCTAGCTTTATAGAATAGAATGTTAAGCCTTGAGTAGGACTTACATTATAATCTTCATTTTGCTCATATCTTAGAGCTAGGATTATCTTAGAAGCCATTAGAAACTTTCTCGAAGCCTATCGCTTCTTCCCTCGGCTTCTAGTGCATGTTAGTTGGTTCAAGTAGAAGAACCAACCGACTAGATGACGATCTAGTCGGTCGGCAATTCCTCTTGAACCGACTAGATGTCCTTGCTCGATTCAGCCTGGCATTGTTGATCAATTAGTCGGTCAAAGAAGGTTCACCAACCGACTAGATGATGATCTAGTCGGTTAGGAATCCTTCTCAGACCAACTAGTTATCATTGCCTCTGTACAGCCTATCTTACTGTTTACAGTTAGTCGGTCAAAGCACATCGACCGACCGACTAGTGGAGAAACTAGTCGGTTGGAAGTTGTTCTTAAACCGACTAGCTGTACTTGAATTCAGCCTATTCGATTTCGACTCGTAGTCGGTCTAAGAACACTCACCGACCGACTAGTTGTGAAACTAGTCGGTTGGCAAGTCTTCTTAGACCGACTAGTTCCTTATTGTCTGAACTTTCTCTTTTGGCTGTCGAGCTGTTAGTCGGTTCATGTTGAATCACCGACCGACTAGTTGAGGAACTAGTCGGTCAGTGATCCTTCTTTGACCGACTAGTCTGCTTCAGAATAGAGCCGTTGGAGCATTTATTGCACGAATTTCTCTCCTCTCTTTCCTCTATCCTATATATACTTGGAGGGGTTCTTTCATAGGATCCAAGGCTGCATATTTTGGGATTTAGAGAAATCAAAGAGAAGCAAATCTACTCCATTCTAAAGCTATCTCTTCTCACTAGAATCTCTCCCTCACTCTTATTCTTCAAGAGAGATTCATTGATTGTGAGCCTTCCAAGCCAAGGTCTTGATCCAAGGTCACCAACTCCACCCTAGGCTTCCATTGCTGGTCAACTTCTTGGAGCTAGGGTTTGGTGACATCTTCTTCCACAACAATCCTTCTTTGCCCTAATTTGGTAAGATTTACTCAAGGCATGGGATTTTGTGGTAAGTGTTTCTTTATTTCATTTCAATCGATATTGCAATTGTGTCTCTCGGTTGTGAGAGAGGTTGTGATCCCGGGTTGTGGGAGTCACATTTATATTATGTAGGATTTGGTCTTGTAGAGGTTTTTCTACCAGAATTTCATATTGCAAAATCTTGGGTTAGTGGTTTCTAACTCAAGTATCCGGAGGGGATCCGGGTGGTTGGGACGTAGGATCACCGGGAACAAGTCGGGGAGACTTGGGTGGATCCGAACCCGTTACATGCTTTGTTTGCGTTTGTCTATTCTCGTTGTTTGTTGTCTATTCCGCATTGTTGTTTGTGTGTTTGCACAATAATTAGGAATAACTCTCTTGATTATTTTAAAGTACTATTCACCCCCCCTCTAGTACATGTGCAGTAGCTTCACATGGCATTACATTTAGTATTAGAGCCAAGTTCAAAGCTATGACAAACAACGACTACAACATCTTCAAGGATCGTCAAGGATCTTCTTCAGTTATGGAAGGACAATCCTCTGTCAGGCCTCCTCACTTCAACGGTACCAACTATGGGTACTGGAAATGCCGGATGGAAACCTTCCTCCTGAGCGCTTCACTTTGGAGAGCCACATTGACGGAGTATGTCGAGCCCGCCGAACAAGAATTCACGAAGTGGACTACCGCGGAGGTTGCCGCGGAGGTAAACAATGCCAAGGCAATGAATGCCTTGCAATGTGCGTTGGAGCCAGAAGACTTCAACAAGATATGCACATGTAAGAGTGCATATCAAGTATGGAACCAACTCCTCATCCTGCACGAAGAAACGAGTACGGTAAAAGATTCTAAACTCGTTGTCGCTAACAAAGAATTCGAGTTGTTTCACATGGAACAGGGTGAAACTATGAAGGACTACTATGCTCGCTTAGTGGACATATCCAACGAATTGGAAGCTCTTGGGAAGATCTACACCCAAAAGGAGAAAGTCGCGAAGATTCTTGACGGACTTCCTTCTTGTTGGGAAAAGCGTACCTTCGCCATCGAGGAAGGTAACGATATGAATAAGTACACTGTTGTACAACTAATGGGTACCTTGTTGTCTTACGAGGTACGCAAGGAAAGTAAGATCAAGATCAAGGAGAAGATGAAGGCGTACTTGAAGCAAGACGAGCCAAAGAAAAAGGCGATTGCGTATAAGGCCGCTCCATCTACCGATGATGAAGAATCAGAAGACGAGTTGGATATAGAATCCATTGCACGTATGGCAAAGGAGTTCGACCGATTCTTCCGAAAAGATAACTTTAGAAATAAATCTAAAGTTAGTTCGACTAATGCTTCCACTCCCGTGTGTTATAAATGCAACAAGCTAGGACACATCAAGCCGGATTGTTCTCTCAACAAACACAAGGAAAAATGGAAGGCATCCAAATACGACAAGTCGAGGAAGTACAAGAAAGAGTACAAGAAAGGACTTGTCGGCACATTCACCGACTCCGAAGAGGACTCCTCAAGTGGAGAGTCGGATGATGAACAAGTGGAGAAAGCACACACGTGCTTCATGGGAAAAGAGAAACGTGATCAAGAGACCTCCTCCGATGAAAGCGAGGATGAAAGTGAGGATGAAGGCGAAGAGGTAACTATGGATGAACTTAGATTAGCCAACGAACAACTTTGGAATAAGTTTTCTAATTTGACTACTAGATTTATTAAGACTAAAACTGAGCTAACTAGTCTTCAAACCTCGCCTAAGCATATCATCGTCAACAACGACACCGTTGTTGAAGGGTTGAGAAATGAGATTGTAAATCTCAAATCTCAACTTGAGCATGTTCATATAGAGGATTCGAATGAACATGTGATAGTGGATTTGACATCTCATAACTCAACTTTGAGTATTGAGAATGAAAATCTCAAGTCACGTGTTTGTGCACTCACATCGCAAGTGTCCACCTTAGATGCTTCGATGCATTCTCTCACCAAGAAGTATGAGTGCACATTAGGCCGAATCAATGAATTCAATAAAGGTAAGGGCCATTTGGATAATATCCTAAATGACTTACTTCTGGCCAATCATCACATTGGCTTGGGGTATAAGATGGGAGATTGTCATGCCCCGCTTCCCTAAAATGGAGACGAGACGTAAGAATGTCCGCACGGGTGTGGAGCTGTGAAGCTACACGCCCGATAAGCGTCAGTAAAACAAGTGCAGGCCCCTGTAACCTCAAACGGAACAACAATAATAACACAAGGAGATACAGAAATAAGATTCCAAATTTCAGCATTGTCCAACATTAAAATTAAGTTCAACATCCAGAAAAGCCACCAGGCTAAAAGAAAGAGTCTAGGCCCAGAAAAAGGCCAACAAAGACAACATAAACAGAGTATTGGTGCTACGCACCGACAACAAAAACAGTCTAAAACGAAGAACACAAGCAGCTTCTACGACTGATCGCCCGTGTCCTCGTACTCCTCAACGAACGCAGGCTCTGACTCAGTGTCAGCAAACACCACGTCCTCCGTAGCACTCTCAGGCTCGGGATCTAACATGTGTCACCCAAAAGAGTAAAGGGGCACATGTCAGCAAGTCTAACAGGACTTGAGCAAGGAAACGAAAGTGAAGGCAACTAGCAACCTAGCAGTTCTAGTATGAAGCATAACATGGCAAGTATAGTATGAAAGCGACAAGTAAAGGGAAGTACAAGTAGCAAGTAAGGCATGGATAACAAGTTTTACAAGTAAAACACGGACAAGTACACGTCAAGTAGTTCACGTCAAGTGAACACGTCAAGTAAACACGTCAAGTAAACAAGTTGTGCACAGAGATTTCGTTTGCTGGTTAGAGTGGCTGATCGGGCCAACTCGTAAGCTCAGGTGACTGCTTATCCCTACCCCTCCACGTGTATCGAGCCAGGGCATTACCCCGAACACGGAATGCTCGCTTCTGGATCACGAGCCAGGAAGTGTTTTTAACACGTATGGCGTAGGGTTATGCCTGCAACACAGGTGCCTAGCCGAAAACAAGTAGATCGGGCATTGGCTATTAACCAACACACGTGGCCCGCTTTTGATACACGAGCCAGGATACACAAGTATTGTAGCGTGTGCTACGAATGCGACATTCAACATGGATAGCATGGATGACAATTAATTCGTGTACCATTAATTAAGATTAAACATGACATGGTAGTACTTATGCTACATGATAAATGACTGGTCTAACTTTGTTGTCAAGCTAGATCCTGAAATTGCGCCTAGCCGAGTATCATTTCATCGCCTAGTCTCTTTTACGCCTACAACAAGCAAATGGCCTAACACATGGCCCAAAACCCTAAGTGGCAAGTTTCACTTGCCTAGCACCGAGGATGACGATCACAAAGGTTCGTCTCACAATCGTTAATCTACGGGGAAAGTCGCTGTTATGGAGAAACAATCATCAAAACAACATCCATTTATATTAGGGTTTCAAAATATCAAATGTGGGTGATGAAAATATTAAAGGATCGAACACTACCGTAAGAAACGGAAGATCGACGCCGCGCAAGCACGGCAACGGAAGAAACGATCCGGGGAACCACGGTTCAGATCTGAAATGGATGGAGGAATCTGGAGAAAATGGGATTTTGTAGGTTTTGGGGGTTTTCCGGTGGCCTAGAGGTGATGGCCGGCCTAAATGGAGAGGGAGAGGAGCTCTTGAGGAAGGAGGAAGGCTAGGGGAAGATGAATGATGATTTGGGGAAGAAGGAGGCTCAGGAGAAAATGAAGGAAGAAAGAAAAACGATTGGGGGGTTTAAATAGGCACAGCCGGTGGCTGGGCAAACCCTAGGTTTACGACAGTAATTAGTCGGTCAAAGAAGGGTTGTTGACCGACTAGTTCAACAACTAGTCGGTCGGTCGACCAACTGTGACCGACTAAAACCAAACAGTACTCAGGTTGTCGAAATAGTCGAAGAATTAGTCGGTTAAAGAACAATGGCTGACCGACTAGTTTGCAACCTAGTCGGTCGGTGGTTGTTCTTGGACCGACTAACGATAAAAGTAACTTAGGTGAAATTCATCAAAGGAACTAGTCGGTCTGAAAGCAAGTTCTGACCGACTAGTTTCACATCTAGTCGGTCGGTGGTTGTTCTTAGACCGACTAAGAGTAAACAGTAACTCCTGTACATTAGATTCAATGAACTAGTCGGTTCCAGTAGAGTTCCTGACCGACTAGATCTCAATCTAGTCGGTTGGTCCCCCTCCTTGAACCAACTAAGGTGCACGAAAAGTGCCGAAATGAAGCGCGAAGTTCTAGGAAGATTCCTACGGCTTCTAAGATCACTCTAACTCTAAAATATGAGCGATTTGAAGTTCGTCATGAGTGACTTACTCCAAGATCAACGATTCTAAGGAAGAAGCTAGAAATCACGACGAAACGATCGAAAATGAAAGCTACGGAGACGAAAACCACACATAAGGAGAAAATCCACCAAAACATATAATATAATATAGATAATCCGGATACATGAAAACCAGTCGTTACAGCCTCCCCAACTTAAGAAAAATTCCGTCCTCGGAATTTCCCAACACTCACATGTCCGGGAACAAAAGTGGGTAGCGCTCTCGCATCTCATCCTCATTCTCCCAAGTAGACTCTCCAGGCGAGCCGTGTCGCCACATCACCCTCACAAGATTGACAACCTTGTTCCGGAGCGACTTCTTACGCCTGTCCAGAATCTGCACTGGCTGCTGGTCATACGTCATATCAGGACGAACGGTAATCTCTGAGAAATCCACAGCATGAGATGGAGCGCTAATGTATCGACGAAGCTGCGACACATGAAAAACATTGTGAACTCCTTCCAAAGACGGTGGCAAGGCTAAGCGGTAGGCTACCTCGCCAACCCTCTCCAGAATGTCAAACGGTCCAATGTATCGTGGGCTCAGCTTCCCTCGCTTCCTAAAGCGAATCATACCACGATTCGGGGAAATCTTCAAGAACACATGGTCGCCTGGCTGAAACTCCAAAGGACGGCGTTTAGCATCCGCCCAATGCTTAAAACGGTCCTGAGCAATCCTCAACCTCTCCCGAATGTTCCTGACAACATCCACGGCCTCCACAATCATCTCAGGTCCCAACAGATCCCGATCACCAACGTCATCCCAACTCAATGGCGATCGACATTTCCTCCCATACAGCGCGGTAAAAGGCGCCATGCCAATACTCGCCTGGAAGCTGTTGCTGTATGAAAACTCTACCAGATGTAGATGGTCCTCCCACGAACCCTTGAAATCTAACATGCACGCCCTCAGTATGTCCTCCAAGATCTGAATCATCCTCTCAGACTGGCCATCTGTCTGCGGATGGTACGCCGTGCTGAAACTCAGACGCGTACCCAAACTCTTCTGCAAACTCTACCAGAACTGAGATGTGAACCTCGTGTCTCTGTTCGACACGATACTCACGGGGACTCCGTGAAGTCGTACTATCTCCTGCACGATTCACGTTACATCACTATCTAAACTAGGAAAAGGAAATAGAAATGGAGAGTAAAAGAATTTACCTCCATGTATCTCCTCGCTAGCGCCTCAGTGGACTGTCCTACTCGGAATGGAATAAAGTGTGCAGATTTGGTCAATCGATCTACGATCACCCAAATCACGTCATTCTGCTTCAGACTCCGAGGTAGTCCAGTCACGAAATCCATAGTGATGTGCTGCCACTTCCACTCCGGAATCGGAAGCGGTTGTAGCAACCCTGCCGTACGCTGATGCTCCGCCTTTACCTGCTGGCAAACCAAGCACTTGGCTACACTCCGAGCCACACTCCTCTTCATACCATGCCACCAATAGTTCAGACGAAGATCCTTGTACATCTTGGTCCCACCAGGATGCACAAAATACGGCGAACTGTGTGCCTCTACCAACAACTCCTCTCCGATATCCCCAGCTGGCACACACAACTTGGCTCCAAACCTCAGCGAGCCATCCTCATGAATCAAAAAGTCAGTCCACAGACCGGCTTCCACCTGCTCCCGAATCTTAACCAGCTTCAGATCTCCAGCCTGGCCAACCTTGATCCGATCCACGATCGTCGACTGTATCTGCATACACATCAACGAAGAAGCCTCCCCAGGAAGAACAATCTCAAATCCAGACTCGCAAAAATCCTGCTGCAATCTCCACTGCGAAGTCAACAACAACACCGCCGGAAGCCTACTCAGTGCATCAGGAACCACATTCACCTTGCCAGGGTGATATTGCAAGTCAATCTCGTAATCCGCCATGAGCTCCAACCATCGACGCTGTCGCATGTTGAGCTCCTTCTGAGTAAAAATATACTTCAAGCTTTTGTGATCGGTGAAGATCTTCACTTTCTCACTCAGCAGGAAGTGCCTCCAAATCTTGAGCGCAAACACGACAACAGCTAACTCCAAATCGTGCGTCGGGTAATTCTTCTCATGAGTCTTGAGCTGACGCGAAGCATACACCACAACATGCCCGTGCTGATGCAACACGCAACCGAGACCCTTGCCAGAAGCATCGTAAAAGATCTTAAATCCACCACTGCGATCAGGCACGACACAAGAATAGGGGCAGTCGTCAATCTCTCCCTCAGAACACCAAAAGCATTCTCACAATCACCCGACCAAACAAAAGGTACCTCCTTCCACGTCAATCTGGTCATCGGCTCAGCAATACGAGAAAAGTCCTTAATGAAGCGCCGATAGTAACCAGCAAGCCCAAGGAAACTCCGGATCTCAGATGCTGACTGCGGAACATGCCACTCTCTGATGGCCCTGATCTTCTCGGGATCCACTGAAATACCATCTCCAGTCAACACATGCCTGAGAAAAGCAACTCTGTCCAGCCAAAACTCGCACTTTAAAAACTTAGCATACAAACGATGCCTCCTCAGGATCTCCAACACTGTCCTCAAGTGCGACGCATGCTCCTCCTCCGACTTCGAATAGATCAGAATGTCGTCAATAAAGATAACGACAAACTTGTCTAAAAAGTCGTAGAAAATCAGATTCATCAGATTCATGAAAACTGCGGGTGCATTGGTTACACCGAAAGGCATAACCACAAACTCGTAGTGTCCATACTTCGTCCTGAACGCTGTCTTCGGAACATCTTCCTTCTTCACCTTCAGCTGATGATAACCACTCCTCAGATCCAACTTCGAAAACACCCTCGAACCTCCAAGCTGATCAAAAATATCATCGATGCGAGGCAACGGGTATTGGTCACCGCATTCAGCTCCCGATAGTCCACGCACATGCGCCGCGAACCATCCTTCTTCTTCACCAGCAGCACCGGTGCTCCCCACGGAGACACACTAGGATTGATATAACCCTTCTGCAAAAGCTCATCCAGCTGCTTCTGCAATTCCTCCAACTCAGCGGGTGCCATACGATATGGCGCCTTCGAAATCGGCTGCGCTCCTGAAACAAGATTAATAGAAAATTCTAGAGCTCGATCAGGTGGCAATCCAGACATCTCCTCAGAGAAGACGTCATCAAAGTCCCGCACAATCGCTGGCCTCTCCAGCTCCATCTGCATAGCCACAATCTCCACCGGCCTGGCTCGAAATCTGACAGGACCAAGCGAACTGCTAGCTCGGCTGAACTCGAACACTGGATGTCCGGGAATCTCGAACACCACCTTCTTCCTCCGACAGTCGATCGTAGCATAGAAGCTCGCAAGCCAATCCATCCCAAGAACCGCATCGTAGTTGATGATGTCGTGGACGATGAAATCAGCGTAAAGCTCATGTCCACAGACCACCAACGAGCAAGAATTGCAACCACGACGCACCGAGACCACGCCATTCCCTGTAACGATATTCCAACTCTTGGAAAGAGGGGATGTCGACAAGGAATGCTTCTCCACGAAGCTCCGAGAAATAATGCACATCGATGCACCAGAGTCAAAGAGGACTCGTGCAGGAAATGTGCACACCAAAATCACACCTACAAACAGTCTAACAATCAAGCCCTAGTCTAGCAAACAATCATATGCAAGCAATCAACATAATCTAACAAACAAAGACAAATAAGAAAGGAACAGCTAGAAGGAGAGTTACCTGTGATAACCTCATCCACAGCCATGCTCTCCAGCTCAGTCATCAGAAAAGCCTGTCCCCTCGGCTGCACGGCCTGTCGAATATCCTGCCTCTGTGGAACAAGAGCTGCTCCACGTCCAGCAGGAATAGACGCTCTTTGCTGCAACGGCAGTGCTGCAACAGGTGCCTTTCAAGGCTGCTTTGACCTCGGACAATCCTTCATGGTATGGGTAGGATCTCCACAGACAACACACTGGCCCAAGAATCTCCTACACTGATCTTTGATATGCCCAGTCCTGCCGCAGAAATGGCAAGTCTTCAGAATAGGCCCTCCTGGCCTCTTGAACTGAGCTGGCTGGTTAGGCTTGAAACCAGGCCTAACCACCGTTCTGGCCTGCTCCATAGGCCTCTTCCCAGCTCCAGCAACATGTCCCCTCCTCTGGCTCAGGTTCAGCTCCTGCCTCCTCGCAGCGACCAGAACCTTCTGATAAGAGTCCAAATCAGAGGAAGACACAAAACTCTGTAGCTCCAAAGCAAGTCTCTGCAGGAACCTCTGAGCCCTCTCATCAGCATCCTGCACCATCTTCGATGCGAACCTAGTGAACTCTTGGTGGTACTGATCCACCGTCGAGCTCCCTTGCTTCAGCTCAATAAAACGCTGCAACATCTCCTTCCTAGCAGCCTTCGGAAAGAACTCCTCATCAAACCTGGACTTAAAGGTATCCCAAGCTATCGGCTCCACCAACATCTTCTCTTCCGCATCCCACTAGTTCCGAGCATTATCCTTGAGTTGCCTCTTCGCCAAATTAACCCATACAGCCGGGGTGATCTTGGCCATCTTCAAGTTATCCTCTATGTTCTGAATCCACTCATCGGCAGCTAGAGGACCCTCAGACCCATCAAAATATGCGGGACCCAGCTCCCGAAACTGCTTCGCTCTCGGCTCGGAGCGAGGGGCATCCTGAACTGCCCGAGCACCCCAAATAACTAGAGCATTCTGGACTTGCAGGAGCACGCCCTGCTGCACCTGCATCATCTGAAGCATCATCCGCATCATCTCCCCATTGGTGGGCTCCCGCTCAGGCTCCTCGTCATGAGGGGGCGCGCTACCACCACCACAGGTAAATCACCTTCCTGCCATCTATTGACACAGAAAACGAAACAATTTAGACTCATAGCTTATGACTCGGATGTCGAACTTAGTTTATTGGACATTCTAATATTATTATCGTTATTCCGACAATTCACAGTTACAGTGAGACCTGCATGGGCCACCAAAAAAACCTGTCACGCCCCGCTTCCCTAAAATGGAGACGAGACGTGAGAAGGTCTGCACAGGTGTGGAGCTGTGAAGCTACACGCCCGATAAGCGTCAGTAAAACAAGTGCAGGCCCCTGTAACCTCAAACGGAACAACAATAATAACACAAGGAGATACAGAAATAAGATTCCAAATCTCAGCATTGTCCAACATTAAAATTAAGTTCAACATCCAGAAAAGCGACCAGGCTAAAAGAAAGAGTCTAGGCCCAGAACAAGGCCAACAAAGACAACATAAACAGAGTATTGGTGCTACGCACCGATAACAAAAACAGTCTAAAACGAAGAACACAAGAATCCTCTATGACTGATTGCCCGTGTCCTCGTACTCATCAACGAACGCAGGCTCTGACTCAACGTCAGCAAACACCACGTCCTCCGCAGCACTCTCAGGCACGGGATCTAACATATGTCACCCAAAAGAGTAAAGGGGCACATGTCAGCAAGTCTAACAAGACTTGAGCAAGGAAACGAAAGTGAAGACAACTAGCAACCTAGCAGTTCTAGTATGAAGCATAACATGGCACGTATAGTATGAAAGCGACAAGTAAAGGGAAGTACAAGTAGCAAGTAAGGCATGGATAACAAGTTTTACAAGTAAAACACGGACAAGTACAAGTCAAGTAGTTCACGTCAAGTGAACACGTCAAGTAAACACGTCAAGTAAACACGTCAAGTAAACAAGTTGTGCACAGAGATTTTGTCTGCTGGCTAGAGTGGCTGATCGGGACAACTCGTAAGCTCAGGTGACCGCTTATCCCTACCCCTCCATGTGTATCGAGCCAGGGCATTACCCCGAACACGGAATGCTCGCTTCTGGATCACGAGCCAGGAAGTGTTTTTAACACGTATGGCGTAGGGTTATGCTTGCAACGCAGGTGCCTAGCCGGAAACAAGTAGATCGGGCATTGGCTATTAACCAACACACGTGGCCCGCTTCTGAAACACGAGCCAGGAAACACAAGTATTGTAGTGTGTGCTACGATGCGACATTCAACATGGATAGCATGGATGACAATTAATTCGCGTACCGTTAATTAAGATTAAACATGACATGGTAGTACTTATGCAACATGATAAATGACGGGTCTAGCATTGTTGTCAAGCTAGATCCTGAAATTGCGCCTAGGCGAGTATCATTTCGTCGCCTAGTCTCTTTTAGGCCTACAACAAGCAAATGGCCTAACACATGGCCCAAAACCCTAAGTGGCAAGTTTCACTTGCCTAGCACCGAGGATGACGATCACGAAGGTTCGTCTCACAATCGCTAATCTACGGGGAAAGTCGCTGTTATGGAGAAACAATCATCAAAACAACATCCATTTATATTAGGGTTTCAAAATATCAAATGTGGGTGATGAAAATATTAAAGGATCGAACACTACCGTAAGAAACGGAAGATCGACGCTGCGCAAGCACGGCAACGGAAGAAACGATCCGGGGAACCACGGTTCAGATCTGAAATGGATGGAGGAATCTGGAGAAAATGGGATTTTGTGGGTTTTGGGGGTTTTCCGGCGGCCTAGAGGTGATGGCCGGCCTAAATGGAGAGGGAGAGGAGCTCTTGAGGAAGGAGGAAGGCTAGGGGAAGATGGATGATGATTTGGGGAAGAAGGAGGCCCAGGAGAAAATGAAGAAAGAAAGAAACACGATTGGGGGGGTTTAAATAGGCACAGCCGGCGGCTGGGAAAACCCTAGGTTTACGACAGCGATTAGTCGGTCAAAGAAGGGTTGTTGACCGACTAGTTCAACAACTAGTCGGTCGGTCGACCAACTGTGACCGACTAAAACCACACAGTACTCAGGTTGTCGAAATGGCCGAAGAATTAGTCGGTTAAAGAACAATGGCTGACCGACTAGTTTACAATCTAGTCGGTCGGTGGTTGTTCTTGGACCGACTAACGATAAACAGTAACTTAGGTGAAATTCATCAAAGGAACTAGTCGGTCTGAGAGCAAGTTCTGACCGACTAGTTTCACCTCTAGTCGGTCGGTGGTTGTTCTTAGACCGACTAAGAGTAAACGGTAACTCCTGTACATTAGATTCAATGAATTAGTCGGTTTCAGTAGAGTTCCTGACCGACTAGATCTCAATCTAGTCAGTTGGTCCCCCTCCTTGAACCAACTAAGGTGCACGAAAAGTGCCGAAATGAAGCGCGAAGTTCTAGGAAGATTCCTACGGCTTCTAAGATCACTCTAACTCTAAAATATGAGCGATTTGAAGTTCGTCATGAGTGACTTACTCCAAGATCAACGATTCTAAGGAAGAAGCTAGAAATCACGACGAAACGATCGAAAATGAAAGCTACGGAGACGAAAACCACACATAAGGAGAAAATCCACCAGAACATATAATATAATATAGATAATCCGGATACATGAAAACCAGTCGTTACAGAGATTCATCCAAATCGTCTGCCACCTTTGTTAGGCCAACTTCCAATGCCTCTACTAGTGGGAGTAAACACTTCATGGGTAGTTCTTCTACCAATGGTGCTTCCGCTAGGTTTATACACCCATTTGGAAAGAAACCCACTTTGGGTGGACCTCCAAAGAAGGTTCATGCTTTCATGTATACCATGCCACGTAGGAACACACATCCTACTCCACATGTTAGCACGTATGATGATTTTTATGCTCCGCATCCACGAGCACGTGCACACCATGTGAGACACACTCATGCACGTATTCCACCACATGCATATGTTCATCCACATTCTCATATGAACGATTATCATCATGCACCATTTCATCATGCATCTTATGCCTATCCACGACATGCATCACATAGAAATCAACAACGTATGCATGTTCCCAATAGGAATAGGGCTCCCAAAATCTTCACTATTTGGAGCCCGAATGACACAAATATGGATGAGAAACAAGCATACATGAATTCTTATTTTATGGATGTCGTAAACAATGATGATTACGTTGGGAAGTCAAGTCCAATTGGATGTCGACGATTTTTATTGGATTAAATAGAATTCTTTCTATGGAAACATAGAATTGTTTTCCATGCACTATATTTAACTAAGAATGTTGATATTGGAGAGTATGTTCCATAACTTAATAAGTGAAATTGATTTCAGTTTTGATGATTTCATTTTTTAATTTTCACCTATGGTTTGATGATTTCGTTTTTCGATTTTTGCCTATGGTTTGATGATTTCGTTTTTCGATTTTTGACTATGGTCTCATTGGCACGCTTTGATTTTATTCGGTATATTACTTTTGATATTTTACTTCGGTGTCATTTGGCCCATGGTCGTATTCTTCGGCTCCCGTGCTTTATTTTTAGCCATTAGTTTTGTCGTTGATCTCCTCCCGCTCTTTTTGCAAATGCCAAAGGGGGAGAGAATTAATAATGACAATGTGCTAATTGATAATTCAAAGTAATTTACCGTGAATCTAATTTGATATGTTAGATTCAGGGGGAGTGAAGATATAAATTTGGAATTAGATCCTAAATTGCAATAATAGGATTCATATTTTATATTTCCCTCGTCTGCTTGATGCGTATGATTATTGTTTAATACGGAACTAACGTGTCATCAATGCAGGGGGAGTAAGTAAATTTCATTTGAATCATTATTATTTATTATTATTAATGTTGGTTTTTCATCACCAAAAAGGGGGAGAATGTTGAGTATTGATTCCCCGGATTTGGTTTTGAAGATGAGCAAACATAAATATCGTGTACTAACTCTTTGTGAGCACAGTTATAGAGATCATCGCCAAAATACTATGTACATCAAAAGCGACGTCTCAAGACTTCTTAATACGCGTGATCGTGTGCCTGAAGCTTCGTTGAAGCTCAAGGAGTATTATTGAAGTCAAGAGTGAAGATTGAAGCTTTGAAGACGGTTCGTCATGTTTAATTTAATGTCTGCTAGCTTTATAGAATAGAATGTTAAGCCTTGAGTAGGACTTACATTATAATCTTCATTTTGCTCATATCTTAGAGCTAGGATTATCTTAGAAGCCATTAGAAACTTTCCCGAAGCCTATCGCTTCTTCCCTCGGCTTCTAGTGCATGTTAGTTGGTTCAAGTAGAAGAACCAACCGACTAGATGACGATCTAGTCGATCGGCAATTCCTCTTGAACCGACTAGATGTCCTTGCTCGATTCAGCCTGGCACTGTTGATCAATTAGTCGGTCAAAGAAGGTTCACCGACCGACTAGATGACGATCTAGTCGGTTAGGAATCCTTCTCAGACCGACTAGTTATCATTGCATCTGTACAGCCTATCTTACTGTTTACAGTTAGTCGGTCAAAGCACATCGACCGACCGACTAGTTAAGAAACTAGTCGGTTGGAAGTTGTTCTTAAACTGACTAGCTGTACTTGAATTCTACCTATTCGATTTCGACTCTTAGTCGGTCAAAGAACAGTCACCGACCGACTAGTTATGAAACTAGTCGGTTGGCAAGTCTTCTTAGACCGACTAGTTCCTTATTGTCTGAACTTTCTCTTTTGGCTGTCGAGCTGTTAGTCGGTTCACGTTGAATCACCGACCGACTAGTTGAGGAACTAGTCGGTCAGTGATCCTTCTTTGACCGACTAGTCTGCTTCAGAATAGAGCCGTTGGAGCATTTATTGCACGAATTTCTCTCCTCTCTTTCCTCTATCCTATATATACTTGGAGGGGTTCTTTCATAGGATCCAAGGCTGCATATTTTGGGATTTAGAGAAATCAAAGAGAAGCAAATCAACTCCATTCTAAAGCTATCTCTTCTCACTAGAATCTATCCCTCACTCTTATTCTTCAAGAGAGATTGATTGATTGTGAGCCTTCCAAGCCAAGGGCTTGATCCAAGGTCACCAACTCCACCCTAGGCTTCCATTGCTGGTCAACTTCTTGGAGCTAGGGTTTGGTGACATCTTCGTCCACAACATTCCTTCTTTGCCCTAATTTGGTAAGATTTACTCAAGGCATAGGATTTTGTGGTAAGTGTTTCTTTATTTCATTTCAATCGATATTGCAATTGTGTCTCTCGGTTGTGAGAGATGTTGTGATCCCGGGTTGTGGGAGTCACATTTATATTGTGTATGATTTGGTCTTATAGAGGTTTTTCTACCAGAATTTCATATTGCAAAATCTTGGGTTAGTGGTTTCTAACTCAAGTATCCGGAGGGGATCCGGGTGATTGGGACGTAGGATCACTGGGAACAAGTCGGGGAGACTTGGGTGGATCCGAACCCGTTACATGCTTTGTTTGCATTTGTCTATTCTCGTTGTTTATAGTCTATTCCGCATTGTTGTTTGTGTGTTTGCACAATAATTAGGAATAACTCTCTTGATTATTTTAAAGTACTATTCACCCCCCTTCTAGTACATATGCAGTAGCTTCACAGGGCATTACACTTCGGGTTCTTTAGCGGCCTCCCTATTCGGAATCTGTGTGCCGCTTCTCAAGACTATCGCAGACACATTTGCATGATCATGTGTCAAGGCCAATGTTTGATTGGGCCCCCTAGGACTGACCTCCGGCTGACCCGGCAATTGGCCCTGTGTCCTCTGAAGATTGGCCACTTGCAACCCCACCTGGGTCACTTGATCGGCCAAATTCTTCTGTCCCATCTACAGCTGCAGGTTAATCTTCTCCTGGTTTGATATGTATTGGGTCAAGAGATTCTCGACCGGAGAGATTACCCGTTGTTGGTTATATGGTTGCTACTGTGGTGGGGGCTATTGATTTCTAGGGGGTACTGTTGAAACATCTGCTGGGGTTGTTGTTGCTGCTGGTACAACTGTTGCTGCCGAGGTGGCTGATACAATTGCTGCTGAGGTTGCTGAGGCTGCTGGTATGGTGCCCTGTAGCTGAGGTTTGGGTGGTTCCAGTTGTTGGAATAATACGCCGGATTCGAGCTTGTCCTCGGTGGATAGGGTGCATTACCCGTCGGGTTATAGAAAAGAGCACTGGCTTGATCCATCGGTGGTGAGATATCACCACCATCAAAGTCTCCCAAGACTTCAGCTTCTACTGCTGCCACTTACTGGGTGTTGGCACCACCAGCTCCTACCATGAATGCCGAAATTTGGATAGATAGCAAATCAAATTTGTTAGACAGCTTATCAACCTCTTCCACTCGGTGCATTCCTCCAGATCTAGGCATGGCGCGTTCATCGCACCACCTTTCATTATTAGATGTCATATTCTCCAGAATGTTTCTGGCATCTTCTTCGTTCCTTGACATGAAGGACCCTCAAGCCGCGACATCCATTGAGGACTTCAGTTCGTCCCTCAACCCATTGTAGAACAAATTGATGATTTGCCATTTAGGGAGCTCATAGTGAGGGCATTTCCGTTGCATCTCCTTATACCTCATCCATGCCTCATGCAAGGATTCGTGGCTGGCTTGGGAGAAGGAGGAGATCTCGCTTCTCAGCTTCATTCTCTTCCCCGGGGGAAATAACTTGTTCAGGAACGTGTTGGACATCTTCTTCCAAGTTGTAAAAGTATTGGGGTCCTTCCCCTTCAGCCATTGTTTGGCTTTGTCCCGCAGAGAGAATGGGAACAATCTGAGCCGGATGGCTTCAGCTGACACACCATTGGTTCTGAAGGTGTCACACTTCACCAGAAATGAGTCCAGGTGCTCGATTGGGCTCTCCATAGGAGCTCCTGAAAACTGGTCCTGTTGGATCCATGTCACCAATGACGACTTCAGCTCGAAACTTCCGATCGTAATGGCCGGAGGCTGGATGCTGGACTTGGACCCGATGGACATCATCGAGTACTCAAGCAAGGAATTCTGGGGATGGGTATTTTCTCCCATGGTGGCAGCCTCCTTCCTTCTTCTTCTCTCGGCGTTCAGATGCCTCACGGTGGCATTTATCTCTGGATCTAGAGGAATCAAGTCGTCGAGACTTCTTGTGTTTCTGTGCATGAAAAATCAAGAAACACCCATGAAGCACGTATGGTATGACGACAGAATAAAACAGAAAATAAAGAGTAAAGAAGAAAAAGTAAAAATGTAGAATACGAAAATTATCGCATGGTCGGGATGTGAACTAGTCTCGGGGGTTCACAGGGTCCTAATAGAAACAAGCACGTTGCCTCCCCGGCAACGGCGCCATAAAGCTTGACGTCCCTTAGATTTAGCACTATATGCAGTAGGATCGGGGATACTAGATTTAAATATTTGTAACCGCAAGCGCACGGTGTTGTAGTGTGGCTTGGGGGTCGAACTCAGGGAGGCGTGTGTTGTGCTTGTATTCAAGAAGGAACTGGTTCACCCGGTGGGTGAGCTAGTCCTAACGATCGGTTGGTTGTTACGAGAAAGAAATACAAACGCTGTAAGATATAAAAGGAAACCTAGGACTTTGGTTTCCACCCTATCATGTGCCCTCTCTATTACGACCGACAGATAGGAATTCGATCGGATTTTAGGGTTTAATGGTGAGACGTTCCCTCTAAGAGTGATACCTAGCATCCCATGTGCCCGATATTCCGGTCGATGCCCCGAATGATATGCTAGGTCTACCCGGGTTCGGTCTGTGGGCATTCCCATGTCCATTAACACCGACCGACTCCGGGAGCACTAAGCTCGCAACAATTGCTCCCAACATTTCATCCTGACGTTCCCACGTGCTAGAATTCAATGTCTACGGTAAGGGTGTGAGCTATGGCTAAGGGATCAAATGCCAGTTTTATTTCCCCTTGGCCCGACGGTCAGAGGCGGTCTTTCTCCCGCCAATGACAATAAAACACCCCGCGTAACCATCTAAATTCCTAAATGCTATCGAAATCCTAATCCTATGGTCGTTCTAGGGAGAACCCACGAAGGGGCTTCCACCAATGCCCTAGATTGGGGAACTACTCATGATTCATAGCAAAAATATCAATACAACAAAATTTAGCCATCGGAATCAAAATCAAGCAATAGATGTATGGAGCTAACAATAGTATTAACGTAATATCAAAGTTTCAGATCAATCAGAAAACTTACAAGACAGAATAAATTCGGAGCCATCAAAAATCCCAAAAAGACATAAAATAAAAATGGGGATCCGTTCTAGGAAAAACCTTGTGTTGTATTTATAGATTAGCGTCCACCCGATCGGTTGATGCATCAACCGATCGGGTGAGACGGATGTCGACTCGATCTTCAGCTCTGAAGATCCATCACCCGGTCGCTGAACCGATCGGGTGATGTCGTCGGGTCGTGAGTTGGGAGAATTCGGCTACAGATGAACCGATCGGGTGAGATGTCACCCGATTGGTTGGAATTCAGCTCCAAAAGACAGAGAGCACTGTCGTTTTCACCCGATCACTGAACCGATCGGGTGAGATTCTCTTCACTGTTGCTCCTGTCCGGGTCGGATACGCGTGCACGAACCGATTGGGTGGGTCTATCCACCCGATCGGTTGAGGGCTGATATATGGCATTCTTCGACGTTTGGCCCTCGGGATCACGTGTGGCACCTCCCGTTGCTCCGAGGACTCATGATATCTGCTATATATGTCCCCAACGCTGGCAATCTCCTGCAAAGGCACAAAAACACAAAGAAAGTGAAAAGATAATAAAAACACAAAAGAGCGGTTACGAAATGACAGAAAACAACGGAAAATCACGAAGAAGATGTGCGTGAATATAAAAAATATAAGCGCATGTCACTACCTCGCTTCAAAGCCCAGCGACTTCAGCCCCTCACCCTCACACCCACCAACCCGACTCCCCGTCAATACCTCCTCTGGTGAACCACGTCCCTACCAACATCGACAGCATCCTTTGATCGCCCCTCCCTACTCCGATAGCAACCTCGAAAGCCCAAGGCCTCCTCATTGCACTCTCCGACCAAGCTCCTCCACCGCCTTCATCCGGCCCTCCTAAACCCCGATGCCCATTCCCATAAGCCCGGGCAAACCCTCAACCCTCGACAACAAGCTCGTCCACCAGCGCTCTTCAACCCTGCCTCTCGCAAGCTAGAAATGCCACTACCATCACCTAGCCCACCGCTCAGCCTCCGCTCCTTCAACCCACAGGCAGAACCCCCGACCTAGTCGTGCTCACGTCCTTCCCGTCGCCTCTCCCCTCCGCTCACAGGACTTCGACGACTCACGACTCCCATCGAAGCCACCCAGCACCCTCAGCCATCCATCGTAGATCCCCTTGTCCAAGACCCCCACGCCACCGACGTTCACCTCCAAGCTCACTCCAGCGCCCCACCTCCCAACTGCACCACAGACCCCTCAGCTCCGACGATTGTCCCAATGCCGCGGCAACGCCCTCCTCCAGCTCTTGGCAAAGCTCCTCAGCCCTCAACGCCTGGAGCTCACCGCAGACCCTCACCGCTCGTGCTACTCCGATCATCGCTGGACTCCTCGCTGTGTCGACGTTCGTCTTTGCGCCCGCATGCATGAAGAAGGCACTCGAAAGGTGAGCGACGTTTGTTTACATATATTATTATTAAATATAAGTATCAGTAAGTTATTTTATAATTAGTAAGCTATATTATGTTATTATGTTATATAACGTGAGTTATAACAATTGTCAGTTGGTATTATTATATAGTAAACTTGAACTTACCTTGTGATTATATGTTACAGTAACTTACGAGGGGCCTCAACAACTCGCTGAGGCGTAGGGATCTTAAAGATAGGCTTAGAGTGCTGAAACCAACCATGGTCGCTCTCCTGGAAACTAAGTTGATGAGTAATAAGTCAAATTGGAAGTCTTGCATTCCCAATAACTGGAGTATTTTAGACAACTACTCAATGCACCCTGGAGGTAGAATTCTGTTGGGTGTTGACTCCACTATCTGGCATGCTGAAAAGCTATTCTCATCTGCGCAACATATCACCGTGAGATGCAAAAACTCAGGGGGCCTAACTGTGCTTATAACAGTTGTATATGCTAAGAATACTTGTGCTGAAAGAAGAGATCTGTGGCAACATCTCCGAAGGAAGCTATTATCCTAACTGGTGAAGCTTGGTTGGTTGGAGGGGACTTCAATTGTGTCCTATTCACAAAAGATAAGATAGGGGGTAGAAACCTTGAAGAAAGCATGGTGGAAGAATTTAATAATTGTGTGGATGCATGCGCCCTTCAAGGTCTGAAGAGTGTGGGTCCTCGGCTCTCCTGGTGCAACAAAAGAGTTGGAAAGGGTAGAATTGCAGCTCAACTGGATAGGGTGCTATGCAACAATGATTGGATCACAAAGCTTACAGAATCATTTGTTGAATACCTTGATCCCCATACTAGTGATCACTACCCTATGTTGATCAATTTGCACACTCAGGTATACTCAAATCCTAAGCCATTTAAATTCTTTAACCACTGGACCAAATGGGCAGGTTACAATGAACTTCTTGAAGGAATTTGGACTCAGCATATCACTAGCACTCCAATGTATCGTCTGGTTCAAAAGCAAAGGCTGCTTAAACCCATATTGCACTCTTGGGTAAAGCAGCATGAGGCTGAACATTCTATTCCCCAATGCCGCAAGTCCCTGGAAGAGACTAGAGCTGATCTTAGCCTCCACCATAACGAAGACATGCAACATAAGGAGCAACATTTATCCATCAAACTTGCTAGATTATTGGAGATGGAGGAGGAAATGTATCGCCAAAAGAGCCGTCAAGATTGGCTAACTCTCGGGGACAGAAACACAAAGTATTTCTATACGGCTATGAAGGTGAGGCAAGGGCGCAACAATTTGGGACATCTAATTGATACAAATGGGATAAAGATCCGGGCTTTTGAGGAGCTAAAATATGAGGCCCCCATATTCTATGAAAAATTATATAATCAAAGTCACTTCTAGAGGGTTTTTCCAAAGCTTGTTACTAAGCGGATTATTACACAGGGGGGCAGCTAGATGGCTTGAGAGGAGAGTCTCTCCAGAAGAGATCAAAACTGATGTCTTTCAGATAGGGGCTGATAAGGCACCGGGGCCTGACGGATATAATGGTTATTTCTACCAAAGGAGCTGGAACCAGATTCAAGGTGATGTTGTCAATGCGGTTCAGTCATTCTACAGAGCTGGGGTTTTACTTGGACGTGTTAACCACACATTCCTTACCTTAGTCCCGACAGGAGCCAATGCTTCAGGCCTGGACGACTACAGGCCTATTGCCTGCTGTAATGTGTTATATAAGATTATCAGCAAGGTCATATGTAACAGGCTTAAGGAGGTGATTCATGGGCTTATCTCCACCAACCAATCTGCCTTTCTCAAAAATAGGCTCCTCTCTGATTGCTCGCTGCTGGCACACGAACAGATCAGAGACTTTAGTAATCCCATGGGAGCAAGGGCAAGCATAAAGCTGGATTTGAGGAAGGCCTTCGACAGCGTAAACAAGGAGTTTATCTACTACATGCTGCATCGCTTGGGGTTCAGACACAGGTTCATTAATTGGATTCGAGAATGTATATCAACCCCTACTTTTTCAGTAATGGTAAATGATACCCCGGTTGGTGACTTCCAGGAGAACAGAGGCCTGAGGCAAGGAGACCCCCTCTCTCCATACCTATTTGTCATTACTATGGAGGCATTTTCCTTACTGATGAACAAAGCCATTGTTCAAAGGTCCATCCATCCTATGAGGCACACTGGATCTATCTCTCACCTACTTTTTGCAGACGACCTCCTGGTTTTCTGCAGGGCAAATCCATACTCTCTCTGTGGCCTTAGTAATTTACTTGAAGAATTCACGAATCTGACAGGATTGCAGGTTAATTGGGAGAAAAGTGCGGGAATCTTCAGTAAAGGGACTAAACACTCGTTTGATCTTGCAGCAATGCTGGGGATTAAAGTTACGACGACAATCACTACATACTTGGGTCTGCCCCTTTCTTCGAAATATCCCAAATCCCAAATGTACGGCAGATTGGTGGACAAGTGCAAAAAAAGGTTGATGGGCTGGACTTCATCTCCGCTATCTCTAGCAGGGAGGATAGAACTAGTAAAATATGTGATTTATGGGATTGTATCCTTCTGGATGCAAGCTTTCAGAGCTCCTCTCAGTATTCTCCGTACTATCTCCGGAGCGTGCAGAAAATTCATTTGGGGAAATTCCCGTATCTGGGCGTGGAGGGACATTTGCATGCCCAAAAAAGAGGGTGGGGTGGGGCTTCGCCTACTCTCTGATCTGAATACTGCTTCGGGCGTCAGACTTACCTGGAGAATGCTATCCAATGAGGGGCTTTGGGCAGAGTATATGGGACAAAACTATGGGGATATGAACAGTTTCTTTGGCGCCTCTGGGATTGTCACTCAATCGGGAACATGGAAGTTTCTACTCCATTGCAGAAAATATACCCAAAGACTAATCAAAAGAGAGGTGAAAGATGGCAAGTCCGCTCTTTTTTGGCACGACAACTGGCTACCATGTGGGCCTCTCAAGAATATATATGATATATCAGTAGGCGAGGGTGCGAAGAGGGTGGTTGACTACTGGAATGGGACGGCTTGGACAAGCTGTGCTGCTGTTTTGAGCATCCTCCCACTGCTGCAAAATTACAGCATGCATCCGGGCATAGACAATTGGCGCTGGAGTACTGGGAAGGACTTTAATTTTCGTGAGGCTTGGGAAGGCGTCAGGAGTAGAGGGGCCATATTCCAATATCACAAGTTAATTTGGTTCAAAGGTTGCGTTCCGAAAATGGCAATTGCCCTGCTGAGAGCCTTCAATGATAAATTTTTGACTAAAGACAGGCTCAAGAACTGGTGAGTAGATATATGCACTGATTGCGCCCTCTGTTGGGGGGGTGTTGAAGAGAGCACCGGCCATATCTTTTTCGGTTGTGATTACTCTAAGTACCTGATGGCTAAAACCATATTGAAGCTTGGCATTAAGACCGAATTTTTGACTAATCTGTCAGACATTGGAAAATTATTCCTGGGACAATTTGGGGGGAAAACACACTATGCACATTAGCAAAAACAGCGCTAGCGGCATTGGTCTGGCATGTTTGGAATGAGAGGAACAGAAGAGTTTTTAATAACACTAGTAGAAGCAAAATACTACTATTTGAGGATATTGCAGCAAATGTCAGGATAGCTTTGAAAGACAGGGACCTGGATACTGAGGATGAGACAGATGCGATGGAGGCATTGACAAACTGGGGCTTCCGAGATATGGGATGACCAGAAATTCTTGTTTTTAGCATTTACCTTAGTTTGTTATTCTTGCTTGGCCTTATGATCTAGGATTGATAGTAGGAAGTGACGGCGCTTGTGCCCTATCCTTCCTCTATTAAAAACTATTTCCTAAGACAAATCACTTTGTATTGTTTTGTACAGTTCATTAATAAAGACTAACGCTTACCTTTCATATATATATATATATATATATATATATATATATATATATATATATATATATATATATATATATATATATAGGTAAATCTTCATGTGAGAACAGTTCGCACGGTGCGAAAATGTTTTTATCTTTTTTTGAATGTTTTTTTTCAAAAATTCTTTTTTCCACCCTCATTATATGTTGTTATACACCTCTCAAAAAATAATGGTTGAGAAATAATATCATTTGGCCTTCGATCAAAGCATTTCATCAAATTCGCACGTTTTGAGACCGTTAAATTTGTAACGGGTGGATGAGTACTCTAATCCCCAACGGGTTGACCCATTATTTTCACTGGGGTATATAATTGTATGGATTAAACATCAAAAGAAGAATTTTTGAAAAAAAAAAGTTTTCGCACGGGTTTTTTCGCACCCGAAGATTGCCCATATATATAAATATTTTTGATGAGCAAGAGTTAATCTTTATTATGTACAAAAAACAAAGCTTTACAATTGTCACGCCCCGCTTCCCAAAACGACGGAGGCGAAGCGTGACTAAGGCCCGCTCGGGCCGGAGCTGTGAAGCTCGGACCTAATAAGCGTCTGTGTGGTACTCCAAGACGAAGGAACAGGTCCCTGCAGGTTAGTACGGAACAACAAAAGTACTAAAAGAGATGCATTCATTTTATTCCACAGATATCCAGAAAAGTACGGAGAGTCTAAACAAAAGCCAACACGGCTACGAAACAGCTGAAGTAAACTAATGGTGCAAGCACCCAACCTAGACAGAAAGTAAACGGTGCTACGCACCCAACCTAAACTGTAGTAACACCTCTGAACCAGCAACGTGAAGATCTCTAGCTCCGGTCCTCCTCGGGCACGTACTCCGGCTCAAAGTCCTCTGGCTCAAAGTCCTCTGGCAGGTCAGTGTACTCTGGCTCAACACCTGACGTACAGCACCCAAAAGAAAGGAACTGTACGTCAGGTAAAGTCTACAAAAAGGAGGTTAGACTCTACTGCAAGTGCACCGAACTATTAAACAACGGTTTACTGGTTGATTAGCATGATGGGGTTATAACAGAGTGAAAACAGAAAGTAAACGCAGCAGGAAAGTAAAACGGGACAAGTAGTAGTCGTAGCGTGTGCTACCAACTACGGGACTAACCTACAGGTGTCAAGACAAGACATGATAAACAGGACAGAACAAGACGAAACGTGGCAAGACAAGACAAGACAGGACAATTGTGACATGAAGGGTTCACGCCTTACGGTTCGAGGGGGATCAGACCCTCTTGCCGTGCGCACGCTCAACCCTACCCCAAACCCCAGAACTCAGGACAAGACAATATAGGGCCACTCACTCTGCTAGGTGAGTGCCTCTATCCCCACGGTCGGTAGCGTATCGCTCACTCTGCTAGGTGGGCGATGAACGCCTCGTAGGTGAAACCGTACAACTGTATAGGACCACTCACTCTGCTAGGTGAGCGTCTCTATCCTCTCGGTCTGCTGGGACACTCACTCTGCTAGGTGGGTGCCGAGCTTCCCGTAGGCTGTGAATCAGTACAAGGGATCACTCTCTCTAGCTTGGAGAGTGCCCTATTGCCCGCAGGCTGTGCAAGACGAGACGGGACGTGTCAAGATGGGAAGAGTTATTCTAGGGTGTCCACACACACGCACACACATGATAGCCCTACGATGTCAAAGGTTGTTGTTGTCGGGCTCAGGCTTCGTCGTCAAGCCTGAGCCGTCAGGATCGTCCCGGACGCTATCATTTCACGTCCGGTTCTATTTTGTTCACAGTTATCAGTTCTAACCAACTAAGGCCTAAACATGGCCGAAGGTGCAAGTGAGATACACTTGCCTGCGATGGCGAGTGTGTCGTCCTCTCGAAGCGTCTCGTCCAAGCGTCTCGTCCGCGGAAGTCCGTCTGAAATATCGCCACGGTGACGGTGTCAGGTCGCGATTTTCAATCAATCCTATTTAGGTTCGTTTCTAGGTTATCGGGACTACCCTATTTGTCAAAGTCACAATTTGGTGTTCTTGTTCAGCCTAAATCGACCACTACCCTATATGCACAGAAAATTGTCCGACGGTCGATTTTCTACAGTGTCAACATTTTACTGGTACGAAAACGTAAATTTAGTTTGAGTTGTCCAGTTTTAGTTTAGGGTTCAGTTTGCTACAGTGTGGGTTTCGCTACGAGTTAGGGCACCAACCTGGTTCGACGGTCACGTGTACGTTCGATGTCGGATCTGAAAACGGCAACGTATCGCGTCGCCTTTGCTACGATTCTCCTACTGCGGGTAGCGTGGATTTATCTGCATCATGGGTTTGTGATATTAAGCAGAAAGGTTTAACCGGGATGACAACTAATGTTACATAATAAATAACATAGATATGGTCATGCATGCAAGGTACTGTTCATTCTATATGGGCACAGTTTCTACAATTTGTTACAGATCCTTAGGCTACTGCTCTTATATGAAAAGCGTTGATCATACTTTATTAAAATTACACACCTAGGTGCTCTATCAGCCATAAGCTCAGTAGGGTACGGTTCTTTCTCACTTGCATTTAAAAAGCACAAACACTATCAACTTAAGAACTCACAGCTTATAATTAATTCAATCATTTTATCCCCATTCTAGGACATTGTCCAAATGAGCCCTGTGCTATACAAGCTACCCAAACACATGCTGTTATTACTATATAGAAAGTTTATATTAAGGAAAACCTTACCCTTTCTCTATTCTCTCTCTTCTGCTGTACATCCTCTTTCTTTTCCTTTGCAGTGAACTCAAGTAGGGGAGCTCGGTCAGGGGACGGGAACGGCGTACGACGGCGGAAATCTCGCAGTGCCGGCGGGACAGTTGCGGCCTAGGGCGCCAGCGGACGGGGTCTCCGGTGGATTGGGAAGCTCCGGGCTGTGTTGGCAAGCGGCGAGGCGATCGGGCGACGTCGGTAAAACAGCGGCAGCGGCGGTTGCTGCTGCTGTCTTCGCTGCTGCGGAAGACGACCGGCGACGGGGCGTTCAGGCGGCCGTGGGCGGAGTCAGGGCACCGGAGATGGCGCCGAGCGGTGGCTTGGTTGAGGGAGGCGGTCTGTGCTGCGGCAGCGGAGGCTACGTGGAAGAGAAACAGCGGCGCTGGGTGAAGAGATGAATGTCCTGGGTCCTTTGGGTTGTTGCGTAGGCTAGGGCGCAGGAGCAAGTGGATAGGTCTGCGTGTAGGGAATAGTTTTAGCTTAGGATTATTTATATAGGAAAAATAAAGGGAGAGGAAACGTGGGTGTGAGGCTGTGGATTGAATTCGACTGCTGGTAGAAAGACCTAGTCTAAGGTACTCAAAAGTAGGGAGAAGTTAGAGAGAACACGGGATGAGAGAATGCGTACGGGGAGGAGATGGGAAACGTGGGGGTGATGCCCAGGGTTGTTAATATTTGGATAAGATATAAAATATTTTATGTAGGATGTAGTTGGTTACTGTTATGGTTGATTTGATATGGTTTTGATCTCCCGCAGAATTGATTTCAAAAGATAAGAGGTTGAAAGTAATCAATGAATTTGAATTTGGAAAAGACGTACATGACTTATTATTAACAACACCTTATAAAGTTAGTGGTTAGGAGAAATGGATTAGCACTTGTAATTCTTGTTTTAAAAAAAAACAAAACGCACAGAACTTTCAAATGGTAGAATTTTTATAAAAAGATATTATAAAAATTAATAATGAGTTTTAGTGGATTGGTCTTTGACGTCCGAAAATTACAAAGTAAATACCGAGGCGCTCACGCCTCCGAGAGGATTGCGAAAACGGGGTTTAATCGCGCGTCCGAGCTACAGTGTATAATAATAAATTATCAAATATGAAAATTACGCCTACGAAACAAGATACGCGCTAAAATACATGCGGTCAGAAAGTGACCGTTACAACAATGAACATTCAAGATAGTAGTAAGCAGATTGAAAATGGAGAGGGGAGAGGGCACAAGCGCCGTCACCCTCTACCAATCACAGTCTACGTTCTACTACTTGAAAGGAAAAGAATACATTAAGGCTTATAAATTACGTAAAAATTCAACTCGCAATAAGACCCCAATTCGCAAAAGGTTCGACATTGGAGACCTCGGATAAATCCAGATGCATTAGGGAAATCCTGACAATCGAAGCAATTTCCTCAAAAATAGCAGTCTTCATTGTTGCTTTATCTTCAAAAATTCGCCTGTTATGCTCTTTCCAAATGTGCCACACCATAGCCGACAACACTAATTTTGCCAACATTCCGAACGGATCTTTTTTATTATATCTCTCTAGGAAGAGATCGTAAACGTCATGAATGGAGGTTGGCACAAATCCTGTGTAAACCAATTTCAGCAAGCCTCTGCTCAAGATATACCTAGAGAAGTCACATTCAAAGAAAATATGGCCTGTGCTCTCAACTTTGTTCCCCGGACAAAGGCCACAATTCTGATTATTGATGATACCAAGCTTTAAGAGATACTCTTTAGTTGGCAATTTACCTCGGATAGCACTGAGAAGGGACATCGACATCTTCGGAATATGTTACGGGAACAACACCAGATTGTAGTAAGGAAAAGCTGGCCCTGGTACCCGCACAGACTCCCAGCAATTCCGCATAGTGTAGGTTGATCCATTGCTCCATTTCCATTCATCGCAGCCTTCAACAAGTGAGATCTGATGCAATTTCGGCAAGAACCAATGTGTTACCGGCTCATCTCTCCACCCAGCTACAGACCAGAAGTCACAAACTCTAGCATCTTCAGTACCTGGGATGGGGGGATGTAGTTGATGGAGAGGACCCAGTGGGTGCCAATTATCATACCAATAAGAGGTCGACGTACCATCTTTAATCGACCGCTTGATAATATTTTGTGATATATGCCGGCATTTGAGCATGTATTTCCAGGATCCTGAACGAATGGGTTTAGCTTTGGTTGTGTAAAATCTGCTATCCAAATCCACATATTGCTTTCTCATATATTGTGCCCACAGGCCCTTATAGGAGAGGGCTCTCCAGGTGAGGTGAATTCCCGAGGCAGTATTTAAGTCAGATAGGTGTCTCAACCCCACTCCTCCTTCCCTTTTTGGCATGCAAATATCCTTCCAGGACCAGTTAGAAAGCTTACCCCAAATGAATTTCCTGCAGGCAGCGTTAATGGATCAAATAACTGAAGGCGAGAAACAATACGCTTGCATCCAAAATGCCACCATACCGTAGATAATCGAACGAACCAATTCAATTTTCCCAGAGATGGATAGAATTGTAGAAGACCATCCTAACAACCTTTTTTTGCATTTGTCCACTAGTCGGCTGAATAATGAAGCTCTGGGAAAATTTGAGGAAAGGGGTAGGCCCAAATAAGTGGTGAAGGAAGTTACAATCTTAATACCCAAAATGTTAGTTAAGCTCTGGGGGTTACGGACCCCCTTACTAAAAATAGCTGAGCTTTTATCCCAATTTATCTGAAGGCCAGAAAGAAGATAAAAAGTGTTTAGCAGGTCCTTGAGCCCATACAAAGAATGACTGTCTGCACGTCAGAACACTAAGAGGTCATCTGCAAACAGCAGGTAAGAAATGGATCCAGTTCTGTGCATCGGCTAAATTTTCCCCGACGATTCAGCACTGTCAACTAAAAGAGAGAAATCCTCCATTACAAGCACAAATAAGTATGGGGAAAGTGGATCACCTTGACGCAAGCCTCTATTGGATTCAAAGTAGCCTTCAGGAGAACCATCAACCAAGACAGAGAACATGGTAGTAGAGATGCATTGAGAAATCCAGTTAATAAAAGTGTGCTTGAATCCCAGCTGGTGGAGGAGAAACAAGACGAATTCTCTGTTCACGCTGTCAAATGCCTTACGAAGATCAAGCTTTAGACAAGTTCTGGCCCCCATAGGGTTACTAAAATCACGAATCTGCTCGTGGGCAAGAAGAGTGCAATCAGCTAGCAACCTGTCTTTTAAGAAAGCTGCTTGGTTTGGGGAAATAAGGTCTGAAATAACGTGCTTCAATCTGTTGCACAAAATTTTGCTAATAATTTTGTACATAACATTGCAACAAGCAATAGGCCTATAGTCACCCAGCCCCGAGGCATTAATATTCTTGGGGACAATGGTCAGGAAGGCATGGTTTATAGAAGGGACCATTTTCCCTGATTTGAAAAAAGAATTTACCCAAGTGATAACATTAGCTCCAAGGATATCCCAATTTTCCTGAAAAAAGCATGCATTAAAACCATCAGGTCCGGGGGCTTTGTCTTTACCAATCTGGAACAGAGCATTCTTTGTTTCAATAGGGGTGACAGGCAACTCCATCCAACTAGCAGCAGCATCAGTGATTTTCCTCTTGGGGAACATGTTTGGAAACACATTCCAATAATCATCCTGGTGGTACAAATTTTGATAGAACCTCGGAGCTTCCTTACGGAGGGCATCAACGTCAGAATTCCTTTCCCCAGCAGAGTTAATGAGATGATGAAGATTATTGTGAGAATTACGAGCATTCATAGCAGTGAAGAAAAATTTAGAATTTCTATCACCAAGGGTAAGCCAATTTTGACGGCTCTTTTGCCGCAGGTCCTCCTCCTCAATGTCTAAAGCTTTCCGAAGATTTTGACAAGCAACAATTTCCTTTTTCTGGAGATCAACATCAATAGCTAAATTCGAGTTGGCTTGAATAGCTAATAGGTTTGCTTTGCATTTAGCAACATCATTTAGCTTCCTGGTTTCAGCCGCCCATGATTTTAGATGGTATTTCAAAATTTTAAGCTTAAGCTGAATGCATCTCATGTCTGGCCATGTAGGAAGCTGGTCCCAATTCCTATTCACAACATCCTTGAATCCAGGAAGAGAAGACCAAGAGTTATAAAACTTGAAAGGCTTTGGGTAAGATTTTACCTTAGAGAGCATGTACAATAATATGGAAGAGTGATCACTTGTGCAGGCCGGAAGATATTCATAGAAGGATTGAGGTAATATGCTGAGCCAAATGGAATTGCAAAGTAATCGGTCGAGACGTGTAGAGATGCGCATTACTCCACATCGCCTGTTATTCCAACTTAGAGTACATCCCTTACTCTTCAGATCACTAAGGCGACATCGTCCAATACATGCATTAAATTCATCAGTAGCCGTTGCATCAACAGGTCTGCCACCATGCTTCTCGTAGGATCCCCGCACACAGTTGAAATCTCCCCTACCAACCAAGGCATTCTATCCAATGTAGTGGAATCAGCAATAAGATTGCTCCAGAGTGCCTGCCTTGAAGTTGCGAGATTAAGACCATAGACCGCAAAAGTCCAAATGAAAAGCCCGCAATGTTTGTGAAGATGACCGATATGTGTTGACTGGAGGTAGTAAATATTTTGCAACTCCAAATTTTATTGTTGAAGAAGATAACAATGCGTCCCCCCTTGTGCTGGTCTCTATTATCTATACTCTCCCAATCCCTAGAGAAGCATCTGGCAATGCGCCCCGCATTAGAATCATCAACCTTAGTTTCCAGTAAACAATCAATAGAAGGCTTGATAGTCATCAAAGTGTGCTTTAGGTCCCCCCGACGCGAAGTATTGTTCAGTCCCCTAGAATTCCAGGAAAACACCGTTATTTAAAACGTTGAGGGAGATGGTGCACCAGATGGCCGAGCTAACCTTGAGCTCCGGCGTAGGGAGTTGGGCGATGCTTGAACATGCTTAATTTTGGTTTTATCTCTTTGTTTTCGTAGCTCCAGGTGTAGCTTTTCCCATTCCGGATTTGCTTCTGTGGAACAGTCAGGAGGTGAATCAACAGTGTGAATGTTATTAGGATTACTGTCCCGATCGCGTGAGCTAACGATTATTACATCCGGTGCTTTGGAATTGCCCAGACATTCCGTTGGAGGGACCTCAGGCACTAGAGGGTCATCAGTATTCCTGTAAAGAGAAATCACCAATTGCATTCTTTTAAAGAATTACAGAAGCCTAACAAACTGCATGAGATGAGAGCCAAGCTTCCAGTTATAATTGTCCTGGGTTGCTGTTACATCCTCAGTCGACTCCTCTGGGCTGCTGCATTCTCCAACTTCAAAAAAAGCACTCTTGGTTACTGGGTTCTTTTCCTGAGAATAAAATATCTCATGCTCTAAGCATTCAGAGTTAGGCCTCCCTACTTTCTCTTGTCCCAGGATAGAGGATGAAATTTGATTCTGAACACCCCCTTCATCCCCTGTATTGTCTAATGCTATGTCATTTTCATCAATGGGGTCTCCATCCTCAGGGATACTTTTAGTAGAAATTTTAACATTCCCACCAGCAACTTTTACATCCCTGGAAATTGTAGAATCCTGACATTGAGTGCCCGAATGGCCAAAGCAGATGCATTTACTGCATCGGAGGGGGGGTTCTCCTTCAACTCTGACCTCAATTTTTATTACCGACCCATCCTCTAGCTCAATATCAACCGACTTAGGAACTGGGGTTTTGGCATCAATCTCCACAAGGCATCTAGCGTAAGTAATCTTTTGAAGGGTAGCAGGGAGCCTATCAAGACACATGGGAACACCAACCACAGAAGCTATCACATTAAAAATCTCACGGGTCCACATATTTAATGGAACACCGTGTAATTGGATCCAGACAGGAACCGCTGACAGAATGTCCCATTCATGTCTGATTGTTGTACTCCATCGTTGTAGCACAACTAGTCGTCCATCAAATAGCCATGGCCCTCCATGCAAGATGCGTTCACATTCCTCTGCATCTTCAAATTTGAAGTAGAAAAATCCATTTTCTCTGCTGTAGATCTTTAACCCCCTTTTTATGGACCACAGCCTGTCAACCCACGCACAGATTTGTCAATAATATGGAATATCACCTAATACATACCCCGCGAGTGTGTTTTTCCATAGTGCTGCTCCCTTAGCAAGTAGTGCATTACCCACTCTAGCTAATGTAGTACCATCCTCCTTCAAGAAAGGTTGTACATAGTCCATCGAAAGTGCTGAATTATACTTTGGTCTGTTGGCACACATGTCAGCCCAAGATTGTTTAGGAACGTTTGTGGCAATCTTGATTTCCACAGTGGGCCTGATAGGAGCCCTAATAATACCATTTTCACCATCCAACCTGGGAACAGATCTACTGATACCACCATTAATCCCCTTGTTGCCGAGGGGTGGCACTTGTCCTTGGATGTTTGCAGACTGGACCTTATTGACAGGAAGGCTTCCAACATGCCTTCGGATGAAGTGGCCTCTATTTCCTCGAAAAGTCCTTCGATTAGGAAGCCCTTGACGGATTCCTTGAGACCCAGCACCTGTCTCAATTGGAAACCCTCGATTTGCAGTCCGCCGCCTACGGACAACCTCCCAGCCATTGTCAGTTGAAACATCTATGATAGATTGCCTTACCTCCGATCGCTGAGAATTATTGCCACCATCTCCATGATTCCTCGCCGCCCTCTTCAAGATCTGAAACTGGGTTGCTTCGGATCCTCCTACAAGAGCGTCTCCGGAAGCCGATTGTTGATTTCTGAGAATTCCTGCTGTATCTCTGATCCCTGCTTGCCTCGCGTGGATCTGAACTCCATGGGATTGAGCACCGTCACGATCACCTGGGTCATTCTCCGTCGCAGCTCCGCAGAAAACAGACATCGTAACATCCCCATATATATATATATATATATATATATATACACACACGAGTAAATTAGGTCTTTATTAATAATAAAGCAAAAAACCAAACCAAACATTCACTATGGGGCACATGCTGGAGGTTAGAAAGAGAGTGGATAGGGCACAAGCGACGTCACCCACTACAGACTAACACCCCACTAGTACACCCACATGCTAATATATACAAGTTTTGCTAACAATGTACAAGGTGTCAAACATCCGAGGAACCCCAGTTTGCAAAAGTGGACGCTGCCCTCTGATGGTCACGATCCAAGTTTCTCATGGAAATATTAACATCAGCCGAAATTGCTTCAAAAATCCTCTCTTTACCTACACATATACCTTCAAATATTCTGCTGTTACGCTGCTTCCATATATGCCACACCATGCTTGCTAGAGCCGTTTTAGCTAAGATTCCAACACAGTCCTTCTTATTATACCGAGATAGAAAGAGGTCTCCCAACCCACAGAGGGTAAGTGGGTAAGGGGGAGTGATTTCCAGCTAAAGCAGGCTTCTGTAGAAGATATAACTACTGTACGGGCATTCAAAGAATATATGATTCAAACTCTCCAAAGCACCTCCATCACATAAAACACAATTTTGACTGGTAGAAATTCCTCACTTTAAAAGAATGTCACTAGTTAAGAGTTTACCATGGAAAGCGCGCAGGAGAGTAATAGCCCACTTAGGAGTATGATGGCTATGCCAGACAACATTATAGTAGGCAAAAGGGGAACTTCTAGTGCGAGTACCATCCCAAGCATCACGAAAAGAGCAAGAAGCTCCAGGAGTCCAAGCCCAAGAATCAGGATCAGGAGAGAGGCGGATAAACTGCAACATGTTGATAATAGAATGAGTGTGGGGGACATCCTTCCAACCATTAGGGGTCCAGTAGCTGCTAACCATAGCATTCCCATCACCCTAAGGCACCGCCTGAAGAAGGGAGAGAGGACCACAAGGCAACCAATTATCATACCAAAAAGAAGTTGTTGTACCATCTCTAACTACTCGCTTAATCAATCTCTAAGATATGCATCGATTGCGCAGGAGAAATTTCCAAGGACCAGAACTAGAGGGAGTGAAGTTTGCATTGTAAAATCCTTCCTTTCCTCTTAAATAGTGCCGCCTCATGTAGCATGCCCATGGCCCCTCAGATGAAAGGAGCCTCCAAGTTAGCCTCACTCCAGAAGCCACATTGAGATCAGAGAGCAATCTAAGTCCCACTCCTCCTTCCTCCTTGGGGGTACATAACTCCCTCCAAGCCCATGAATACTGGTTCCCCCGTATGAACCTCCTACATGCAGATGAAATAGTACGAAGTACAGAGGGGGGGATCCTGAAGGCATACATCCAGAAAGCCACCATTCCATAGATAACCGTACGCACCAACTTTATCCTTCCAGGGATGGAAAGAAGAGAGGAGGACCAACCCTGAAGTCTCCTTTTGCATTTATCAACCAACCGAGCATACGTAGATGATTTTGGATAATTAGAAGATAAAGGTAAACTAAGGTAAACAGAGAGGGAGAATACCTTCTTTATTCCAAGTATAGAAGCAATGGAACTAACATCACGAGTACCTTTGCTGAAGATGGCAGAGCTCTTATCCCAATACACATGAAGGCCAATTAATTGGTTGAAGCTGACTAACATATTTTGTAGGCCCAAAACGAGTGTTTATTTGCATGACAAAAAACCAGTAGATCGTCAGCAAATAATAAGTGGGAAATAGATCCTGTTCTCCTCATAGGATGAATTGTACGCAAAGATTCAGCATCCGCCATTAAGAGAGAAAAAGATTCAATCACAAGCACGAAGAGGTAAGGAGATAGTGGATCACCCTGTCTTAGCCCTCTATTTGAAGTAAAATATCCTGCGGGGGACCCATCAACCAGCACTGAAAAGGTTGGGGGATGATATGCATTTAGAAATCCAGTTAATAAACTTGACATGAAAACCCATTTGGTGCGTCATAAAAAGAATGAACTCTCTTTTGACACTGTCAAAAGCCTTTCTGAGATCCGTAAGAGCACACAGCTAGCTCAAAAGAATGAACCCCTCTGCTACTCGTAAGAGCACGCAGCTAGCTGTAGGCATAGGAGCCCCCTCACTAAATTCTTAATGTCAGTGTTCATCTGGAACACTAGGGGTCTGAACAATTCTGTTAGGAGAGGCGATCTCAAGCAGAGAGTTCAGAAGCATCACCCTTCAATTGTGTGCTTGTTATAGACTAAAGTTGAGGCGTGCCATGCAGGTAGGATTTCCAAATGTTTTCCTAAAAGCTGGAGTTCTATTGACAACAGAAGCTATCATTCCGGGGGTCGTATAGTACTGTATGTAGACAATAATGTATGGAGTGTCACACCCATTTCATTTTCGGACCAGCACAACTATGCTATCCTTTCTAATAAAGCAGGGTTAGCCATGGTGCTATCGGTGGTTTATGCATTTAATTTGGCCTCTCTTCGACATTCTTTATGGAAGAATCTAACCGACGATGCCACAAAACTAGGCTCTATGCCTTGGATGGTGGGAGTAGACTTCAATTGTGTTCGTTATTCTTCGGAGAAATTGGGTGGAAGACGCCTTGATACTAGAATGACTGATGATTTTAATCACTGCATTGGTAGTTGTCTTTTAATGGACCTTAAAAGCGTGGGTCAAAGCTATAGTTGGATCAACAGAAGGATTGGTACTGTACGTATATAGGCGCAGTTGGATTGTTCTCTATGCAATGAAGAATTGATGCGTATTCTACCAAATTCCTATTATGAGTATGATAATGCGGGGACAAGTGATCATTCGCCCATGATAGTCTACATCCTGCCTAAGGTAAAATCCTTTCCCAAGACTTTTAAATTTTTTAATGCATGGTGTACATATATTGGCTTTCGGGAATTGATGGAAAATTTCTGGAGAGAGAATCATTGCGGGTATATACCTCCGGTATTGGTGAAGTTGCGCCTCCAGCCCATGTTTATTCTAGTGGAAAATTTTAAAAAGTTGAAGCACAGGCTTCAGGTATTTGCTGAGAACCATAAACAAAATGTGGATGTTGCTGTTTGTCGTAAAAACTTGGAAGCAATTCAAGCCGAGCCAAATTTATTAATTGCCCAGAATTGCATAAACTTGAACATTCTGCTATCCTAAAACTATCGAATGCATTGGATGTAGAAGAGGACGTGTGGAGACAAAAGAGTAGGCAGGATTGGCTCAAGCTTAGTGACAGAAAATCTAAATTTTTTTCAATGCTATGAAGTCCAGATATAATTATAATAATCTGAATCATCTGGTAAATGAGGAGGGATGCAGAAATTCTAATATGGAGAAGTTAAGAGAAGATGCACATTTATATTATGCGAAGCTGTAAACCCAGGGCGACTATTGGAATGTTTTTCCTAATATCATTCCAAAGAATAAGCTAACTCAGGATGCTGCAATCTGGTTGGATAGGAATGTCTCTGATATTGAAATTAAGGAGGCGGTTTTTAGCATTGGAAAGGATAAGGCCCCTGGGCCAAATGGATTCAATGCGCACTTTTACCAACAGAATTGGGGTATCATTGGTAAAGATGTTTGTACAGTAGTATCTTGCTTCTTTAGTACTGGTAATATGTTGCACCAGATAAACCATATTTCCTCACTTTAGTTCCAAAAAGCTCCAATCAGGATTAGATGATTACATGCCAATTGCCTGCTGCAATGTCATTTATAAAATTATCAGTAAAATCCTCTGTAGCAGGTTGAAGATGGTGATTAATGAGCTGGTCTCATCAAACCAATCTGCTTTTCTTAAAGGGCGTATGCTATCAGATTGTGCCCTCCTGGCACATGAACAGATTCGAGATTTCAGTAATCCAATTGGTTCCAGAGCATGTTTGAAGTTTATATATATATATATATATATATATATATATATATATATATATATATATATATATATATATATATATATATATATATATATATATATATATAATTAGTATATATGTGTATGTATTTACGTAAACAGGTACATATGGTTTAATTAGCTCGAACTCGTAGCTTATATTGAAAATCTGTTGATGCGGATAATTTACGCCTTGTTGCTATCCACCGGTCACCCAAATCGCATCGCTTCAGGTAAGTATTTATCACCCACAAGTTTTAAACTATACTGCTCAGGTTTTATGACTGTGATTACTAAACGTTGCAAATAACAATTTTAAGTACGTTGCTTAAGTTTAATGAACCTGGTGATATGTTGGTTGCTTGTACTATCAAAATGTTATCGTCATAAAATGCTCTCCTTGAATGTTGTACCATTATTTGTGGAATGTACATCCTAATGAATTGTGATACCGGGCCCACAGGGCATATACAGGACATTGGGCCCTTGGGCATACATTGAACTATACAAAACACACATTGACACGTTGGGTGGGGTAGTCCATTGTAGTAGAGTGCTGAATTCTGGATTTCACCCCACCGGTAAATTCGACTTTCGTCCGGATGAGGTCGGTGAGTACAGAGCCACGGGTAGCTCCCGTTGGTTTGGGTGTAATTGTAGTTTCTTTTGCCCTCAAACAATGGGATTGTCACTAGATTAGGAGATTAAATGATGTACTATCTTGCCTCTGCTGATACTATTGTGAATTGTGAAATCTGCTAGCTCCTCTTACTACGCTCATATACAACTTCCATGCTTATTACTCTGTACACTACACCTTGCATACTTATTACTATGTACACTACAAATTGCATGCTTATTACTCTGTACACTATGCTTTGTGTGCTCACTACTTTGCACACAACACTTTGCCGGCTCACTACCATGCACACCGCACTTACTATGCTCACCATTTTGTATACTACACATTAACATGCTCACATGTTCTTTTACGCTACTCATGATTTACATGACTGTACTCATATTGTGTCATTCATCTTCAAAGATTTGCAAACGATACTACTATCTTGCCGAGGGTCCATTTTCTAACATTTTAACTTGCCGAGCGTCCCTTGCTGACGTATATTTCCATGTTGTCTATCTTGTGAAATATACGTCAGGTTCTGAGACAGATTTTGCTGAGGAGCATACCCTGAGGCTGAGCTCGTTGACCAGAAGTAACATGACGCCGAGACCCCCTACTGAGAGTGACTTACTTTCGCAGCGCCGAAATAAATTAACATTTGTGTTGTATTTTATTCTGGGTCTTTCCTTTTTTGTAACTGTTGTAATGGCCAAGCTAGGCCTTAACTTCCTTTGTGTACTTGTAATCTGGACTTGAAGTTGTAACAATAATATTTGTGTTGTTCTGATATTCACAAGCGAGCATCTACCAGGTTTATAACACATATGCTTATTGTGCTTAAGGCAATGAAAGAAAAAAGTACTTTTTCTTTGTTTTAAGCACATGTGGACCCGCTCGCATCCTCACTCTCAAGTATAATGGGAAGTGGGGCGTGCTAGGTTTTAGTGGTGGCCCATGCAGGTCTCGAACCTGCGAAATACTCAGAGCAATATGAATGTCATTATTAGCTAGACTGTCTAAATAAATCTTGTACGCAAATGTTTACCTTGTTTTCTTTTCAGCATGGCAGGAAGATCGAACACTCGCAACCGAAACAGAGCTAATGGAACTGGTGATCCTGCTATCCATGAACTCATGGGTGTCATGAGAGGGATGTTGGACATTCAATGCTAACTGATTCAGCAAGGACAACAGCATGCACCACCTGCACCACCTCCTTCTCGAGCTGAACCTGGAGCCAAGCAATTTCGGGAGCTGAACACGAAGACTTTCTCTGGAAAGAAAGGCCCACTAGAAGCTGAAGAATGGGCATGAAGCCCTGAAGATGACTTGAGTCTTTCCCGCATCGACCAGTCAAGCTGGGTAGAAGTTACCAAGAAACAGCTGACTGGTAATGCTTGAAACTGGTGGGATACTGAGGAAGCATGTCTAGTTAAGCCTATTAACTGGACCATCTTTTGAGAGTGATTCGATGCTCAGTATTTCCCCAGATCAGCAAAGAAGGAGCTCCAGTAACATTTCGTCAACTTAGAACAAGGCGATCGGACTGTTGACGAATACGAAGCAAAGTTTTCTATACTTAGTCGTTACGCCCTTCACTTGGTGGAAGACCCCGAAGATCGTGCATATCAGTTTCTCCAGGATCTGGACCTAGACTATCAGGCTTCGATGTCTTCGGTGAATCTGACTACACACTAGGACGTATTGGATACTGCTAGGAAGCACGAGCTCATCATGAAGCAGAAGAATGCACTTCAAACTGGTGGAAGCAAGCGCCCTATGGAACCAACCCGAAATGAGCGCCGAGCAACTCATACCACCAACTTCAAGAGACCTGCAACACCGGCCAACTCCCAATCTATGATGGTGTGCCACTACTGTAACCGATCGGGGCATGTCAAGAAGGATTTTCATGTACTGTAAAACCAGTGTTTAGTGTGCGTGGCACCTGACCATATCGTAAGGAACTGCCCTCATCGGACTATGATCCAATGACCCAGACTATGGCAGCATCAGTATCAACACAATCTGGACCACCTCTGGTCCTCAGCGTCAAGTTCTCCAGCAGGCTGAGCCCGAACGCAGTCGGTGCCAAACTTACTCTATGTTTGCAGAGGAAGTTAGGGTCGATGAGCCAGTGGCGAATGATGATGTCTGAACCCTGTCATGTTATCACATTTAATGATTCATATCATAAATGTGCTTAGCTTTACTTTTTCATATCTTTGATGTATCTTTTGCTTTGACTGTTGCAATTTCGTCTATCTGGCAGTTCCTCGATCACTACCTAACTTAAGAAATTCTGAGGATGGAATTCTTATAAGGTGGGTTGGATGTAACGGCCTGTTTCTGTATATACGTACTTCGTACGTATTTCCATTAATTTATTTGAATAGTGTCTCATGATATTTTTATTTTCTCGTAACTTGGACTCATGATCGGATTCCTTGTTCGCAATTCTCGTGACTTCACGATCACGTCGACATCTTCTTCATAACTTTCGGTTTAATGTTGATTGAATGGATAAGACCGTAATAAATCGATCATCTTAAAATTTACTTCTTCCAAATCCGATCCAAATCCTAATAAGTTTTAATGTCTTAAACCAACAATCTAAAGATCTTAATGTTGATTCCATAATCAAATCATAACTGAACCGATCTTCCTAGATCTAAAAATCCTAACTAAATCGATTCTCCAATATCTTAACTAAACTAATTTTCTAAATCAGATCTTGATCTTAAAGAATCATATGTCTTCACCGAAACGATCTTCCTGATCAGAATATCTTGACCGAATAAATCATCCTATCTTTATCCTAATATATCTCAATAACTAAATCTAGTTGATCTAATCTTAACTATATTATTTTTTCTAAATCAAATCATAACATGATTATCCTAACTAAGCTATCTAAATATCCTAATTTAAATCATAACTAACTTCTAATATCTTAATTAAATGATTAATAAAATATTAACGCGCATGTCCCCTTCGATAGCTAAGACTCAGCAACCGCCCATAACAATTCTCAGCCAACCAACTTGATTAGGATTCAATATTGTATATTTTACCCCTCATTAGATGGCATTTTGTGCATAATTTGTGTTCATGTTGGCTCCGATACGCGCATTTTGATGATATCACTTAATATTGGAGCTTACCATTTTTATATGCTTAAAACATAATTTTTACAGCTTATTAGCATCTTCATCTTAGTCTCCTATTATTTTTCAGTTGAATTTCGTAAAGTCCCGATTCCAACGCATATTTTTCCAGAATTTTTGGAGGTCGGAGCAATTTACTGCATTTTTTGGAAGACAAGGTGACGGTGCTGAAAATTTTTGGGCTAGAAAGTCTGCTTTTCCCCTCTTGTGCAGAATTCTGCTATCATTGCAGTATATATTCCGGCCTATGATATTTTTCTCGTGTTTTACACTCTGTTACAGTTCCATCGCCACCTGGAACACGTCATTCCGAGGTCGGATGATTTTCCTAAAATATTCGCAAGACAGGGTGGCAGTGCTGAAAATTTCTGCAGATTTGCCCCTCTTGTGAAGAAATCTGCTATCATTCCAATGTATTTTCCGGCATAATGATATTTTTGTGTTATAGTACACTTTGTTATGGTTCCATCGCCGCCTGGAACACGTCAATCCGAGGTCGGATGATTTTTCTAGAATTTTTGCAAGAGATGGTGACGGTGCTGAAAATTTCTGCAGATTTGGGCATTAGTTGCGGGTTTGGGCGTGGATCCGACCCGTTTGGGCTGTTTTCAGACCCGAAATTCTGAGTCTCTTTCTTGGGCTTTCCTCCCCTCTTTTCCCCTTATTCCTTCTTCCCCATTCTTCATCTTAGGGTTAGGGTTTTGGTGGAGCAACAAAGAAGCAAGGAGGAGCAATTGGGTTTTGGTTGGGGTTTCCTTGGAGATCTTGGTGAACTCTTTTCCTCTCCATTTGTATTTTGATTTAGTGATTTGTAATGATAATGGATGATGTTTTTAGAAGTAAAAATCCATCTTTTCTTGTTGTAATGAGCTAGATATTTTTCTTGTGTGGTTGTGTTGATTTGTGTTTGTAGCACTATGTTTATTCAATCTTGCATGTTTAAATGTTTATGTGATAGGATTGATGAGATATACTTTGAGTTAGGGATCCTAGTGGGTATCCCTAGAGTGGAGTTTGCCTAGTGGTACCACTCATGTATGCTTAGTTGTTTATTATCTCAATTTTCCATACCCTACTTTCATTGCACACCAAGTGTTTGATAAAATGCCACATCCACCGATTGCTCATTCCGTAGCTGGAAAGACAATTGAGTTATCCCCAGATTGAATCCATTTGCTTAACAACCACACTCTCACACATCACACATGCTTTCTTGCCTATTTGTCTTCACAATTCCTCTACCGAGGATGTTGATTTGGTAGTTGGTCTCAAACACCCACATTTTCACACACACTTCTACCCCGTTAGCGTAGTTGGTTGTTAACCGACGTTACCCTTCCTACATCAATTGAATCTGCGATTGCAAAATGACTTGTCCCCATGATTCGACCCGGTCTCACCGGAAATAAATTTATTACTTGACGTCCTCCTACACTTGGGAGTAGCGCTCACGTATCACATACTTGAGACGCGTTCAAGCAATTGGCACCGTTGCCCGGGACAACGGTTTTTGCATTTACATTTTCGATTGATTTTGAAAATTTTGGCGAGATACTTCCCACTATTAGTGTGAGACTTTTCCGATTCTTTATTTTTCACTTTTTGATTTGAGATTTCTTTATTTTTCACTTTTTGAGTCCTCTGCTATCTTTATTTTCATTTTCTTTTATAAAAATTCAAAAAAAAGTTATGGACTTTAACGACATAAATTCTTTGTATGATACACTTTCATTTTCTTTTCACAGGACCACTTCTCTGAAGCTCAAAATTGCTGGCTTTGCTCAAATTGACGGTGAATCCTTCTATCAAGCCTGGAGGTGGTTCATGGATTTAGTAAGCGGCTGTCCACATCATGGATCCACGATAGACCATCTTTTCCAGTTTTTCTACGAGGGGTTGCAGGACGAGATGCAGGACTACATGGCGATGTTGGACGATGGAGCTCTATTTGACATGTCACCTGAGGATGCTTGGGAGTACTTGGAGTCCATAGAGGATATGGCACGACCATTGAATGTGACTTCAGGGAATGATCCATTAGCGCCAGATCACGATAGCATTGAAGCATCCCTTGACCAAGAGAGCAAATCGTGGACGCACCCTTGCAACCCTTGGACGAGGAACTTCAATTGCTTATTCATACACAGGAGGCTCAATCCCGATATTTTCTACGGAGCATGGAGACTCGAAGCCAGTATATTCATGAGATCATTTCCAGTCTCGCATTGCTTGCCTCTTGCTTGGGAGAATGTAATCAAAACACTCAAAAACTTTTATTATCTAATTTCGATTCATCTTCTCTTGTAGGAGATTTGTGTGAAGATGGAGAGGACGAGCGTGAAATTTTGGATGGAGTGGAGGAGGAGACTAGTAGGGCCACGAGATCTTCGATCATTTTGGTGGAGTCCGAACCATGCTCTCCCCCAATCTTGTCCCAAAATCCATCATTCCTCTCCCCCGTGGGCATACATCATATGGAGATGGACGCAATCACTTTAGGGAGTTTTCGTCAACTTGATTTAAATTCTTTATCTTATGTTGACGACTATATTTGGATCACTTTTGTTGAAAGGCAATGGTGTCGGCTATGGATTGACAGACCCTCTCTCTCACAGGGCACGATTGGAAATTTTATGGAGGGAGCACTTGTTGGTGTGTTGCTAGGGTCCAAAGTGATTTGTGGAGGGAAGACGCTCGCGGAGGAGCGTAAAGATCTAATTGAGCAACTTTCCTCACCGTTATACATCCGAGATCCTCCTTTTGACCTCGGTGATCTCCTTCTAGTAGTGTAGAAATTTTAATTTAATGTACTTTCTATGCTTTTTAGGATAGTTTTATTTCAATAAACCTCTACTTTTTCAACATTGAGGACAATGTTTGTCTTTAGTTAGGGGGAGAGTAGTAGGTGATTTTAGGATGTTTAGTTAGTTGTTTTCGTTTTAAATTTTTTTTTTGTGTTTTTTTGTTTGGAGACATCCATTTTGACATCACCAATCATTTTGCAAGAATATATTTACCCTCCTTGCTCTCTTGCTAGTTATTTGCTTAGTCCCTTGCATGTTTCATCTTCGTGCATGTTTTCGAATTCAAATTCTATTTTTAAATCCTAAATTGTGATTGGCATGCATTTGATTGCTTTTTCTACATGAAATCAATTTTAATATGCCATTTATGATGTGAGTGCATAACTCCATGAATTTTGTCTTCAAAATGGGTTAAATTAGTTTTGAACACGATTTGCGATGCATGAGTATGGATTAAGACAATTGAGTAGAGTAGTTTTCAATTCAATGGGTTATGATTATGTGCCTAGTGTGGTTGATTGGTGTGTCGAACAAAAGAGATAAAGAAGGCAAAAAGAAAGCAAAAGAAAAAGAAAGCAAAAGAAAAAGAAAACAAAAAAGAGAAAAGAAAAGAATAAGTGCATTGTTCTTCTAGTTTTGTCGAGTAGCCGGGTCCTCGTGCCTCAAGAAGCATTGGGGATTCGCGTCGAAAGATAGGATTTAGTGGAGTGCATGAGAAAAAAATAAGTGAATCTTAGGTGATTCGGGTTATTAGGTCCGCGGTGTCCTTTTTGGCCCAATGCCATGAAATTGTCTAATTTGGGAGTCATTGACCGAAAAATCATTACATGGGTCATCCTAAGTTTCATACAAAGAAAAAGAAGAATAAATTCACACATCCAACCTCCAAAATTAGGAAAGTGTTGTTTTGGCAAAACCCTGAGATTTGCGAAACTATGATACAACGTTGTGTTTTAATCCTCATTCGTGCAAAACATTGCTTGTTCTCCTTTATTTGAACCAAACTGAAGTTTTGTTCATGGGTTTGTTCTCATTCATGGATTGGTATATTGAATTTGAGATTTTCTTGAAAACTTTATTTTCGACATGAATAATTTTGAGTTTCATATGTGCTTTGATTGAGAATCCGAATTTATCGCATGTTTTGCTAGGGACTAGCAAAAATCTAGTTGGGAGGTGTGATTAGGGTTCAATATTGTATATTTTACACCTCATTAGATGGCATTTTGTGCATAATTTGTGTTCATTTTGGCTCCGATACGCGCATTTTGATGATATCACTTAATATTGGAGCTTACCATTTTTATATGCTTAAAACATAATTTTTACAGCTTATTAGCATATTCATCTTTGCCTTCTATTATTTTTAAATTGAATTTCATGAAGTCCCGATTCCAACGCATATTTTTCCAGAATTTTTGGAGGTCGGAGCAATTTACTGCATTTTTTGGAAGACAATGTGACGGTGCTGAAAATTTCTGGGCTTGAAAGTCTGCTTTCCTCCTCTTGTGCAAAATTCTGCTATCATTGCAGTATATATTCCGTCCTATGATATTTTTCTGGTGTTTTACACTTTGTTATGGTTCCATCGCCTCCCTGAACACATCATTCCGAGGTCGGATGATTTTTCTAAAATATTCGCAAGACAGGGTGGCAATGCTGAAAATTTCTGCAGATTTGCCCCTCTTGTGAAGAATTCTGCTATCATTTCAGTGTATTTTCCGGCGTAGTAATATTTTTCTATTATAGTACACTTTGTTACGGTTCTATCGCCACCTGAAACACATCAATCCGAGGTCGGATGATTTTTCTAGAATTTTTGCAAGACAGGGTGACGGTGCTGAAAATTTCTGCAGATTTGGGCATTAGTTGCGGGTTTGGGCGCGGATCCGACCCGTTTGGGTTGTTTTCAGACCCGTAATTCTGAGTCTATTTCTTGGTCTTTCCTCCCCTCTTTTCCCCTCATTCCTTCTTCCTCATTCTTCATCTTAGGGCTAGGGTTTTGGTAGAGCAACAAAGAAGCAAGGAGGAGCAATTGGGTTTTGGTTAGGGTTTCCTTGGAGATCTTGGTGAACTCTTTTCCTCTCCATTTGTATTTTGATTCAGTGATTTGTAATGATAATGGATGATGTTTTTAGAAGTAAAAATCCATCTTTTCTTGTTGAAATGAGTTAGATCTTTTTCTTGTGTGGTTGTGTTGATTTGTGTTTGTGGAGCTATGGTTATTCAATCTTGCATGTTTAAATGTTTATGTGGTAGGATTGATGAGATATACTCTGAGTTAGGGATCCTAGTAGGTATCCCTAGAGTCAAGTTTGCCTAGTGGTACCACTCATGTATGCTTAGTTGTTTATTATCTCAATTTTTCATACCCTACTTTCGTTGCACACCAAGTGTTTGATAAAATGCCACATCCACCGATTGCTCATTCCGTAGCTGGAAAGATAATTGTGTTATCCCCGGATTGAATCCATATACTTAACAACCACACTCTCACACATCACACATGCTTTCTTGCCTATTTGTCTTCACAATTCCTCTATCGAGGATGTTGATTTGGTAGTTGGTCTCAAACACCCACATTTTCACACACACTTCTACCCCGTTAGCGTAGTTGGCTGTTAACCGTCGTTACCCTTCCTACATCAATTGAATTTACGATTGCAAAACGACTTGTCCCCGTGATCCGACCCGGTCTCACCAGAAATAAATTTATTACTTGACGTCCTCCTACACTTGGGAGTAGCGCTCAAGCATCACATACTTGAGACGCGTTCAAGCACAACTCACCCCACAAATCCCTTAGGATCCCAACAACCTTGCGTGGGATCCTGGCCCCCAGGCATGCAACCGCATGCAAATAATCCGCCATCCCCTTCAAATAAACCCCACCCCATCACCCATGTTTCTCCCAATAACCCATGCAAGCCAGTCAAATCTTCTCACCATCGAACCCCAGCGAGCCATTCCTCCGCTTGAACCCAGGCGACCCAACACTCCGAGCTCTCCTCCCATCGAAACCCGTAACTCCACCTTCAACACTCATCCCCAGCAGCCTCCGCTCCATCACCCAGCCAAACAACTCCAAACCCCATCACCGACCACTGCCTTCAGTCCGACCCAACCTCAGCGTCGCACCCACCGCTCTCCGACCACCCCGCTTCGAAGCCCAACGAATTCAGCCCCTCACCCGCACACCCACCGACCCAACTCCCCGTCAATACCTCCTCCGACGACCCATGTCTCTACCAACCTCGACAGCATCCTCCGATCGCCCCTCCCTACTCCGACAGCCACCTCGAAAGCCCAAGGCCTCCCCTTTGCACTCTCCGACCAAGCTCCTCCACCACTTTCATCCGGCCCTCCTAAACCCCGATGCCCATCCCCATAAGCCCTGGCGAACCCTCAACCCCCCGACAACAAGCTCGTCCACCGGTGCTCTTCAACCCCGCCTCCCGCAAGCCACCAACGCTAACGCCATCACATAGACCACCGCTTAGCCTCCGTTAATTCAACCCACAGGCAGAACCCCCGACCTCGTCGTGCCCACGTCCTTCCCGTCGCCTCTCCCCTCTGCTCACAGGCCTCCGACGACTCACGACTCCCATCGAAGCCACCCAACACCCTCAGCCCTCCACCGCAGATTGACCTGTATAAGACCCCCACGCCACCGACGTTCACCTCCAAGCTCACTCCGGCGCCCCACCTCTCGACTGCACCACAAACACCTCAGCTCCGACGATTGTCCCAACGCCACAACAACGCCCTCCTCTAGCTCTTGGCAACGCTCCTCAGCCCGCAGGGCCCGGAGCTCGCCGCAGACCCTCACCGCTCGTGCTACTTCGATCACCGCCTGGACTCCTCGTCGCGCCGCCGTTCGTCTTTGTGCCGCGCCGCCGTTCGTCTTTATATTATTATTAAATATAAGTATCAGTAAGTTATTTTATAATTAGTAAGTTATATTATGTTATAATGTTATATAACGTGCGTTATAACAATTATCAGTTGGTATTATTATATAGTAAACATGAACTTACCTTGTGATTATATGTAACAGTAACTTATAAGTTTATATTTATATATATATACTAGTCATACCCCGTGCCCGCGGGCACGGTTCAATTAAGATTTTCCCCCGCAAAATCTTTGTTCCCCAAAAAATTATTTCCACGGTCAAAATTGCGCAGAACAACAAATTAGCGTACAAATATTTAGCGACACGGACGCGTGGAACAACGAAATCGGTGCATGCACCTTCAGCGCGGAACAACAAATTCGGCGCGGACGTCTTCGGTGCAGAACAACAAATTAGTTTTAAAAAAATTAGCGGGCGCCTTCGGCGCGGTTCATTTACGATCCCCCCTCAAAATCTTAGATCACCCATAATTTAGCTCATCCCAAGAAATTTCAATCATTTTGAAATTATTCACCTGTGATCAATATTGATCGAGTCGCATCGTCTAGTCCGTTCTGATCAAGAGATCGCTCATCGTCTTCTCTGCACGGTTCATTTAAAATGTCTCCCCTCAAAAATCATGGATCCCCTAATTTTCAACGAATAACAATAATTAAAGCACAATAATTATTATGTCCACTTCAAAATCTTAATGCCCACAAATTTAGTTCTTAGAGAATTTAGTTCCCCTCAAAAATTTAAAAATTTTAGGTCCCCCTCAAAATTTAGTCCTCACAGAAAATTTTGTTCCTCTCATTGTTTATTAAGTTCCGCACAAATATTAGCGATGCGGGTGCCAATTTATTCTACTCAAAACCGATATGACACGCCCAACTTATAACACAACGCTAGCATGGCACCATCAATTACGCCTTCAATTTATTTTACTCAAAAGCTGGTAAGACACGCCTAACATATAACACAATGCTAACATGGCACCATCAATTTTGATATATTTCAAGACGATCTCCCTTTTTTATTTTCTTAAGGGATTAGGCAAAGTTAGAACAAAATCCCGCCACTGAGATCGGACAATTTCATTCAAACTCGAACCAATTTCCGATCCATCACAAAAAAATTAACCGTGCAAATCAACAAATTACCTAGGATTAGATCATCATACACATAATAACTACTAATAACATCCCAAAAAACCTAGAATGTAGAGAAATTAATACAAATTTTGATGTGTATCTTTCAAATAAATTTTGAAGAAGCCAACCCCAGCATCACATTAAACATTTGTTCTAACACCAAAATTCCTTGAAGCTCTTTTCTCTGTGCATCCTAGCTATCCAAAGAACTGGGAACTTCCCCATGTAAACATAAATTTTACAGTCCATTGCTAGAAATTTCTGCAACAATTCATTTCTAGCATGGAACTGTAAACAGAATGACACAAAAAATCTTAAAAGAGAGGAATCTCATACTACTCGGATACCAGCCGCACCATTTCAAGAAATCCTGGGGACCATTTAGCTCTAACATGTATGCTCTCTGATGCATGGTCGGAGTTACATGAACAATTTCTTCTTCTGCAACAGCGTTAAGTTTCTGGATGAGATGGTATATACTTGCTACAGCCTGGATTGAAGAAGCCTCTGTGACTTGAACTGAAACTTTCAAAAAAATCACTCAAAAAATGAAAAAAGGCATCAGCGGTGATTTTTGTTGTGTGAAACGTCAAAGTAAGATCCAAAAACCTCAAGATCAATCCCTCAAAAATGGAAGTAGGGATTTTTTGTTGACAGCCTTTACCTCCCTTTTCCCGATCGCCTTCGACACCCCCTCTTGTCGACCTGAGAAACACGACCATGCTGCGAGCTTCCAGCGAGTGAGGATGCAAAACAGGATGGGAAGCTACCTTGCTGCGAGCTTCCAGCAAACAGGATGTGGATTTAAAATATTTGCTTTCTGCGAGCTTCTAGCCAGAAATTAACCCTCTATTGCAAATATCTGTAAATTGTTGAGAGTTCCATGCTAGCATATCCCGTATTGCACATAATAATTAAATAAGCCCAACATCACCAATTCTTATTTCAGTCCAGAATTTGCATTGAGACTCCGATTATGCAATTTATTGTGGAATTTGATTATTCTTTATAAACATTGTCAGCCTGAAGTATTTGGTTCCAAAAAGGTACCATTTTGATTGAAAAAGGCATCAATAGTGTAGTCAATGGAGATGTATTTGGAGAATCATGGGTTGGACATGATGCCATCTTTTTCACAGAAAAAGTGATGCCCAATTTTGTGTTCAAGGTTATGTGATGCCCCAATTGGGGTCTGATAAGCATCAATGTTATGTGATGGGAGGTAAATTCTTCTTCTTTGTAGTACTATTCTTATTTCTGATTGCCGCTAAGAGGATAAGGGGTTAGGTTTTTTGTTCATTTATCGAAAAGTTTTGTTGGCCTAATTTACTTTGGAAAGCAGTTGTCTATCTTGGGTACTTTTTCCAATTGTCTATCTTGGGTACTTCTGCTGTTATCCTATGATATTCTCTCTTTTGTGCAGCTTGCTCTAGCCACAATCAGATTTATATTTCCTTTAATCCTATTGGGCAACAATGCCTTGGATGTATAAAGTGTTCATTTGGAGTAAATGCTGATGTAATTTTGTCGTTTATAACATTGTAGACAACTTATTTGTTCTATTTCTGGCCACAACTACTCTCCTTTCATTGCTGGATTGTTGATGTGAGTAGGACTTGCGATTATACATTAAAAATATAAGTGCCAGGAAATATGTTTCAATAGGTGCCAAGAAATATGTTTCAATAGGTGCCAAGAAATATGTGATCGTCTCGTGTTCACAACAATAAGAGATGCATTGACCCAGCTATATCCAGTGAAGAATGTTAGTATCCATCAAAGAATATTAGTCTATCTAGATATACCCAGCTATATCCAGCATTAAGAGCTACATTTAGCTAAGCTCTGAGTCAATTAACAGTGGAAAAACTTACATACATGCTAACAAATTATCATACAAACAAATATTAAGTGCCAGAACAATCATCAAGATACAGATATAGATATTATTCATATGTTCTATTTCACACTCATAAAAAGACTTCTAAAACTTTTTCATACTACATCTCCAACGCTGAGAAGCTCCCCATGAACAGCCGAGTATCGTCGCGCAGGAGGATGCACACGATCAATGCTGCAGTGCATGTTCCGCAAGCAAATAGTAAGTAGTTCTTGCTGGCCAAGGATCAAAGGGAAATATAATCAAGCAGCCCACCACATAAACACATGCACATTTCTTGCATTCAGATCTTTAACAGATGCTCCTGCAAGGGGTTTGGATTTTTTTCTAGAGCGAGTTTTCATATGTAAACTGTGAAATATAACCTGAGAGAGGAGTGCAACATCAACATGTCAATTCATAATTATGGATTTTGGTGGTGGCATGCATCAGAAAGGTTCAGTTAATCACCATTTGAAGTATTCGCTCCTTGATTCGTTCAGGGAGCCAATGTGCATGCTTCACATTGAAGCGCATGTCTCCTTTAGTGTTCACTGGACAATGAACAAAGTTGTCAGTATATAACAAAAAAGCATGGTTCGGTAAATAAAGATAACAGAGACGCTACCTGAAAATGGAAACACTCCAATAAAGTGAACTGAGAGAACAATAAAGCCAAAGCCAAAAAAGAAAATTAAAGAGAACGAAGAAACACCATGAAGATTTAAAACTTCCAGCTTTTCTAACACCCATTGTCAACCAATAGGGACACATAAATAATTTGAGAAATAAGTAACCATAAACTGAGATTCCAGCTTTTCTAACACCCATTATGATTGCAAGCTGTTTCCTCTCTGTTTGTATCATACATAGAATTGGCTGGTATGAAATAGGTTATGATGCAAGCTATTTCCATACAAAATTACCTGGTTTTTTGCATTTCCTACTTCTATGTTTCAAGTTCTCTAGCTTGATTGTTGCAGGTTTCCAACTTTCAGGTTGCAAGTTCAAATTCTCCAGCACAATTTACTTCATGTTATTTTCTTCCAATTTCCAGGTTTCCAAACTTCAGATTTCCAGTTCTCCAGCTTCATGTTTTTTGCACATAATTTGCTTCACGGTTTCAAGTTCTCCAGCTTCCAGGAGTGAACAGGAGTGAACATAATCAAAAAATACACAAGCTTCCATGCTGCTAATTTCAACTTCCAAGAGTGCATCTCCAGTGTTCCAGCTTGGAAGCTGCAAGTTGATGATTATAAATTCCTTGCATATATACACATACCAGGCACAACAAAAATGCAATTCTTAATTTTTATTATGAGAAATATTTATATGGACTTTTAGGTGCATGGACATATTTATGTATGACATGCAAGCATGACTCCCTTTTGTGTATTTTTGTTGCTATGCCATCTTATTCTCATATCTAATTTTTAAGGAATTTCCCTAGCACTGCCTATTTATGTCGAATCTATATTTGCATGTCATAACATATTTATTAAGAAGTTGCTTTCAGTGCACTTCCATGTCCATAGTTGAGTATTTATTATCTTTCTTCTTTTACAATAATGAAGATTGTCCGGCAATATACCATCATCTATAGAATCTGAAAATTACAATGACGTAGACCAGGAATGAAATTTTTTGACGAATTTACCTATCATGTAAATGAAGAAAACATATACAAATGACACTCTTACATGGAGAGTGTTTCCAAACTTGTCAGTCGTGTAATGTGGCTCATTCATAAACTCACATGCAAAGATAGTAGAATCATCTCTCTATTCAACTCCAGTCATGTGGTTCTTCCCAGTTAAAATCATCTACAAAATTAATGGATTAAATCATAGTCAAACAAAGGCCAAACTTAATAGGCTGCTTCCTTCAAAAAACACTAATATGATATTAGCTAGCTAAATAAGCAATGATATATATTGCTATCTTATTTTGTTACACTGACAATAATTTAACTAAATAACATTTGAAAATAACAGAACCTGGTTTTACCTTAATGGGGAAAGCCAAAGTTTGTTCCTTTAAATAGATTGTTGATGAAGTTTCTCTTAGAATAAAGTCATCTTTTTCTTTAACATTGCATTACGATAAAACTTAGCTAGAACCAACGGATGCCTACATTGCACCACTTTTCCCTTTAAATACAATAGGAGATCAGTATAAGCATCACACATATTTCCTCACTTTCAAGTTCATTATGATTTTGCTCCACCTCCTCTTTTTCCTTAACATAATATCTCACTCCCTTGACATTAGCCACATAAAGGCATCATGGAGAATATGGATTATAAGAAAGCACAACTAAGCTAGATACCTTCATAAATTTTGCTCCACCAAAAAACTCTTCATGCTTAATCTGAGATGTTTTTATATAAACATAAGTTGCTTTCCCATATGTGATACGTATGACATGACAATCGTAAAAAGAATCAAATGCAGTAAGAGAAATTCATTTAGACATATGAGAACTTTCATGATATTCCAAAATATATAACAAAGACATGCTGAGCTTATGAGAACAAAGACATATAATCCATTAAATCCATTAAAACATAGGGATGCTATTAAGCAAATAAATTTTAGATTTGGCTAATACTGAGCCTATGAGAACTTTCATGCTAATAAAAACATGTAACAAAGATGGATGGTCAACATCACAATCATGGAAAACCTACAGTACTTAAGCAACGCGCTTTAAGTAAACACCAAAGTTCAAAAAGACTAAAGAGAATAAACACCAAAGTTCAAAAAAATGAGAACATAATGCATTTTTTATGAGAGCATCATGTATTTAACAGAATTATGCATAATGAATAGTACATGATGTATTATGCTGATGTGTTAAATATATCCTGTTGAAGTTCAGTATTGGTCTTTGTGAGTGTCAAATATGTTATTGAAGTTATTATGCATAATGAATTAACACATCAGCATGCATTGGGGTAAATATCATCTTTCAGAATGATGATATGTTTAACACTTAGCATAAGGCATAATGAACAACATAACACTCAGATATGTTTAACACTCTGTTCATTATGCATCATGCATAATAATGAATATATTTAACACTGATGCTATCATGCATAATGAACAATCTCCAGCAAATATATTTAACACAGAATTATGCATAATGAACACTCTGTTTATATATTTGATATTAATCACCAGCTTAATCTCATGTTCACTTATAAAAACAATCAATTTATTCGAATATTTTCCTATCATTGTCTACTTCTAAAGTCCTATCACCAAATAATGTAATTCAAAATGTATGTGCAATGGCATCTTCAAGGCATTGAATCTTAAAAGATGATGATGTTCTCTGTTTATAAGAATTAAATAAGAATTAAAGAATTAAAGAAGAATTGAATAAGGAATAGAATATATGCAAAAACCCTACATTTTGTTTGCAAGAGTGAACTAATACAAATGAATTAATAGCATGGATAGATGTAAACATATACTAAAGTTGTCAGGATATGAAGATGACTTAATAAACTCCCTTTAATGCAAAACTATGATGGAGGCCAATTCTTATAAAGGTGATAGGTTACTTTGTGTTCTATTATAGAAAATGTAGCCATAATATTACATAATTATAGACATTTAATTCAGTTTCAAATAAAGAAGGGATGCATACCAGTTGTAGCTCCAACAAATAGAAAGGCCAGGCGGTATCTAACAATCCATGGAATGTCAATTTTAAGGGTGTAGTGATGCAGATATGAGATGCTTTTCCTACTGAACTTGTCGTGTGGGCATTCCTTGGTTGCACCGCAAAAAGCAAAAACTCTACCACAATAGCAAGATATCCATTCACATCACTCACTTCAATGTGGACAATCTAGGGAAGCACATCCCCATCGATTTCAATTGCTCCAAAATTTGGGTGTCATGAAATGAATCCATGATGAACTCATTACTTAATTGTTTTTAAGAAAATTGATATCGAACTAATCAGAGGAGATCTAAACATAAACGACAGAACAATAATAATAATAATACAGTGTCTGTGTTTTCCCTCAATTAGATACATTTAAGATATGAAATCCAAATGTGAATATGATAACACCACCCTGTATCCAAATTAAATTGATTGACTTGCTTGCTAGTACCAGAAATGTCAGGACATATGTTATTAACTTGTATGGTACCAGAAAAGCTAGTGGTGGCTATGTTTTTCTTTGCCTACACAACATGGACACTAAAATGGATATTAGTTTCAGAAAAGAAAGCATAGACACTCGCTGCTAACATAGTATACACGAACAGATATATAATTGGAAGTATGTTATACCAGTAATACAATATTAGGCTATGCTTTATAGTACCCTCCAAGCAACAGTTTTAAAAAGCAAGCATCAAAATATAGATGCTGTTTTAATATTTTCTGATAGTAAGATAGTTAATCCCAATATTTATACCATAGGTGTGTGATCTGTATCAGCACTTTGGGGAATAAACTTTGATGGTAGATGCTGTCAACCATACTACAACTCCTAAAATGAAAAGGTATGGGCTTGGGTGTGGCCTTCTCGATAGCCTGAGTAAGTCCACTTGAAGTTATGTCATACAAAGGATAACACCACCACAATAGTAACATGTAATCTCCCCAAAGTGAACATCACCACTTATGAAGAAGTCTCCATTTTTTGGCATGTCAAAAAGACAATGAAACTTTGTTTCAAATTGCACTTGAATGCTTGAAAAATAACTTCCATGTAGATATGTGCTATCTGTCAAAGAAGACTGGGATCAAAAATTTAATTACAAAATCTGGATCCGGAAAAGAAAATAAAAAATAACATTGATAAGAAGAACAATGGTGAAAAAAATACAATTTTGATGAACTTCATTCTTGGTACGGTAAATCTAAGAAATAGAATCAGAGGCAAAATATTATCATTTTCTTTCTGTGATGTCTCACATGCTTCTATTCTGAAGTAAAACATTGGACCATTTCACAACTCATAAAAACGATGGATTAAAAGGGTGCAGGACAGGACCAGGAAGAAGAGGGTGCACGATCTTGAGATTGTGATAGAACAGTGGAGTGTAGTTTTGATGGTGTTGGTCGTGGTGGAGGTTCTTAGGAAAGAACCAAAACATATCATATCCTTGAGAAGATTGGAGCTGTACATGCAAAAATTAATCAGCAAAAAAGAAAGAAAAAACTCACCGTATATCAAACGAAGAACTCCTAAAATTCCTATATCTATATCCTCTCAAGATTTGATGACATGCGTCTAGAGAGAACATGCAACAAATTAATCAGCAAAAAGCTTAAAAAAACTCACAGTCACCGTAGATCGAATGATGACATCCTGAAATACCTAGATCAATCTCATGATCTTAAGAAATCAGCTTCGCTATTGGCTCCAACCTTTAGTGTTACGACTTCTACTCTCTAACTCGATTCAAAATTTCTCTAATGGGGGTTAAAATTTAGTTGCCACTTCACAAAAGAAAATCCGAGAGAACCTACAATTTGAGCGTCAATGTTTTCTCAAAAAATTATTTCAATTTAAAATACTATCAAGCAAAAAATACATACATATGGTTGTGTATGCATCACATGAATCATACTCAACCAATATACTAATATGCCAATTTTCTATAACAAATTTTTTTAATTAGTAACCCAACCATCTACGATTCTATTAATTTTGATAATTTAGATAACACTGGCTATTTCTATTTAAAAAAGTAGCAATGTAACATTTCGCTCAAAAAGATGCAATCGTTGCATCGAAATTCAATCTTTATCTTCTACAAATAACTGATCATCCAAAAAAATATAATTCAACGGTAAACACCATAGAGTCAACAAAAATTTCAACAAAGATCAGGATTGTTTATTAGCGATCAAAAACTCACCGTAGGTCGAATGAAGACCTCCTGAAATTCATGGATCTATCTCATCTTAAGAAATTTCCTTCACTTTTTGGCTCCAACCTCAAGGATTATATCTTCTGCTCTATACCTGGATTCAAATATTTATCTAATGGGGATTCAAAGTTAGTTACCACTTTACAGAAGAAAATGTGCATGAACCTATAATATGAGTGCCAAACTTTTCTCAAAGAATTATTTCAATTTACAGTTCTATTAAGCAAACACTACATACGTATGGTTATATATATGCATCTTGTGAATCATACTCAACCAGCATACTAATTTACTAATTTTCTATAGCTTATTTTAAAAAATTAAATTTAGTACTTTAACATACTAATTTAGATAACAATGGCTATTTCTACAGCAGAAAAAAGAAACAATGCAACATTAGCTGTGATAAAAAAGGTAGCGGTGACCAAAAAATTTCTGGAAGTAGGCAAAGTTTAATTATTAAGTGAATATAATCTGCCCATAAACAACTTTCAAGGCAATAATTCATCAAATAAACAACAAATAATTAAGAGATAAATCAATTAAGATTCATACATAATATTAAATAAAAATCAAATTTTTAATAATTATGTTTCATACGAATAAAGAATTACACATGTTGTAAGGTTAAATCGAAGACACCATTAAACGAAATCAAAACGCTAAACCCTAATGCCATCACGATGCACCACATATCCAAAAAAATTAGAATTAGAAACAATATATAGAATAATTAGTAATGACGCATGTAAAAAATTAGTAACCTGTAATCATCATCTTTTGAATCATGATGGAATCACAGAGTTAGATCTCCACTAACAATTCTATGGCGAGCTTCTGGTTTTTGAGCGGCTTCTTCTTTTCATTCAGCTTTGCCTGCGATTACCAAGGAATCCATAAAGTTTTATAAAAATAATACTTGAAACTAAATATTAGCAAATGCATTCAACCCAAAAAAGGATCTCCTTCGTTATTCCAAGGATTTAAGGTATTTAGTTAATTTCAAGCACTTGAACGCTTCAAATTCCAGGGATCTCCTTCTTCGTCCAGGGATCTCCTTCGTCTTCCAGGGATCTCAATCCAGGGATCTCCTTCTTCGTCCAGGGATCTCCTTCGTCTTCCAGGGATCTCAATCCAGGGATCTCCTTCTTCGTCCAGGGATCTCCTTCGTCTTCCAGGGATCTCAATCCAGGGATCTTTGTCCTCCTTCCATACAACCTAATATCTTCGTCCTCCTTCCATAGAGAGGGAGAGAGAGAGTAAGAAGTCCAGATGTGGGGCTGATCAAAAATGTTGAAGGTGGATGGATATAAGGAAAGAAAAAAACTTAGGAATGATACCTTGTCCTCAATAGCCTTCGTCCTCAAGGGATCTTCGTCCTCCAGTGATCTCCATCCAGGGATTCCTTCGTCTTCTAGGGATCTCCATCCAGGGATCTTCGTCCTCCTTCCACAGCGAGAGATCAAGAAGTCTAGATGTGGGGCTGATCAAAAATGTTGAAGGTGGATGGAGATAAGGAAAGAAAAAAAATTGGGGCTGATGCTTTGTTTTCTGAGAGGGGCAGAAATCAATGTAGCGTCCTATTTGCCCCGTCTCTGCCCTATGATGTTTCAAAACGCACCCAATGCTTGGAAAACCCACCCCCTAACCTTCCCTCTTGATACATGGCCCCACATCTTAATACATAGCACCTGGCGGACAAATCTGTTTCAAAAGAGTTTTTACCCCCAAAATTTTGCATTCAACTTCAATGTTTTCAATCTCAAAATTTGAATTTCAAAACTCCCACCAAATTCCTACCAAATGTCCCATCAATTTCTCTTATCCAATATCTCTTATCCAAAAACTCATCATAACATCCCTCATTTATATACCCCAAATACAATTCAAACCCTTATCCAATTTCTCTTATCCAATTTCTCTTATCCAAAAACTTATCATAACATCCCTCATTTATATACCCCAAATACAATTCAAACCCTTATCCAATTTCTCTTATCCAAAAACTCTTATCCAATAACCCATGATAACATCCATGTTTTATAATATCTATATTACATTTGACAGAGTTTTTTGAATCCTTGGGCTGACTAGGACAAGCTGACTAGGATAAACTGGTTGATAAAAGACGGCCAGGATTTAATCTTGGAGAATGAACAGTTTAGATGAGGGTTTGAGATGATAAGTTTGTATTTTTTATATATCTTTTCTCCGAAAACTGCCCCCTCATTTGATTATGGGTCCAATTTTACTTTTGTTTTACGTTGGGAAGAGCAAGAGGCATTTTCACATGCAAACAGGCGTTTTGGGGAATCAACGCTCAGGAAGAGAGCGGGTTATGTAAAAAACTTAGTCCTAAGGTTTGATGTTGGCGAAAATGAGGTGGGTCCAGTTAGGAAGAGAGCGGGTTATGGGATGGGTTTCCGTTTGTTTGAGTGTGTTTAGAAAAAAACGAAAGAATAGATGATGGATGTGACGTATCTGCTCTTTCGTCCATCTACACTCTTTCATCTGAAAAAACAACGTGCCAGCCCCAAGGGGATAAGTGGGTGAAAATGAGGGGGGCCCATGTAGGGCCATGTAGAATTAGAGAAGGATGGGGTTTCATGGTTTTGGGTGCATTTTGAAAAGCAAATTATAGAGATAGTGGGTGGATGTCATGATGCCTGCTACTCCCGTACAAGTTACCTCTCTCTGTTTCTTGCATTGCCAAGCTCTACAAATCTCAAAGAACTTGAAGGTGAAGCGGAATGAGGAAAAATCAATTTTGCAGTCGCGAGCGCAGAGATCGAATTCAGAAATGTCGACGTAACGGTGAAGCGGGAGAGTAGGAGCGTGCCCAGAGAATCTCCCTCGCAACATAGACGGGGCGATATATGGAGCATTTGTGTGATAAGATTGCTGGAATGAATCACCTCACCGTTCATCCTCACATCTTCTTAATTTTAGTCTGCAAAAACAGGTGGAAGAGTTCACAAGATTCAAAGCTAATTTCTCTATTTATCTCTCAGGATCCGTTTTTTGGGGAGATTTTTTTCTTTTTTGTTATCATATCTGGATCCGTGGTTAAAATTTTTGGTTATCAGATGTACCGTTCAAAGCACTGATTTTTTCGTTTTTTTTGGGGACACCTATTGCAAGTTTCAAATAATCCCTTGTGTATAGTCATCCATTTCCTAAAAGAAAAATCTTGATTCTTCTGTCTCTTTTTGCCTGGAGAGATGGAACGGTGAGTTTGCATATTTGAGATTATATGATTTTATTTTGGGTATACTTGGGATGTATGTGAGGTTTAATGAGTTCTTTGGAAAATTTTGCAGGTATAAAATTATAAAGGAAATTTGTGATGGCACCTTTGGAAGCGCCTCACGTGCCTGATACAAAGTCTTAATGGAAAATGACGAAGTGTTGTCTGCATTGTCGTAAAAGAAAATATTATTCTTCGGAAGAATGCATGAATCTCCGGGAAGTGAAGGCAATTGCTGCACTCCCAATATCCTTATGCACATATTTCTCTGAGTTATGCCTTTTTTGTTTGAAATGAGCAGTTTTTAATTGTTTAGTCCATGCGGAGGATGAACCATCCCAACATCGTGAAGCTGAAGGAGGTTATAAGAGAGAATGATATATTGTACTTCATTTTTGAGTACATGTTATTCTTTCTATCATATATTTACCACACATTGTACGTTGGCTGCAATTGATTGACCATGATATTATCATGACCTTTTCTGCAATTGGTTAAAATTTAGCAACGAACAAAAATTCACCGTTCAAAGCATTGATTTTTCCGTTTCTCTATTTATCTCCAAAAATCTTTTGTTATCAGATCTGTAGTTGGTTGATGGTGTCTTCTTAATGTTGGTGTGCAAAAATAGAGGGAAGATGTGAGGATCCACAAGCATGCTAAGGTCATTCTCTCTTGAAGAAATCAGCAGAAAGGGTTATTTTTTGATGATGGTGCCTTCTTAATGATGGTGTCTTCTTTTGATTTTTTTTCATTAGGGTTATTTTTTGAACTTTTTTTGTTATTACATCACGAGTTGGCCGATGGCGTCGAAATGGATCTTGAAGAAATCTGCAGAAAGATTCGCCCGCATCAAGCATGCAAGCGAAGGAGATGGCCTTGATTCCTCAGATCTTTGGGCAGAGGAGCAACATCTTCGACCCATTCTATCTCGACCTCTGGGATCCTTTCCAAGGCTGGCCTTTTGACCGATCCGTCATTGCTCGGCCCACCAGCGGTGGTGGTGCTATCAGCGAGACATCTGCGTTTGCCAACACCCGCATCGATTGGAAGGAGACGCCGGAGGCACACGTCTTCAAGGCGGACCTACCGGGAGTGAAGAAGGAAGATGTGAAGGTGGAAGTGGAGGAAGGGAGGGTGCTGCAGATCAGCGGAGAGCGGAGCAAGGAACACGATGAGAAGAACGACAGGTGGCATAAGGTGGAGAGGAGCAGCGGCAAGTTCTTGATGAGGTTCAGGCTGCTGGAGAACGCGAAGACGGACCATGTTAATTCCACAATGGAGAACGGCATGCTGACAGTGACGGTGCCTAAAGAAAATGTGAAGAGGCCGGAGGTGAAGTCCATCAAAATCTCTGCTTAAGGTCACATATGGTCTCCATCGAAATCGCCTTCTAATTATATCCAAGTCTACGTCCAAGTTACCGTCTAATTAACGTGTTTTTAAGTATTAATCTCCTTTTGTGTGTGGGTGCGGGGGCTCATGAGATGTGTAACGTTGAAGTTTTAATGCTTTTTTTAGATACATCGTAATAGAAAGTTGTAATGCTTTAAGAAAAAGTATTTGTTCTTGTTTTTTGTGTGGTGCTGTATATGGCCGGTGTTGCGTGTGTTTCTTCCTCTCAATCAGAGGCAATTCATTTAATTTGAATGAAAACACTTGATCTTTTCTTTTTCTTGCTATTGATCTATTATCGAATTGCAAATAAAATGGTAAATTTTAAAAGGGGAAAATTATTGTGTGTGTGTGTGAGCAAAACTTTACTATTAATTATTAATTCAGGTAACCATGGATGGGAGAAAATATAAATTAAGAGGAGATTCGTTTTTATTTATAAGGAGGAACATGTTACATCTATATTACATTTGACCAATTTTTTTGAATCCTAGGACTAACTAGGACAAGATAAAGAGTGACAGAGATTTGATCTTGATGAATCAATGGGGGATGAGGTTTTGAGAAAATTTGGAGAGTAAATATTTGAATTTTTGGAGGAAGTAATCATAACTTTTGTGGGGGGAATTTGTTGGGAAAACCCAAATTATTGAAAACCGCACCCTCTCTCTTTCCAAATATTTTGAAAACATCACTTAATTTTTATCAATTAGTTAATAATGAGTGCTTAGCTTTTTCTTTTTAGTTGGTGAGTTTCTGGTGGGAAACAACAGGACGAATACACTTCCATCTCATTCATAATTTTGCATGTAAATTAATGAACTCTGCATGTTCTCAAATTTCAAAAGATTTAACACTAACCAAACATGTGCAAGGTTCAGGAATTAAACATTGAGTCGATCAAGAGTCGATTTTCATTCAGAGGCACAAAACAGAACAGACGACGCATTCTCGCTTTAGCCAGAGTTCGCAATACAATACAACGAATTGTGATCGAATTAAATTAGATGTTGGTTGTTGCGATTAAAAGACACGTTTGAATCTGGCGTTTGTTTAACGACACGTTGACAGATACCCTTATCATACGCTGTTATACAGGAAAAGAAATTAGCATGTGAATGTAGATGTGTATTAACCTTTGTTAGTCAAATCAATACGTACATGAACTTTAATGTTTGGCTATACAGTTGGGGCCGAATGCACCCTCGCCGAAACTAAATTTTTGTTCGTTTAAATTTTAGATGGTAAAATAATTTTTGAGTAGAACAAATATTTTGAGGGGATATCTTAAATGGCACGGTTCATGAGCACCGAAGGGGGTCACACCGAAATTTTTGTTCATTGCTAAATTTTTGTTCCTTAAAATTTTGGAGGGGAATTAATTTTTGGGCCCAAAGGCGCCCGCGCCGAATTTTTTGTTCGTTGAAATTTTTGTTTATTAAAATTTTGGTGGGGCAATAAATTTTGGTGGGGAAATAAATTTTGGCGCCAAAGGCGCCCGCGCCATTTTTTATGCTAACTTTTTGTTCCGTGCCGAAGGCACATGTGCCTAATTTGTTATCAGCCGAATTTGTTGTTTCCAACCGAAGGCGCCCGTGCCGAATTTGTTGTTTCGTGTCGAATTTGTAGTTCCGTGCCGAAGGCGCCCGTGCCGCTAAATATTTTTACGCTAATTTGTTGTTCTTTTAAATTTTGGCTTTGAAAATAATTTTTTGGGGAACAAAGATTTCGCGGGGAAAATCTTAAATGAACCGTGCCCGCGGGCACGGGTTATGACTAGTATATATATATACTAGTCATGAACCGTGCCCGCCTTGGGGCACGGTTCATTTAAAATTGTTGCTCTCCTCATGTTTTGGGGAAGAGCAAGAGCCAATTTTGCTCTCCCCAACAATCTGTTGCTCTTCCCAAAAACCTGTTGCTCTCCCCCATGTTGTAAACGCATGTTATGCCTCCAGCCAAGTGGGACCCACACTCAAGGGCTGTTTTCCAAGAAAAGCTATCTTCAAAATACAAACCCTTCATCTCAAAGTTTAATCTCAACCATCGATTCAGCAAGATTAAATCCAGACCGTCTTTTATCTACCAGTTTGTCCTAGTCAGCTTGTCCTAGTCAGCCCTAGGATTCAAAAAACTCTGTCAAATGTAATATATATATATATATATATATATATATGTTACATGTATAGGAATCAGTGACAAGATTACTCCATAGAGCCCGTCTTGAAGATGCGAGGTTAAGACCATAAACAACAGTAATACCCAAAGAAAGTCCGGCCGTGTTAGTGAAGATTGCTGAGATGTGTTGGCTGGAAGAAGAGATTGATCTGCAACTCCAAATTTTAATGTTAAAGAAAATAACAATGCTTCCTCCCTTGTGATGATTTCTGTTATCCAAACTATCCCAATCTTTAGTAAAACACTTCACAATTCTCCCAGCATTTATAGCATCAACCTTAGTTTCCAATAGGCATACAACAGAAGGATGAATAGTCTTCAGATAATGTCTTAGATCCGCTCGCCGTGCTGTATTATTTAAACCTCTAGAGTTCCAGAAATACACAGACATTTAAAAGTTGTTGGATGGAGGCGCATTAGAGGAATGCGCAATTCTTGAGCTGCGTCGAATAGAAATCGGTGATACAGGTGGTTGCCTGACAACGGATTTATCCCTCTGCTGTCTAAGCTCCAGGTGCATCTTAGTCCATTCAGGATTAGGAGCAGTGAGGCGATCTATGGAGATATCACCAAGGGTTGATGTTAAAGGGTTAATGAGAGAAATCAAAGGCTGCTTATTCTTTGTTTCTGCTTGGCTCCTGACTTGAGCCGTAGGGGATTCAGCATGAGGGAAATCCTCACAAGTTGCAGGAATTCCCAATCGCTTATGCTTTACGAATCGCAAAACATGGCAAACCATCAGCAGTAGTAGTCCAAGCCCCCTGTTTCCTGTTGCCGAGGATGTTTTTTCGCTGGCAACTTCAGCCCTCAACCCAGCAGCACCGCTGCATTCACCCTCTTCAATACATACTTGAGTGACATTTGGAGCAATGATATCTATAACATCTGAATTCTTTCTTGAGGTATTGACTGGGATTAAAGTATCATTATCCAAGGCTTCGGGAATCAACATTGAGGGCCTACTACGCTCATAATTTCCTGGCACCAAGTTCCCTGTCCCCTCTTCATCCATAACGTCTTTATTTCCCATATTAGCAGTAGCAAGAATAACTTCCTCCACAGGCGACATAATATCAGTATTATGCATCCCTACATTATCCACTGGGTTACCCTCTTTTTTATTAGTGGATTCTGGGCATTGAGATTCCGAGTGACCGAAACAAATGCACTTCCCACAACGTGGAGGTTCACCTTCAACTCTCACTTCAATTTGTATTACCGCGCCATCCTCAAGCTCCACTTCAACAGATTTAGGAATTGGCGTTTTGGCATCAATCTCAACAAGGCACCGAGCATATGAAATTCTTTGCAACATTGCAGTGAGTTTATCTAGACTACCCACGACAGAAGCAATGACATTGAAGATCTCACGTGTCCACAAGTGCAGGGGGACACCATGCAATTGAATCCAGACTGGGACAGCCGACAAAATGTCCCTTTCATGCTTAAAAGTCGTACTCCATCTTTGTAGAACAACAAGGCGACCATCAAAAAGCCACGGCCCACCGTGCAATATACGCTCACATTCGTCCCCATCTTCGAATTTAAAGTAGAAAAAACCATTCTCTCTGCTATAGATATTTAGGCCCCTTTTGATGTACCACAACCTATCCACCCACGCACGGATTTGTCCATAATAAGGGACATCGCCCAGCACATACCCCACAAGTGTATTATTCCACTGTGCTGCTCCTTTAGCAAGAAGGGCATTACAAACTCTTGCATTGATCGTTCCATCTTCCTTTAAATTAGGTTGAACAAAATCCATAGACAGTGCGGAATCATACTTACGTCTATTAGTGCAAACGTCTGCCCAGGAATGTTTGGCCAAACTCGAAGCAATTTTGATCTCCACCTGGGGCCAAACTCGAAGGAATTTAATATGATGCCTTGGTTGGTTGGAGGCGATTTCAACTGTGTGCGAAGTGCTAATGAGAAGCTTGGAGGCAGGCCTGTTGATGTCACAGCTACTGAAGAATTTAATTCCTGCATTGGTAATTGTCAGCTTATTGACCTGAAGAGCAAGGGATGCAAACTTAGTTAGAATAATAGACGCGTTGGGCCCATGCGCATCTCTGCTCGCCTCGACCGTATTCTATGCAACACTATTTGGCACAGCAACCTGCCTCACTCATTCTATGAGTATATCCCGGCTGGAACAAGTGATCATGCATCGATGCTTGCATATATTCTCCCTAAGGTAAAATCGTACCCCAAGCCGTTCAAGTTCTATAACTCTTGGTCTTCCCTTCCAGGATTTAAAGAGGTTATTCTTGCAAATTGGTCCCGGCCATATCATTCTCCAGATTTGCGGACCATTCAAATAATGCTGAAAGATTTGAAAATCCCATTAAAGGCTTGGGCGGCTGAGAATTTGAGGCTTAATAATGTTGTGTCCTGCAGGGCTGAACTTACATCTATTCAAGCCAACGCTTCTTTATCTTATGATGCTGATCTTCAGAATAAGGAAATTAATGCTACCCTCAATCTTCGTAAAGCGCTGGACATAGAGGAGGAAGACCTGAGGCAAAAAAGCCGTCAAAATTGGCTTTCGCTAGGAGATAGGAACTCTAACTTCTTCTACACTGCAATGAAGGCACGTACCTCCTATAATAATCTACATCATCTTATAAACTCGGCTGGAAATATGAATAGTGATATGGATACTCTCCAAAAAGAAGCCCCCCTGTTCTATCAAAAATTATATCACCAGGATGATTATTGGAATGTGTTTCCTAATATTATCCCCAAGCGGAAAATCACAGATGATGCTGCAATTTGGATGGAACTGCCTGTCACCCCACTGGAAATAAAGGATGCTTTGTTCCAGATTGGTAAGGATAAAGCCCCAGGACCGGATGGTTTTAATGCATTCTTTTTTCAGAATAACTGGGATATTATTGGCCCTGATGTCACTTCTGGAGTTACTGCCTTTTTCAGATCAGGGAAGATGGCTCCTACTAATAACCATGCCTTTCTTACTATTGTTCCAAAGAGTATTAATGCCTCTGGCCTGGGAGACTACAGGCCTATTGCTTGCTGCAATGTCCTGTACAAAATAATTAGTAAGATTTTGTGCAACAGATTAAAACACGTTATTTCTGATCTTATCTACCCAAACCAGGCAGCTTTCTTGGAAGGCAGGTTGATAGCTGATTGCACTCTCCTTGCACACGAGCAGATAAGGGATTTTGGTAACCCAATGGGGGCCAGAGCTTGTCTCAAGTTGGATCTTCGGAAGGCATTTGACAGTGTGAACCGTGAATTTATATTATTTCTCCTCCGTCAAATGGGATTTAAACACACTTTCATCAACTGGATTACCCAATGCATTTCTACTCCTATGTTCTCGGTGTTAGTAGACGGCTCTCCGGTTGGCTACTTTGATTCGAATAGAGGCTTGCGTCAAGGTGATCCACTTTCTCCATACTTATTTGTCCTTGTAATGGAATCTTTCTCCCTTTTAGCGGACATTGCAGAATCTTCGGGAGATATTCATCCTATGCGCAGAACAGGATCCATTTCTCATCTGCTTTTTGCGGATATCTCTTAGTGTTCTGCCGAGCTAATCATCATTCTTTAAATGGTCTCAAATTATTGCTCAACAACTTCTATCTCTTCACTGGTCTTCAGATTAATTGGGAGAAAAGTTCGGCCATTTTCAGTAAGGGTGTCCGCAATCCTCAGAGCTTATCTGAGATCCTTGGGATTAAGGTGGTAACCTCCTTCACCACCTACTTGGGTCTCCCACTTTCCTCAAATTACCCCAGAGCTTCTTTATTTGGCCGTCTTGTGGATAAATGCAAAAAAAGATTGCTGGGTTGGTCTTCCACTATACTCTCCATATCTGGGAAAATTGAATTGGTCCGTTCAGTAATCTATGGTATGGTGGCTTTTTGGATGCAAGTTTATTGTTTCCCCCCGTCGGTTATTAGATCAATTAACTCTGCCTGCAGAAAATTCATATGGGGTAAACTTAATAATTGGTCATGGAGGGATATTTGCAAGCCCAAAAAGGAGGGAGGTGTGGGCCTCAGACACCTGGATGATTTGAACACAGCCTCTGGAATCAGACTTACTTGGAGAGCCCTGTCTTTTAGGGGTTTGTGGGTGCAATATATGAGGAAGCACTATGTTGCTTTGGACAGCAAACTTTATACAACCAAAGCCAAACCAACCCAATCCGGAACTTGGAAATACATCCTCAAATGCCGACAATCATCACAAAATCTCATCAAACGTTCGATAAAAGATGGTACGTCAACTTCTTTTTGGTTTGATAATTGGCACCCAATTGGACCTCTCCATCATTTGCAGGACCCAATACCAGGAACTGAAGATGCTCTAGTCTGTGATTTTTGGACGGATTCTGGGTGGAGGAAAGTGCCGGCAACCATGTGGATACTTCCGAAACTGCAAAGCATCTCACTTGCTACAGGTTGCGATGAATGGAGGTGGGCTAAAGGAGCCGCCTGCTCTCTTAGAGGGTGCTGGGAAGCCGCTAGGACCCCAGGTCCGGTTTTTCCATACTACAGTCTGGTTTGGTTCCCCCAGCACATCCCTAAAATGTCCTTGGCCTTGCTACGTGCAAACCGAGGTAAAATCCCTACTAAAGACTATCTTGTTCGGCTCGGAATCATTAGCAACCCGTCTTGCTGCCTATGTTCGACTAATGAGATTGAGAGCGTCGGTCATATATTCTTCGAGTGTGATTTCACTCGGTACATTTTGAGTAGGAGCTTACTTAAATTGGGTTATACGGGAACAGTGCCATCCGTTATCAACGACGTTTGCGATCTATTTCTGGACCGATATGCTAAGAAGGACCCTTTGGGTGTGATGGCAAAATTGGTGCTATCGGCTATAGTTTGGCACATTTGGAAAGAGCGTAATAAACGTATTTTTGAGAAGAAATCAAGAATGAAAACTACAGTGTTTGATGAAATAGCCGCAGTGGTAAAGTTTACTCTACTAAACATGGATTTATCTGAGGCTTCGGATGTCACCCCATTTGCCAATTGGGGACTCACTGAGAGCTAATATGTTTTTGTAGATTTTGTTTTGTACTTTTGTATTATCTTTTCCCTTTCAAGTAGTATATGTAGATTGTGAGTGGTAGAGGGTGACGGCGCTTGTGCCCTATCCCCTCTCCACCTGCAACCTACGTATTACTATCTTGAATGTAATCTTGTACAAATCTTCTTTTGATTTTATAAAGACTAACTTTTACTCGTCAAAAAAATATATATATGTTACATTATAGGTACATGGTTAAAGTAATATAGATACATATACCAGTAGTTAATTAAGATATGTACGTATATTATACGTATTATATATATGTGTATATATCTATTCTATAAAACATGAATATTTGTGACTGTTATTCTATAAAACAAGAATAGATATATGTGTATATATCTATTCTATTCCACATATACCAGTAGGCAATTATTTATCACTCACAGGTTTTAAACTATACTGTTCATGTTTTTTGACTGGGATTACTAAACGTTGCAAATAACAATTTTTAAGTACGTTGTTTAAGTTTAATGAACCTGGTGATATGTTGGTTGTTTGAACTATCAAAATGTTATCGTCATAAAATTCTCTCCTTAAATGTTGTACCATTATTTGTGGAATGTACGTGCTAATGAATTGTGATACCGGGCCCCTCAGGGCATATTCAGGACATTGGGCCCTTGGGCATACATTGAACTATACAAAACACACATTAACACGCTGGGGTGGTAATACATTGTAGTAGAGTGCGGAATTCTGGATTTCATCCTATTGGTAAATTCGACCGTCGCCTGGATAGGGTCGTTGAGTACAGAGCTACGGGTAGCTCCCGTTAGTTTGGGTGTAATTGTAGTTTCTTTTGCCCTCAGACAATGGGCTTGTCACTAGATTAGGAGAGTGAATGATGCATATCTTGCCTCTGCTGATACTATTGTGAATTGTGTAATCTGCTAGCTCATCTTACAATGCTCATATACAACTGTCTTGCTTATTACTCTGTACACTACACCTTGCATGCTTATTACTCTGTACACTACACCTTGCATGTTTATTACTCTGTACACTACACCTTGCATGCTTATTACTCTGTACACTACACCTTGCATGCTTATTACTCTGAACACTACGCTTTGCGTGCTCCCTACTCTATACACTACGCTTTGCGTGCTCACTGCTTTGCACACTACACTTTGCCTACTCACTACCTTGCACGCCACACTTACCATACTCACCATTTTGTACACTACACGTTGCCATGCTTACATGTTCTCTTATGCTACTTATGCTTTACCTAATTGTAATCATATTGCGTCACTCATCTTCAAAGCTTTGCAAACTATACTACTAGCTTGCCGATGGTCCATGTTCTAACATTTTAACTTACCGATTGACACTCGCTGACGTATATTTTCCTGTTGACTATCTTGTGAAATATACGTCAGGTTCTTAGACAGATTTTACAGAGGAGCATACCCTAAGGCTGAGCTAGTTGACCAGAAGTACCAAGATGCTGAGACCCCCTACTGAGAGCGACGTACTTTTGCAACGCCGAAATAAATTAACATTTTTGTTGTATTTTATTCAGGGTATTTCCTTTTGTGTAACTATTGTAATGGCCAAGCTAGGCCTTAACTTCCTTTGTGTACTTGTAATCTGGAATTGAAGTTGTAATAATAATATTTGTGTTGTTTTGATATTCACAAGCAAGAATCTGCCAGGCTTATTGCACAGAAGCTTATTGTGCTTAAGTCAAAGAAGAAAGAAAAAAACTTACTTCTTCTTTACTTTAAGCACATGCAGACCCGCTCGCGTCCTCGTTCTCAAGTTTAATGGGGGCATGACAGTATTCATCGGGGATACTTGTGGATCCAAAAAATCTTCTGGTGAAGAACAAGCTCTACCCACCAACCAGTATTTTAGATGTTTCACGTTGATGAAGAACTCCTTCACGATCTATGAGCCGTCCATGAACTCAAACCGCCCTTCCAAGTCTTGCTAGATCGAGCAAGGAGGAGAAGAAGATCTTTGATTTTTTGTGTGAGATTCTCCCTCTGAAGAGGTTTGAATATCTCCGTACTTCGAGATTTCTCAATAAAGATGGTGTGTTGATAGAGCTGGCGTAGACCCCTTTTATAGTGCTAGGCCCACCCATATTTGAATTGGATTAGGGATTCGGGGATTCGTATTGGATCTCAATCCCATCCCTAAACATGCAAATGAGTGGTGTGTGTGTGTCTATATCTATTATACATTTGACAGTGATTTTTGAATCCTAGGGCTGACTAGGACAAGCTGACTAGGACAAACTGGTTGATAAAAGACGGCCAGGATTTAATCTTGGATGATGAACGGTTAGGATTAAATTTTGATATTTGTGGGTCCAACTTTTTTTGAATAAAGACATCACACGCTTTGAAAAAAATAAACCGGGGAAGATCTTTTCGCGGGGGACGAGGCGTCTCTTGCTCTTCCCCAAAATAGGGGAACGGAACCCATGTACCCATCTCCGTAAACGTCTCTTGCTCTTCCCAAAAAGAGCAGCAGAACCCATGTACCCATCTCCGTTCGTCTTCTTACCAAAATCAAGCAGCAAGAACCCAAAGCATCAAGAAAACGGAAAGAAGAGCCCAACCCGCTATTTCTCTGAAGAGCAAAAATAGATCGATTGGAGAAAGAGAAGAGAGAAGAAGGCTGATATCGCTCAGATCTCCTCGATTCAACATCATCCTCCCGGTCTCAACGACGGCAACCTCCACCTCTCATGAGTCAGGTCAAACTACGGCGGCACCTTTGTGTTCTTCCACCTCAAGGAACTCGAGGCCAAATCTTGCCGTTCTCGTGATCGCACTCAACCCACGATCAACAAAACTATGAAGAAGAGAAATTTGTCTGGTTAGCAAAGTTCCAACTCCATAAGAGTAGAGACCAACGCATTCTCACCAACCCACGTCAACAGTGATTATGTCCTGCCCCCAGACACAATCCTCGAAGTCGGGGCCGCCACCTGTAACCTCACCGTCAGGTTGCTGGAAGCGACAAGGAAGGCTGCCAGGCGGAAGCACATTGAAAAGGTTCATAGGCTCACTGTGAGTATGCCCACCAACTGTTTGTTTTAATTCCACACATTATTTTTTTCGCATAACTACCAAATGGTTGTATTTATGTATCCGATGACCCTTCAGAACATGCGTTGAATTCATGAGTTTGAAATGTCATCCGTTTATCTCCAAGGTATAGTTTACTTAATCAAGGATCGAAATTAACTTTTTATGTCGCTTACATGTTATGAACTTTTTGACATTATAATTTTAAAATTAACTATTTTGTTTGCTATTCTTTCATCAACATATTATTTAATAGTCGTATTATTATTATTTTCAAACTTGCATTTGTTGTAATTTAACACAAATTAATAACAGATTATTAAGTTCGTTTCATGTTTTTATGATTGTTAGTTTGCTTAATTAAAAGTTTTATAATTTTGATAACAGATGTTCATCAAGAAGCAAATATCAAGGAAAATGGTTTCAGACTTCAGGTCCTAACTGCAATTCATTAGCTTTAAATCATCATTAGCTTCTATTTTTTGTGCAAAAAATCTCAATTCTATTTTTCCCTGAGACAGAAGTGATGTTACATAGGAAAGAGTAGGACTTGGTATAATTGCCAGAATATAACTGCAGAATATCTTAAGATATGGCATGACATTTCTTAAAGCAAGGAGTGCTAATAGTGTTTCACAATGTTGGAGTTTAATGCAGGATCTGTAAAGATATAATGACAGAGTTCATTCTTTTAGGAATTGATGATATGAAGACATAAAGGCATATTTTTGTTTGGTATTTTATGAGTTTTGATCATTATGAAAGAGCTTCCAATTTCTTTGTATAGAACTAAATGTTTAGAGTTTACATATAGTCACTAAGTTGGTAGCCTTTAATCTGTAATTTTCTTTTCACTTATCGTAATTTCAGTTTGTAGAAATTAACCTGTAAATGATTCATACCATGTCGTATGTCCACTATTGCTACATTGTTGATATACTTTCTAAGATTAGTTAGTTTGTTTTGAAGCACTACCAATGCCATCACTGTTCGGAGCAATCTCATAATGCAGAGGGAGCAGGCTGAGAGGTATACTTCACAAAATGTATTGTTCTATCAGTTGTTTAGCTTGGTTAATGTTGTTACTGAAAAGAGACGGGATGCCCGTCTCTGGCCATTTTGGGACCTTGGTTTGCTGGCCTAACGTTTTATGATGTTATTTGGGTTTTGCAACTCCTAAAATATTTGAATCAGATGTTTTTGTATTATGTTTTACGCCGGAGTTGGAATCAGATTGATGTCATTTGGAATTATATATTATGAATTTTATTAATGTTTCTACTTATGTTCATGCTTTAGCTTTGGCTAGGGTATGGATTTTTGATGCTTGAAGTAAAAAAACAGTACAATGATCCAAGATAAGGTGCATGCTATGTTCCTCATTTTTAGTTTCAAAGAGAACCACACAAATCTCTACACAACAAGTTATTGTATTAAAGCGTTCCTTTAGCTTGCAGTTTGTTCAATCTCCATCTAACGTAACAAAGCATTGGGCATTAAAAATACTTCTATTTGGCAGAATAATTCACACCATTTTGCTTCTCCTACCATGATTAACATGATGGCAACATGTGTTGTATAGAACAAGCTCAATAGAAATAGCGAGGGATCTTATGGAATATTTTTTGTTTTGCCCGCAACATGTGAATTTTTTACGTGCATGCATCTTGCGCTGATATTAACTTTAGGCTCGATGCTAGGAAATGTCATGACAGAATACAGAGAAGATACATTTACGATAAGGCACAAATGCATGAATTTAGAGTTGAAGACTTTATTCAAAATCATGAATTTACCTTAGACTGCCTACACCTATTCAATAAGCTTGCTTCATGATATAAACACATGGCACTTGCTCCAAACTTTCGTGATATAACAAAATCAGTTCATGGGTATTACTAAATTTTGGGGGAAGTAAAATTTTTGGGGGAAATTAAACGAACAATGGGGGAAACTATATTCTCTAGGGGGACTAAATTTTAGTGCTTTAATTATTACTTTTAATAAAATTAGGGGACCAATCTTTTAAGTGGGAATATATTTTAAATGAACAATGCCATTTGGACATGGGTTAAAACTTGAGGGAACTAACTTTATGGAGAAACTAACATTTTTGAGAACTAAATTTTCTGCAAGGAACTAAATTTTGGTAGGAATGAAATTTTTGGGGGGAAACTATATAACACTTATTGTGGTTTTATTATTGTTGTTTGTTTAAAATTAGCGGATCCAAGATTTGGAGTGGAGAATATTTTAAATGAATCGTGCCCTTAGAGCATGGGTTAAATCAAAAGGGAACTCAATTTTGGTGGAAACAAAATTTTTGGGTAACTAAATTCTCTTTGGAACCTAAATTTTCTGTGAAACTAAAATTCTTGGTGGAACTAAATAACAATTATTGTGCTTTAATTATTGTTTTTGTTTAGAATTAGGGGATCCAAGATTTTAAGGGTGAATAATTAAATTTGGAGGTACTTAATTTTGGGAGAAACTAAGTTATTTGGGCGGAACTAAATTTTTTTGGATGAGCAAAATTTACGGGGGAACCAAGCTTTTGAGGGGGAGAATATCATAAATGAACCGTGCCCTACGGGTACGGGTTATGACTAGTATATATATATATATATATATATATATATATATATATATATATATATATATATATATATATATATATTGGAGAATATGCTTTATCTTTATTGAGTCATATGTAAAAAATACAAGACGCTCACGGATGGAAGAAGGATGTGAGTAACCCGAGACATGAGCACAGGCGCCCATATCACAGCTGATACATGACACCTTCCGCTATCCGTAGGGTCAAAAAAGAACAAAAAATACACGGATGCCAGTCTAATCAATCAAACCCCAATTTGAAGGGGGCGCCATATCAGAATCACGGTCCCAATCAGCTTGCCTCAGGGCAATTCTGACGTCATCAGCGATATTTTCAAAAAGAAGAGTCTGCATCTGATTGTTTCCTTCAAAGATCCTTCTGTTCCTCTCTTGCCAAATATGCCAAGTCATCACTGCCAAAACAGTTTTGGCCAATCTCCCCACATTGTTCTTCCCATGAAAAAGTGAAAGTATCATGTCTCCAATACCAGCCAAAGTAGAGGGTAGTGTAATTGTGACCCCCATTTTAAGGAAGCTCCTGCAAAGGAGGTAGTTAGTATAGGGGCATTCAAAAAAATAGATGATCCATGCTTTCATGATCATTATCAGAGCATAAAACACAATAGGGTGAAGTAGGCACTCCCCAATGCACGAGCTTATCCCGGGTAAGCAGTTTCCCGTGGAAAGCTCGTAATAAGGTGATAGCCATCTTGGGGATGTGCCCCTGGAACCAGACCACCTTGTAGTAGGGAAAAAGCGGCTTAATAGCCCGTGAACCATCCCATGCATTGTGAAGAGTAGGATGTAGTGCCCTGGGAAGCTACTGCACATGTACTAGAGGGGGGTGAATAGTACTTTTAAATAATAAGGAGTGTTATTCCTAATTATCGTGCAATTAACAAACAACGATGCGGAATAACTATAATCAAGAAATAAAGCAAACGCAAACACAATGGTTTAATGGGTTCGGATCCACCCAAGTCTCCCCGACTTGTTCCCGGTGATCCTACGTCCCAACCACCCGGATCCCTTCCGGATACTTGAGTTAGAAACCCTAACTCAAGATTTCCACTATGCACACTTGCGAAAACCTCACAAGTGCAATCGACCTACAATCGATGACCGTAACTCCCACAACTCGGGATCACGCAAAACTCTCACAACCGAGAGTATACAATTCAAATATAACTGAAATGAAATGCTTACCAACAAAATACCTATGCCTTGAGATTTCTTACCAAATTAGGGCAAAGAGGATTTTGATGGAGGAAGATGGCACCAAACACTAGCTTCAAGAAGATGACCAGCAATGGAAGCCTAGGGTGGAGATGGTGACCTAGAATCAAGCTTCTAGCTTGAATGGCTCACAATGGAGAGAATCTCTCTTGAGGATTTAGGACTCAAGAACTTGAGGGAGAGATTCTTGTGAGAAGAGAGAGCTTGGAAATAGAGTTGATAGCTCTTCTCTTTTGATCTGAAAATATCTCCAATATGTTGCTTAACCCCTTCAAGAAATGAATCAGGATTCTATTTATAGGGGCAAGGAAAAACGAGTTCAAAAAGATCCCAACGGCTCTTTTCTGAACCAGACTAGTCGGTCAAAGAAGGATCACTGACCGACTAGTTCATCAACTAGTCGGTCGGTGATACAACGTAGACCGACTAAGAGGTGAACAGCCAAAAGGTGAAGTTCCAGGCAAAGAAAACTAGTCGGTCTAAGAAGATTCGCCGACCGACTAGTTTCACAACTAGTCGGTCGGTGAATGATCTTTGACCGACTAACGTCAAAATAGAATAGGTTGACTTCAAGATGACTTAGTCGGTTTAAGAACAAATGCTGACCGACTAGTTTCTCAACTAGTCGGTCGGTAAACGTTCTTTGACCGACTAACTCGAAACAGTAGCTCAGGCTGAAAATGAGTGAACACAACTAGTCGGTCTAAGAAGGATTACTGACCGACTAGATCGTCATCTAGTCGGTCGGTGACTCTTCTTTGACCGACTAACTGTAGACAAAGAAAGAGCTGAATTAGAGAATGCAAACTAGTCGGTTTAAGTAGAGTTTCCGACCGACTAGATCGTCATCTAGTCGGTTGGTGACTCTTCATGAACCAACTAACATGCACTAGAAGCCGAGGGAAAGAGCGTTAGGCTTCGGGAAAGTTCCTAATGGCTTCTATGATAATCCTAGCTCAAAGATATGAGCGAAATGAAGTTTATAAGGTAAGTCCTACTCAAGGCTTAACATTCTAATCTATGAAGCTAGAAGACTATAAAATAAACCTTACGAGCCGTCTTCAAAGCTTCAATCTTCATTCCTCTTGACTTCAATATTTCTCCTTGAGCTTCAACGAAGCTCCAGGCACACGATCACGCATATTGAGAAGTCTTGAGACGTCGCTTATGTTGTACGTGGTATTTTGGTGACGATCTCCATAACTGCGCTCACAAACTGTTAGTTCACGATTTATTTATGTTTGCTCATCATCCAAAACCAAATCCGAGGAGTCCAATACTCAACATTCTCCCCCTTTTTGGTGATGACAAACCAACATAAATAATAATCAGAAATAATGAACTAAATGAAATATACTTACTCCCCCTGCATTGATGACACATTAGTTCCATATGAAATAATAAGCACATACATCAAGCAGACGAGGAAAGTAAAAAATTCAAATCCAATATTTGAGAATTTTTATATCTTAACTCCCCCTGAATCTAACATATCAAATTAGATTCATGGTAAATTATCATTTAGCACATGCCATTATTATGCCATTATTATATCTCTCCCCCTTTGGCATAATCCAAAAAGAGCGGGAGGAAGCCAATGACAATAATTCATTAAGCATGGGAGTCTAAGAATACGACCACGTTTCATATGACATCAAAATAAAATTCGAATAACATTAAAGCGTGTCAAGGAGTCCATAGTCGAAAATCGAAAAAATTAAAATCATCAAAATAACAAATGTAAATTCACTTATTGATGAAAGGAATTTATTCTCCAATATCAACATTTATAGCTATTTTAGTGCATGGAAAACAATTCTATGTTTTCATACAACTAAAGCTATTGAATCAAACTAAATCGTCGAGCGACGAAATCAATATCAGAGACATACATAAAATGTGCACAAAGGAATGAACCATCAGAAGAGTGGTGCTCATCAAAGAATATCAAATGTCACAATATCGATCGAAAATGAACATAAAGTAAGAGCACATCAAAACTAAGTGAAGTGCGCGATGAGAAGTGACAAGGTGATAAAAGTAATACGAAAAACATCATAATAACTTTTAAAAACATGTCACGCCAAAAATAGATATGAATTTCAAAGTATTTATGGCATTCACAATTCTATCATGCTAGGAGAAACAAAATGATACCAATGTAAAGAAATAGATTTTAACCAAGCATGCATTCAACCCTCATGGATACCAAATGTAATATCATACTTACAACATTAAGCTCCCCCTACATTGGTGCAATACCTAAGCACCATCAACTCCGTTTGAATGAAAGACTTCGCAAACCGAGGAGTTGGTAGGGTTGGTATCCCACGGTGGATTGAACCTAGAAAACTTCATTTTGGTATCCAAAAATCCTTTTGGATCCAATGGGTTAGACAACAAATTTGAAATACGAAATTAAAATAATTGTAACCCATGAGTTAATGTAATCAAAATCAATTTTATAAACAAATGCCTTGGTACCCATAACATGATCATAAGCTCATGGTACCAAGCATTGAAAGGTTAAAGGAACTAACTCTTCGGAAACCAAGTCCAAGAGGAACTTGACTTTCCAACATAATCATCATTCAAAATAACATCACTAATATAGGATTGCACATAAACATTCATAGCATCATCGCTAGTGTTCTTGGGACCCCAAATAGTGTACATTTTGGGAATCCTCTTCCTAGTGGTTGCATGCACAAAAGGTTGATTTCTATGTGGTGCATGTGGCCTAGGAGCATGAGATCTAGCAATAGCATTATGATGAGCATGAGATCCATGATGTGGTGTAGCATACATACGTGGATAAGCATGAGGTGTGTATGCATGAGGATGATTATGAGAGTAGGCACGCACATGTTGATGAGATGTTTGAACATAAGCATTAGGATGTGCATGAGCATGATTACGTGCACGTGGGTGTCTCATATGAGTGTTCACACGTGCTCGTGGGTGCGGAGCATAAAAATCATCATTAATATTAGCATGCACCGGTGGAGTAGGATGTGTGTTCCTACGTGGCATAGCATGTGAGTACAAAAATGCATGACCCCTCTTTGGAGGTCTACCCAAAGTGGGTTTCTTTCCAATCGGGGGTGTGTACGAAGTGGAAGCACTATTGGTAGGAGAACTACCAATGGGGAGTTTGCTCCCACTCGTTGAGGCGTCGGAGGTAGGCCTAACAAAGGTTGTAGACGATTTGGATGAGTCTCCCATCTTATACCCCAAGCCAATGTGGTGCTTGGCCGGAAGTAAGTCATTTAGGATATTATCCAAATGGCCCTTACCTCTATTGAAATCATTGATACGGCCTAACGTGCACTCATACTTCTCTTTGAGAGAATGCAAAGAAGCATCCAAAGTGGATACTTGCGATGTGAGTGCATAAACACGTGATTTGAGATTCTTATTCTCAATACTCAAAGTTGAGTTTTGAGACGTCAAATCCGCTATCACATGTTCATCCGAATCCTCAACAAGAACATGCTCAAGTTGAGATTTGAGGGACTTCACCTCATTTCTCAACAAGCCATTATGAGTAAGCAAACTTGCTTTCTCATTGGCAAGTGTCTCAACAATGGTGTCATTGTTGGTGATGGTAGACTTAGGAGAGGTTTGGAGGCTAACAAGTTCATCTTTGGTCTTATTATATCTATCTACTAATTTAGTAAATTTAGACCAAATTTCTTGGTTTGCTAACCTCATTTCATCAATAGTAGGTTCTCCGTTTTCATCCTCGCTACCATCCTCGCTATCATCGAATGAGGACTTTCGATCTTTTGCCTCATTAGCCATGAAGCAAAGTTTTGCTTTCTCCACTCTTCCATCATCCGACTCTCCACTTGAGGAATCCTCTTCGGAGTCGGTGAATGTGCCAACAAGCCCTTTCTTGTGCTTTCTCGACTTGTCGTACTTAGATGCCTTCCATTTCTCCATGTGTTTGTAGAGAGGACAATACGGTTTGATATGTCCTGGCTTGTTGCATTTATAACACACGGGAGTAGAGGCATTAGTCGAATTAACTTTAGATTTATTCAAAGATATACCTTCTCGGAGGAATCGATCGAACTTCCTTGCCATGCGGGCAATGGATTCCATGTCCAATTCGTCTTCCGATTCTTCATCATCGGTAGATGGAGCGGCCTTGAATGCAATTCCCTTTTTCTTTGGCTCGTCTTGCTTCAAGTACGCCTTCATCTTTTCCCTCATCCGGATCTTACTATCCTTGCGTACCTCATAAGACAACAAGGTACCCATTAGTTGTACGACGGTATATTTATTCATGTCATTACCTTCCTCGATGGCGTAGGTACGCTTTTCCCAACATGATGGAAGACCGTCGATAATCTTTCTCCTTTTGGGTATAGACCTTCCCAAGAGCTTCCAAGTCGGTTGATATATCCACGAAGCGAGCGTAATATTCCTTCATGGTTTCGCCCTGCTCCATATGAAACAACTCAAATTCTTTATTAGCAACGACGAGTTTAGAATCTTTTACCGTACTCGATCCTTCGTGCAATATGAGGAGTTGGTTCCATATTTGATATGCACTCTTACATGTGCATATCTTGTTGAAGTCCTCGGGCTTCAACGCACAATTCAAGGCATTCATGGCCTTGGCATTTGCTACTTCCGCGGCGACCTCCGCGGGAGTCCACTTCACGAAATTTTCTTCGGAAGGCTCGACATACTCCGTCATGGTGGCTCTCCATAGTGAAGCGCTCCGGAGGAAAATTTGCATCCGGCATTTCCAGTACCCGTAGTTGGTACCGTTGAAGTGTGGAGGCCTGACGGAGGATAGTCCTTCCATAACTGAAGAAGCTCCATCGCGGTTCCTGAAGACGTTGTAGTCGTTGTTCGTCATAGCTTTGAACTTGTAGCTTTAACCTTGGCTCTGATACCAATTGTAGTGCCCTGGGAAGCTACTGCACATGTACTAGAGGGGGGGTGAATAGTACTTTTAAATAATAAGGAGTGTTATTCCTAATTATCGTGCAATTAACAAACAACGATGCGGAATAACTATAATCAAGAAATAAAGCAAACGCAAACACAATGGTTTAATGGGTTCGGATCCACCCAAGTCTCCCCGACTTGTTCCCGGTGATCCTACGTCCCAACCACCCGGATCCCTTCCGGATACTTGAGTTAGAAACCCTAACTCAAGATTTCCACTATGCACACTTGCGAAAACCTCACAAGTGCAATCGACCTACAATCGATGACCGTGACTCCCACAACCCGGGATCACGCAAAACTCTCACAACCGAGAGTATACAATTTAAATATAACTGAAATGAAATGCTTACCAACAAAATACCTATGCCTTGAGATTTCTTACCAAATTAGGGCAAAGAGGATTTTGATGGAGGAAGATGTCACCAAACCCTAGCTTCAAGAAGATGACCAGCAATGGAAGCCTAGGGTGGAGATGGTGACCTAGAATCAAGCTTCTAGCATGAATGGCTCACAATGGAGAGAATCTCTCTTGAGGATTTAGGACTCAAGAACTTGAGGGAGAGATTCTTGTAAGAAGAGAGAGCTTGGAAATAGAGTTGATAGCTCTTCTCTTTTGATCTGAAAATATCTCCAATATGTTGCTTAACCCCTTCAAGAAATGAATCAGGATTCTATTTATAGGGGCAAGGAAAAACGAGTTCAAAAAGATCCCAACGGCTCTTTTCTGAACCAGACTAGTCGGTCAAAGAAGGATCACTGACCGACTAGTTCATCAACTAGTCGGTCGGTGATACAACGTAGACCGACTAAGAGGTGAACAGCCAAAAGGTGAAGTTCCAGACAAAGACAACTAGTCAGTCTAAGAAGATTCGCCGACCGACTAGTTTCACAACTAGTCGGTCGGTGAATGATCTTTGACCGACTAACGTCGAAATAGAATAGGTTGACTTCAAGATGACTTAGTCGGTTTAAGAACAAATGCTGACCGACTAGTTTCTCAACTAGTCGGTCGGTAAACGTTCTTTGACCGACTAACTCGAAACAGTAGCTCAGGCTGAAAATGAGTGAACACAACTAGTCGGTCTAAGAAGGATTACTGACCGACTAGATCGTCATCTAGTCGGTCGGTGACTCTTCTTTGACCGACTAACTGTAGACAAAGAAAGAGCTGAATTAGAGAATGCAAACTAGTCGGTTTAAGTAGAGTTTCCGACCGACTAGATCGTCATCTAGTCGGTTGGTGACTCTTCATGAACCAACTAACATGCACTAGAAGCCGAGGGAAAGAGCGTTAGGCTTCGGGAATGTTTCTAATGGCTTCTATGATAATCCTATCTCTAAGATATGAGCGAAATGAAGTTTATAAGGTAAGTCCTACTCAAGGCTTAACATTCTAATCTATGAAGCTAGAAGACTATAAAATAAACCTTACGAGCCGTCTTCAAAGCTTCAATCTTCATTCCTCTTGACTTCAATATTGCTCCTTGAGCTTCAACGAAGCTCCAGGCACACGATCACGCATATTGAGAAGTCTTGAGACGTCGCTTATGTTGTACGTGGTATTTTAGTGACGATCTCCATAACTGCGCTCACAAACTGTTAGTTCACGATTTATTTATGTTTGCTCATCATCCAAAACCAAATCCGAGGAGTCCAATACTCAACATAGGAGACTTTGTAACCCATGACCAAGAGTCGCTGCCCACAGACAAAACCACCCTATTGATAAGATGTCGGACCGGCCGCAGAGAATTATTATCCACCCATCCCTCAGAAGACCAGTAAACACAAACCATATTCCTCTCCTCCCCCGCAAGGACATTAGAAGTATCATAAAGGGGCCCATAGGGTAACCAATTATCATACCAGAATAATGTAGTAGTACCATCCCTGACATCACATTTGGTAAGCTTTTTGGTGAACTCACGGCAGTAAATGATAAATTTCCAGGTTCCAGAATGCATGGGATGAGAAGTTGCCTGAAACAACCCAGAATTGCTCAGATACTGATTCCTCATATGAGATGCCCAAATACCTTTGTGGGTAAGCATGCGCCATGACAGTTTAACCCCGTAAGCGTTATTAAGCTCAGTGAAATTCCTAATTCCCACTCCCCCTTCATGTTTGGGGGAACACATATCATTCCATGCCCAGAGTTGATTCTTCCCCCATATAAATTTTCTGCACAAGGAAGTGAGAGAACGGAGGACGGACTGAGGCATTCGAAAGGCCTGCATCCAAAACTAACCATGCCATATATCACAGACCGGACAAGCTCAATACGCCCTACTATGGATAGAAGTGATGAAGACCATCCCTGCAGCCTGCTCTTGCATTTATCAATCAGACGACCGTACATGGCAGCATTAGGGTACGTAGGGGACAGAGGGAGGCCCAAATATGTGGATAGGGAGTGTACGCGCCGAATACCCAGAATATCAGTAAGACTACCAGGTCCCTTGGCCCCTTTGCTGAATATACCAGCACTTTTATTCCAGTTAACTTCCAGGCCAGTGAAGGATTTGAACACAGTGTGCAGATTTTTAATTCCCTCAAAAGATTTAGAATTGGCACGACAAAAAACCAACAAATCATCAGCAAAGAGGAGATGAGAGACTGCCCCCGCTCTGTTCATAGGCATAATGTTTTGAGAGGCATTGGCTTTGGCCATAAGTAAAGAGAAGGCCTCCATAACAATCACAAAAAGATAAGGAGATAGCGGGTCTCCCTGCCTCAACCCCCTATTAGATTGAAACATGCCATAGGGCGAACCATTGATCATCACGGAGAATGAGGGGGTGGATATACACTCACAAATCCAGCTAATAAATTTGTGTTTAAAGCCCATCTGATGCAGCATGTAATAGACGAATTCCATGTTAACACTATCGAAGGCTTTACGTAAGTCAAGCTTAAGACAAGCCCGAGCCCCGATAAGATTAGTGAAGCCCCTTATATACTCATGAGCAAGCAAAGCATAGTCAGCCAGTAACCGGTCTTGGAGGAAGGCCGCTTGGTTGGGAGAAATGCGCTCAATAACCGCCTTACTTAGACTGTTACAAAGAATTTTACTAATGATCATATATAGAACATTACAGCAGGATATTGGCCTATAATCTGCAAGCCCAGAAGCATTGGCACTCTTGGGGATGAGAGTAAGGAAAGTGTGATTAATCTGCCGATAGATTTTCCCAGATTTGAAGGAATTGAGGACAGCAATGGTGACATCTGTGCCAATGATATCCCAAGAGTTCTGATAAAAAAACCCATTAAACCCAGCAGGCCCCGGAGCTTTGTCAGCCCCGATTTGAAAAACGGCATTTTTGACTTCCTCAGCACAAACGGGTCTCTCAACCCAATCAGCAGCCTCATTAATAAGAACTCTTTTGGTAATAAGGCAAGGGAAGACCCTCCAGTAGTCATTCTGATTATATAAGCTAGAGTAGAACTTGGGGGCATCAACTTTGAGCGCCTCAATAGTATTGTTGTGAGAACCATCAATAGAGATATGGTGCGTAAGGCTATTGTGGCTTTGCCTGGCCCGCATGGCGGTATAGAAGAAGCGAGAGTTACGATCACCCAGGTGAAGCCAATCATGCCTGCTTTTTTGTTTGAGAATAGACTCTTCTATCTCAATAGCTTCAGCAAGCTGATTAATCAGGCCATGCTCTTTTTTTTGCAGCTCAGCACAATAACACAGCATCGGATTGTTTTGAATATTATCCAGCTCCATGCAAATTTTAGAGACATCATTGTTCCCTCTAAAAACCGCCCCGAACTTCCTGAGCTCAAATTTCAAGCTTTTAAGCTTAGCCACCAGCCTAATCATCAGGCAACCACTAACCCTGATGTACCACTGCTCCTTCAACACATTTTGAAACTCAGGACAACGCTGCCAAGCATTGAAGAATTTAAAGGGCTTAGGATCATCACCCCCGACCTGATGGGTATGGATAATGAGAATAGCGTGGTCACTAGTACCACCAGCGCTATACTCACAATAGGAAGCAGTGAGAGCATTCATCCAGGAGCTATTACAAAAGGAGCGATCAAGGGTGGTAGTAATACGCCTATGCCCAATACTACGATTAGTCCAACTCAGAGTATTTCCAACCGTTTTAAGCTCCATGAGAGCACTGGTATTAATGCAGTCATTGAACTCATCAACCATATGCCCATCAATCATCCTACCCCCGACTTTATCCGTGGTGTATCTAACACAGTTGAAGTCACCCCCTAAGATCCATGGGGTATTTTTAAACTTGTTGGCCGCAACCGTGATGTCCTTCCAAAGGGATCTGCGCTCATGATAAGAGTTGGAGGCATAGACGATGGTAACCATCAAGATAAACCCCGCAACATTGATATATTTCATAGAGATGTGCTGCGCCGTCATCTTATTAGCCATACACTTCCAAACGTCAGGGTTATACATGATGACAATACGACCATTCGGATGAGAGGAGCGATTGTCAATGGATATCCAGTTCTTAGGAAAGCATTTGAGAATTCTAGGGGCATTTTTGGCGACAACCTTGGTTTCGAGAAGCCCAAAGATTGATGGGGTATGTTTACGGACTCGGAATTTGAGCTCATTACGCCTAGCGACGTTGTTAAGCCCCCAAGTATTCCAAATGAGTAACGTCATTGCAAATAAGTAGGGGCGTGCTCACCATCTTTGTTAATTCTAGAGCTCTTACGGGTGCCCCTCAAGGAGTTCCCCCCGATGCTCTTTAGTTTTTTATTTTCCTTACTCTTGAGTTTCAACTCCACTTGTTCCTCATACCAAGCTTCATTGATGATAGTATATCATCGGGCTCATCATCCGTGTTTAAGGTATCACTTGAATCCTTAAGCAAGTCAGCTCCTAGCCGAGGGAAATCCCCCCTTAAGACACTAAACGGGTTAGTGTTAATCGGCCTAGGCTTGCTAGTGTTGCGGGATAGCATCATAGGGTTGTTGGGCGAGCATGGCATGGCGAGCGCCAAGTGCCCATCAGGCTCAGTGACCCCCGGCCCCTCCCCCCCGATTTCATTAAGGATACAGCTCGCATCGTTACATGGGACGCCTCTCGTCCCCTCAACGCTAGACGCAGCTAGCTTTGCCTTTTTCACATACATCCCAGACCCATGGACTTGGTCACTTCCCAACATTTTCTCAGTAGTGACCCGGACATGTGAAGATTCATCCCCTATGGCGATTTCTCCTTTGCTCCCGCCTCTGTCCCCCCGAGTTGGCCGCTTATCTCCAGGCGTAACGGCCACATCCCCAACCCTATTACAACACTTGCTAGTACTGGCGCAGCCAGTGGATTTACATCCGCCCTCATCACAACAACATCATCAGCTTTAGCAGCATCCCACATGCTCTTCCCGCCTACATACATACTATCATTTACAATACCATCGCCCCCCTCCTTACAGTCAACTCTTTTACAAGCATCAGTAGCCTCAGCCTCCCTCGTGAATTTGACCCGATTACAAACCTCAGCAGGCTCCAAAGGTGTATCAACAGCATTACAAACCCCCTTGGGCTCAGCAACATCAATTTTACTACCCCCCCCGTCCCAACTATACAGACATCCACATCCTTAGTACATTTCCCAGTCTCCTCATCATGAATATTACAACTATAAACATCCCCCTGACCCCCCAGAATTGAGGAAGAAGGGAGACTACCCCCATACACACCAATGCTCGGAGAAGAAGGACCCGAATCTAGGGAGGGGAGACTTACAGTACCGTCTGAAGGAGTGCACCTCGCTCCAAGGTCATCAGTATCTTTCTCAGCAACGTCATTCTCAGCGATCTTCTCAACTTTGGAGCCCTCGGCAGCAACTTTCACAGCGCCAGCCATGGATGAACACTGCTGGACGAGATGTCCAAAGCATTTGCAGTTGACACACCTCGGCGGGGCCCCTTCATACCTCACCTCAACTTCAAATATCTCACCGTTTTCGACTTGGACAGTCACAGACATGGGAAGATCCTGCTCCGCCGATATCTCTAGCAAGCACCGGGCGTAACTCATCCGTTCCATTGTAGCCGTTGCTCTATCCAAGCAGATTGGAGATCCAAGAACATTGGTGATAATGTTCAAGATCTTAAGGGACCAGAACTTCAGCGGGAGATTGGGGAGCTGAACCCACAGGGGGGCGGAAGACAGCATATCACGATCAAACCCCATGTCCGGAGCCCAGCGCTGGATCACGACGAGGCGCCCGTCGAACATCCAAGGGCCACCGTAAAGCACAGCGTCGCTGTCAGCTTTCTCTTTGAATCGGAAGAAGAAGAATCCATTTTCTCAGGAGAAGACAGTCATGCCCAGCTTCTTCCACGTTCTGATGGCCCAGGCCTTCAACTGGCTATAGAATGGAACATCGTCGAGGACGTAAACAACCAGAGTAGTCTCCCAATTCCTAGCTACTTCATCAATGATTTCTTGAGGGAGAACAGCTATAGAAGCCCTTGTTTCATCAAACTCAGGCAGAATATAACTCATCTCCAGCGCATCTGAGATCTTCCGCTTGCTTGTGCATACTTCCAACCACGATTGATTAACCGCATGAGGATTTATTTTGATTTCCACTGCAGGCCTCAGCATCCTCCTCTCGTACACTTTCCTGATTCCAGAGGATTGAGCACCATCCTTCGGCGGACCACCGCTTTGCACACGAGACTTGAAATCGCCTCTAACCCCCTTCCCCTTAAACATTGCATTGTTAGGCTTCTTATTAACTACCGTTTGCCATTCCCCCGCATTGTCAGCAGTGTTTGCTCCAGCAATATAGGCATCAGTCATACCGGAGATTAGATCAAAAGGACGATCAGCTCGAATATCAAGATTCAGATCAGATCAATGGTGATGAAAGAATCACTCACCACCGGATCGAGAACTCCACCAGAGTTCTCAATCTACTCGACAAAGATCAACACAGCTTGAACGTTAGATACAGGCAAGAAGCACCTCCACCAAACAACGGCTCAGATCCAGCAAATAGAGATCAAGATTCTAGTGGATCCAAAAGAATAGATCAAAGATTAGAGCTAGATCTAACAAAAGAAGCCTTGATTCGAAAATAGAGACGGTGAAGGAACTCACCACCGGATCAGAATCTCTGACGAGATCCCAATCCGCACCTTCAGATCCACGCTTAAGGACAAGATCCGGTACCTTCGAAATCGCCAGATCAGATCGAATGCTCAGGAAGACGAATCGATTCAAATCGAATCGACGAAGAATCGCTCAAATCGAGAAGCCTCAGTCGAGAAGCGATCAGCGACCAGATCTCCGCTCCACGCCTAGGCTCAGAGGAACCCTCGCCGATCCACCGAAGCCCGCCGCAGAAGCGGCCGGCGGTGAAGATCGCACGCAAAACTCCCAGAGCTTCTCTCTCTAAGGAAAAGGAAGAGAGAGAAACGAAAAAATATTCAGATAGTAATACATTTTATATATATATATATATATTATACATTTGACAATGTTTTTTGAATTCTAGGGCTGACTAGGACAAGATAAAAAGTGGCTGAGATTTGATCTTGGTAAATCAATGGTTGAGATTGGATTTTAAGAAAATTTTAGTGGAAAAACTTAAATTTTGGTGGGAAAAGTGTCTTGGGAACCAAAACTATGAAATTAGAAGTGTCTTGGGAAAGATTGTCAAGATTAAATTTGGGGAAAACGTGCCTTGGAAACTTAAACTTTGAAATTAGAAGTGCCTTGGGAAAGATTGTGGAGATTAAATTTGGGGGGGAAGTGACTAGGGAACCTAAACTTTGAAATTAAAAGTGCCTTGGGAAAAATTGTGGAGAAGCATTATCCATTAAATTAAACAAACTAAAAAAATTTAGCGTAAAAAAATTAGGCGGAACAATAAGTTAGCATAAAAATACCCTGAGGTTTGTTGTTCCACGCCGAAGGCACCCACGCCGAAGGTGCCACGCTAATTTGTTGTTCCGTGCCAAAGCCGCTAAAATTTTTGTACGCTAATTTGTTGTTCCGTGCCAAAGCCGCGGGCACCAAATTTGTTCTTCGACGCCAAATTTGTTCTTCGACGCCAAATTTGTTGTTCGACGCCGAAGGTGCCTGCGCCGAATTTGTTGTTCCGCACCGAAGGTGCCGCGCCCTAAATATTTTTACGCTAATTTGTTGTTCTTTTAAATTTTGGTTGTGAAAATAGTTTTTTGGGGAACAAATATTTCGCGGAGGAAATGTTAAATGAACCGTGCCTGCAGGCACGGGTTATAACTAGTATATATATATATATTCACTTTCTCAATAAAGATACACACTAACTTCCCCACACACACACATATATGTGTGGGTGTGTGGGTGTGGAAAGTTAGTGTGTTTCTTTATTGAGGAAGTGAACACACACACACACACACACACACACACACACACACACACACACACACACACACACACACACACACATTTATAGGGAAAAATGTGCCTGAGCTCAACCTCAGGCGCGATTCCTACGCTCGACCCATCCCTACTGTCCGATTCAATCCATCACGGGCCTTTGGTATCTTCCCTTTTGGTCCAATTACCATTGCGCCCTTTAAGACCTTTTCAAAGCAACTTTGTACTTAATTACGATCGTGGCCACTTTATTCGCACTCTTGCTCTAAAAACACCGAAGCTGGAGTAGATCCCACATATTGCGCTAGGTCTTCGATTTCAACAGCCCCCGACTGATCTCGCCCCCAAAACACTGCCATCACATGCTCGTTGATTCCCCTCCCCCTATCCTCCATCGAGGTAAGGATGGTCATCCCTAATTTACTCTCTGTAATTATTTCGAGCACGTACGAATTTAACCAAGATCATACGCTGAGATATTGAACTATAGTCGCTAGGTTTGCGCGTTGAGTAAGTTTTGATGGACATCTCATATTTCTCAAAGCGTACAACATGCTAAATTTTTGAAGGGGTTCGCACGGTTAATAATTTCCAACCTAGCGCAGTATTGCGATGGAAATTACTCTCCATACAAACCCCTTCAAAAATTTAGCCAGTTGTGTGCGTTGAGAAATATGAGATGTCCAACAAAACTTACTGAAGCGGCTCATATTTCATAACAACATAAAGCAAATGTCGTACATAATATTGCTCAAACCGCAAAATGGGTGATATGTTTGATTTTCTGATGTATTTGATCTTTTCATCAAATATGATGGTAACAATTAGATCAGATTGAAAAAGACTAGCTATTATACGCATGGTTTTAACATGATTAGTAATAGTAGTGTGGTTTCAACTAATAAGCTGATGAATACTCTACTGCTACTTGGATAGACATATCTAGTAGTAATGCTGTGTCAGTATTACTGATATTGTTATGTGTTTCTATTTTAGAAAATGAAAATCAAAGAGAGTGAACCCATTTTGCATGATCAGGAGATGCCAAATGAGATTGAAGCTGAAAATGACAGTGAAAACAACGTATATGATGAGGATATGCATAGAGATAAGGAAAAAGCTAGCCCACATATTGGAATGAAATTTCATACAGCAGAAGATGCATTCGACTTTTATAATACATATGCAAAAAGAGAAGGTTTTCAATCTGAAAGTCATCTACTGGAAAGGGAAAAGATGGCAATACCACGAGGAGGAAGTATGTGTGCAACAAAGAAGGGTATAAAAGCTTAAAAGATATGAGGGATATAGGGAGGGAAGTTAATCGACGGAAAAATGAGAGAGAAGGATGTAAGGCTCGAATGACAGTTCATTTAATCGTCGATGGAGTCTGGGCCATCAACTTCTTTGATGATGTTCATAATCATGAGTTGATTAAAACCCCTTCGAAGATCCAGATGTTACGGTCATATAAAAGATCGCAAATGGATGAAACATGTAGGAATTTAATTGATCAGTTTCGTGTTTGTGGAGTAGGACTTGCAAAGATTGCAGGATTCTAAATGCCACGAGTAGTAGTAATGTCAATATTACTACGCAACAATGCATTGATCATTTGAGAGTAGCAAGAAAGAATAATATCGGGAAGGAATGCATTAGAGTAATTGAACAATTTCTTAAAAGGCAAGCTACAGACTCTCAGTTCTATTATGATATTGATCATGATGAAGAAAATGTATGTAGGAGTATATTTTGGGCTGATGAAAGGGCGAGGACATCATATAGCCAGTTTGGAGATGTTATTGTATTTGATGTCACTTATAAGACAAATAGTTTCATGTTGCCTTTTGCACCTTTCACAGGTGTCAATCATCATAAACTGTCTATTTTATTTGTATGTGCTCTTCTTGCTGATGAGAGGAAAGAATCCTTTGTTTGGTTATTTGGACAGTGGTTAACTTGTATGTTGTGTAAAGCAACATGAGCTATCATCACTGATCAAGACTCGGCAATCTACAATGCAATAAAAAGATTTTCTCCAACTACAAAGCACATGTATTGCATATGGCATATCAGTCTGCATGAAGATGAGCATCTACGTTCATTGTGGTCTTCTTATAACCCTGAATTTGATGAAGACTATGCAAATTAGTGTAAGAATAGTCAAAATATTGAACAAGCCGAGATATGTTGGGTCATCTTAATGGAGAAGTACCAAAAGGAATTTCTGGAGCCATTGATAGATAAACAAAAAAATTGAAATGAAAGCATGGAAGTGGTTACATACGATTCATGAGAAAGCACAGCATTGGATTATGGCGTACCTACTAGATACTTTCTTTGTAGGTATGAAAATGTTAATTCGATAGAGATAATTGTAAAAATATATGATCAAAATAAACTAATCATATGGTTTTCATTTCTTGTTTTGTGTGTAGGCATGGTGTCCAGCCAAAGGAGTGAAAGCATAAACTCATTTTTTGATGGTTATGTAAACTCTATGACTCCATTAAACGAGTTCTTTGACCAAAATGATAAAGCGATAATATTTCAGTGAATAAAGAGGAGAGAGAATATACTTTTTGTATAAGGAACAAACCAGACTTTTGTGGCATGCATGAGTTAGAGGTTCATGCCGCAAAGGTTTATACTAGAAACATATATTCCATTTTTCAAACTCAGTTTAAAATACCGCATACTGTCGGCATGAAAGGGTGAGAATAGAAGAGGATACGACCATATATAAAGTAACCATGCCGATTGATGGAAAGAGCTACTTGCATTATGTTCAATGCAATATATCTGCTGGAATGTTCTTGTGTACGTCTGCAAGGGCTGAGACTGAAGGTTTGCTATGCACGTAAATTTTATATATCATGAAGTAAAAGTTTGATATGCAAGCCATCCCTGAGAGATATGTTTACCAAGGTGGACACTAAATGCAAAACATATCATCATGAGTCTTGGGGCCTCTTTGACTAGCACAGTACACGGAGTGCGTCTAAATCAAATTACTCCACTTCAAACCTGGAGACTTCGTTCATCAATCGATAAAGTCGTGGAGGCGGTTACAAGAGATCTCCTTCTGCTTGATGACGTCTTTGGGTGGGCAAATAGTTTTTGGACAAACATACTTTGAATGATAAAGCGCAAACTGCTTCTGAAGATCTAAGCACTCAGGTGGGGTCTAATGCACATATCAAACAAGAAGTGGGACTAAATGATGTCATTATGCATGACCCTGCAAACACAAGAAATAAAGGCCAACCACAAGTGGCGTAAAGGATTTCATCTGGAATACAAGTCTCACAAGATCAAAGTCAATCAAGAAAAAGGACTTGCAGTGTTTGTGGAGAAAAGGGCCACGACATGAGAACTTGTCATATGAGTACATCCGATAGAAACACTGTATCTTTGCTCAAAATTACCTATTTTATATACTATTATAAATTATTTTAACATCATTGCTCCATATTTTTTGTAGGAAAAAACTTCGCTCGATGAGTTACCAGGGCTATGATATAAAGGCTGACATTTTATATACTATAGTTATCAATTTTGTATTATCTTGGAAGAAATATATTACATGCATCTGGCCTGAAGATATCGGTATAAATGTGATGAAACCGGTTCTATTTAAAACTGGTTCTCTGAAAACTGCTTTATCCTAAATTTTAGTCCAAAATACAGCCATTGTGGCTTTGAATTCATAGGGCTGTGGGTCCAATATTGCTCCTTAAAACCCAAAGTCATAATTATGATCGTATGAGGAAGATACATATCATTCGAGAACTCTTTCTACTGTTGTCGATCTCATATCTTATAATTTCTCTATTGCTGCAGATCCGGCCACTTATCAAGAAATTTAATGTGCTTAACGATTTAGAAGAAGACGCATAAGAGCGGAAGAGAATGAAGAGAATGAGTCAAGTAGCTGTGCGCGATGAGTAATTATGTGTAATTGTATACAATTTTGCTCCGTGTGTCCAACGGAATGTAAAATATGCCCATTGTGCACGATGAGCAAAACTTGGTAATTGTAGACAGTTTTGCTCAGCATGCACAATGTTCACTTCTTTTGGCAGTTATGCACGTTGAGTTATTGTTGGTAATTGTAGACAGTTTTGCTTAGCGCCCACAACATTCACTTATGTTAACGGTAGTGCGCGCTGAGTAATTGTGGGTACTTTAAGTTAGCATCACACAATTTTGTAATGTGTTGCAATTGTATCAAAATTAATGACATTGTATTAAGGTATGTATTCCATCATACTACAACATTTATGCATTCAACTGTACTTAACACAACAAAGTAGAAACTTTTTGCAACATCACATTTAGGAACTGGTATGAAATTCATGCATCGGACTATCCTATGGATACTTGGATTCACACCATGAAAAATTTACAAGCTGATGCCATGTATGAGCAGCTCCATCAGCTTCACTTGCCGCACGTATCTTGGCCATCTGTCCCCTGTATGCGTTGAAGAAGAGTCAGTGATGAACACAAAAAATAGCATAATTAAGTAAAAATATTGTATAAGTAGACTTATATAGAATAAGATAGAACATTTATTATCATCAAGCAATGATATCTGCAATGAAGTTGAACAGAACATACGAAGGGTCAAAGAATATCTTCAAGATGTGATGGTCGAGACGGAAGCTTGTATGGCTGCAAGAACAACTTCAAGCAACGATATTTGCAATGAAGATGAAAAGAAAATATGAAGGAGCAAAGAACATCTTCGAGTCCATATATATGTGATGTATTCAATTTCAGCATCACGTCACTTGTCGCTAGTATATTGGCCATCTTTGTGTGTTGTATCTGAATAATTCATGAACAACAATAAAATAGCATGTTGACGAAAAACTATTGTATAAGTAGAATCAGATAGAATCAGATTGAATACTATCATCACGAAGTGTAGTGGTTAATGAGGTCTTGTTGGTACGGAAGCCATTTATAGACGAATTGGACTGCCCATGAATGAGGATGAGACTATAGTAGAGTTACTGTGAGTCTATAGAAATAACCCGTGAGTCTACAGATGTTGTGCTCGTGAATATACAGAATTGCTCAACGTTCACACCGTGCATCTCTCTGGCCCGGTTTGCACGTTAAGCAGTTTGTACCATATTAGTGATACTTCAATGCAGCAGAATGAATTGGGATTGTTTTAGTGAACCAGATATGACATGTTATTATGCATCCTAAATCCATATCAGACAGTGATTCAAAGAGAAACATGCAAACAAAACCATACATCCAAACAAAACCACATAATTCCATATAAGCCAGTGATGTTACAAAAACATACACCATCAAATCCAACATTGTGACACATAAGTATCAGTCACACAGAGCAAAATGTTACATACGTATGCCCTAACAAAATGTTACACCCTAATATTCACATGTTCTAACAAAATTCAAGACAACATATACCACATTTCAGTCAAGCTGGAGGTGGAGGATGTGGTGCAAGGGATGCAGTGGGAGCTGGAGGGTCAAGAGTATGGATATCCCTGGGCGTGGGCACGATTGTGTCTAATTTCTTATCCATGTTTTTAACCATGCCCTTCACCATATTGAGCTCGTCACGCATCGTCGTAATCCCACGCCAGTGGTATGATTGACCGATATGAAAATCTGTCATATGATCATGAAAAACCATGATGGGGAGATAATGGTGGTCGATTCAAATCATCAACGACCCATCATGCTCATACCAATCATGCAAAACCTCACGATCAATATGAGCATGAGGATCATCGCTGTCAGAGGATGATGGGTCCCTAACCGGATGAGGAGATGATGGTGGTCGATTCGATATTGAGGGCATCGTAGAATTTCTATCTTGTTTTCGTGGAGGCATGGATAAACCCTAAACCAGGATCGACAATCTTGCTTATAAATCCTAAGAAGCTTATAAACCCTAGGTCAGTACCTTTTCAAGCTTTTGTACGGGTGACGGTTCGTAATCACCCTCTGAGTAAAATAAACATTGATAATAATTACTCAACACGCACTACATGTTATAAATTTGCCTTCTGTGCGCAATGAGTAATTATTCGTTCATGTAGACAGTTTTGCTCAATGAGCACAACTGTGTGTAATTTGACGGTTGTGCATGTTGAGTAATATTACAAAACTGTATACATTATTACTCACCGCACACAATGGGTCATATTGTAACAAATCATCGAATTGTATATATATTATCTCAGTGCTCACAATGGTTACTACTTTTGCCCGTAGGGCGGGGTGATTAATTTTGAGTAAAGGAATACAATTTTGATCATCGCGCACAACGGTCAGGGCCTTTGCCTGTTGTGTGCGATGAGTTATTATGGGTAATTGTATACAGTTTGGCTCAGCTCTCAACTAACTATATATTATGAAAATGGTGAATAAAAAAATTAAGATAGAAAGACTAACAATGATGATCGATGATATTTACAACAAGAAATCCATGAAACTAAGCCAATGGATTTATATCTTAGATGTCTTGTCTGCCTCTCTGCAACAGGAGGCTAAAAACTAAGAAGATACCGGTAGGGTATCCGACAATGATGAGGTAGCGTCTGAGGATGACAAGAAGTTGGTATCCCTGAAGCTTCCGGTTGACAAGGAAAAGAACAGTATGGAGTTTGCCCAATCCGACAAGGATTAAGTCGACATCCTTTTCGGTTTCCTCACTATGTCCATCGGCACCAATGTTCGCCTCACTGGCAAGCAGTCATCCATTGGTTACATGTATACTTTGTATGAAAGTGTGGCAAATCTCGAAGATCATTACTTTCAGACGCATGAAATCATGCAAATGCTCCTTTATCCTAGAAGGGTCGCGGAGATCTCCTGGGAAGATTTGAAGGTGCAAATCGGTGAGCAACACAATATACCAGCTACACAGTTTTGCTCAGTGCGCACAATGGTCACACCATTTACCTGTTGTGAAGGGATGAATCTGATTTGTCAGTGTGTTCGCTGCATAGTTAGCATGATTTCATTGGAGTCATTTTCTACAGCATTCCCATTCTCTTTACATGCATCTACATCATAAAGGACATGGTCCACAATGAAATTATAGGAGTAACTTTCAATTCCTCTTCATTTACCTTGGTATATATCTACATCAAGCAGAACGAAGTAATGGTTACAATTTGTACTGTTAAACTGAGAAACAAACATATAACTAAAATAATATGTCCAGATAATGCACGGTTAGAGAGACAGTGTCTTCACAGTTAGAGAGAAGATGGCAGTTGAGCGCTTCAGGATGGAACCTGAAACTATTAGCGTTGTAATGAAGCAGAAAAGAAAATATGAAGGAGCAAAAAACATCTTCAAGTCCATATATATGTGATATATTCAATTTCAGTATCACGTCACTTGCCGCTAGTATATTGGCCATCTTTTTATGTTGTAGCCGAAGCATTCATAAACAACAAAAAAATAGAATGTTGAAAAATATTGTACAAGTAGAATCAGAAAGAATCAGATAGAATATTATCATCACGAAATATAGTGGTTGATGGGGTCTTGTGGGTGTGGAAGCCATTTATAGACGAATTGGTCTGCCCATAGATGAGGATGAGACTACAGTAGAGTTAATGTGAGTCTACAGAAAGAAATCGTGAGTCTACAGATGTTGTGCTCGTGAATATACAGAATTGCTTAACGCGCAGACCGGGCATCTCTCTGGCCCGGTTTGCACGTTGAGCAGTTTGTACCATAATAGTGATACGTCAATGCAGTAGAATGAATTGGGATTGTTTCAATGAATCAGATGTGACATGTTATTATGCATCCTAGATCCATATCAGACAGTGATTCAAAGAGAAGTAAGCAAACAAAACCACACATCCAAACAAAACCACATAATTCCATATAAGCCAGCGATGTTACAAAAACGGACACCATCAAATCCAACATTGTGACACATGAGTATCAGTCACACAAAGAAAATATAGAATACGTATACCCTAACAAAATGTGACACCCTAACATTTACATGTTCTAACTAAATTCAAGACAACATATACCACATTTCCATCAAGCTGGAGGTGGAGGAGGTGGTGCACTTGATGCAGTGGGAACTGGAGGGTCAAGAGCATAGGTATACCTAGACGAGGGCACGATTGTGTCCAATTTCTCTTCCATGCTTTTAACCATGCCCTTCACCACATTGAGCTCGTCTTTCATCGTCGAAACATATTGTAACATGCCTGATTGACTGTCGTAAATATATTTCATACGATCAAGCAAACCCTCACGATCATCTGAGGATGATGACGTAGGAGATTGAGTAGGCAATCTGGCATGGATACACTGGAGAGAATCTATGATCTGTTCATGATCACAACAAATTCCATTGGCAGTAGCTTCGACTCTGCGTAGTCCGCCATAGATTGATTTCTGTTGACTTTCCAGACACCTTTGGCCAATCATCAAATAATCAACACTAGTTCTGATGGCCACATATTGGTTTTCAGTAGATGGTGGAGAGTCGGTATGAGCCTGAGGATCATCAGTGTTAGAGGATGATGGGTTGCTAACCGAATGAGGAGATGATGGTGGTCGATTCGATGTTGAGGGAATCGTAGAGTTTCTATCTCGTTTTCGTCGAGGCATGGATAAACATTAAACCAGGATTGACAATCTTGCTTATAAACTCTAAGAAGCTTATAAACCCTAGGTCGGTACCTTTTGAGCTTTTGTATGGGTGATGGTTCGTAATCACGTAATGAGTAAAATAAAAATATTCTATAAGTAGACTCAAATATAATCAGATAGACTAGTTAGTATCATAATATTACAACATCACAGTATGTCAATGGTATGAAATTCACTAATGGGGTACTGGTATGAAATTCTTCTGTCAGCATAGAGCGAAAGGTGGCTAAACAGTTTCCGACCAGCTAGGGGAAGGTGTCTGCACAGTTTGAGAGACGATCCCAAAATGGAACCTTCGAGCAACTGTCAATGTAATGAAGCAATCGAGAACATCGAGTGCTTCAGATTGAAGAGCAAATCACATCTTCGAGTCCATATATATATGATGTCTCCAATTTATGCATCACGTCACTTGCCGCTAGTATATTGGCCATCTTTGTGTGTTGTAGCCGAATCACTCATGAACAACAAAAAATAGCATGTTGAAGAAAAATATTGTACAAGTAGAATCAGATAGAATCAGATAGAATACCATCATCAAGAAGTATTGTGGTTGATGAGGGGTTATAGGTAGGGAAGACATTTTTATAAACGACTTGGACTGGCCCATGGATGAGGATGAGACTATAGTAGAGTTACTGTGAGGCTACAGAGAAGACCCAGTGAACCTACAGAGGAGGTCTCGGGAATATACAGAAGAGTCCTCGTGAATCTAAAGCAGATTGATATTAGACAGATGTTGTTCCCAAGAATGGTTGACTGAGGTGGTGCGCATTGATCAAAATTGTTAGCCTCGAACAAAATTTCTCAACACGCATAATAGTCAAAATTAAGGTAGATGTGCGCGGTGAGCAAATGTTTTATGGTTTAACTAAATTGCTCAAAACATACAACGGGGAAATATTTGGACCGTTGTGTGCATTGAGCAATAGGTCATTTGGATAACAAAATTGCCCAATTGCAGTAAGAGTAATGTTTCACCAAAATCACCTTTATTACTCAGGGCACCCTACCCGTAATATTTTTGCATGTGGTCAGCGCTGAGTAATAATTATCAACCGCAATCATCTTTACTAAATGCGCAAAACTATATATTACATTTGACAGCTGTTATTGAATTCTAGGGCTGTATAGGACTAGCAAAGAGTGGCTGGGATATGATCATGAGGAATGGAAGGATGAGATGAGTTTTGAGATAGTTTTGACGGTGAATCCATTTGGTTGGAAAACTCAATATTTATATATTTGTACGGAAAAATGCAGCTGAACATCTCTTACCTCGGCCCGAGGGAACACGTTTAATGCATTTGCATGCAATAGTCAACCTCACACATTTGTACTTAATGCAGCAGAATAAGTTCACTTGTGTTTAATGCATTAGACCAATTGTGCTTGCTCAACGGGCACAACGGTCCAAATATATGCCTGTTGTGCACGTTGATAAATTTTTGGTGGTGAATAAATTAGTGTCCAAGCATAAATGCAAGATGATATAAATAAAAGTACTAGAAATAACTCGTGCACATAGTGCACGGATAACCTATAAACCAACCCACATAATCAGGACACGAGACCCACACTTTCTTGATAACATCCCTCATTTGTATAATAGATCTGTTCTACAGTATATTGAAATGAAATTGCATACTGATACATGTGTTTTTCCATAGCAAAAATGCAAACAACAGTACAGTAAACCCGAAGAAGCGTAGACTTTCTAGCCTGTTTCGGGGAAGCATGGATAAACCCTAAACCAGTATCGACAAAGAAGCTTATAAAACCTAAGAAGCTTATAAACCCTAGGACGGTTGTCACGCCCTGCTTCCCAAAACGACGGAGGTGAAGCGTGACTAAGGCCCGCTTGGGCTGGAGCTGTGAAGCTCGGACCCAATAAGCGTCTGTAGGGGGGTACCATTAAAAAAAACTTCAGGTTCTTGCATTAATAAAATTCGGGACAATAGGAAGTACAGAAAGGAAATGGCATTCAATAAATTAGAGATGTAATATCCAGCGAGTACAAAGTCTAAAAAGAAGCCTAAGCATGGCAACAAACTATCTAAAAGCAAACTAAAAGCAGTAACCTCTGAAAGTGACGACTAAAAAAGACATCAAGGTCTGGCCCTCGTCAGGCACGTACTCTGGGTCGACGTCCTCGGCTCCTCGTACTCCAGTAAGTCTATCTCGTCCATGAACTCTGGCTGAACACCTGACGTACAACACCCAAGAGAAAAGAAACTGTACGTCAGGTAAAGTCTACAAGAAGGGTTAGACTCTACTGCAAGTGCACCAACTATTAAACAATGGTTTACTGGTTGATTAGCATGCTGGGGTTATAACAGACTGTTTACTGGTTGATTAGCTTGCTGCAGTTATAACTGAGAAGTAACAGAATGAAGTAACGCAGCAGGAAAAGTAAAACGAAGCAGGCAGTAGTCGTAGCGTGTGCTACCGACTACGGGACTATCCTAAAGGTGTCAGGATAAGACGGAACTAGACAAGACAAGACGGTAAGGACACGACACGTGAGACACGAAGGGTTCACGCCTTACGGGTTGAGGGGGATCAGACCCTCTCCCCGTGCGCACGCTCAACCCTACCCCAAACCCCAGAACTCAGGACAAGAAGTACAGAGATCACTTCCGCTAGGGAAACACCTGAAACGCCCGAAGGCTTTTTGTATCACGGAGATCACTTCCGCTAGGGAAGCATCTGAAACGCCCGAATGATTTTTGTATCACGGAGATCACTTCCGCTAGGGAAGCATCTGAAACGCCCGAAGGCTTTTTGTATCACGGAGATCACTTCCGCTAGGGAAGCATCTGAAATGCCCGAAGGCTTTTTGTATCACGGAGATCACTTCCGCTAGGGAAGCATCTGAAATGTCCGAAGGCTTTTTGTGTAACAGGGACACGACATGACAAATGTAAGGAAAATTTATTCTACGGTGTCCACACGCACGCACACATAAGATAATCCTACGGTGTCAAAAGTTGTTGTTTGTCGAGCTTAGACTTCGTCGTTAAGTCTAAGTCGTCAGGGCGACCCGGACGCTATCATTTCACGTCCGGTTCTATACACTCACAGTCTAACAGTTCTAACAATTTAAGACCAAGACGCGATCAAAAATGCAAGTTGGTACACTTGCCTGCGGTGACTGGTGCGTCGTCTGTCTGGAGCGCCTCGTCGAGTCTGAGCGTCAGTAATGGATCGGCTGAAACAAGTCAAGCGACGGTGTCAGGTCACGCTCATCATTAATCCTATTAAGGTTCATTTATAGGTTAAACCTGGCTACCCTAACAGTCACATGTTAGAATGTCCGTTCAGCCTATCCGACGAGTCTATCCTATGTGCACAATCAAAAAGTCTGATCGTCGATCTACGGTTCCACATCGTTTTAAAGGAGCAGAAAGCAAATTTAGTTATTTAAGTTGTCGTTTTTAATTATGGTTTCAATGTCGTACGGTTTGGGTTGTTACGAGTAAGGGTCACCAACCTACCGCGATGGTCATGCGTAAATCTGGCGTCGGATCTGGGAATAGCTACGGATCACGTCGCGGCTCCGATTCCTCGACTGTAGTAACACGGATATATCTGTGTCATAAGATTTAACCAAAAATAAATAATATAACAACTATTATACCCTATAATCTGTTCATATCTTATAAAACGCTGCGCATACGTAATAATAACTCCCGGTTGCATTTGAAATTCACAGTTCTCATAACCCATTATTATTATTAATACTGACATTAAAATAACCCAACTAAGTAAAACTATCAGCTAACATGCCTTACTCCTTGTGTACGTTATTATATGAGTGGTGGTGTCTTACTGTTAAGATATTACACTAACCCAAATCTTATTAGCCTTAACTACAACTCACTAATAGTATAAACTTCCTATAAAAATAATTCACTAACTTAGCTAACTTACTACCCCACCTTATTATTAATTTACTAACATAACACTTGATAAGCTGCTAAATAATTGCATGCATAAAAAAACCTACGTGTTGCTGCTCTTGCCACTTGCAAGTGGAGGTCGGACGGTGAGCTGACGGGGATACAGTGGCTGCATCTGGTGACGATGGGTGCAGGCAGAAGCGCAGCAACTTCGGACACGACAACGGCAAGGGGAGGTGACGCAGTGGCAACACGGAATCGCGCGCACAGTGGCATAGGGCAGCAGCTGTGCGCTGGTATTTGCGCAGGCTGCTGGGGGTGATAGGGCCAGACGGCAGCAGCTACCGGAGCTACAGGGCCGACAGGTTGGGTTGCGGCAGTTACATGCTGAGGGGCGGCAGCTTTGCCCTGGGTTGCTGGGCGGTTCCCCGGCGTCAACAAAAGGTGCCGGCGGCAACTCTCGAGGGTGGGAAGCTGTTGCGGCGTCTCTGGGCGAGGGAAGGCTGAGACGTCGGATGAAGGGGAGTGGCACTCGACGGACTGACTGTCACGTGCACGAGGAAGCAAGGCTGGAGGAGGGGCAGTCCGGTGCTTCAAGGGAGGAAGAGAGGAGAGGGAGGAGCTGTGCGTGGTGTCGTCGGAGTTAGGGGCTACCGAAGTTGCGAGCGATGGCTACGGGATGCGATTCACGCGTGGGGAAGAAAGATGGCGGCTGCTGCATTTAGAGGGTAGGGTTGGGGAGAAAACCCTGGGGTTTATTTTTTTTATAAGAGACAGTAGGGTGCTGGGCTTATGTTAACCTTTGGATGTGTGGGGTTTAGAATCATGCGGCTAGGGAAAAGGTTGAAGAAATGAGCAGCATTGGAACCGGGCCTAGAGTACAAGGGTTTGGGGTTATGGTATTAAATATATATATAAGTCATAATAAATAGGCTGGGCCTCTTGTAGGCTTGCAGAGTTGATAGGGGGAGTTAGACGTGAGAGAGATGGTTCACATGGAAATGTGAGGGTCGGTCAAGATTATTTTTTAAAAAAAACTTTACTAACCGGTTTGTTTTGATTTAAAAACAACAACAACGAGAACTTGCCACTTTAACTTACTAATTAGAGTTAGGGTTCAGGGCAAAAGGCAAAAGATAAATGATAGTTGTTTTTAAACTAGAAACGTACAGAAAACCATGACATTCAAATTTATTATAAAAAAATATTTAAATGAAATTGTAATGCGGTAAGAAGATTGGTCCCACGACGTCCAAAAATTTCAAAGAAAATATCGGGGCGCTCGCGCTTTCGAGAGGATCGTGAAAACGGGGTTCGGTCGCACATTAGGGTTAAAGAAACGATAGCAAAAATTGAACTCGATAAAACACGCGTAAAAGGAAAAATACGCACTAGAATTACATACGGTCGGATGGAGACCGTTACATTCTACCCACCTTAGAAATGATTCCGCCCTCGGAATCTCTTATAATAATAATAATAATATCTATATATCCTTATACCCGCAACTCCCATATTTCACATAAAGATCGCTAATCCTGCAACTTCAACCAGTGTTCCACAGCAATTCATCATTACTTGTCTTTTCACTGGATGATGCTACGACTAAACTCATATCTTAACACTTAACTATAGACTCATCACTGCAGTTCCAATTTCCAACTCCAAGTTCTCATAAAAATAATAATCATCTTCTGATACCATACTACTCCACTAAACATCGTCGCTCCATAACATCCTTAAATTTCCCAATCTCTTCCCAACATTAATCAATCGCTAAAAAGATGTTCTAGCCAATCACCAATTTAAGACAAAACTTTGTCTATCTTATAACACCTTTCCCAAATTAACAATCACCTTATCCTCCATACATGCTTCGTCATATTGTCTCATAAATCTATCCGCCGAATTATTGAACTATCAAAATCACATCTTATCCTTACTCACTATAACTAATCACAACCAATATTAAATCCGTCTACCTAACCATCCATTCATCTCAACACGTTGTGTTATTCCCAATGTCTTCTCACGTCAACTTAATAATCAAGTCATGATGCTTCAAATGTTCTCATCATTTCACGATTACTCTAAATCATACCATACCTTCATAGCTACTCCTATCTACCACTCGTTCAAGTTTCAGATCGATTAAGTACTCATCTCCCTATACATAATTTCATCCCATCAGAGTTCTCTGTTGAGTCTTTTTTTCTCACATTGGTATAATAAATAAGTCTTGGACACCTCCTTCTTTTCATCCGGAAGAAATCTAATTTAATATCTTTGTGTTCAAAATCAACCAATCACCACTACAACATATCTCATCTCACCATATGCCTACCCGTAAACATAGTCCTATAGTATGTTAACTAGTCCTAACAATATAACAACATATAAAAATAACACTTCGAAGAGGGAAAGAAGAGAAAAGAAAGTTTAGGCCAATGACAAATTTTTAAAATGTTGAAAAAACGTGTGGAGTTGTGGTATTGGATGAGGGAAGATAGGTGGGTTGTGACCATGTGAGCTAGTTTCAAAACTTTAAAGGTTTAGTTTTAAAAGAAACAAAAGGTTTGATATAATCACACTCGGCCAAAGATAAGTTATTCTATAATGCGAAAAAAAACAAAGTCAAAGGAATTGCCTGCAATGATGCTATTCATACCTATATGAATACCATCACTTAGACAAATCCATACTTATACCACGGACCACACTGAGTATACATACATGATGCCAGAGACGAATCACTAATATCCCAAAGGCAGTACACTCGTACAGGTCCACACACTCTACCTATCACAAAACCAATGGGCCCACGACTAACCTAGAGTTGACACAGACAACTACAAACACTAATGTCTATACAATAGAAAGGAAGCCGGAACCAAAAGCGAAACGAACAAGATCGGAAAGAACGAGTTTAAGTAAGGCGAGATAAAGAGATAGCGAGTTGGGTGGGACAAAAATATTGCTTAACATAATTAAATGGACGAAGGAGGAATTACGTGTAAAATATGGTATCATATACTTTTATACTTATAAAATATGTAGAAAAAGTGAGCAGATGGTAGAAAACTACAACCCGGAAACAGAGTCAGACGAAGGAATGTAATGAATATAGTGATGTAGTGATTTTCTTGCAAATGGAAATGGATTTTTTTTGGGAGTACGAATACGAGGAATATAAAACCTGACACACTGAAAAGTTGAAATTCTATTTAGCATAGAAAAGTATATTAGAGTATGTAAAGTAAGTTGTTCGAAATAAGTATAGTAAGAAAAGGGAATGATACATTGAGTTAATGAAATGGAATAAGGTTTTAAAAACGAAGTTCGTATATGAAGAAAGTAATGTAAATGAATGATATAGGTTAGAAAATCATTATAAGATAGCAATTTAAAGGCTACGGCGAAGAAAGTTTCCAAAATCAAAGAATGAATTTAGGTCATATTGAAGGGTATGTGATCTAAGTAATGAAGTTAAACTGAGCGATGTATCCAAATGGAAGAGATGTTGATTAAGAGAGTAAATATTTGATGTCATTATTTTTGTTCTTCAAGGTAACTATCATGAATAAGTATCAGGATGTGCGATGGGGAGGGTTCAAGAAGGTTTATGATGATTGTCATGAAGGGGTCACATGAATTGAGGGCAAGGAATAAAATTGAATGATCAAAACATAAATATAACTAAGAGATAACTTGGTGAATCTGCTACGATAGGGTTCTACGGTCATGGAAGGGTAGTATTTAGGAATAATAAAAATCAGGGGTATAATTATTTGGTCGATTAAAGATTAGGGAAGACTTAATACTAAGATTTCCTAATGAACTAGACTATAGAAGAGAGATCTCAGGGAGGGGCCCTAAGAGAATCAAGATTACATTCTGCTGGGCCCGGAGTCGATGGACCCGAGCGAACGACTAAAAGAAGGGCTCTAGAAATCTAACATGGTCAGAGTCAAGCGAGGGCTACTAAGGTATCCTAAGACGTGTATGAATAAATCTAATCCAAGGCATCTGACTATCAAACCTGGGCGTCTATCTAAGTCTTCTTATCATCTAAGACAAGGAAAACCCTATTTAGACTCGTACATGTTAAACTAGATATTAAATGAATGCATTACTCTTATTGTTCCAAACTTTTTGCATGACATGCATGGGCCACCACTAAAATATATCACGCTCCGCTTCCCAAAACTACGGAGGCGAAGCGCGACTAAGGCCCGCTTGGGCCGGAGCTGTGAAGCTCGGACACAATAAGCGTCTGTAGGGGTACCATTGAAAAAAACTTCAGGTTCTTGCATTAATAAAATTCAGAATAATAGGAAGTACAAAAAGGAAATGGCATTCAATAAATTAGAGATATAATATCCAGCGAGTACAAAGTCTAAAAAGAAGCCTAAGCATGGCAACAAACTATCTAAAAGCAAACTAAAAGCAGTAACCTCTGAAAGTGACGACTAAAAAAGACCTCAAGGTCTAGTCCTCGTCAGGCACGTACTCTGGGTCGACGTCCTCGGCTCCTCGTACTCCAGTAAGTCTGCCTCGTCCACGAACTCTGGCTGAACACCTGACGTACAGCACCCAAGAGAAAAGGAACTGTACGTCAGGTAAAGTCTACAAGAAGGGTTAGACTCTACTGCAAGTGCACCAACTATTAAACAATGGTTTACTGGTTGATTAGCATGCTGGGGTTATAACAGACGATTTACTGGTTGATTAGCTTGCTGCAGTTATAACTGAGAAGTAACAGAATGAAGTAACGCTGCAGGAAAAGTAAAACAAAGCAGGCAGTAGTCGTAGCGTGTGCTACCGACTACGTGACTATCCTAAAGGTGTCAGGACAAGACGGAACTAGACAAGACAAGATGGTCAGGACACGATACGTGAGACACGAAGGGTTCACGCCTTACGGGTTGAGGGGGATCAGACCCTCTCCCCGTGCGCACGCTCAACCCTACCCTAAACCCCAGAACTCAGGATAAGAAGTACAGAGATCACTTCCGCTAGGGAAACACTTGAAACGCCTGAAGGCTTTTTGTATCAAGGAGATCACTTCCGCTAGGGAAGCATCTGAAACGTCCGAAGGCTTTTTGTATCACGGAGATCACTTCCGCTAGGGAAGCATCTAAAACACCCGAAGGCTTTTTGTATCACGGAGATCACTTCCGCTAAGGAAGCATCTGAAATGCCCGAAGGCTTTTTGTATCACGGAGATCACTTCCGCTAGGGAAGCATCTGAAACGCCCGAATGCTTTTTGTATCACGGAGATCACTTCCGCTAGGGAAGCATCTGAAATGCCCGAAGGCTTTTTGTATCACGGAGATCACTTCCGCTAGTGAAGCATCTAAAACGCCTGAAGGCTTTTTGTGTAACAGGGACATGACATTACAAGTGTAAGGGAAAGTTATTCTAGGGTGTCCACACGCACGCACACACAAGACAATCCTACGGTGTCAAAATTTGTTGTTTATCAAGCTTAGACTTCGTCGTCAAGTCTAAGTCGTCAATGCGACCCGGACGCTATCATACCACGTCAGGTTCTATACACTCACAGTCTAACAGTTCTAACAATTTAAGACCAAGACAGGGTCAAAAATGCAAGTGGGTACACTTCCCTGCGGTCACTGGTGTGTCGTCTGTCTGGAGCGCCACGTCGAGTCTGAGCGTCGGTAATGGATCAGCTGAAACGAGTCAAGCGACGGTGTCAGGTCACGCTCATCATTAATCCTATTAAGGTTCATTTATATGTTAAACCTGGCTACCCTAACAGTCACATGTTAGAATTTCCGTTCAGCCTATCCGACGAGTCTATCCTATGTGCACAGTCAAAAAGTCCGATCGTCGCTCTACAGTTCCACATTGTTTTAAAGGAGCAGAAAGCAAATTTAGTTATTTAAGTTTTCGTTTTTAATTATGGTTTCAATGTCGTACGGTTTGGGTTGTTACGAGTAAGGGGTCACCAACCTACTGCAATGGTCACGCGTAAATCTAGCATCGGATCTGGGAACAGCTACGGATCACGTCGCGGCTCCGATTCCTCGACTGCAGTAACACGGATATATCTGCGTCATAAGATTTAGCCAAAAATAAATAATATAACAACTATTATACCCTATAATCTGTTCATATCTTATAAAACGCTGCGCATACGTAATAATAACTCCCGGTTGCATTTGAAATTCAAAGTTCTCATAACCCATTATTATTATTAATACTGACATTAAAATAACCCAACTAAGTAAAACTATCAGCTAACATGTCTTACTCCTTGTGTACGTTATTATATGAGTGGTGGTGTCTTACTGTTAAGATATTACACTAACCCAAATCTTATTAGCCTTAACTACAACTCACTAATAGTATAAACTTCCTATAAAAATAATTCACTAACTTAGCTAACTTACTACCCCACCTTATTATTAATTTACTAACATAACACTTGATAAGCTGCTAAATAATTGCATGCATAAAAAAACCTACGTGTTGCTGCTCTTGCCACTTGCAAGTGGAGGTCGGACGGCGAGCTGACGGGGATACGGTGGCTGCATCTGGTGACGATGGGTGCAGGCGGAAGCGCAGCAACTTCGGACGCGGCAACGGTGAGGGGAGGTGACGCAGCGGTAACACGGAATCGCACGCACAGTGGCATGGGGGCAGCAGCTGTGCGCTGGTATTTGCGCAAGCTACTGGGGGTGATAGGGCCAGACGGCAGCGGTTACCGGAGCTACAGGGCCGACAGGTTGGGTTACGGCAGTTACATGCTGAGGGGCAGCAGCTTTGCCCCGGGTTGCTGGGCGGTTCCCCGGCGTCAACAAAAGGTGTCAGCGGCAACTCTCGAGGGTGGGAAGCTGTTGCGGCGTCTCTGGGTGATGGAAGGCTGCGGCGTCGGATGAAGGGGAGTGGCACTCGGTGGACTGACCGTTGCATGCACGAGGAAGCAAGGCTGGAGGAGGGGCAGTCCGCTGCTTCAAGGGAGGAAGAGAGGAGATGGAGGAACTGCGCGTGGTATCGTCGAAGTTAGGGGCTACCGGAGTTGCGAACGATGGCTACGGGATGTGATTCACGCGTGGGGAAGAAAGATGGCGGCTACTGCATTTAGAGGGTAGGGTTGGGGAGAAAACCCTGGGGTTTATTTTTTTTTATAAGAGACAGTAGGGTGATGGGCTTATGTTAGCCTTTGGATGTGTGGGGTTTAGAATCGTGCGGCTAGGGAAAAGGTTGAAGAAATGAGCAGCATTGGAACCGGGCCTAGAGTACAAGGGTTTGGGGTTATGGTATTAAATATATATATATAAGTCATAATAAATAGGCTGGGCCTCTTGTAGGCTTGCAGAGTTGATAGGGGGAGTTAGACGTGAGAGAGATGGTTCACATGGAAATGTGAGGGTCGGTCAAGATTTTTTTTTAAAAAAAAACTTTACTAACCGGTTTGTTTTGATTTAAAAACAACAACAACGAGAACTTGCCACTTTAACTTACTAATTAGAGTTAGGGTTTAGAGCAAAAGGCAAAACATAAGTGATAGTTGTATTTTTTAAACTAGAAACGTACAGAAAACCATAAAGATTCAAATTTATTAATAAAAAAAATATTTAAATGAAATTGTAATGAGGTAAGAAGATTGGTCCCACGACGTCCAAAAATTTCAAAGAAAGTATCGGGGCGCTCGCGCCTCCGAGAGGATCGTGAAAACAGGGTTCGGTCGCGCATTAGGGTTAAAGAAACGATAGCAAAAATTGAACTCGATAAAACACGCGTACAAGGCAAAAATACGCACTAGAATTACATACAGTCGGATGGTGACCGTTACAACGGTACCTTTACGATCTTTTATACAGGTGACGATTCACAATCACGCTCTGATTAAAATAAAGACAGTGATAACAATTGCTTAACGCATAATACGGGTTATAAATTTGACCGTTGTGTGCGCAGAGTAATTATTCCTTAACGTTGAGAGTTTTGCTCAACGCGCATAACTGGGTGTAATTTGACTAGTTGTGCGTGCTGAGTAATATTTCGAAAAGGTATACCTTTTTACTCACCATGCACAATGGGTCGTATTTTAAAAAATCAAATAATTGTATATAATTTTGCTCAGTGCTCATAACGGTCACTACTTTTGCCCGTAGGGCAGGATGATTAATTTTGGGTAATTTATTATTGAATACAGTTTTGCTCAGCGTGCACAACAGTCAGGGCATTTGACTGTTGTGCGCGATGAGTTATTGTGGTTAATTGCACACAGTTTGTCTTAGCGTGCCAAACGGTCACAACTATGTCCAGTTGTGTGATCTGAGTAATTGTGGATAAACATAGACAGTTTTGATCAGTGCGCACAACGGTCACACGTTGGCTTTGACCGTTGTGTGAGATGAGTAATTGTGTGTTTACGTAAATAGTTTTGCTCCGCACGCAATACGATCTAACCTTTTGTCTGTTGTGCATGCTAAGTAATGTATATTACGTTCAACAATTTTTATTAAGAAATTTCATTGTTGGACTTTGATTCAAGTTAGTATCAATGTATATATCTACTATCTCACTTTTGTAATGTCCTGCAATTGTATCAAATTTACTGACATTGTATTAAGGTCTGTATTCCATCATGCTACAACATTTATACATTCAAAATTACAAAACAAAACAAAGTAGAAACTACATATAAATATTTTGCAACTTCACATTTTGGAATTGGTATGAAATTCAATCACGTGACTATCCTAAGGATACATGAATTCCTACTATGTGAAACTGTTTAAAGTTGTTTTGAACAGCTTAAGCAAGATGGCATTTATGATCAGCTCCATTCGCATGCACCATCGTCACTTTCCACTAGTATCTTGGCCATATATCTCTTGTATGCGTTAAAGAAAAATCAGCGATGAACACAACAAAATCATAATTAAGTAAATATATTGTATAATCAGATAGACCTGTTAGTAGCAAAAAGAATATTGCAACATCACATTATGAAATTCACTCTTGGATTTCTTCTTCTTAGAATAGATAGAAAGGTGGCTGCATAGTTTCTGAGCAACTTGAGAAAAGAGAGAAGTGTATATGCAAGGAACTGCAGATGCCAGTTTGAGCACTTTCGGATGGAAACTGGAACTATTGGCAATGTAATGAAGCATTCGAGACAGTCGAGAACATCTGAATGAGCAAAGAACATCTTCGAGTCTAGATATATGTGATGTCTCCAATTTATGCATCACATCACTTGTCGCTAGTCTATTGGCCATCTTTTTGTTTTGAAGACGGAGCATTGATGAAAAACACAAAAATAGCATGGTGAAAAAAATATATTGTAGAATTTGAATCAGATAGAATAAGATAGAATACCCATCATCAAGAAGTGTTGTGCTTGATGAGGGCTTGTGTGTAGGGAATCCATTTTTATAGACGACTTGGACTGGCCTGGATGAGGATGAGACTACAGTAGAGTTACTGTGAGGCTACAGAAAAGACCCAGTGAGTCTATAGATGAGTTTTCGGGAATATACAGAAGAGTCCTCGTGAATCTAAAGCAGATTGATATTAGAAAGATGTTGTTCTCAAGAATGGTTGACCGAAGTGGTGCGCATTGATCAAAATTGTTAGCCTCGAACAAAATTTCTCATTGCGCACAATGGTCAAAATTAAGGCAGATGTGCGTGATGAGTATTTGTGTGTAATGGTACATAGTTTTGCTAAGCGCGCACAACAGTCACAACTTTTTACTTGCATGTTGTGTGCGCTGAGTAATTGTGGGTAATCGTAGATAGTTTTGCTCAGCGTGCACAACTTTTTCTTTTTAATGGTTGTTCGCATTGAGTAATTTTTATTATGGTGAATAATTTTTACTCAAATTTTCAATGTTAGACTTTGATTCAAGTTAGCATCAATGTATATATCACCTATCTCAATTTTGTAATGTGATGCAATTGTATTAAATTTAATAACATTGTAGTAAGGTCTGTATTCCAATAGACTACAGCATTTATGCATCCAAAATTACATAACACAACAAAGTAGAAACTACATCTAAACATTTTGCAACTTCATGTTTTGGAACTGGTGTGAAATTCATTCCCAGGACTATCCTATGGATACATTGATTTCCACTACGAAAAACTGTTCAGGCAATTGTTGAACCGCTCAAGCAAGATGGCTTTTATGAGCAGCTCCATCAGTGCGCACTATAGTCACTTACCGCAAGTATCTTGGTCATCAGTCAACTGTGTGTGTTGAAGAAGAATCAGTGATGAACAAAAAATCACAATTAAGTAAAAATATTGTAAAAGTGGACTTAGATAGAATCAGATAGACCAGTTAGTATCATAAAGAATATTGCAACATCACATTTTGGCACTAGTATGAAATTCACTCAAGGGTACCTTCTTCTAGCATAGAGAGAAAGGTGTCTGCATAGTTTCTGAGCAGCTAGAGAAAAATGAAAAAATGTCTGCACCGTTAGAGAGAAGATGCCAGTATGAGCACTTCTGGATGGAACCTGAATATATTGGCTATGTAATAAAGCATTGGAGAACATCTTCGAGTACATATATATGTGATGTCTTCAATTTCTGCATCACGTCACTTGTCGCAAGTATATGGGCCAGCTTTGTGTATTGAAGACGAAGCAGTGTTGAACAACAAAAATATAGAACTTTGAAGGAAAAATATTGTATAATTAGTCTCAGATAGAATCAGATTGTATATTATCATCAAGAAGTGTAGTGGTGGAAGATGGCTTGTGGGTATGGAAGCTATTTACGAATTGGACTGCCCATGGATGATGATGAGACTACAGTATAGTTATTATGCGTCTACAGAAGAGACCCCGTGAGTCTACATGTGAGTTCTCGGGAATATATAGAAGAGTGCTCGTGAACGGTGTATCTAGAGAAGATAACCAGCCAGATGTTGTTCCCAAGAATGATGGCCTCTAACAAAATTTCTTAACATGCAAAACAAGCAAAATTATGGCAGATGTGTGCGGTGAGCAAATTTTATATGGTTTAACAAAATTGCATTTGACAACTGTTATTGAATTCTAGGGTTGTATGGGACTAGCAAAGAGTGGCTGGGATATGATCATGTGGAATGGAAGGATGAGATGAGTTTTGAGATAGTTTTGAAGGTGAATCCATTTGGATGGAAAACTCAATATTTATAGATTTGTATGGAAAAACACAGATGAACGTCTCTTACCTCGGCCCGAGGGATCGTGTTTAATGCATTTGCATGCAGTAGTCACCCTCACACATTTACACTTAATGCAGCAGAGTAGGTTCACTTGCGTTTAATGCATTAGACCAATTTCTTGTACCTCGCGCACAACTGACCAAATATATGCCCGTTGTGCGTGTTGAGCAATTTTGGGTGGTGAGTAATTAGTTCCCAGGCGTAAATGCAAGCTGCTACATATAAAAGTACAAGAAAACAACCCGTGCACATAGTGCACAGATAATCCATAAACCAACCCACACAATCAGGACGCGAGATCCACATTCTCTTGATAACATCCTTCATTTGTATAATAGATCAGTTCTACAATATATAGAAATGAAATTGCATACGTATACATGTGTTATCCTATGGCATAATAGATCACTTCTTTTGCTGGTTGTGCGCGATGAGCATTTTAGGTAATTGCAAACATTTTTGCTCCATATGCAAAATGGTTACAACTTTTGTCGGTTGTATGCGCTGAGTAATTGTTGGTAATTATAGACAGTTTTTCTCAGTGCACAGATGCCATCTTCTGAACAGATCAAGCACGATGCCATTTATGAGTAGCTCCATTAGCGCACGCCATCGTCACTTGTCGCTAGTGACGTGCTGCAGAAATTGAAGGCATCACATATATTATCTTCAAGAAGTGATGTCTTTAATGAAGATGAAAATAACATATGAAGGAGCAAAGAACATCTTCGAGTCCATATATATATATATATGTGATCTCTTCAATTTTTGCATTACGTCACTTGGCGCCAGTATATTGGCCAGCTTTGCGTGATGAAGACGAAGAAGTGATAAAAATAGAATATTGATGAAAATATATTGTATAATTAGAATCAGATAGAATACTATCATCACTAAGTGTAGTGGTTGATGAGGTCTTGTGGGTAGGGAAGCCATTTATAGACGAATTAGACTAGCATTTGAGGAGGTGTAGACTACAGCAGAGTTACTGTGTGGCTATAGATGATACCCCGTGAGTGTACAGAGGAGTGCTTGTGAATCTACAATAGATTGATACCAGCTAGATGTTGTTCCCATGAATGGTCTCCCGATGTGGTGCGCGTTGAGCCAATTCGATAGCCTCTAACAAAATTGCTCAAGGGTACCTTCTTCTGAGCATAGAGAGAAAGGTGTCTGCACAGTATCTGAGCAGCTAGAGAAAAATGAAAAATGCTTACACAGTTAGAGATAAGATATCAGTATGAGCACTTCTGGATGGAACCTGAATCTACTGGTTATGTAACAAACCATTCGAGAACAACTACTGGCTATGTCTTCAATTTCTGCATCACATCACTTGCCGCAAGTATATGGGCCAGCTTTATGTGTTGAAGACGAAGCAGTGTTGAACAACAAAAAAATAGAACTTTGAAGGAAAAATATTGTATAAGTAGACTAAGATAGAATCAGATCATATATTATCATCAAGAAGTGTAATGGTGGAAGATGGCTTGTGGGGGTATGGAAGCCATTTATAGATGAACTAGACATAACCCGTGCACAAAGTGCACGAACACCCCCAAAAACCAACCAACACAATCAGGATGCGGGACCCAAACAGTTGTTTCGATGAGTGCAAAACGGGTGAAAAAGGGAAGAGTGGGTTTGAGTGTGTGTATTATCTTGGGTTTTTTGGTTTTTTTGATTGGGGTGTGATTTTGGGTGTTTTGGGTTTGGGTGTGTTTTGGGGAATTTGGTTTGGTTTTTGGGTTTAAGGAGGTTGTCCCATGTGGCGATGTGACATTGCCACATGGGACAAATTCAAAAAATTTCCTTAATTGTAATAATTCGAAAACATCCCTCTATTGTAGTAAGGATTGGACTGCCTATGGATGAGGATGAGCCTACAGTATAATTACTATGCGTCTACAGAAGAGACCTTGTGAGTCTACAGTGTGCTCGGGAATATACAGAAGAGTGCCCAGGAACGGTGAATCTACAGCAGATAACCAGCCGGATGATGTTCCCAAGAAATTTTGCCTATTGTGGTTTGCGTTAACCAAAATTGATAACCGCGTAGAAAATTTCTAAACGTGCACAACCGATAAAATTATGGAAGTTGTGCGTAGTGAGCAAATATTTTATGGGTTAACAAAATTATGGATGAAGCGCACAACAAGAAAAATTAGCCCAGTTATGCACATTTATTAATTTTGTTTCCCAGAGAGACCCCGTGAGTCTACAGAGGAGTTCTCGGGAATATACAGAAGAATGCTTGGAATCTACAGTAGATAACCAGCTAAATGTTGTTCCCAAGAATGTTTGACCGTGTGGTGCGCATTGAGCAAAATTGATAGCATTTAACAAAATTTCTCAACGCGCACAACGGGCAAAAATATGGCTGTTGTGCATGGTGAGCAAAAATTTTACGGTTTAACTAAATTACTCAAAGCGCATATTTGGGATATATTTAGACCATTGTGTGCATTGTCAGCCGTTTCTCTTGTTTTAATTGATACAACCATAAAATCTTCTCCTAATATTTTCCATTGTCAAAGCAATACTAAGTGTAGCTATTAAGCCATAATAGCAAATTGGAACAGTAATACCTATTGCATAACTATTTTCAGCTACCATGATCTGCAAAGAGGTGTAACAAAAATTACAATATGTGTGAACAAACGAATATCCAATCACAACGTAGCAGAAGGACAAACCAAATAATGTGAAGAACTGAATTATGTAATTGGAAGTGTAAGTAGTTAGATGTGTGAGATGATGAGGGATAGTGAGCAGCCATTATTGACGAATAATTGGACATGGATGGTGGGAAATGGCGATTATGTACGTGAATATACATAGTGCATGTGAACGTGCAGAGGAATTGGTGTGAGCAATACAATGTACAAGCTATCTCAATTTTGGAAAATTTACATTGTATTAAGGTCTGTATTCCCTCATACTAGAACATAAATGCATTCAAATGACCATAACACTACTCGAATCGGAGTCTGTTCTGGCGAAGCTCGTCGCAAGCCAAGAAGCTAGCAGGCACCAAGGAGAATGTCTACTCCTCCAACAGTTTGGAAGGAGATCGTAACACTGTTCATGTGAGTGGCTCAGGGATCAAGCTCGGGTGGAGGTGATGGGGAAAAAGAGAGGGAGTTTGAAGAGTAGTTGGTTGATCTGCAATGTGTCCATGTATGCATTGAAGAAGAATCAGTTATGAAAAAAAAAAGCATAATTAAGTAAAAATATTCTATAAAGAATATTGCAACTTCACATTGTTGCACTGGTATAAAATTCGATCAAGGATCCTTCTTCTCAGAAGTATCCCGCTTCTGCAGAATATGTGAAGGAGCAAAGAACATATTCAAGTCCATATATATGTGATGTCTTCAATTTCAGCATCACGTCACTTGCCGCTAGTATATTGGACATCTTTGTATGTTGTAGTTGAAGCATTCATGAACAACAACAAAATAGCATGTTGACGAAAAAATATTGTATAAGTAGAATCAGATAGAATGAGAGAGAGAGTAGTATCATCAAGAAGTGTAGTGGTTGATGAGGGCTTGTGGGTAGGAAAGCCATTTATAGACGAATTGGACTGGCTTATTGATGAGGATGCGACTACAGTGGAGTTACTGTGAGTCTACAGAAGAGAATCTACGAGTCTACATAGGAGTGATATTTGAATATACAGAAGAGTGAATCTACAGCTGATTGATACAAGCCAGATGTTGTTCCCAAGAATGTTTGACCGTTGTGGTGCCCGTTGAGCAATATTGGTAGCCTCTAACAAAATTTCTCAATGCGCACAATATGAAAAAATTTGGCAGCTGTGCATATTGAGCAAATTATTTATGATTATACAATATTACTCATAATTCCATATACGCGAGTGATGTTACAAAATGAGACACCATCAAATCCAACATTGTGATACATTAGTATCATTCACCTAGAGCATAATGTGACACCCTAAATTCACATGTTCTAACAAAATACAATACAACATATAGCCCCTAACAAAAGATTGATACGAGCAAAATGTGTGCGTTAAGCAAAAATGATAGAACACAACATTTCTCAATGCGCACAACTGGCAAAAATACGGCTGTTGTGCGGGGGATCATACCTTTTATGGTTTACATAAATTTCTCAAAGCGCACAATGGGTATATATTTGGAACGTTGTGCACATTAAGTAATAGGTCTATTGTATTACAAAATTGCCCAATCCCCGTATGAGTAATTTTCCACCAACATCCCCTTTATTATGTAGCACGATGTACCGGTAATATTTTTGCCGGTTGTGCGCACTGAGTAAAATTTATCAAACTTGATATCTGTTATATAAGGTGATGGAAAAAATATGGCTGTTGTTTAGGGGAGCATATATTTTATGGTTTACATAAATTTCTCAAAGCGCGCAACAGGGATATATTTAAAACGTTGTGCGCATTGAGAAATAGGTCTATTGGATGACAAAATTTCCCAATCCATGTAAGAGTAATATTTATCAAACTTGATATGGCGATGGCGATGGAGAAAATATGGTGATGAAAAAATAAAACAAATACAAAAATAAGACAGTATCGTGCATCACTCATCATAGTACACATGTATTTTATATAAGACAGATACAACAAAATGTGTCTTACTTCACAACTAAGCTCACATAAAAATGAGACAACCGTATACCTAAAAGTATACCACTTTTAAACCCAAAACACTATACCAACCAAAAACACCAAACAATATATACTCACAATCACTCTTCTCCATCAATGCTCAAAAATACATTATATGACATGAGAAATGCTTGTGGAAGGCCCTTCCAACATCAAAAACCTGGAGGTGGAGGAGGAGGAGGTGGTGGTGGTGGTGGTGGTGATGGTGGAGCAATTGTACGGATGTCTCTAAGCGAGGGAACCAGAGTCTCCAACTTCTCTTGTATGTTCAACATTATGCCCATCATAGTGTCTAAGTCACTACGTAGAAGTGAGATCAAGAGATTGGTGTTAGAGAGATTTTCTTCAAGTTCTCCTAATCTCTGAGATAAGGTCATCGGACACTGTGGGGAAGATGATGGATCAGATGAGGGACTTACATTGTCTAGGAGTATATATTTAAGATGGCGTTGTTCATGGGTAAGTACAGAGACAGAACTAGTAAGCTCATCGAGGTTGACATAGAGGGACACCAGATCAGAGTCATAATCGAGAGAACGCCGAACCAGAAAGCATAGTCTTTTACAGAAGTCATCTAGGGGAACTTCTTGAGTCGGAGAGTGAACTGGAGAATCTGACTCGGCCCAAGAATACTCATGATGTGGCAACTTCACATTTGGTTCACTTTGTGTATGACCAATATAAATCACATTCCGTTGCAAAGCATCAGGAAGAATGCTTCTATTGGACCGACGAGATGAGGGACCGGGCTCATCGGGTTTAGTTGACGGTGATTCAACATCAATTGACAAATGTTGAGGAGAAAGCGACTCACGAGCTCGTTTTGGCGGCATGACAAAACCCTAGATCGACAAGCGAGATAGGCGAGAGGATGAAGAAAACGGAAAGACAGACAAAAGGGCAAAAGAATGAAATTTTTCCAATAAAACTCTGTTCAAGTTAATCCATATATATATATAACTGGATTGGTTATTTTAACTCAGCTGCTGGATTACATAGGGAACTGACTAAAATGATTACATCAGACGGCTAGAGTGAAGCAATAATGCATCTGGTGATACAATTGTAATGAAGAGATTACACGAAAACAGACGAATGGAACAAGCGCATCTGACATCTGGTGGACAAAATGAATTTGATGGAAAACAGAAACTATGACCATCGGGCATCTGTAGTAGAATCATAAGGCACCAGATATATAGAATCCCATGTTAACCCTTCGCTCTTCGCTTTTCTCGAAAACCAGGAGAGGGAGAGATAGATTTAATGCGAAAAAACTGAAAATCCTCTCTATCTCATATATAGAATCCCACGTTAACCCTTTAACACGTTTCAATTACGCAACGATATCTTTAAGGATAATATCTTAACTAGATACATTATCTGTTAACTCTTTAACGCATTTTTGTAACGCAGCGATATCTTAAGGATAATATCTTAACGAGATACAATATCTGACAGTTAAGATATTTCACCTTATTATGAATTTCAAATCAAATACGAAATCACGTTAAAAACCTAACATATCCATTACTCTCTTTGTGTGCGACCCAATATGCTTGAGAGAACTAGAGAGAGAGAGAAGAGAGAATGTTTGAAGGATTCCGTATATGACTGATAATTTCTAATAGTTTAGAAGAGAAAAGCCTCTTCTCTATTTATAAGGCCACCACCATATCCTCCATCCCACAACTGCACCGAGATTTCCTCAACCGCACCCGAAATTCTCTCAACGACACGAGAGACTCGGTCTTTCAGTTGAGGAAAATCCTCAACCGAGTATCGGGTCGGTTACCAGGTCATTTGTCTATATCGGGCCATAACCACTTACATCTCCCACTTGGCCTGAAATGGTCAAGTGCATTTTAGTCATACTCTCACTATCTGTGAGATATAACACATGATGTAATTTTACATACTCCCATAATCCGTGAGATATGCACATTTTATTCACCGAGTACAATTATTATTCATGATTGTCTCCTTTCAAATTTAATGAAAGCTTCCTTGACTTGGATAATTCTAAGTCCTATCAAACCAACATGTTTGATCACTGTATCTGCTGAAATACCATTCGTCAAGGGATCTGCAATCATATCACTTGTTAGAATATAAGTCACATTGACTCCTTTTCTTTCTACCATATCATGTATGTAATGATATTGTATTTCAAAATTCCTTCCTTTGGAACTGTTTGCACCACTGTGGATCAAGCTGATGGCTGTTGATTATCACAGTACATCTCAATTTGTCCATCCACCAAATTAAGGTCCAAGTCTAATAGGAACTGGTAGATCCATACCGCATGAGTAGTCGTCATACTACAGGCTATCTACTCAGCTTCTTGTGTGTATCTTGCTACACAACCCTGATTCTTGCTACCCCAAGAAACAGCTACACCACCAAAGATGAATACATGTCCTGCAGTTGATTTCCTATCATCTTTGTTACCTTCGAAATATGCATCGGAGTAACCAAGAACCTCAAGCGAATCTGATTGATAAAATAACTTGTGGTGCACCGTACCCTTTATATATTTCATAATCCTCTTAATTGCTTCCCAATGAGCTAGACCAAGATTACTTTTGTTAGTGCACGGGTATGGATCTTGCTGGAGTATCCGTGTATCCGACCCATTTGGCACCCGCTAGCCGATACTCGTCGCTCAAAGCGGGGTGTTGCTGAGTTAGACAAACGGATCGTTCGACCGTTAGGCTTGTGCTAATATTCAGGGGGAGGTTAATGGGGCCGAGTAAATGGGCAGCCGTTATCTCGAATCCCGGATGAGATCGTGCCCAAATCAATGAGGGACGATTACATACAATCAAAGAAGAACAACCTATAAATGGACGCAAGGACAATGGTAAAGTGGTTCCCAATTCAAGATACGAGATCTAAGACATAAAACTCTACTTTCTCAGCTGATATTTCTTACACTTTAGAGCTTGCATTACCAGATCTGAGACAACCCTCCGTGGGTCGATCTCAGCTGCACCAAGCTCCCTCTCTTCCTTAAGTTCCCATATAAACTTTAGCATCAGAGAGGATTTGGGTCGGAACCCAGATTCGACCTCCCTAACGTGTCTCTATGGTGTAGAGCAATGAGTCTCCATCTCTCGCAAGGGTATTTCCCGAGCTTCTAAACCTCGAGCGACCGACGTACAAGCTGATCGAGGGGCGATCGAGCACCGCATCATCATCTACCACAATCACTCGACCCAGGTTCTTCCAACATATGGTCCCAATTAACCTGCTGACGAGGCTCTGACTCAGCACGAGGAGCCCACATCAGCTTAACAACTGTCTCGGTCAATTTTGTCCTTAACAACTTTGATATCTACTAACCAGACTAACTGGGCATGCCAACTCTGGTCTAGTACACAGCATTGCATACATCAAACCTCCAATAGCCTTAGCATATTGAACATCCAGCTGACTTTGTCCCTCTTCAGGACATTGTTCTTTACTTAACGGCTTCCCCATAACCAATGGTGTAGGGACCGGATTGGAATTGTATATTCCAAATCTCCGCAATATTGTTTGCAATCCCTGCTTTTTGAGTAAATCCCTTCGTAACTAACTGTGCCTTGAATGTATCAATTGACCCATCAACCCGATATTTCTACTTTAACACCTACTTTCATCCTATGGACTTCCTCTCTTCTAGTAAGTCACACAGCTCCTATACATTGTTTCTCTCAATTGAGTCAAGCTTCCTTTTCATGGCCTCAAGCCATTGATCCAGCTCAGATGATTTTATTGCATCTGTATAATTCAAGGGAACAGCTTGCGCTTCTATATCAATATCCACAGAGAAACAAGATGGTTCATATGAATATAGATAATAATCATCCATCCATGCAGTTGTTGTTTTGGGTCTTTTTTTTCCACATAGGGTTGCAAGCTAGACAGGTTCAGCTAGTTGATTTGCCATAGGTATATTCATATTTTCATGTTCTTCTTCCATAGCTGGATGATGTACAACATCCACTATATCCAAGTCATCATTCGGAACACATCTAAGTCCAGCAAGGGTGGCATATTTTCTTGGACTTGTTCCTTTTCTTCTAGATTCTCTAGAAAAGTAGCATCTCGACTTTCAATGACTCCTTTATTTTCATGGAAGAACCTGTAACCATTGGACTTTTCAGAATATCCTATGAATACACATCTTACGGTTTTGAGATCCAGTTTATCTCTAACCTGCTAGGGAATGAGAACATGTGGCACGTCACTCCTTTTTTGCAAATGACTTAAATTGGGTTTGCGTCCATTCCATATCTCATTCGTTGTTGTCTCGACTGATTTTGTGGGAATTCAGTTCCGAACATAATTTCAATCAATATGGCTTCTCCCCAAAAATCTTTGGAAATACCAGAATATGATAACATACATCTCACTGCATTCATTAATGTTCTATTCTTACTTTCAGCCACACCATTCTGTTGTGGTGTACATGGCATAGTAGTATACTTCTTTATACCGTATTGGATACAGTAAACTCGCAGGAGATGGCGACTCGTTGATCTACACCACAGAGACATGTTAAGGAGGGTCGGATCAGGGTCTTGACCCATGTAGGTTTATCCCCTCCGATGCTTAAGTTAGTATAGAAACTTAAAGATGAGAGGGAGTTTGGAGCAGCTTAGATCAACCCACGGAGGTTTATATCAGGTCTGATGTCGCAAGCTCTATGATGTAAGAAATATTACCTGAGAAAGCAGAGTTCTATGTCTTAGATATCGTACCTTGGAATTGGAATCCTTTCTGTATTTATAGGCACCCTGGGTCCCTTTAGTGACGTTGGGGAGATAACGGCCACCCATTATGGGGCCACAATCTTCCCCCTTTAATAGGAGCGAATGTTGTGCACGTTCCCGCAAATTACGAGTTTTTCTTTAATCCCACGTTCGAGTGAGGGGAATGCAACGGTTGATTGGCCAATGGGCTTTGACCGAGTCGATATCGGGCTTCTCTTGTGGGTCCCGTGGGCCTTAGTAATCCGTCGGTCGATTCATCTTGCATGCCGGCCTAATGACTCAACACCTAGTATTAAAAGTTACTTTCTTAATTGTAAATTAGGATTTATGGAGCTTCCCTCGTTTGGATGAATCAAAACAACTTTTCTTATTAAAAGAAAGTTTCTGTAACACTCTAACTAGTTCCTCATTTGACAACATGATAAGATTCTTGAAATGAACATGACCAAATCGTCGATGCCAAAAAAGTTGTACATTAGAATGAGCAACCATTCATTTGCACTGCAGGCATGGGGTACAGACCACCGTTTTTTCATTTTTTTTATAAAACATGTTTTTGATGTGACATAATGTCACATCTATGTCATGCTTAACATAAATGGAAACAACAATGGTATGCAGCCATCCAAAATGTAGACCTTTTCCGTGTGCTTTTGGTGGAAAGTGGGCTTGTGGAATGTTGTAGGGTTTTGGAATCTTGTGAGAGAGAAAAGTGGTGTAGTGTGTGTATTTGGGGGAAGAGAAATGTTATATACACCGGATAACCGGTGTATGGAGGTGATAGCCTTACAAATATGGGAAAAAATATCAGATAATGTGTTACATTATATACACCAAAGTCTTAGTTTCTTTAGGAAGAATGTCACCTCCTTACATCGAAGTCAACGAGGATGGAAAGTGGAGTTGAGAATATCTTGTGGGGCCCACTAAACTTGAGAATATCGCATGAGGCCCGCTAAACCTTATTGTGTTCTTTCGAGTTGGATGTTGGAATGTTGGTTGGAACTTGGGAAGTTGGACGAAGTAGGGTTTCAGTGGGGACAACTGACTAAAAATAAAAATTCACTATTCATTCCTCGGTGGGGTCCATTGTCAATTATCAATAGTAAATAATCATTGAGTGGGGTCCAGTTTCTCTTTTCAGAAGTGAAAATTTTATTCGAGTGGGGTCCACGTACATTCCAAGTGCTTAAACTAATGAATTGAGTGGGGTTGACTTTTCCTTTACAACGTAAAAAATAAGTAATAACATAACACACTATTTATTCCTCAACAAAACGACATAAACAATTTTCGTTGCCAATACACCGACGAAATTTTATAAATAAAAAATTTGGATTTTGCTATATTGATTTGACGAGACTGATGAGATGAGATGTTGGTAGGCCCACAAACCAGAATCCGATCGGTCATCCGCCGAATTTGAATGAGAATGTGATTGAGAAAATTTTGCTTCCACTTACACGCCACATCAGCGAATATTTGTACTCATCAGCTGTGACAACTAGTACAAAATTGATGGTCCGTTGTGTGTATTGAGCAATATTTCTATGTGAAGAAAAAATTGATCACCGCACACAATTATATACACTTATGCCCATTATGCACGATGAGTAAGATTCATATTAGAGAACAAAATTGTTCACTGCACACAACGATCTACATATATGCACGTTGTTCGAGTTGAGCAATTTTGTTTGCTCACCGTGCACAACGGTTCAAAAATATGCCTGTTGTGCGCCTTGAGTAATTATGTATTAGTTTATTTATACTTTTAATAACAATCGGAAGAGAGAGAGAGAGAGAGAGAGAGAGAGAGAGAGAGAGAGAGAGAGAGAGAGAGAGAGAGAGAGAGAGACCCCAAAATGCCGCCCCCGACCAAAAAATCCTCTCCCACCATAATTCGGAGGGTATTGTTGTTGGATATGGAAGACGTTTGTACACCCTTGTGGGGGATGTACGAGGGAATACGGACCTTGAACGTCGCGTACACGAAGTCGTGTACAAAGGGAATCTGTTCCCTTGCGGAGAGGATCTCTGGATGAGTGGGAAAGTCGCATTATATATGCATAAGTGCATGCGACATATGGCTAATAAAGGGGGAATATCTTAAGCTTATGTTGTACCATGCATATGGTACAACTTAAGCTTATAATGTGCCATGTATCATGGTACACCTTAATTAAGTTGTTCCAAAGGAACAACTTACCCTAAAATAACTACCTTGGGGGCTATAAATAAGACCCAAGGGTAAGCCATTTCTTACACCTTTTGCATGAAATTCATGCATGCATCTTCATCCTAGCGAAGCTCTGCAGAAATCCTTTCTCTCCCTCTTATCCAAGTTCTTAATCTAAAGTAGAGATTTAGATTGTGGATTAGTAGCCTTACTCCGTTCGTGAGAAGACTCGATCCGTCGTGGCGAATCCGAAGGCGAAGTTCGTAGACTACCGTGCAGCGTACGCAAGCGTAAGTCTACACTTCATACTATCGATCCTAACTCTGTTTTGGACAGGATCCTTCATTGGTATCAGAGCCATACGGGTTCGCCCCGGAGAAACTATGAACGAGTCGTTGTCTTTTTCACGGATGGGTATCCTACCATTACGGATATGGTAGGAACGCTTCGTGACGGAGAGAACGCAGCGGTTGTTCTTTTCACGTTAGGGTCTTCTGTCATTACGGATATGGCAGGAACTCTCCGTGACGGGAAGAACCGACCGTTCATATCGTCAAACTCGCTCTCTTCATGGATGCTGAGTCTCCATTCATAGGGAATGGGCGCTCTCTTCATGTGGAGCGCGTAGTTTACGAATTTTTGAAGCGGGTTCATTTTTTGGCACACGGCCATTGGAGGACAACTACTTCCTCGACGAACGGGTGCTTCACCGGAGAAGAAGGTGGTGGTTATTCCCATCGGGGAAGATGAATTTTTTTGTGCATGTGCACCATGACCAAATGGGTTATGAAGGCCATGCACCCCCCTCCCCATGCGGAGGGGGTTGGCTATGGCCAATAACCACCGCGGCAACCCCCTCCGGCGGGGGTGTGCGGCCTCCCATGAAAGGGGAAACCGGCCATGGCCAAAGGGCCATGACCGGTCAAGGCAAAAAATGCCATGGCCGGGCCATGGCCGGCCACGGCCAGGGGTAGAAGGCCCTGGCCGCGGCCAGGCCAGGGCCTGGCCTCCCTGGCCGAGGCCAGGGCAGGGGCCCTGGCCCCGGCCAGGGCTTTGCCGCCCTGGCAGAGGCCAGGGCAGCGCCCTGGCCTCAGGCCAGGGCCCGGCCGCCCTGGCCTCAGGCCAGGGCCCGGCCGCCCTGGCCGAGGCCAGGGCAGAGGCCCTGGCCCCGGCCAGGGCCTGGCCGCCCTGGCAGAGGCCAGGGCAGCGCCCTGGCCTCAGGCCAGGGCTGCCCTGGCCGCCCTGGCCGAGGCCAGGGCAGAGGCCCTGGCCGAGGCCAGGGCAGAGGCCCTGGCCTCGGCCAGGGCCTGGCCGCCCTGGCAGAGGCCAGGGCAGCGCCCTGGCCTCAGGCCAGGGCCTGGCCGCCCTGGCCGAGGCCAGGGCAGGGGCCCTGGCCCCGGCCAGGGGCCTCTGGCCGAGGCCAGGCCAGGCAGAAGGCCTGGCCGGCCTCTGGCCTAGGCCAGGCCAGTGGCCAGGCCGGCCCTGGCAGTGGCCAGGGCTGCCGCAGGCCGTCCTTGGCCTGGTGTCGGACTGATCGGCACTGGCCGGGGGAAGTTTCAGACCAATTCGGCAAATGCCTTGGTCGAACTAGCCCATACGGGGCCAAACGACAGTCGTCTGCATCAAATTTCTCTCATACAGGGGGAAACGCCTGGATACATACGGGAGCCGGCGACGATAATTTGCAGAAAAATTCCCAAAAGGGGGATCCGACCTAGGCACGGCTACGGCTCATTCCCGACAAATGGTCAGGAAGTGCCGAATATTTCACTAGTATCATAAGGGTACTAAGTTGAAATATATTTTATTTGAAAAATACGTTTTCATACATTTTGAAAAAAAAATAAGTTTTCAAAAACGCTTTTCCGCTGCAAAGTACTATAAGAGTACTAACATTTGATAAAGTGAGGGAGAAATATTGAAAGTTACTCTAGATGGTGATCGGAAACGTAGTGACCTTTCCGACTCTAGAGTAACATCTTCAATATTTTTCGAAAGTAACTTATCGAATTATGAATATCATTCCAAGTGGGAGTTGATTTTAGAACTATCCATATGGGATATTCTATTATCATTTCAAGTGGGAATTATATTTGAAAAATACGTTTTCAAACTCGTTTTTCCGCTGCTAGTACTATAATAGTACTATTGTTTGATAAGTGATGGGGGAATATTGAAGGTTGTTCTAGATGGTGATTGGAATCAAAGAGACCTTTTCGATTCTAGAACAACATCTTCAATATTTTTCGAAAGTAACTTATCAAATATAATATAATTTCAAGTGGGAGTTATATTTTAAGAATTTTATGCAATATGTTTTTGATCGAACCTTCGGTTTTTATGTCTTTTGCAGCATTTTAAAAGTAAAATGTCTTCCGCTTCAAAGAATATCGTCGCTGAGTTGAACAAAGGTGAAAAACTCAACGGCGATAATTACAAACTTTGGTCCATCAAGATACAATACGTTCTAGAGGAGCAAGAAGTGCTCGAAACTCTAAAGAACGTTGTGATTGAACCTGAGTTGGGCACTACGGCCCAACACCGACGAGACAAGGAAGCTTTTGATGCTTGGTCTCGGAAGAACAAGATAGCGCGCATTACGTTATTAAGCAGTATGGCTGATGACATAATGCGCATCTTCCGAGAACATGACCTAGCCATGGACATATGGTCCAAGCTAGAGGAGAAGTTCGGTGGCACATCGGTGTCCAAACTTCGCGCCTTAACTATAAAGTTCGATACATATAAGAAACGTCCAGATCATTCCATGGGGAAACATCTGCGACATATGGCGAACCTTATATCAGAGTTAAAGGACGCAGGTCATGTGCTCACAGATGAGCAACAAATCCAAGCAGTCATACGTTCCCTACCAAATGGGTGGGACCAAATGAAGATGCATCTCACTCACAATGAGAGCATCAAGACCTTCAGCGATGTTTCCAAGCACCTCGAATTAGAGGAAGAGCGGCTTGCGGCTGCCAAGCCAAGTGCAGAAGTGCACATGGTTGCTAGTTCCTCACACGGGGGAAAGAAAAGGAAAAATCGTTCGAAGTTCACTAATGAACGTAATAAGCAACCTGAGTCTACCAAGAAACCCAAACATAAGGGTGGGCACAAGAAATGGCACAAGAAGAAAGACTTGAAGAGGATCAAGTGCTTCAAGTGCAACAAGCTCGGTCACTATGCTCGTTCGTGTACGAGTGGAGGCGACGAGGTAACTTGTAAATATACTAGTTACATATGTGTTTCTAGTTCAATATTTCTTGTGGAATCTAATCCATTTTGGATAATTGATTCAGGTGCCACCGACCACATAGCAAGGGACAGACGGTCCTTCGTGGAGTATCACCGGATACCCCAAGGAACGAAGTGGATCTATGTAGGAAACAACACACGTGTTGAAGTGAAAGGCGTTGGGACTTGCAAGCTAGTCTTGGACAACGGCCGCACTCTCCTACTTCATGATGTCCTCTTCGCTCCAGATATTCGAAGGAATATAATTTCTGTGGTTGTATTAATGGGTCTTGGCTATAACTGGTTTTTTCATGATTGTAATGTGGACTTAAGTTGTAATAATACTCTTATTGGTACTGGGTTTGTATTTAAAGGATTTATTGTAATGAGTACAATGTATGATTCCTCATGTAATGAAAATTTCCTTATTGCAAATTCTAAGACTTATGAGTCTGATGTGAATTGTTGGCACGCAAGGCTTGGTCATATTGGACCAACGCGTATGGATAGACTCGCCAAACGTGGTCTTCTATCCAATGTTTCAAAGGTTGAAATGTCGACCTGCGAACATTGCCTTGTGGGGAAATCTTGTCGCAAGCCGTTTGGAACCGGCACAAGGGCCGAGGTTCCATTACAGCTTATCCATTCGGACATATGTGGTCCGATGAATGTCAAGACAAGACGCGGAAAGTCCTATTTCATCACTTTTATTGATGATTTTACTCGATTCGGAAATATCTATTTGATATCCCACAAAAGTGAAGCTTTGGCTTGCTTTAAAAACTATATGAGTTTAGTGGAGAATCAATTAGATCGCGAGATTAAGGTCTTGCGAACCGATAGGGGCGGTGAATATCAATCAATAAGTTTTAAGGAACTCTGTGATGAAAAAGGCATAGTACATCAGGTAACTATGCCTTATACTCCTCAACAAAACGGTGTTGCAGAAAGGAGAAATAGGACTTTAATGGAAATGGTCCGTTCAATGATGGCGCAAGCTAACTTGCCAATCACCTTTTGGGGAGATGCATTATTGACGGCCACTTTCATTTTAAACCGTGTACCCTCGAAATCAGTTAGCTCCACTCCTTATGAGTTGTGGAACCAAAGGTCTCCTGACTTAAACATTTTGAAACCTTGGGGTTGTGCATCCTACGCACATATTTCCTCCCATAAGTATGGCAAACTTGGGCCAAGGGGAAGGAAATGTATCTTTATACGATACGCAGAAAACTCCAAAGGTTATGTTTTTGTTAGTCAGGAAGAAAATGGTGGGCTAATTGAGTTTGAGTCGAGGGATGTCACTTTCTTGGAAAACGAGTTTCCAAGACAGGGCGAGATAAGTCAGGACTTATCTCTATTTGAGATTTATGATCAAGAAGGATTACCTCATTCGAGTGGGAGAATTCTTGGTGAAAATGAAAATACGTTTCAACCTTCACCAATGGATTATACGAATGACGATTATCCTATTCCATACGGGAATAATGATCCAAGTGGGAGCAATTCTAACGACATTCCAAGTGGGAGTGATATTAGAATTGATCTAAATTCAAGTCAACAAGGACTTGAAGAATCTCAAATACGACGTAGTAGTCGTACAAGGTTGGCTCCTCTAAGATTTGAGGATGAATTTCCGCAAACCTTTATGACTTTACTACAAGAAGATGACGAGCCTGCTACTTTCAAACAGGCCGTATCTTGCCCTGCTAAAGACAAATGGATGGAAGCGATGCAAGAGGAATTAGAATCCATGAAAGTTAACCAAGTCTGGGACTTAGTTGACTTACCCAGAGGACGTAGAGCTATTGGGAACAAATGGGTTCTCAAGATCAAGCATAAGGCTGATGGCTCTATTGACAGATATAAAGCTCGCCTTGTCGCGAAAGGTTTTACGCAACAGGAAGGGATAGACTACGAAGAGACCTTCTCACCTGTTGTTCGTTTTACCTCAATTCGCCTGATTCTGGCAATGGTAGCTTGCTTAGACCTCGAATTACATCAAATGGATGTAAAGACTGCTTTTCTCAATGGAGAATTGGACGAGGAGATCTATATGGAACAACCAACAGGATTTGTAAAAGAAGGAAACGAACATAAGGTTTGTAAACTTCTTAAATCCATATATGGTCTTAAACAATCCTCGAGGCAGTGGTATATACGATTTCAAGAGGTTGTCTTATCAAATGGATTTTCCATGCTTGATGAAGATAACTGTGTATATATCAAGAGGAATAAGAACAAGTATGTTATTATGTCTCTATATGTAGATGACATCTTAATAGCCGGAAATGACAAGGGCTTTGTGATGGATATCAAAGCCTGGCTTTCATCAGTTTTTGAGATGAAAGACATGGGAGAAGCCGCATATATCCTTGGAGTTAAGATTTCAAGGAATCGTTCGAAGAAACTTCTTTCTCTTTCACAGGAGACTTATATAAAGAAGGTTCTAGAACGTTTTAATATGCAGGACTGCAAGTCCATTGATACTCCAATAAGCAAGTGCGACAATTTATGTCTGAAATCATGTCCGAAGAACCAAAAAGAGAAGGAGATTATGGAAAAAGTTCCATATTCCAGTGCAGTTGGTAGTCTAATGTACGCTATGATGTGTACAAGACCGGACATCTGTTTTGCCGTTGGAATGGTAAGTCGTTACCAATCCAACCCAGGGCAAATACACTGGAAAGCGGTTAAGAGGATAATGCGGTATCTCAAAGGAACTGCAGACTTTGCTTTATGCTATCAAGGAGATGCCTTGAGGCTCGAAGGCTACACTGATGCTGATTGGGCGGGTGATCTCGATGAGCGACGATCGACCTCAGGATATGTTTTTCTACTCGGATCTGGTGCAATATCCTGGAGTAGCAAGAAACAATCCTGCATCGCACTTTCAACCATGGAAGCCGAGTTTGTAGCATTTAGTATGGCAGTTCAAGAGGCTGTTTGGCTTAGGAAGTTCTTAGACAGGCTAATTAATGCAAGTGACTCAGGGGCTGTACCTATACACAGCGACAGTCAAGCATCTATAGCCTATGTCAAAGATCCGAAATTCCATTGTAAGACCAAACACATAGATATCCGCTACAAATTTGCAAAAGACTATGATAAGACCAAGAGGGTGGACATAAGGTACATATCTACGCATGAGATGATAGCGGATCCGCTTACAAAGGCGATCCCCAGAGATGTGTTTTACAAACACTTATCATCTCAAGGATTGCGTAAGAGCTGAGTTGTACCAATGTAAATTCCCATGTCTGTAAATGATCAAAATTAATAAAAGAATAAGTTCTTTTTCGAACATTGCATATGAATTTCTTAAGAAATGTTTGTGTACATTTTTGAAATCTCAGCTGAATTGTGTGTATGTCGGACAGATTAAGGTTGGCTCTCTCACATGAGCAACCGCCTTATCTTATCAGATGGATAAGATAGAGATGAGACTAGTTTAAAGTCAAAATCATTAGACGAATGATTTAGAGTCATGACTTAAACAAGATAGTCGAATGAAAGATCTGCATCATATGGATGCTTACAAAAGATCTGAGATCTGTATCACAAGGATATTTGAAAGAGATCTCATAGGATTTTTTCCTATCTGTCTTATGCAGGATGAGAGTCCGTGAATATTTCACGAGTAGTAAGGGGACTCAAAAAAAAAAAAGATAGTCACTGTGGTGTCTGATCTTTTTCATCCGTACAACATCATTAAGACATACTCTCCCTGGGAAAGGAGTGATGTTGTAATACGTGTTCATACCACGTATGCATTTCGACCACTGAGTTAGTAGCAATAGTGTTTGCTATTATGTGAGACTCAAAGGCCATATGGGTCTTTACTCGTACCCTCAAGGACTCCAATTGGTTCCTTTAGATTTGACGAAATGATCGCTATCTTAGCGTGTTACTTATGGGCTATGATAATTCGGCTCGGCGGGGCACGTTAGAAAAGCGAGTCTAGTCAAGATCAAAAGGTTCGCAAGAAGAGGAAGATTGATTTCATATTCGCATTTGGACTTTAATGATTCAAAGCTGGCCAGCCAATTGTAATCCAGATGGGATTCAATTGTTGAATATAAAGTATAAGAAATGTGAAGAAATAATCTAGGGTAAAGCATGCGTTGAACTACTCAACTTTGCACCTTCGAGGTCGTTGTGTATCTCTAACAAGTGCACAACAACAGACTCTACGCGCATGACGGTCGCACGGTCTATTTCTCGGTATGATAAATGAAAGAACTAAGGGAAAGACGTTCTCTTACAATCCCCTCAAGTGTGAGTGGGAGATGTTGGATATGGAAGACGTTTGTACACCCTTGTGGGGGATGTACGAGGGAATACGGACCTTGAACGTCGCGTACACGAAGTCGTGTACAAAGGGAATCTGTTCCCTTACGGAGAGGATCTCTGGATGAGTGGGAAAGTCGCATTATATATGCATAAGTGCATGCGACATATGGCTAATAAAGGGGGAATATCTTAAGCTTATGTTGTACCATGCATATGGTACAACTTAAGCTTATAATGTGCCATGTATCATGGTACACCTTAATTAAGTTGTTCCAAAGGAACAACTTACCCTAAAATAACTACCTTGGGGGCTATAAATAAGACCCAAGGGTAAGCCATTTCTTACACCTTTTGCATGAAATTCATGCATGCATCTTCATCCTAGCGAATCTCTGCAGAAATCCTTTCTCTCCCTCTTATCCAAGTTCTTAATCTAAAGTAGAGATTTAGATTGTGGATTAGTAGCCTTACTCCGTTCGTGAGAAGACTCGATCCGTCGTGGCGAATCCGAAGGCGAAGTTCGTAGACTACCGTGCAGCGTACGCAAGCGTAAGTCTACACTTCATATTATCGATCCTAACTCTGTTTTGGACAGGATCCTTCAATTGTAGCAGACCGCATAAAACCCCTCCAAACACCCGTTCGGTTGGAGGATAAATACTGCCAAATTTGGGTTTGATCGTCGGTTGAAGATGCTCTTATAAAGATCAAATAACAATTCCTATTGATTCGTGCCTTTTCTGCAGATATGGCTAAGCAATTGTGTAAGAGGGACGAAGAAACTTTCCAAGGTCAGTCTTTAGGGAGGAAGAAGAGACTGTGATATAGCGGTTCACCGTTTCCTTCTTTACATGGGGGTTGTGATCCGCAGTTGCCTCAGACTCATCTCAGGGATACGTGTCCATGGGCTGGTCTCATTCTAGCTGGCTCTGCCCCCCCCCCCCCCCCCCCCGCGGAGTACGAGGGGGCATTGCTGTTGAATCTGCCCCCTGACGTTCCCTCGGATGGTATTAGGGGGAACCGTCACCAACCCTTTCTGCAATATCTAGGACGGTGAGTCTGCATTGTTGGATGGGGGGCCAGTCGGCTGGTGGAGAACTCCATCCTTCCCCATGACCAAAGTGTCCTTGGACAAATTGACATTGAAAGGCTCGCTAACTCCGTCGTTTATGACAGTTACCAGGTTAGATACTAATGTCTTTTCTTTGTGCTGTTGCCCCACTCTTACTGATCATTGATTCATTGCAGAAATCAGTGGTCGGTGCGGAATTGCGTTGCCGAGTTATACGAATGTTGATGGCCGAGTGCAAAACGGCGGCTACCTTCAAACCTAAATTCAAGGAGTTGGAGGAGAAGCAGATGAAAGAGAGGGACCGCAGATCTTAGGCGGAGTGGGAGGTTACAATAGCTAAAGAGAGTGCAGCCACAATGTCTGTGGTTCGGAAGAGATCCAAAGAGCACTGGTACATAGAGAAGGGCAGGCTCTTGGCTCGTATAGCCGAGTTGGAGAGAAACGCTCTTCCTCCAATCTCGATTGATGACGTGGGCAGGAGGTTGAGGAGAGGACGCGTCAGTGGTCTGGGTAGGAGTCCGGTGGAGGATCAGACCAAACTTCGACCCGGGTGGCTACAACAAGCCCTCCGGTGATGCTTCTGAGTGAATCGTGGTCGCTTTTGGACATTTTTGTGTAGGTCGATTTATATTTTGAGATGTGATTGTGTATGCATTGGTAATGACCACCGAACATTCAATTGGTAATGAACACCGTCTGGTGCAGTCTTTTATAGCTTGTTAGTATATAATAGCTGTTTGCCAACCTTTAGTGATCTGAGTACATGATTGAAAATTGTATGTAGATTTCTGGGAATTTTCAAAGGAATGGATGCCCAATCGCAGAAATTAAGCAATCTAGGAGCATAACTATCGGAAAGAATTGGACATGGATGGTGGGCACTGTCAAAGGTGCCCATGAATATACATAGTGCACGTGAATGTGCATAGCATTTAAGGTGAACAACACAATGTACCAGCTAAACATTTTTGCTCACTGCGCACAACAGTCACACCTTTTGCCTGATGTGAAGGGATAAATCTACATCAGTTTGATAGCAGCCAGATATTGTTTCCATAAATGGTTTCCCGATGTGGTGCGCATTGAGTAAAATTGATAGCAACTAGCAAAATTTCTCAGCGAGCACAACGAGCAAACTTATGGCCGTTGTGCACGGTGAGCAAGGTTTTATGGTGTAACAAAATTGCTCAAAGCGCACAACTGGCAAAATTACTCCAGTTGTGCACATTTAGAAATTTTGTATCCCATAACATAAACACTCAACGTACACAACTGTCAAAGCCAGTTGCCGCGTTGAGCAATCAGTGTACTGTCTAACAAAATTATTTTACGTGCACGTCATGTAAAATTATGACCATTGTGCGCGTTGAGCAAATTTGTAGGCGATGACAAATATTTACATTAAATCTGATACATATTCAATCTGATGACATATTCAAAATAAACCATTCAAAGATATTCATGTACAAAATGTTACAGATCCAAACTGAAGAGTATATAGCAGATCCAAACAAAATGATACAGGTACATTTATAGCAGAATTGGACCATTCAAATTGAAGAGTATAATAGGTCTGTTATTCTACAGTAACTCAAGGGATCTCGGAAAACAACATTTATTTCCTCAACGTGCAAAACGTGTAATCCCAACACGAAAAATGCATAATCCCAAGTATTTCAGCCTGTGGTGAGAAGAGGTAAATTACTTAAGCAAAAAACAAGGAAACTGGACGGTTTTGTGCCTTGAGCAAAATTGATTCTATTAAGAAAATTACTCTCTGTGAAAACCATGTAAAATTCTTTAATTTCCAGCTCAAAGCAAACAAGATTGGGAAATTGCTCAACATGTTATAAATAGGGTTAGAGATGCGCATTATGTAACGACCTGTTTTTATCAAGACAACTATTTACGTAATTAACCTATTTTCAAATTTTTTTTGCTATTTTGTAATGGTTCGTTAGGAGTTTTACGGTTTCAAAAATTTCTTATAAAAATATTTTGAGATATCAGACTAGTCATGAAGTATTTTACTAAGTTCAGGTTTGATCAAATACCTCTAATAATCTGGTAAAAATTCATTTTCAAGTATTACCGTTTTGACTTAATGAATTTATTTTCTATACAAACATCATCAAAACATTTTCAAACCTCTACGGTAACATTCTATGATCATTTAGGGCTCCCCACATTAATTTCGTAATTTTTCGATATCATTTCAACTTAGAACCCGCAGACCCGCTTTCTAAACATTTTGGTCTAAAACTAGTATCTCCGTAGCCCAAACCCCAAAACGGATCTCATATTCGTGATCCTCACAACGATACAATCCCGTGGGAATGTTTTTGTAATTTTTCGGACACGTTTACTAGTAGGGGCAAAATCGTAATTTCCGTAAATTTTTACTATATCTACTAATTACGTGTTTACCTAGCTAATTACCCTATCAACTATTTTAATTAACGTTAACCTACCCATCCCAACACGTAAGTAGCCCATGTGTTTCATGGGTTACTTAAAAATCTACACTTAGTCTAAAGTTGAACCTAACCTATTAAATATCTTGACTAAGTATTAATTACATTACTAATTAATTAATTAATTAATTAACCTATATATTAACCCTTCCCCTTACTATTCGTTCACGGCAACCTCTCACTTTCCCCGAAAACCCATGAACTCAACACTCTCTCCTATCTCGTTCTTCTCCCCAAGCCCAGGCTAACACCCTCACGACGTACGCACACACAGCCCCTCCCTCTCTCTTCCGTCGATCTCCGACCCCGTCCCCGCTCCACCTTCCCCAACTTCACGTCGCTACACCCACGCCACGACAATCCCGAAGCACCGCCTGCAGCCCGTCTTTGCAAGCTTCACCCGTCGCTACACCACGACAGCCCCTCCCCCACGTCGACGAGCCCTCCGCCTCACTAACGACCACAACCCGAGCTCTGCCACCTCCGAGCTCCGACGACGTCACACCGCCCGCCACGAACCCACCATCCTACACACCCCGTCGTCATCTGCTGCACGACGCCACCGCCCGCTCTCCGACTTCACTCTCCCTTCTCCGACGTCGTGCACGTCGCCTCAGCCTCGCTCAGCAACCCTGACGCCGACTGCAGCCTTCCACCACCACTCCAATGCCTCCAAGCTCGCCACCGAAGAGCCTCCGAGAGCAGCATCCCAATGCCGCCGAGCTCCCCTGTCTCCGACACTCACGTGGCCACCTCGACGCTGATCCCGCCGACGTTCAACGTTGAAGGCCGCACCGACTTCCCCCCCGCTACTGCATGCGAGAGAAAGGTGAGAAGGTGATATTAAAAACGTATATTATTTCATACGTATCCGTATAAATATCTAATAAATACATGTAAATAAATATTAAATGGGTTTTATTGGTCTTAAATTGATAGTAAATCATATAAGGGTCAAAAAAATATGAGACTAGCTCCAGAAAATCAGAAATGACATTCTGGACCCAATGGCACTAGTTTCATCTTAATCTGACGCTTAGTTTTTTCAAAATTAATTTTTAAGCCTAAAAGTTAAATATGTTATTTTCGTTCAAAAATCCGTAACTTGATATTTTCACATACACTAATATATGAGAAAAATATATGTTAAATAACTCTCCGATACGGTCATTTTGACAGCTCACTTGCAACATTCCGATGTAGATTGCATTCAGAATAAATTGTTGAATAAATACGTTACTAATTGAAAAATAGTTTTAAAATTGTTTTTGGGCTTTTAAAAATTATAAAAATTACTATAAGCTTTAGAAAATTATTTCCTCCTATGATAAAATTATTTTCATGATATATAGTCTATAGAAAAATTTAGAACGATTTTTGACAACTTTTCAACTAGTTTAGAAAATCAAAACGATCAGGTTAAATAGGTAGAAAATAGTGTGCTCTTTAACCGGTTGTTTCTTGTGTTTGCAGGTACCAATCCTCGTGCACCAGCTTCCTTGCCCTAATCTCGTCATACCACGACGATCTCAATAGTGTAAGTCACTCTAATTCTAACATTAGAAATTTAGATAGTGTACTCGTATGAACTTAGGACCTCATATATATTCTCCGAACGGCTATTGACTTGAACCAATGACTAGAGACCTAATTAACTAGAGAACGGATCAATAATGGAATGACCGTGGACTTCAAAGCATTGCTCATAGTTGACTGACATTCTCTGTTAAGGCTTCTGCCTTGACTTTTCAATAAGTAAAACTCTTTGGAGTACTGTTGTTAATGCCTTTTGAACATCTTTGGAATGAGACTAGTGTGCATAACTCTATTGGTATGTAAGTCGGTCTATCACAACTGTCATTAGTGTCTTTGTCTTTGAAACACCGGATTGACGTACCGTATTGAAAAGTAATGATTGAATGGAATACCGTGAACATCCTACTGAAATTGAATGCTTAAAAGTAGTTGGCACATCACTGGGTTTTTTGGGGTAACTTATATTAGAGAAAGTGCGGGAGCGACCGCGAGCCATCTACACATTGCACCGTACCGTACCGACCGTTACCGACTGTCTAAATGAAATGTACCGTCTAAAGTGATTTGAGATCCGCCCGGGTGAGCGCCCCCGTGGCAGGAGATGGGCTCAATGGTTGCACACTGTACTTTACTATATAAGTCACATAGTTTCTAGTTTTGTTATTGCCTGCTTGTCCTTTATTGTTACTACGTTTGCCGGGTTATACTACTATTGCCTGCTGGTTAAAACATTGTTGCTGCTATATGCCATACTACAGTTATTGCACTAGTTTGATTGATGTTGCACTAGTTAATTGATACCATTGTCTTTTCACGACTAACTCGACATCATTGTTCGGTTACGACTACTGACTAAGTCGAGACTACTCGAACGTGGCAGAGCGACGTAATAACAAGCGGTCTTAAATTACGACCGAATCAGTGTCTAGAAAGGAATGGGAAGGGGGTTGGTCAACCAAAGGACTCGTCCTGCGGTCATAGAAGTGACCTGTGCCTTCAAGCCCTGACTGACTGGCTGGTTTGGGAGTTAAGCTAGACTTCTTATTATTAGGCCAGTCTACACTATTAGATAGTCAAGTGACGTGTGTTTCCTCTTTGCTCGCTCGTTACTTTGTCTACCTTGCCTTTACTTTGTTGGTCAAAACATTGTTGCTACCATATGCCATGCCACAGTTGTTACTTTGTCACTTGCACAGTCACCTTTACTTTATGCATTACATGCACTTTACTTACCACACTTGAGCAGTCACCAGTACTTTACCTGTCATACTTTTAGCTACAACAGTAGTATGTTTCACTTGCCTAGCCTGCTTTACACTTGCTCTAACACAATACAGTTGTTCTCTCCTTTTAAGTTCAGTTTGCCTTTACTACTCAGCTGTGTATAGTTGTTGCTCAGTACTTTACTTTTCACTCTGGTCTGCTCGTACTTAGTTACTTTTGTCATACTTGTGCACTGCTTCTTTTCTATATTTAGAATTGTTGTGACTTACCTACGGTTCCATCTCTGTGGCACCGCAGACGACGCACAGGTTGACTTAGGTACTCCTGAGTTCGCAGAGCTATAGTGCGATCCTGAGACTGCCGACTTTTATATTTGGAGTGTATGTGTGATGTACTTCATGTATTTCCTTTCCGCTTACTTTCCTGTATTTGGTAAGAGAGTGCTGCTAGTTGTTGTACTTTAAATTGTGGACTGTAATAATGTACGCTGGTTTGGGTATTATTGTACATCTCTGCATCGTGGCTATTTTGGTTTCACTGGTAACCTGCAGGACCTGCGCAAATATCAAATAAGTAACGGTCCTCCCCGAGAGCGGGTCGTTACAGGTTTGGTGGCCCATGCAGGTCCGCGTTAACTACCTCGTGAACAGTATAACAAGATCAGGATGTACTGTATATAATACTCAACTAAGCGGAAATTTTTTCTATGTATGCAGGTTTGACACTCAAAACGATGGACGAAAACACCTCTGAGAGTCCCAACGGAGCTAATCTGTCCGGAGCTAGCAACCAGACCAACAATGGACCACCTCCTACTGTGCATCAAATTTCGGATCTCGCATTACGAGAGATGGTTCAAGCTATCCGAGGAGAACAGAAGCCCGGAGGAGGCATTCAACAATTCCGGTCACTTCGCCCAAAGACCTGGATTGGCATAGATGGCCCTCTAAAGTCCGAAGAATGGCTGCAAAGAACTGAAGATAATTGGAGAGCCGCTCAGATCGGAGAACATGCTTGGGTGGACACTGCCAAGTCCCAACTAACTGATAGAGCCAGAATCTGGTGGAACTCTGTTGAAGCCAGTCTGTAACGACCAATCGACTGGGCAATGTTCACTGAACACTTCAACACCCAGTACTTCTCACCCGAAGCTCAGATGGAACTGCAAGCTCAATTCGTCGGACTGAAGCAAGGTTCCATGACAGTGGAACAGTATGATGCCCAATTTACACTGCTTAGCCGTTTTGCTCCTGGGATGGTTGCCACCCCTCTGACCCGAGCTCAGCGCTTCAAGCAAGGGATAAACATAGAGATCCGACGGAACTTGGTTGGACGTCAACTCTGCAATCATACCAAGGTCCTGGCTGCAGCTCGTGAACACGAGTTCATTGAGAGAGAAGAAAGGTGTGAGATGGCTGCCCCTCCCAGAAGGCCCCCACCTCCAACATATGCTGGATCCAGCCGTCAACCACCATCTAACCAGGTGCATCGCCCAATCCAGCAAACCCAAATCAAAAGACATGCCCCACCACCACGTCCAGTGTGTCACCATTGTGGTAGGCCCGGACATGTGAAATCAGAGTGCCGATGGTATCTGAATCTCTGCCTGATTTGTGGGTCGAAAGATCATCTTGCTAGGGATTGCCCAGATGCAAGAGCATGAGTTGATACCACTGCCACAACTGCTGCCCCTGCTAGAGATGTTTCTCATCGACCACCACCACCTCCGTAACGACAAGCATACACAATGATCGCGGAAGATGTTGAAGCCATCAACCATGCGATTGGAGGTATGAGTTATCGCTTTTAATATTATACTTGTTCATTTGCATTCAGTATCCCACACCATTATGTCATCATAGATATTATAATAATACTAGTCTCGGGACTAGTTACGGAAGCTATGGTGATGTTAATAGTAAGTATTCATAAATATCATCTCTTGTTTTCTTGATGCTATGATATCACATTATATTTCATGTTATTTACAACCTGATTAATTAGATCATTATTATCATTTATTTGCTTGAGCTTCTTCATAACAAAAGTTATTTGTTTTAGAAAGTTCGAGAAATTCCGAGGACAGAATTATTTTTAAGGAGGGTAGGATGTAACAACCAGTTTTTATCAAGACAACTATTTACGTAATTAACCTATTTTCAAATTATTTTACTATTTGTAATGGTTCGTCAGGAGTTTTACGGTTTCAAAATTTTCTTATAAAAATATTTTGAGATATCAGACTAGTCATGAAGTATTTTAATAAGTTCGAGTTTGATCAAAACCTCTAATAATGTGGTAAAAATTCATTTTCAAGTATTACCGTTTTGGCTTAATGAATTTATTTTCTATACAAACATCATCAAAATGTTTTCAAACCTCTACGGTAACATTCTATGATCATTTAGGGCTCCCCACATTAATTTCGTAATTTTTTGATATCATTTCAACTTAGAACCCGCAAACCCGCTTTCTTAACATTTTGGTCTAAAACTAGTATCTTCGTAGCCCAAACCCCAAAACGGATCTCATATTCGCGATCCTCACGACGATACGATCCCGTGGGTAAGTTTTCGTAATTTTTCGGACACGTTTACTAGTAGGGGCAAAATCGTAATTTCCGTAAATTTTTACTATATCTACTAATTACGTGTTTACCTAGCTAATTACCCTATCAACTATTTTAATTAACTTTAACCTACCCATCCCAACACGTAAGTAGCCCATGTGTTTCATGGGTTACTTAAAAATCTACACTTAGTCTAAAGTTGAACCTAACCTATTAAATATCTTGACTAAGTATTAATTACATTACTAATTAATTAATTAATTAACCAATATAATAACCCTTCCCCTTACTCTTCGTTCACGGCAACCTCTCCCTTTCCCCGAAAACCCATGCACTCAACACTCTCTCCGATCTCGTTCTTCTCCCCAAGCCCGGGCTAACACCCTCACGACGTACGCACACACAGCCTCTCCCTCTCTCTTCCGTCGATCTCCGACCCCGTCCCCGATCCACCTTCCCCGACTTCACGCCGCTACACCCACGCCACGACGATGTTGGAGCACCGCATGCAGCCCGCCTTTGCGAGCTCCGCCCGTCACTACACCACGACAGCCCCCCCACGTCGACGAGCCCTCCTCCTCACTAACGGCCACACCCCGAGCTCTGCCACCTCTGAGCTCCGATGACATCACACCACCCGCCACGAACCCACCATCCTACACACCACGTCGCCATCTGCTGCACGACGCCACCGCCCGCTCTCCGACTTCACTCTCCCTTCTCCGACGCCGTGCACGTCGCCTCAGCCTCGCTCAGCAACCCCGACGCCGACTGCAGCCTTCCATCACCGCTCCAACGCCTCCAAGCTTGCCGTCGAAGAGCCTCCGAGAGCAGCAGCCAAACGCCGCCGAGCTCCCCTGTCTCCGACACTCGCATGGCCACCTCGACGCCTATCCCGCCGACGTCCGACGTTGAAGGCCGCACCGACTTCCCCCCGCTGCTGCATGCGAGAGAAAGGTGAGAAGGTGATATTAAAAATGTATATTATTTCATACGTATCCGTATAAATCTCTAATAAATACATGTAAATAAATATTAAATGGGTTTTATTGGTCTTAAATTAATAGTAAATCATATAAGGGTCAGAAAAATATGAGACTAGCTCCAATCAGAAATGACATTCTGGACCCAATGGTACTAGTTTCATCTCAATCCGACGCTTACTTTTTCCAAAATTAATTCTTAATCCTAAAAGATAAATACATTATTTTTGTTCAATAATCCATAACTTGTTATTTTCACATACACCGATATGTGAGAAAAATATATGTAATAGAACTCTTCGATACGGCCATTTTGACAGCTCACTTGCAACATTCCGATGTAGATTGCATTCAGAATAAATTGTTGAATAAATACGTTACTAATTGAAAAATAGTTTTAAAATTGTTTTTGGGCTTTTAAAAATTATAAAAATTACAACAAGCTTCAGAAAAATATTTTGTCTTGCAGTAAAATTATTTTCAGTATATATAGCCTATAGAAAAATTTAGAACGATTTGTGACAACGTTTCAACTAGTTTAAAAAATCAAAACGATCAGGTTAAATAGGTAGAAAATAGTGTGCTCTTTAACCGGTTGTTTCTTGTGTTTGCAGGTACCAATCCTCGTGCACCAGCTTCCTTGCCCTAATCTCGTCATACCACGACGATCTCAATAGTGTAAGTCACTCTAATTCTAACATTAGAAATTTAGATAGTGTACTCGTATGAACTTAGGACCTCATATATATTCTCCGAACGGCAATTGACTTGAACCAATGACTAGAGACCTAATTAACTAGAGAACGGATCAATAATGGAATGACCGTGGACTTCAAATTATTGCTCAGGACTAAATTGAGATAGTGCACTTTTATGGAATTAAATATCATGGTTGTTGGACTTCAAAGCATTGCTTAAGACTGACATTCTCTGTTAAGGCTTCTGCCTTGACTTTTTAATAAGTAAAACTCTTTGGAGTACTGTTGTTAATGCCTTTGAACATCTTCGGAATGAGACTATTGTGTATAACTCTATTGGTATATAAGTCGGTCTATCACAACCGTCATTAGTGTCTTTGTCTTTGAAACACCAGATTAACGTACCGTATTGAAAAGTAATGATTGAATGGAATACCATGGAACATCCTACTGAAATTGAATTCTTAAAAATAGTTGGCACATAACTGGGTTTTTGGCGTAACTTATATTACAGAAAGTGCGGGAGCGACCGCGAGCCATCTACACATTGCACCGTACCGTACCGACCGTTACCGACCGTATAAATGAAATGTACCGTCTAAAGTGATTTGAGATCCGCCCGGGTGAGCGCCCCCATGGCAGGAGATGGGCTCAATGGTTGCACACTGTACTTTTCTATATAAGTAACGTAGTTTCTAGTTTTGCTATTGCCTGCTTGTCCTCTTTATTGTTACTACATTTGCCGGGTTAAACTACTATTGCCTGCTGGTTTCCATGCTACAGTTATTGCACTAGTTTGATTGATGTTGCACTAGTTGATTGCTATCATTGTTTTGTCACGACTAACTCGACATCATTGTTCGATTACAACTACTGACTAAGTCGAGACTACTCTAACGTGGCAGAGCGGCGTAATAACAAGCGGTCTTAAAATTACGACCGAATCAGTGTCTAGAAAGGAATGGGAAGGGGGTTGGTCAACCAAAGGATTTGTCATGCGGTCTTAGAAGTGACATGTGCCTTCAAGCCCTGACTGCCTGGCTGATTTGGGAGTCAAGCTAGACTTCTTATTATTAGGCCCGCCTACACTATTAGATAGTCAAGCGACGCTCATCATTTCTTAAGTGTTACTATGTCTACCTTGTTGTCTAACTATTGTCATCCCATTGCCTGTTGGTCAAAACATTGTTGCTACCATATGCCATGCCACAGTTGTTACTTTGACACTTGCACAGTCACCTTTAACTTATGCATTACATGCACTTTACTTACCACACTTGAGCAGCCAACAGTACTTTACTTTTCACTCGTATATGCATGTCTGTTCTTACCTTACTCTTTGCACCTACATGATTATCTTTTGTTACTATAGCATGTTCCATACTTTTGCACTACTTTATTTCTATTGTTAGAATTGTTGTGACTTACCTACGGTTTTATCTCCGTGGCACCGCAGATGATGCACAGGTTGACTTAGGTACTCCTGAGTTCGCAGAGCCATAGTGCGATCCTGAGACTGCCGACTTTTATATTTGGAGTGTATGTATGATGTACTTCATATATTTTCTTTCTGCTTACTTTCATGTATTTGGTAAGAGAGTGCTGCTAGTTATTGTACTTTAAATTGTGGACTGTAATAATGTACGCTGGTTTAGGTATTATTGTACATCTCTGCATCGTGGCTATTTTGGTTTCAATGGTAACCTGCAAGACCTGCGCAAATATCAAATAAGTAACGGGCCCCCGAGAGCGGGTCGTTACACATTATTACTCTGCAAATTTCACATTTACCCAACTATCACATTTTTGCTGTTGTGCACGTGGAGTAATTGGGTCCACTGTAACCGTTTTTACCCGACGCGGGGTATAATTTTGCATGTAGTGTGCACGGACTAATATTTCTTCAAACTAAAGTCTTTTAACCCACGCGCACAACGGGTTGTGCGTTCTAAGTAATAATACTCCCCTCTAACCTTTTTTTACTGTGCACGACGCACTCTTAGCTCGTTGTGCGCGACGAGTAAATTTTACTTGTAGCAAAGGTTTTTACCCGACGCGCGCAACGTTTCAAATGGGGAGAAATTTTACATGCCGTTGTGAGGATGGAGTAATTGGGTCCACTGTAACTATTTTTTTCCGACGCGCACAACGGGGTATAATTTTGCCCGTTGTGCACGGGGATCAATAGTACTTCAAACTAAAGTCTTTTAACCCACGCGTACAACGGGTTGTGCACTGTGAACAATAATGCTCCCCACTAACCTTTTTTATTACCGTGCACAACGTGCTATTATGTAACACGTTGTGCGCGACGATTAAATTTTACTCGTAGCAAAGTTTTTACCCGACGCGCACAAGTTCTAAATGAGGAGAAATTTTATATGTTGTTGTGCGCGTGGAGTAATTTAATCCACTGTAACAGTTTTTACCTGACGCGCACAATGGGGTATAATTTTACCCGTTGTACTCGCCGATTAATAGTACTTCAAACTAATGTCTTTTAACCCACGCGCACAACTGGTTGTGCGCACTGGGTAATAATACACTCCTCTAACCTTTTTAATAACGTGCACAACGTGTTATAATGTAGCACATTGTACGCAACGAGTAAATTTTACTCTTAGAAAAGTTTTTACCCGATGCGTACAACGTTTCAAAGCTAGAAAAATTTTACATCCGTTGGGCGCGTGGAGTAATTTAATCTACTGTAACCGTTTTTGCCCGACGCGCACAACCAGGTATAATTTTACCATTGTGCACACAGATTAATATCACTTCAAACTAAAGTATTTTAACCTACGTGCACAATGGGTTGTGCGCTCTGAGTAATAATACTCCCCTCTAACTATTTTTATTACCGCGCACGATGCGCTATTATGAAATACATTGTGCGCGACTAGTAAATTTTACTCTTAGCAAAGTTTTTACCCGACGCGCACAATGTTCCAAAGATGGAGAAATTTTACATCCGTTGTACGCGTGGTAATTTAATCCAATGTAACTGTTTTTACTCGAAGGGCACAACGTGGTATAAATTTATCCGTTGTGTCCGCAGATTAATATTACTTCAAACTAAAGTCTTTTAACCTATGCTCACAACGGGTTGTGCGCTCTGAGTAATAATGCTCCACTCTAACCATTTTAATTACCGCGCACGACATGCTATTATGTAGCACGTTGTGCACGACAAGTAAATTTTACTCGTAGCAAAGTTTTTACCCGACGTGCACAACGTTCCAAATGATGAGAAATTTTATATGCCATTATGCGCATGGATTGGGTCCACTGTAACCGTTTTTACCCGATACACATAACTGGGTATAATTTTACTTGTTGTGCACACGGATTAATATTACTTCAAACTAAAGCCTTTAAACCCACGCACACTAAGGGTTGTGCACCGTGAACAATAATACTCCCCTCTAACCATTTTTATTACCACGCAAAACGCACAATTATATAGCACATTATGAGAGACGAGTAAATTTTACTCGTAGCAAAGTTTTTACACGACGTGCACAACGTTCCAAATGGGGAGAAATTTTACATGACGTGGTGCACATGGAGTAATTGGGTCCACTGTAAACATTTTTACCCGACATGCACAACGGGGTATAATTTTTCCCGTTGTGAGCGCGGATTAATATTACTTCAAACTAAGTCTTTTAACACATGCACACAATAGGTTGTGTGCTCTGAGTAATAATACTCCCCTCTAACCTTTTTTATTACCACGCACGTAATGATATTATCTCGTTGTGCGCAACGAGTAAATTTTACTCGTAGCGAAGTTTTTTACCCGACACACACAACGTTCCAAATGGGGAGAAATTTTACATGCCGTTATGTGCATGGAGAAATTGGGTCCACTGTCACCGTTTTTACCTGACGCGCATAACGGGGTATAATTTAACCAGTTGTGCATGCAGATTAATATTACTTCAAACTAAAGTATTTTAACACATACGCATTGTGCGATGTGAACAATAATACTTCCATCTAACCTTTTTTATTACTGCGCACAATGAGCTATTAGGTAGCACGGTGTGCACGAAGATTAAATTTTACTCGTAGCAATTTTTTCCCCCGACGTGCACAACGTTCCAAATGGGGAGGAATTTTACATGCCGTTGTGCGCGTGAAGTAATTGGGTCCACTGTAACCATTTTTGACCGACGCGCACAACATGGTATAATTTTACCCGTTGTGCACGTGGTTTAATATTACTTCAAACTAAAGTCTTTAACCCACGCACACAACGAGTTATGTGCTCTGAGGAATAATACTCCCCCTAACTTTTTTAATTACCGCACACAACAGGCTATTAGCTTGTTGTGCGCGACGAGTAAATTTTACTTGTAGCAAAGGTTTTTACCCGACGTGCACAACGTTCCAAATGGAGAGAAATTTTACATAACATTGTACGCGTGGAGTAATTGGGTCCACTGTAACCGTTTTTACCCGACATGCACAATGGGGTATAATTTTATCTGTTGTGCACGTGGATTAATATTACTTCAAACTAAAGAATTTTAACCCACGCGCACAATGAGTTGTGCGCTGTGAACAATAATACTCCCCTCTAAACTTTTTTATTACAGCGTACCACACGCTATTATGTAGCACGTTGTGCGCGACGATTAAATTTTACTCGTAGTAAAGTTTTTTCCCGATACGAACACCGTTGTAAATGGGGAGAAATTTTACATACCGTTGTGCGCGTGGAGTAATTTAATACACTCTAACCGATTTTACCCGACGCGCAAAACGAGGTATAATTTTACCCGTTGTACTCGTCGATTAATATTACTTCAAACTAATGTCTTTTAACCCGCGTGCATAACTGGTTGTGCGCACTGAGTAATAATACACCCATCTAACCGTTTTTAATAACGTGCACAACGTGTTATAATGTTGCACGTTGTGCGCGACGAGTAAATTTTAGTCTTAGCAAAGTTTTTACCCGACGCTTACAACATTCCAAAGCTGGAGAAATTTTACATCCGTTGTGCGCGTGGAGTAATTTAATCTACTTAACTGTTTTTACCCGACGGGCACAACCGGGTATAATTTTACCCGTTGTGCGCGCAGATTAATATTACTTAAAACTAAAGTCTTTTAACCTATGTGCACAACGGGTTGTGTACTCTGAGTAATAATACTCCCGTCTAACCATTTTTATTACCAACACGATGCGCTATTATGTAATACGTTGTGCGCGACGAGTAAATTTTACTCTTAGGAAAGTTTTTACCCGACGTGCACACCGTTCCTAAGCTGGAGAAATTTTACATCCGTTGTGCGCGTGGAGTAATTTAATCCACTGTAACCGTTTTTACCCGATGGGCACGACGGGGTATAATTTTACCCGTTGTGTATGCCGATTAATATTATTTCAAACTAAAGTCTTTTACCCACACTCACAACGGGTTGTGTGCTCTGAGTAAGAATACTCCACTCTAACCATATATATTACAGCGCACTACGGACTATTATGTATCACGTTGTGTGCGATGAGTAAATTTTACTCGTAGCAAAGTTTTTACCCGACGTGCATAATGTTCCAAATGAGGAGAAATTTTACATGCCATTGTGCGCGTGGTGTAATTGGGTCCACTGTCATGGCCTGTTTAGCACTATACGGTGACTGATACGGTAGTCCTCTATGCACGAGTAGAGGGAGTATGATGAGTTGATAATATGTGATATAGCGTAAATGTGGCTCGTGGCATTCGTGTAATTCCGTGAAAAGTGTAGGGGCGTTTTGGTCATTTGGCCATATGGTGGAAGTGTGTGTAGAGTGAAGGTGGGTGTGTAAAGTAGTGTCATACTTGTAAAATTTGAAAGAGAGGGTTAGTGTGTGAGGGGCTAGTGTGAAAAGGGATGGGGGTTTAGTGGCATGCTCGTAAATTTTTAGAAAGGCCGGGGGAAAAACGGTCTTTTGGCCAAAAACTGATGTGCGTACATACTAAAGTTGTATGTGCATAAAGTAATGGCAAACTTGTAAATACTTGAAAGTTGAGGGATATATTTGGAAGGGTAGTAAGGTCATTTTAAGCTATGCATGCTTATCCTAAAGAAAATTCTAGAGCTAGATATTTTAATAACATTTCTACATCTTTCTTTAACTTTCTTTCTTATTCTTTTCATTTTCTATTCCTCTCTCCCAACCCCCAAGCCATGGCCGAAATTCCCCTCCCTCCTTTTCATTTCTTCAAGCTTTCAAAACCCTAATACCTTCTCAAAAATTCAAGAAAACCCTAGGCTACTTCAAGGAAAAAGAAAGATAAAAGGGAGAAAAAGAGGAGAAGAAGAAAGGAGTTCTTTGAGGTAGGTTTCTAACTTTGGTTTGGGAATTTTTATTTGGGATTATGAGAATGCCATGAAGCTATTTTAATTGCTCATGATCTTAAATCCATGGATAATATGTGAATTAGATCAAAAAGATGACATTTTTCTTTGTTTACCTTAACTAATTATCCTTTCCTGAAATTCAGAATCTTTGATGTGTGTTTCTCCTTCAATTTTGATCTCTGTAATTTGATTTACCCTCTGAAAAAAATATGTGTGTGTAGATCTTGAAGTCCTACCTCAAATTCATATAAAAATTTTCATAGGAGTAATAATTCAATGTTTTCAACATGTCTGAATTTCTGTCAATCTGTACACAGTTTAGCAAAATGAGGATTATTACCTGCACACTCTATGGATCATAGTGATTATATGTCTGAATTTCTGAATTTCTGATCTTGGTCTTGTTGGAAAATTAACAAGTTTATCTAAAATTTCATCATAGTGATTATATGTCGAAATTTTGGCTCCAACATGCTTAAAATTGGCTTTCAATACAGGCCCAGAATTCTGTCTGAAAAACGGTCTGGACAGGCAGCACCAATTAATTCACTATAAATCACTCAGTCTACATTACTGCATCAAATTTATGGGTGAACCCATGACTAGTATATCTCCAACTTTCATTCAGTAAGTTTTGTCAAATTCACAATAAAAATTGGTTAAACATGCTGGCTTTCTAGCTGTTCTTGCAATTTCAGCTTGTTGGATTGTGTTGGGTGAAGTTGGATTTGTGTGATAATGTTAATTTTTCCACTCCAAAATGCATGAATGATGTTGATGCATGTAGGTAAGTTTGGTTATGCTATTTGTTACTAAATTTGATGGTGAGGCACTTTTCACATGGCGTCCGCCATATGTTCGTCAAAATGCTCAAATGAATGTGCAATTGAAGAAACTAGGAAAATAGTTATGGGAGTGTTGTGCCATGTAATTCATTATGAAATTTCATATGATTATTGAAGATTACGACACGTGATTTGTGAATTGGGATGTCTCGATCTGCTCTAAGGCGGGTGAGCATCCTGGTATGGGGATGTGGGATGTTTGGGTATAACTTAACTATACTGGGCTGGACTGAGAAGTTGGGAAAAGTGATGTGTGATATGTGATATTATTTCCACTCGCCTTTACCGAGAGTGGAGGGGACATACGGAGGTTGTGTTACTGTATGGAGAGCCTCACTCCTGCCAGGGACCGGGGAGCTGAGAGGCCAGGCGTACAGTGATATTAGTTCCCCTCAAGAATTTTAGACAAATTTAGTTCCTATCTTCCCCATTATTTAGACATTTTATTTGATGAAAACAATAATTAATTGTGTCACCGATTCAAGCAAAAAATACAAAATATTAAAAAAAATAAAATATATGAAGTATCAAAAATAAAATAAGAAAAATGAAATACAATGCTTTCTGAATTGAAGCACCTAAATCACCAACTAAATAAGCTACATTCTTGAGCAAATGTGCACCAAGCATAGCTCTTTCTAGTACATGTATCAGCAAGCACACAGACAATTCAAAGCATAGCTCTTACAAATGTTAGTTTCAACCATATTTTTGGCCAGAGACTTCCATTAAAAAAGAGGAAAAACAGGTGACATTTTCATATGATAGCTCTGACAAATGTTAGTTTCAATCAGAGAATTCCAGTATTCTTTTTCGCTTTTCTTATTTTTACCTACCGGTGAGCTTCATATTCGATCGTCTTCCTTGAGGACGAGTAAGAGGTAAGCTTGGGGGTTTTGATCGGCTCATATTTTACACCTTTTTCTGCATATTTGTATGCCATTTCGATTGCCCATATTGCGATTTTCATGATCATTCGACAATATTTTTTTATTTTTCACTATTTCTTGTTTTCGTCTGATTTCAAGAAATATGGAGTAATCTGGAGCAAAAATGAGCCTAAAGGACTTGCACGTGTGCTGGAGCATTGCCCATGACCATATCAAGGAGCTAACAGCACTAGAGGATGGGTGGAAGAAGAAGGAGATCAGAAGGATCGACGAGGAGGCGAGGAAGAGAAGATCAGAGTTCAGAAACAGGCCATTCGGTTGAGTAACGCAACCCACTCGCCCGAGTGAAGAAGCGTACTCGGCCAAGTAATACTGATACGCCAACATCTGCCAGCCTGGGTACCACAATGTACTCGGCCGAGTGGTGAATTTCACTCGACCGAGTAAGAACTCCACTCACCCGAGTGGATGCCAAGATTTCGAAGAGAGCCAGGCCGACTTCTCTATTTTTCTAGATGATCTGCAGACTATCATACTCGGCCAAGTAGAATTCTCACTCGGTCGAGTAATATTTCCTGCTCGCCCGAGTGGCTTGAGCACCCAAATTTTCAAACAGCCTCTCACTCTTTTAAAATCTGCTATCACTCAAGTGGAAAAATTATTTTTCTCATATTTTTTATGGATAGTAGACTTCTTGACGGTTCCAACGCCATCAAGAACGCACCAATCAGAGGTCAGATGAAATCTGGAGAATTTCTGTAAGTTGACATTGCAGTGCTGGATTTGCTACCCCGGCCAGAATGAGAATCTCACTGGGCTGTGTCAGCGTGGGCCCAGAACTTAAGTTGCGGCCAGAGCTGACTTTGGGCATGAATTTCAGAGGATTTTAGGGTTATTTGCAAGGGTTTTGTGGGAACTATATATAGGATTTGTAGCCGTCATTAGAGGGGAGTTCCTATTATTATCTTGGAGACTTTTTCAGAGGTTAGGCCATGCCCTAGGCCCCCTCTTGGATCTAAAAGCTTGTATTTGGATTGGATTTCTTCATGAAAGCTAAGTATCTTTGTTATTGTTATTTGAATCTTGATTTGATATATTTTTACATGCAAGAAATGTCTTTTATTGATTTCTTATCGTTATTGCTATGCTTGGTTGATCTTTGTTCTAGAGAAGGGCATGAACCCAATGGATCTAATGCTAGATTTATGATGAATGAATTTCTATGTTGCTAGAATTGCTAGAATTTTAGATTGTGATTGATTTACTACGGATAGCTTGTAATTTCCATTGATCTAGAGTTTGTAAGAGATTGGGCTCTGATCAATGTGAAGGTCTAGATATTCGATTTAGATTTATAATCGAGAGTCACTAGGTTTGGTTTGCAAGAGATTGGACCAAAGCTAGCATTTTTATTATAAGTCTATACCCATATTCGTTTGCAAGAGATTGGACGAATACGAACTATCACAGTCTAGATCATAACTCAAGTTTGCACGAGAGTGGGCTTGAGTTGTGATTGGATGATGATGTCGATCGTAATGGTAGTGGCTTAGATTAGAGTTTGCGTGAGAGTGGGCTCTGATCTAGGTTGCTATAGACCTGCAATAGCGCGATAGCGTGAGCTTGGTTCTCTATTTAGTTACGACTAGTTCACCTCAACCCAAGTCTAGTAATATTGAGATTCACGATTCACAATGATGCATGATAATCCGTAGTGGGGATTTTCTAGCTCTAGACTCTTTTATTATATTGAATTTTATCCAACATCTTTATCACCGACACCGACATCCATCACCATGGTCATTACATCACATCATAACCATCTCCACCAATAAAAATTCGTAGTCGAACCAACCTAAGATAGATTGGAGCCAACAACACCTCCTCGTGTTCGATACCCGCTTGCCACTACACTGTGCACTTGCGGTAAAACTACAATTTTTTTGGGTGTATATCCGGGAGCGATCATCATCTTAGATCTGACGTCGCAAGCTATTTAGTGGAAGAAATATATGCTAAAAGAGTAGAGTGGAGTCTATGTATTAGATCTCGTACCTTGGGAATTCAAACCTTTGGTATTTATAGGTCTCCTGGGTCCTTTCAGTGACGTTGGGAAGATAATTTTCACCTATTATGGTGACATGGTCTTCCCCCTTTAATAGGAGTAAACGTTGCCAATGTTCCCGCTATTTATGAGCTCGTCTTCAATCCCACATTCGAGTGATGGGAGTGCAATGGGCGACTGGCCGGTGGGCTTTGACCGAGTCGATATCAGATTTCTCTTGTGGGCTTTGTGGGCCCTAGTCACTCGTCGGTAGAGTCGTTTTCGGTGTCGGCCCAATGATTCAACAATTCTCTAGCATCGGCAACTTGCACTTACATCCAATTATTAAAGTATCTCATATCGATTTTGTCCAATAAATACTATAATCTGTTTTGTAGAAGGGATTTCATGAGCATGTCTGATGTATTATCCTTTGCACTAAGTCTTTGTATCTCAGTATAACGATGCCTTTGGATTTCACATATTAAGTGAAATTTCATTAGGATGTGTCTGGATTTCTTGTGAGATCTTGGTTCCCTCATAAGAAGAAGTGTTGCATTGTTGTCACAATGTAAATGTATTGTATCAATAATCGAAGAAACTACTCCAATACCTGTAATGAACATAAAACACCATAAATGGAGGGGGGTGAATAAGGTGTATGGCATAAATAAAAAATTTAACACGCATCGGAATAATGCAAAGCACACAATCATAGATCAAGGATATGCAAGCAAAGACTTTAACAGAGTGCCTCCCCGACTAGGCTCACTGCCTCACCTCTGATCCCAAATTATTGAGGATTCAACCCCTTTTATAACCAAAAGGAACACTTGGATCATGCTTATGGGTGGTGTTTGAACCGTACAACTATAAACCCAAAAGTTTTAGGGCCAATGATAGCTCTTGAATGAAGCTATTCAGAATACAACTCATGCTAAAATAAATACTATTGATTTAAAACAAAGATTAAAATCAGAATAAAATCACCGTATTGTAGAGCACTGAGTTGTGATCGTCTTGGTGAAAACTGGTCGTCGATCTGAGCTCTATGGATAAAGTTTGCACTTTTCAGTGTCGTCCGTCGAACTCCTCCTTCTTTTACAAACTTGATGATCTCTTTAAAGCTTAGGGAAGATGATTTCGGCCAAGCAAGGAGGAGGTTGATCCCTGGAGATTTTTGACTCAATGAGATGCAAAATGATACTTCTCCAAAGGAAGGGTCTTCTTCTTTTATAGGGATAAGAGTCCTCTTCAATTAGAATCTCTATTCTTCAATTCAATCTCCAAATATTCAATTTAAATTAACTTGATTGCTCTTTGATTTGGATGAATTCATTTAATTGAAAACTCCCAATAGAATAAGGTCTTCAAATCCAATAGAAATTCCTTTGTGTTACTTTGCACATGAATCCTAGTAGAACTCAAACTTTATGTTGCACATTAACTATTAGTAGCCAACTAGAGTTGTTTGTGCATATGAACTCTTTGAATCCCACTTGCACTAGAATTTTAGACGTCACCGAAATATGCAATTCTTCATGAACTCTTCCTCCTTCATGATTTGACTTTCAAGATAAGTTTGACCGAGTCTTTGCTCAAATTATCTTCTCATTCTTGCTTTGACTTTTGAAGAAGATGTTTGACCAATGTAGAATTACCAAATTACACTTCATCTCCTACTTGATTTTTGGCCATCATTTTGAAGCATTTATGGCGAAGTAATGTGCTTTGGCCATGTATAATGATCTTTGATCAACTATCGGACAAGTTGATTGATGTGGAAATTACAAAATTGTCCTTTGGTCATTATAGCTTTGTTTTGATCTGAAAGTCACTAAACAAACATATTAGTATTATATGACTTGTTTGACATCATCAAAATTAAAAGTGTGACCTAGTTAGTGGGATAACTTGGCGAATAATATCTCCCCTTTTTATGATGGCAAACAAGTATAGAAAATTGAGATTAAAACAAATATATGCTATGTCAATATATGCACATGATCAGAAACATGAGGAATGCTCCCATATCTATATGCTCTAATGAATATTTTGACCAACTCCCCCTAAGTTGTTTTCTATCTCTTACCCTTTTGACAGCATGCAAAAAGTACAAGTATGTATGGCCCAAATTTTTATATCTCTCCTCCTTGCAACACAATGCTCAATGCTCCCCCTAAATTCATTCATCGTTTAATATTCAGTTTTCTTCTCTCTCCCCTTTCGACATCAATCGAAAAGGATATACATGAACAAGCAAATATCATTAACATCATTGAAATTTGTTAAGCAATAGACATGAAATAAAATTAGCATATCAGAGAAACACGAAGTTGATAAAGACAATTTCATATCAATGTTTACTCCCTACGAACTCAAAATATGTACAATGTCGTGAATCATCGAAAGCAAACGGTTATTGCTTAAATATAAAACGAAGATATCATCAAATAACCAACTTGAATCAGTGGTTCATACTTAGAGCGAAAAAATCAAACTCATAAATTTTCTTAAACAACTTTTTCTATATTGATCTCTTTGGAATAGCTATCAAGCATGATGTAGAAAGACAACCAACATAAGTTACCATGATGTTAAATTTCGGGTCCTTTGGAGTTGAGGTACACTAAGTGGTTACTTCATCTACTATATTTATACGCATTTCTTAACAAACCCCTGAAATTCTGTTACTAACCGACGGCATAAAAAAGATTTTCATACTTTCATTTTTTCGTTCTCTGTTTCATTTTCACTTTCATTCACCAATTTTTGCCAATACTTAGCTTTTTTTCCTTTTTCCTGTTCTATGTTGTAGTTTTATAAGTGTGACACATGAAGGCATCTACATATTCGACTCATACTACTTAATTATTCCAAAGAGAATCATATACATATAAGTATAAAGACAATCAAAAAGAGTTAAATCAATTAGAGCCTAAACACTATCCAATAATTTTCCATAAGTCACATGAATATATCAACTCAAAAAAAGTTAAACAGTTAGGCATGCTAATAATGAGCAATCAATCATGCACAATTTAGGTATGGTGATTCTTCGTTAACATAAAATGTCATCATCAAAATCATATTTAATGTTTCTAAGATTTCTAACAAATTTTATTCCCAAAAGCTCATCAAGTTTTCAATTACCTTAATGATAAACATATTCTCAAGCAAATAATGAAATTATCTATGATGTCATACTTCAACACATTTCCATAGAAATTCCTCGTTGCAGCAAATATGTCATACAAAATAATCATAACTTTCTTTACCTCCATCCACTCAAATCAACTCCATTTTTCTCCAAGACGATGTTTGCTATCAGTTGAATCGCAATGATGCACTTGCAAAGGAAGATGCACCGTTTGGTACCCATTTTGAGGATCCATTAGTGTTAGAGGATGATTTGCTTTGCTTTATAAGATGTTTAGTTACTCGTATGAATTTCTCAGGATAAATGCGAACAAAGCAATCATGTATTACATGTCCCTTCTTATTACAATAATAACATACAACATTAGAGTGGTAATGACTTGAAGGAGACATATTTGCATCATGCATGCTAGATTGCAAATCCCTTCTCAATGGGGTTCATAGGTTTCTTAGGAGGTTGCTTATTTTTAAACCCTAGGCCAGGTTTGCTAGAATGATCATGTAATCCATATAACTTCTCATTGAAGCTTTTTGACTGCTAGTGAATTTTTAAACCCTAGGCCAGGTTTGCTAAGGTCTTGATTATCGTTCTCTAGTTCTTTAATCCTACCAACATAATTTTTCTCTTTCTTATTTTCTTATATTTCACTAGAAATATTTTTTCTCTTAATCAAATTATATTTTTCTTTCATAAGCTTCTCTAATTTTTCTTCGTAACCAGAGACCTTTTGATTTAGGAATTTAATTTCTGAGTCCATATGATTTAAAAAGCTAATTTTCTCATTTAAATCTTTAACCAAATTAGAGTTTTCAAGCTCTTACTTAGCTAATTTTTTATTAGCTTCTTTTAATTCTAAGATATTGGTCTCTAGGGAGGTGTCATCAAGATTATCAATTATCTCTTTCAATTCTTTTCATTTTATGAACAACTCCTCTTTATCATGTTCGACACTTCCTAGTTGTTCTTCTAAAAGTTCACAATAGTTTTCAAGCTTAACATACTTAGGGGCCATGTCTTAAAAGAGATCAACTAGATATTCATATGTTTCATCCATATCAGTGAACATATTATCACTAAATTCAAGACTATCTCTATGGAATATGGATTTAGATTTTACCTTGTCGTCTTTCCCATGAAACACGTGCCATTGTCGTTATTTCCATCATCTTCTCAAGAAAGCTACTCTACATTGCTTTATCCCCATGTGGCTAGCATCACTTGCCTCTAGACCTCTTGCCTCTATTTGCTTCTTTTTCATGCCCTTTATTTTTTTAGAAGAGGGCAATCAACTTTTATATGGCATTTCTTGTTACAGTTAAAGCATCGTGGTGTAATTTCCTCTTCTTCATCAATTTCCTTTTTGCTCGTTCCCCATATGTTTCCAGTCAACTTCTTGTTGTTTTGTAGGAACCTTTTCAAGCTGTCTGCAAGACGATCGATTTCCTCATCATTAGAGTCATTTTGTGACTCATCGTCGAACCTGGTTGCGCTGCCAAATCCTTTTCCATTTTCTCATCCTTCTTTGATTTCTCCTCTTTCTTTGGGGCGCTTTCATTGATCATCTTTAATTTGCACTTCATATGCCATCAACTTTCCCATGAGTTGCTCGAAATATATGGTTTATATATCATGTGCTTCCTCTATTGACGTTCTCTTCTAAATCCAATCTCTAGATAATGAGTATAAGACTTTCCACACCAAGTGTTCCTCTGGGATATATTTTCCAAGAACCTTAAGAGGATTCATAATGTCTGCAAAATGAGAGAACATAGCGTCAATGGTTTCATTAGGAAGCATATAAAATGTTTCATACTTTTTTTATAACTTATAAATATGTGTTTACTTAACTTCAGATGTCCCTTCTTGAGTGACTTCTAACCGATCCTTATCTTTTTTTGCTCAGGAGTTGGTTTGTCTACTTGGGTGAAGCCTTCACTAGCTATCCTCCACAATGACATATTAATATCCTTAATGTGGATAGACATCCTTTGTTTCCTATAGTTATAATTGGTTCCATCAAACCAAGGTGATTCTAGATACAAATGGCCTTCTTTTGGGTTATGGGGTTCATAAGAATATGTGTGCGGGATTTGTGCAATAAGATTGAAATTACACTAGACTTCAAGTCTAAAAGAATTCCGCTCTGATAACAATTGAAAAATACCCTAGATGAGGGGGTGAATAGGGTGTATGACACAAATAAATTTTTTAACATGCATCAGAATAATGCAAATCATATAATCACATATCAAGGATATGCTACTTTTAATGGAGTGGCTCCCTACCTAGGATCTCCACCTCTGCTCCAACCCCAAATTCGTGAGAATTTCACCCCTTTTATAACCAAATGGAAACCTTTAATCATGCGTGTGGGTGGTGATCAAACCGTACGACAATAACCCCAAAGGTTTTACGCCCAATGATAGCTCCTGAATGAAGCTATTCATAATACAACTCACGCTGAAATAAATACCACTTATTTAATAAAGAGATTAAAATTAGAATAATATCACCGTATTGTAGAGCATTGAGTTGAGATCATCTTGGTGTAAAAATTTCGTCAATCCGAGCTTTGTGGATAAAGTTATGCACTTTTCAGGATCGTCCGTTGAACTCGTTCTTCTTTCACGAATTTGATGATCTCTTTGAAGCTTAGGGAAAATGAATTCGGCCAAGCAAGGAGGAGGATGATCTCTGGAGAATTTTGGTTCAATGAGATGCAATTGGATTCTTCTCTAAGGGAGGGGTCTTCTTCTTTTATAAGGATAAGAGTCGTCTTCAATTAGAATCTCTATTCTTCAATTCAATCTCCAAATCTTCAATTTAAATTAACTTGATTGCCCTTTAATTTGGATGACGTCATTATTCGGAAACTCCTAATAGAATAGGTCTTCAAATCAAATATAAACTCCTTTGTGTTACTTTGCACATGAATCCTAATAGAACACAAACTTTATTTTGCACATTAACTCTTAGTATCCAACTAGAGCTGTTTGTGCACATGAACTCTTTGATTTCTAGTTACACTAGGATTCTAGAAGTCACCCAAATATGCAATCCTTCATGAACTCTTCCTCCTTCATGATTTGACTTTTAAGATAAGTTTGACAAAGTCTTTGCTCAAATTATCTTCTCATTTTTTTCTTTGACTTTTGAAGATGTTTGACCAATGTAGAATTACCAAATTGCCCCTTCATCTCCTACTTGAATTTTGGCCATAATTTTTTAGCTATAATTCATGGCAAATTAATATGCTTTGGCCATGTATAATTATCTTTGATCAACTATTGGACAAGTTGATTGATGTGGAAATTACAAAATTGCCCTTTGGTCAATTTAGCTTTGTTTTGATCTAAAAGTCACTAAATAAACAAATTAATATCATGGGACTTGTTTGTCATCATCAGAATTAAAAGTATGACCTAATTAGTGGGCTAGCTTGGCTAACAGAACTTCCACACCCAAACTCCTTTGATGCATCATTAGGTACAATGTACGCAGCTTCCATCATCAAATCTGCTACAGTGTCCTGTTACACTTCCAACTCACTGCCCCTCCATTTAGAGTGAAAACATATCCTAATACCGACTTGTTGTCATCTATGTCACTTTGGAAACTTGAGTCAGTATATTCTTCCACTAAAAGGCTACTGCTCCTACCATGTACTAAGAACATATCTTTAGTCATTTTCAAGTATGAGTATGCTCTTTACAGTAGTCCAATGTTTATCCCTAGGATTTGATAGATATTAAATAATAATGCCAAGTACGTATGCGACATCTAGTCTAGTACATAATATGAAATACATGATAGATCCCACATCCAAGGCGTATGAAACCTTACTCATGTGAGATTTCTCCTCATCTGTATTGGGAGACATATTCTTGGAGAGAGTAATTCCATGACAAGATGGTACCATAGCACACTTGGAGTTTTCCATGTTAAATCACTTTTACACGGTGCCTATGTACCTAGACTGGGACAATCCTAGCTTCATATTCGATCTATCTGTATAGATCTTTATATTGAGCATATAAGATGCCTCTCTCAAATACTTCTGGGAGAAATTTGGTAATAATCAGACCTTAATTGATTCCAACATCTCTATATTGTTATTAATCAACAATATATCATACATGTATAATACGAGGAATGAGATAGCGCTCCCATTGACCTTCTGATAAATGCTTGGTTTAACCTCATTTTTAATGAAGTCAAACTTTTTGATTATCTTATCAAATCGTATGTTCCAGCTCTTTGATACTTGCTTTAACCCATAAATGGATTTAAGCAAAAGCTTTTCTGCCACTCCTTTTGACTTTGAAGCCTTCTGGATGTGTCAAGTAAACATATTCTTCTAAATCACCATTTATAAAAGTTGTCTTTACATCCAATTGCCAGATCTCGTAGTCAAAATAAGCTGCTTTGGCAACAGAATCTGAGTGGATTTGTGCAAGGCTACTAGCAAAAAAGTTGTGTCGTAGTCTATACCAAGCATTTGATGAAATCCTTTAAGCTTTAACCTTGTATATACAAATAACAAGCTCTACATCGATCTTATTCTTGAGGATCCATTTGTTCCCTAGGGGTTTAACCCCTTCGGAAACATCCTCCCAAATTCCATACTATGTTGGTGTGCATGGAATCACTTTCAAATTTCATTGCATTAAGCCATCTTGCAGTGTCCATACTTATCATAGCTTATTGGAAACTGATAGGATCACCATCATCCATTATGTTATCCTCTATTCCACCATCGACAAGTGATTGTGGTGAAATATTGCATATTTTCCCCACATATGCTTGCGTTGTTGCATCTATGTTATCCATTTGGTCCCTAATATATATGTTTTTAGAACATCATATGAAATTAGAGCTTGTTATTTGTATATGCACATAAACACTATTTTCATAGATTATTTTTGCATTCCAATATTTTCTTTATGAATTTTATAATTTTCTGAATCCAACGTATATTTTTCTACAATTTTCTGAGATCAAATCCAATTTCTTCATTTTTTTTCAGGAGTCCAGATGTCTGATGGAGTCTTTCCAGATGCCTGGAGTGAGATCGCCAGTCGTCTGATTCCTCCAGTCAGACTGTTGTTTAGTCGACAAAAGATTGGCAAAAAACAGAGAGTTGGAAAAACATTACAGCTCATGCCACTTATGCCGATCAGATGCCTGATAAAGAGCGATCAGACGTCTAAACAACCTAAGCATTAGATACGCAGATATACCAAACGGCTGGAATTCCAAACCAGCCACCTGATTGTTGGAATTTCATAATTCCATATTCATATCTCCATATGGTTTTGATATGACAGACATATTTTGTTTATAATAACTCTATCTATGTAGGTATACTAACTTGATTGCAGTATACAACAATGGACATACAACTCAAAGGATTGAATATATGCGACAAGGACCTTCTGCTAAACGCTCAAGATAAACATCCAATATCTACGGCTTTATGTATCAAGAAGAATTATATATTTCATAGATTATTAAAGCCTTATAATTATTTATCTTAGCTTCATAGGTTACTTATTTCATCATCCTTCAAACCCCATTTCTCATATCACAAATAATTCCGCTTCTAAAATTAGTCGACCAATTCATTTCCTTGACTTTAGTTCCAAATATCTTTGACTAAAAATCTTTAAACTTCAATTATTACGGTTTGATATTCCAACGTTCACAAAAATCCATCATTTGAATTAGCAGCCTAGATAGATTTTTTAGCCTGCTAATTTCTTTCTTGTTCCATTAAGGTAGTTTCCTGCCGTTGCTCACAAAAATCTAACATTTCAGAATTAGTAGCCTAGACAAATTTTTTAGCCTGCTAATTTCTTTTTGTTCCATTAAATCAGTTTCTTGCCGTTGTAATCTAACCGTTTGGAAAACCGTTTTCTTACCCTATAAATATAGGGGTACGTTCTCACTTTCAAAATACAACTTTTTTTTGATTCTCTCTAACATTTTGTGATTTGTTGAAATTTAGTTCTTAAAAGCATTTTTGCCATTAGTTGTTCTTTTCTTATTTGCAAGAAGAAATCATAAGATTTCTCTCTTCGTTTAAGAACAGAAGAACTTGATTTCAAAACTGTTGGAAAAGTTGTTCAAGTTCTTATTTGTAAGAAGAAATCAATTGATCTCTCTCTTCATTTAAGAACGGAAGAACTTCAATTGTGTTTCACCATTTCATATCTTGAAACATTGAAGTCTCTCCTTTAAACACCGTCCTTTGAATTCATATTACATATTCATTACAGGGCTATAGGTGTTTGTTATTTCATTACAAAGTTATCTGGATCTCTTGGATAGAGATTGTACAAAGTTTGGAACACTGGAGGTGTTGCCATTTTTGTAAAGTTGTTGCTTGCGGTTTTGCAAGTGTTGATAGTTGAAAATCTCTACTGGAGGTAGAGGACTAGACTAGGATCAAGAAGATCCGAACCAGGATACATCTCTCTGTTTGCGTTTGATTTACATTATTCATGTACTTTATTTTCTGCACATCTTAAGCAATTAGAAGTAACCCTTTAACTGCAACAGTTTTTATTATATACACTATTCACCCCCTCTAGTGTATTAGTTCATTCAGGTTAAAATTACATTTGGTATCAAAGCAAGGCAAAGATGGCAGGAAAATCAAACAACACAGAAGGATCTTCAGGGGTTGCAATACCACACAACTACAACACCAATAAATATCCTGAAGGGCACTCTCAAATACATCCTCCTCTATTTGATGGTTCTAATTACTCATATTGGAAAATTCGAATGGAGATTCAACTCCAGAGTTTGAATTATGAGATATGGAGCATCGTAGAGACATGATACACAAAGCCAATAACTCATGTTGCTGAATGGACCGTTATCGACAAATCTGCATCGACCAACAACTCAAAGGCCATGAATGCGTTATTCGGTGCCATGGATAAAACTGAGTTTAATCGAGTATCTCAGGCCAAAACTGCAAAAGAGATTTGGCATATACTCGAGATAACTCATGAAGAACCAGTAAAGTAATGGAAACTAAGATTTCCTATTTGGTTCATAAATATGAGTTGTTCAAGATGCATGACAAAGAGACTATTGGAGAAATGAACACCAGGTTCACTAACATTATTAATTCTCTTAATGCTCTTGGAAAAGTTTATTCTTCTCATGACCAGGTTCACAGAATTCTTAAAGTACTTTCCCCAGAATGGCGTCCAAAGATTACTGCTATTGAGGAAGCCAATGATCTTAGGGAATTAACCATGGAAGATCTTATTGGTAACTTAATGGCACATGAAGTTACATTACAAGATGAGAAGGAAGATTCAGAACAAAAGAAGAAAGTACTCGCCTTCAACTCTTCATCAGAAAATGAAGACTCAGATGATGATATGTCATTCCTTGCCAGAAACTTCAGAAAGTTCTTTCAAAAATGTAAGTATAATAATTTCAAATCTAAGAATATTGATTCTTCCCTTTGTTTCAATTGTAATAGGCCTGGACATATGAAAAAAGATTGTCCACTTCTCAAAGCAAAGTTCAAAACTTCCAACAACAACAATGAACATTCAAGAAGAGAAAGGAAGTTTGACAAATTGAAGAAAGCATTTGCGGCAACATGGGATGATTCTTCTGATGATCAAGATAACAATGATGAAAGTGCTAACATGTGCTTTATGGCACAAAATGATGAAGATGATGTAAATTCTTTTAACAACGAAGAATTACTAGATGCTTTAAAAGATCTTTATTCTCATTTCAAGAAATTAAATGGACAACATAAATCCTTGAAACAGAATAATGATAATCTTTTTCTTAAATATCAAGAATTATCTTCTAAAAACATTACACCTAATTCTATACATATTGAGAATACATCTTCTCAAAATTTGGATCTTAGCAAAAAGAATGAACTTCTCAAAACTAAGAATCAAGCATTACATTCGCAAATATCCGAAATGGATAAAAGTATCTCATCACTAAAGATGAAATACGATGAAATGTCTTCTAGTGTTAATAAATTTAACAAAGGACTAACTAATCTCGATGATTTGCTAAAAATTCAATATCCAGCAAATCATAGGCAAGGATTGGGATATTCTCATAAGAATGCACCTAAATCTTGTAACACATCTTCATCTAGTGAAAAAACAACCGTTGTTAAACCACAGAAGAAGAATCATGCATTTATTTGCACAAAGAAAGTAAACATTCCTACTTCTTCACAAAGAAATGTTACTAACATTTCAAAATCATCTCCTAGGAAACCTACTACAATTAGTATATGGGTTCCTAAGGATTCATGTTTAAAAGATAGAAATGGTTATATCTTTCATTATATACATTCTATTGTTCATTCTAGCGATTATATCAAAAAGCCAAATTCCACTTGGGTTTGGCTTCCAAAAATCTAATCCCAAGGACCCTCAAACAAAGGGTACCAATGCTTAATGTTTCATTTTTCAGGTACCAAGAAAAGAAAGATGGATTTTGGATAGTGGATGTTCAAAACATATGACCGGAAATGTTAACTTACTTTCAACCATTAAATATAAAGATGGAGGCACAGTTACCTTTGGTGACAACAACAAAGGCAAAATTATAGGCACCGGAACAGTTGAAAATACAAATCATCCTATCATTGAGAATGTTCTCTGGTTGACGGTTTGAAACACAATTTGCTTTCCATTAGTCAATTATGTGATAAAAGTTATAAAATAGTATTTGAACAAAATGATTGCATCGTTTATAATTCTGATATATCTTCTATTTTATTTCGGGATAAGCGTAAAAATAACATTTATATCTTATGCATGTCTGTTACCACTTACAATCATTGTTTGATGATTACATCAGATGATACACTGTTATGGCATGAACGTTTTGGACACACTAATTTCAAAAATCTAGCACATATTTCAAAACACAAATTAGTTAATGGTATGCCAAATATTTCTTTCAAACACAAATATTTTTGTGATGCTTGTCCGCAAGGAAAAATACACAAAACTTCTTTTAAATCAAAGGATATTATCTCAACAAAGAGACCTTTAGAACTCCTACACTTGGATTTATTTGGTCCTTCAAGAGTAACTTCTTTAAATCGAAGTAGATATGCATTTGTCATTGTTGATGATCATTCAAGATACACTTGGGTTATATTCTTACAAAATAAGAATGATGACTTTGAAGAATTTTCAATATTTTGTAGAAAGATACAAAAGATCAAATCCTCTAACATTGTCACTATTCGTAGTGATCATGGGGGAGAATTTGAGAATGAATCCTTCTCCGAGTTTTGTGATGAAAATGGCATTACTCACCATTTCTCCTTTCCTCGTGCTCCTCCTCAAAATGGAGTAATAGAAAGGAAAAATAGAACTTTACAAGAATGTGCAAGAACAATGCTTTGTGATAGTAAATTACCAAAATATTTTTGGGCAGAAGCTGTCGCAACTGCTTGTTACATTATGAATAAAATTCTTATAAGGCAATTGCTTAATAAAACCTGTTTTGAATTATTCTTTAATCGCATTCCTCGTATATCATACTTTAAAGTGTTTGGATGTATATATTTCATTCTTAATACTAAAGATTCACTTGACAAATTTGATTCAAAATCTGATGAAGGTATTTTTGTTGGATACGCAACACGTAGCAAAGCCTACAGAGTATATAACAAAAGAACTTCAACAATTGAAGAATCACTATACGTCACATTTGATGAAAACCCTTCATCTAATTCACCCATCATTGATGTTGAAGAAAACATATTACCCTTATCTAATTCTTTAGATAATATTAAACTTTATGATATTGATGCTACTAAACCCTCTGTTGAGTCTATTTCAGATAATGCAGATCTTCCTAAGGCATTTGCAGTGAGAACTCGTGCACAAATAGAACAAAAGGTACACTGTGCATTCATTTCAAACATTGAACCAAAGAACATCAACGAAGCATGTAAAGACAGCTCTTGGATCATTGTTATGCAGGAAGAACTCAATCAATTTCAGCGAAATGATGTCTGGAAATTAGTTTCCAGACCACCAGATCATTCAATTATTATGGGTATTCAAAAATAAATTGGATGAATTGGTCAGGTAACAAGAAACAAGGCACGATTGGTTGCACAAGGTTATAATCAAGAAGAAGAAATTGTTTATGATGAAACCTATGCACCAGTTGCACGTCTTGAATCCATTAGAATGTTATTATCTTTTGCTTGTTATAAAGATTTTAAATTATTTCAAATGGATGTCAAAAGTGCTTTTTTAAATGGTTTTCTTAAAGAAGAAGTTTATGTTGAACAACCACCAGGTTTTTGTCATGAAACTCTTAATAATCATGTTTTCAAATTAAACAAAGCTCTATATGGTCTTAAACAAGTACCTCGTGCTTAGTGTGAAAGATTAAAAAGTTACCTTTTAAATTCTGGTTATACAATTGGTAAAATTGATTCAACTTTATTTGTTAAAAACATAAAATCTGTCATCATTATTATTCAAATATTTGTTGATGATATTATATTTGGTTCTACAAATGAATCTCTTTGTTTAGATTTTTCTAAGATTATGCAGAAGGAATTTGAAATGAGTCACATGGGTGAACTAAACTACTTCCTTGGACTTTAAATCAAACAAATGAAGGAAGGCATCTTCATCCATCAATCAAAGTATTCCAGAGAACTCATCAAGCAGTTTGGCTTAGAGAATTCTGCAGATAAACATACTCCAATGAGTACATCTACATCACTAGACAAAGATTTAAATGGTAAGAGTGTTGATCAACGTATTTATAGAGGTATGATTGGCTATCTACTTTATCTTACTGTTAGTAGGTCAAATATTATGTTTTCAGTTTGTTTGTGTGCACGTTTTCAAGCAGATCCTAAGATGTCACATCTTATTATTGTAAAACGGATAATTAGATATGTTAAACATACTTCTGATTTTGGATTGTTTTATCCTAAAACTAGCACATATGATTTATTATCATATAGTGACGCAGATTTTGCTGGTTGCAAATTAGACCGAACGAGTACTAGTGGTACATGTCATTTTCTTGGACATGCTTTGCTCTCATGGTTTAGCAAAAAGCAAAATTTCGTTTCATTATCTACCACAGAGGCAGAATATATTGCCGCTGGATTAGCATGTGCTCAAATTCTATGGATGAAACAAACTATATCAGACTATGGCATTAATTGTTCCACATGTCCTATAATGTGTGATAACACTGGTGCAATTAATCTATCTAAAAATCTAGTTCATCATTCACGCACTAAACATATTGATGTTCGTCTTCATTTTTTAGATGATCATGTTCAAAAAGGTGATATAGTTTTGAAGTTCATTTCTACTGAACATCAAATTGCTGATATTTTAACCAATCCCTTAAAAGAAGACTCTTTTATTAAACTTAGAAGAGATTTAGGTTCACTGAATTTTAAATATATATTATACTAATTTTTTATAATTTTATAATTTTATTTTTTTCTTTTCTGACGAAATTTACTCTCTCCTTCTAATTTTTTTCACAGGTTATCAGAAATTGCTAAAATTAGTAGGGTTATTACATCCTAATACATCATTATTTTCTATCAATTAGTGTCACTCATCTCTTACACACACATCAATTAGTGTCAATCTAATTAATCAATTAACATCAATTAGTGTCACTTCTCTTACACATATGTCAATTCTCTATTACAACATGCCATCACTTAATATCATTTATCCCTACTAGGCATTCCATGTCTCGAAAACGGTGTAAATCAATTTGGAATTTATTTTTATTATTTTCGGTATTTCTCTAAAATATCTCCTTTTTAGCCGACTAAATTTTTTTCGGCAACTAATTTCTAAACCAATTCCAAACTTATCTTTTATAACTGTTTATCTTCCCCGTGCATTTCTTTTATCAGTTGCTTCCACCCGTTTGTTTCAAACGGTGCTTTCAGTTTCTTTTACAAACTGTACGGTTTTTGCAACTTCTCATGGCAACTGCCCATGCAACACTTCGACAACCGTTCCCCTAATTCATTGTGTTTTTCTTTCTCTATTTTAAACCAACCAATCCACTTCTAGTCTCTTCTCTATCTCTTTCATCAACATCCTCAACCGAAACCCTCCTCTTCTCCAAGGATCCCACCTACCTCGACTTCGTTCCTCTCTCCTTCGGCAAACGTTTTGCACTCCGGAAGCCGAGCGAAAGTACAATCGCTTGACCGATTTCCAGATCTACCCCGAGCGCTTCATTGAGTTTGACGATCCGGCCTTCTTGAATATTTTTGATTTTCTTGAAGGGGCTGGCCTTGTTCACCTTTGGAACTACGCAAACCGCGTTCCCTTCTACCCCGTCCTCGTCCGAGAGTTTTACGCCAACCTCGATTTGGCCACCATCAACGGCGTCCTCACCCTTTCCACCATCATCAACGGCTATGTGTTTCGCCTTTCCGGTGAGATGCTCGCTACCATCATCAATCTTCCCGCCACTCACCAATATTCGCTTCCCGATTCCTACTTGGACTCCAAGATCCGTGCCCTTGTAGCCCCCGAATTTGACCCTAAGCATCAGCCCTCATCCGATCTTTATCCCTCTGCTCGTCTTGTGGTGAATTTTATCATCTATAGCCTCGTTCCCAAAACTGGCTCTCTAAATTACATCAGTACCACTGTGGCGTGTTGTTTGTATGCGAGTATGGGTAAACTACCCGTTTACTGGGGTCATGTGTTAATGGAGACTCTTGTCAAGCAACCTAAAAATATTTTTTTCTTCCTTGCCTCTCACCAAGATCCTTCGCGCTTTTCAGATTACCACTGCAAACACTCTTGAACCCTACAATCCCATTACCTTCAACTCTACCACCCTTCACAACATGCATCTTGAAATTTCCGATGATGATTTCGAGAATGCGACCGACACTACTCCCATCCCTAAAACTTCGGCCAAATCTACAACCCCATCTGAAGCTACCTAATCATCTACTCCGGGTTCCTTTAGTGGTGTCAAGCGTGGTCGCTTCAAATCCGTTAAGCAATATGTTCACTAACCAGACTTTTCCTATCTTAAAGCCACTGCTCGTCCATCCTTAGCCTCTGATTTTGCTGACTTCAAAACTTCGGTTACTAATTCTCTTGCTGGTCTCCAAAAGGAGATGCATGATGGATTCACTGGTATTCAAACTCATCTGAGTGCTTATGATACCACCATGCAACAGCATAACAAAATGATGGATGCTATGCAAATCTCGCAAGGACAGATTCTGACTGTCTTCGAATCTTTTCCCTGGCATTCCCCTCGTCACCGCAATCTGGGCTCTACCTCTCGTCCTTGACCTTTTCAGTTTGCCGTGGTTTTTGCTGTTGGATGCAGTCATATCTTGTTGCTTACATCAGGTTGCTGTTTTCATGGATGCTGTTTTGATGTTTTCCTGTTTGTTTTGTTGTTAATCAGTTAGCATATGTGGTTTGTTCGTCTGGTTGGCTATGTCGCTTGGTTGGATATGTTCGTATGGAAGATATTGTACTTCCGTTATGTAGTTGGTTAGTTGTATCTGATGTTTAATATAAGTTATTTTCGTTTTCTGTTATTTCCTAATTGGTCTGCTAATATTTTTCTCCTGGTCTGCTAATTTTACAACTCCACTTTTTGTGGATGACAAAGGGGGATAAATCCCATATCAGCCTATGGCAATTATTCAGGGGGAGTAACATACATATATTTTAATGTTTGTCATCATCAAAAGGGGGAAAATGTTGGAATTTCATAATTCCATATTCCTATCTCCATATGGTTTTAATATGACAAACATATTTTGTTTATAATAACTCTATCTTTGCAGGTATACTAACTTGATTGCAGTATACAATAATGGACATACAACTCAAAGGATTGAATATATGCGACAAGGACCTTCTGCTAAACGCTCAAGATAAACATCAAATATCTATGGCTTTATGTATCAAGAAGAATTGTATATTTCATAAATTGTTAAAGCCTTATAATGATTTATCTTAGCTTCATTTGTCATGTATTTCTTCATCCTTCAAACCCCATTTCTCATATCACAAATAATTCCACTTCTAAAATTAGTCGACCAATTCATTTCCTTGACAAGTTCCAAATATCTTTGACTAAAAATCTTTAAACTTCAATTATTACGATTTGATATTCCAACGTTCACAAAAATCCATCATTTCAGAATTAGCAGCCTAGATAGATTTTTTAGCCTGCTAATTTCTTTCTTGTTCCATTAAGGTAGTTTCTTGCAGTTGCTCACAAAAATCTAACATTTCAGAATTAGCAGCCTAGACAGATTTTTTAGCCTGCTAATTTCTTTTTGTTCCATTAAATCAGTTTCTTGCCGTTGTAATGTAACCGTTTGGAAAACCGTTTTCTTACCCTATAAATATAGGGGTACGTTCTCACTTTCAAAATACAACTTTCTTTTGATTCTCTCACTCTCATTTTGTGATTTGTTGAAATTTAGTTCTTAAAAGCATTTTTGCCATTAGTTGTTCTTTTCTTATTTGCAAGAAGAAATCATAAGATTTCTCTCTTCGTTTAAGAATGGAAGAACTTGGATTTCAACACTTTTGGGAAAGTTGTTCAAGTTCTTATTTGTAAGAAGAAATCAATAGATCTCTCTCTTCATTTAAGAACGGAAGAACTTCAATTGTGTTTCACCAATTCATATCTTGAAACATTGAAGTCTCTCCTTTAAACACCGTCCTTTGAATTCATATTAATATTCATTACAGGGCTATAGGTGTTTGTTATTTCATTACAAAGTTATCTGGATCTCTTGGATAGAGATTGTACAAAGTTTGGAACACTGGAGGTGTTGCCATTTTTGTAAAGTTGTTGCTTGCGGTTTTGCAAGTGTTGATAGTGGAAAATCTCTACTGGAGGTAGAGGACTGGACTAGGATCAAGAGGATCAGAACCAGGATACATCTCTCTGTTTGCGTTTGATTTACATTATTCATGCATTTTTTTTAAGAAGTAACTCTTTAATTAAAACAGTTTTTATTATATACACTATTCACCCCACCTCTAGTGTATTAATCCATACAGGTTAAAATTACACTGATTCTTCAACCCTGACTTGAGTAGACCAGACGACTAGGATGATGATCGATTAGGCAGATGAGAGACCGACTTGAGTTTGAAGTAACCGAGCAACTAGACGTCTGATGCAAGGGACTAGATAACTAATCCAACCACTCAATGAAGAAGAAGCTGAGTAGACTAGACGACTAGGATGATGATCGATTAGGCAGATGAGAGACCGACTTGAGTTTGAAGTATCCGAGCAACCAGATGTCTGGAGCCTTCGATCTTGACATTTGACTACTGCACCCATCTTCAGCTGCCGACTCTGAACACAACATGTCATAGTTTTTTTCTCCAGCCCGACCCGAATCCAAAATTTATGCCATTAAGATTGTAACCCTTGATTTTAGATTCAAGGTTGTAGACTGTATGAGGGGAGAGGATTATAAATACTTATCTCTTTTTAGGTTAATCAATCCTCTTTTCTATTTTTCCTGAGCCAATAGGAGATGAGATTAGGGGAAGAGAAAACCCAACATATGAGGGAGCTTGCAGCTGGGATTCATCTATAAAGGGGGTTCTTTTTCCAAAAATTATATTTTTTCTTGATTATCGCTATCTTGATCTCTTGTATGAACTCTTGGATGATATTTTTTAGATTAAAATGTTGTTTTTCTTTATGATGAGTAGCTAAACTCTCTCATGTGTGGTGTTGGTGTTGTTGATGGTGTGTTAGGCTTTGGATCTTCATTCTCTTGCACATTTTCATGCTTATGTGTGACAGATCATCATTTCATATTGATGTTTGTTAAGACCCAAGAGGGAAAACACCAAGAGGGGGGATAAACCAAGAGGAATCTCCTTGTGCTTGTATGCTTATTGTTTTGATGATACATCTACTACATTTTGCACTAACATTTGTTCATAAAAGCTATATTTTTGATTTGTCATGCCCTAGCCGGATGATAAATTGAGTTATATATTGAAATGATATCCATAATTCAAACCACCTCAATGAACCATGCACACACAACTCTCCTACATTGTGAACACATTTACCCAACTCTCCTTGCTTTAATTAGTTTACATCGTAGCTTACAACAATTATCAACCAACAATCCTTCACCCTCAAAGGTGATATTACCCACATCGATTAATTTTTCCTAACTCAGTCATCATTGTGATATTTTAACTAGTTGTACTTGTGTTTGACTGTCAGCCCCGCTTCCCAAACGACGGAGGCGAAGCGTGACTAAGGCCCGCGTAGGCCAGAGCTGAGAAGCCCGGACCCAATAAGCGTCTGTGTGGTACTCCAAGACGAAGGAACAGGTCTCTGCATGTTAGTACAGAACAATAAAATTACTGAAATAGAAAACATTCATTTTATTCCAAATTTATCAATCCAGAGTACTGAGAATCTAAGAAAAGCCTGAGTCGGCTACAACGACAGAAAAAGTAAACTACTGGTGCAAGCACCCGACCTAGACAGAAAGGAAACGGTGCTACACACCCAACAAAACTACTGTGGAACCTCTGAATCGGTAACACGAAGATCTCTAACTCTGGTCCTCCTCGGGCACGTACTCAGGATCGACGTCCTCCAGCTCTACGTCCTCGGGTAGCTCTGCTTTGTCGACATACTCTGGCTCTACACCTGACGTATAGCACCAAAAGAAGGGAACTGTACGTCAGGTAAAGTCTACAAAAGAGGTCAGACTCTACTGCAAGTGTACCGAACTATTAAATATCAGTTTACTGGTTGATTAGCATGTTGGGGTTATAACAATGTAACAAAAAGGAAGTAATGCAGCAGGAAAGTAAAGCGTAGCAAGTAGTAGTCGTATCGTGTGCTACAGACTACGGGACTAAGCTAAAGGGGTCATGACAAGACGTGACAAGACCAGCAAGACAGGACATGACACGACAAGACAAGACACGTGTGACTCGAAGGGTTCACGCCTTACGATTCGAGGGAGATCAGACCCTCTTCCCGTGTGCACGCTCAACCCTACCCCAACCCAAGTGCTCATGACAAGACAATTCCGTACAAGGGATCACTCGGAGAGTGCCCTATTTCCCGCAGGCTGTGTATCCGTACAAGGGATCACTCAGAGAGTGCCCTATTACCCGCAGGCTGTGCATCCGTACAAGGGATCACTCAGAGAGTGCCCTATTACCGGCAGGCTGTGCATCCGTACAAGAGATCACTCAGAGAGTGCCCTATTGCCCGCAGGCTGTGTATCCGTACAAGTGATCACTCAGAGAGTGCCCTATTGCCCGTAGGCTGTGTATCCGTACAAGGGATCACTCAGAGAGTGCCCTATTACCCGCAAGCTGTGCAAAACAAGACACGACATGACATGATAGGGATAGTTCTTCTAGGGGGGTCCACACGCACGCACACACAAGATAACCCTACGGTGTCAAAAGTTGTTGTTGTTACGCTTAGACTTCGTCGTCAAGTCTAAGTCGTCAGGGCGTCTCGGATGCTATCATTTCACGTCTGGTTCTATTTGTTCACAGTCTAATAGTTCTAGCAGTTTAAGACCAAGGCACGGCCAAAAGCGCAAGTGAGTACACTTGCCTGCGGTGGCGAGTGTGTCGTCCGTCCGGGGCTTCGCGTCCAGGCGTCGCGTCCGCGGTAGTCCGTCTGAAACAGTGTCACGGCGACGGTGTCAGGTCGCGATTTTCATCAAGTCCTATTAGGGTTTGTTTCTAGGTTATCGGAGATATTTTATTCGTCAACGTCATATTTTGGTGTTTCGTTCAGCCTAAATCGACCACTACCCTATATGCACAGAAAAGTTGTCCAACGGTCGATTTCTACAGTGACATCGTTTTACTGGTGCGGAAAAGTAAATTTAGTTCGAGTTGTCTGATTTTAGTTAGGGTTCAGTTTTGCTACGGTGTGGGTTTGCTATGAGTTCGGGGGACCAACCTCTCCGGTGTTTGATGCGAATGGAAAATAGAGTCTGAACGGCGACCGATCTGAACGGCGGCAACGGAACGTCTTCTTGAGGCGTCTCGGCTACGGGTAGCGTAGTGAGACTCGTCCGGGCAGCGAACGAAGTGCGGGTAGCGAGCACGATAAGTCCGACGGCAAAAACAGCGAGCACGAGCAATATACGGCCTCACAACTTCGTCGGAGCGTCGGGTGGCACCGGGAGCACGAACAGCGGCTCTCGGCGTCGTTGCCGTGGTTTGCACGAGGAAACAACCTGCGGGGAGGGGCTACAGTCGAGGCGAAGGCCTCAGGGAGGTTTGCGACGACTTAGGGGGAGCGCTGGCGGTGACCGTGCAGCGAGGCGGCGACCGGGAAACGGCGGCAGCGGCCGACAGCGGCGGTTGCGGCTGCTGCGTGCTGCTGCGGCTACCTGCAGTGGCTCCCGGCGATTACGGCGAGTTCCGCGGCTGTAGACGAGGAAACGGCAGCCACAGCGGGATGAGGAAGGGGAGAGGGATCGCCGACGAGGGTCTGGGGGTCGGGGACACGGCGGCGCTGCCGTGGGTGGCTTGCTGCGGCTGCTGTTCGCGGCTGCGGCTCGCTGCGGCTTCCACAGCAAGCAGGCGGAGCTCCGGCGGGGGTAGGACGGTGGAGGGGAGAGCCGGTGAACGAAGGGACGTGGGGGTTTGTGTTGTTGTGTGCGAAAGATGGGGGGCGACGGCCGCTCTTGGTTTGCTGTGAAACAAAAAGGGACCTAGGTCTATTTAATAGGGGAGAGGGGAGTGGTCACGTGGGTATCAGGTCCTAGGCTCTTAGGGTTAAAGTTTGTTTGGTTTTTTTGTTATCATCTTAAAACAATATATCTCTCTCTCCCACACTCTCTTACCTAAATGTCCGGCCAGGATGGGAGAAATCTTATGTGTAAGTTACAAAATGCCTTGGGCTGCTGTGCTAATAATAGGTCTATGGTTCTAGTTAGGGTTTTTAAAAAGATGTTATTATTATATAATTAAAAACCCCAATCCTCCTACCCTCTCTCTCATGCGTGGGTATGTGTGCGGCTTGGATAAAAGTGGGTCTGGGCTAAGTCAACATGATATAGAATGTTTATTATTAAAGAAAATTATTAGGGACTAATGCCTAGGTGAAATTTAGAGTTAATCCAATAATAGGTTGGGCAAAAAGTGAAAGTAGGTCAAACGAAGCCCAAAAATTGTGAAATAAATATTGTGGTGACCGGGACGACGAGAGAAAGAAGACAGAGAAGACGGATCACAATTTCGATGACGAGAAATGAAACTAAAAATAAAAAGGTCACGCGACAAAAGTGAAAAACGTGACGTCTCCTCAAATAAGTTCAATTCGTGGGAGAACGACCGGTGAAATGACGTTCCAAATTAGTGCCACAATTTAATACTATCCGAGAGGGTCACAACGACATATCACACCATAGTGTTCAAACACAAACAAAGCCTAAGATAAACACGTGCACGGTCAAAAGCACGTGCACGAAGAAAGTACGATCGAAAACCGACCATTACATCCTCCCCACCTTATGAATGATTTCGCCCTTGGAATCAACATCAATCACTACTCGGAAACAAGTGCGGGAAGCGCTCTCTCATATCATCCTTACGCTCCCACGTGGACTTCCCAGGAGAACCATGACGCCACTGCACTCGAACCAAGTCGACGGTCTTATTCCTCAGCTGCTTCTGCCGTCGATCCAGAATCTCAACTGGCTGCTGATCATAGGTAAGATCCGGACGAACCGTGATCACTGAGAAATCCACATCATGGGACGGATCACTGACGTATCGACGTAACTGAGATACGTGAAATACGTCGTGAACTCCCTCCAGTGACGGCGGCAACGCCAAGCGATAAGCCACCGCTACAACTCTCTCCAGGACGTCAAACGGCCCAATGTACCTCGGACTCAGCTTGCCCCCCTTCCTAAATCTGATAACTCCCCGATTCGGAGAGATCTTCAGAAAGACGTGATCCCGAGGCTGAAACTCCAATGGCCTCCGTTTAGCATCTGCCCAATGCTCAAAACGGTCATGCGCAATACTCAACTTCTCCTGAATGTTCCTCACAACATACACTGCCTCCACGATCATCTCTGGTCCTAACAGCTCCTGGTCTCCAATATCATCCCAGCTTAATGGCGACCGACATTTCTTCCCATTTAGCGCGGCGAAAGGCGTCGTGCCAATACTCGCCTGGTAGCTGTTATTGTATGCGAACTCAACGTGATCGAGATGATCCTCCCAAGATCCCTTGAAGTCCAACATACACGCCCTCAGCATGTCCTCCAAAATCTGAATCGTTCTCTCGGACTGGCCATCTGTCTGTGGGTGGTACGCGGTACTGAAACTCAGACTCGTACCCAGACTCTTCTGCAGACTCTGCCAGAACTGAGATGTGAATCTCGTGTCTCTGTCCGATATGATACTCACGGGGACTCTGTGAAGTCGCACGATCTCTTGCACGATTCACGTTACATCACTTTTTAAGCTAGGGAAAAAGGGGAAATAAAACGGAGAGTGAAAGAATTTACCTCCATATATCTCTTCGCTAGCATCTCAGTAGACAGTCCTACACAGAAGGGAATAAAGTACACCGATTTGGTTAATCGGTCTACGATCACCCAAATCGTGTCATTCTACTTCGGACTCTGAGATAGTCCAGTCACGAAATCCATAGTGATGTGTTGCCACTTCCACTCCAGAATCGGAAGCGGCTGTAGAAACCCTGCTGTACGCTGATGCTCTGCCTTGACCTGCTGGCATACCAAACATTTGGCTACGCTCCGAGCCACACTCCGCTTCATACTGTGCCACCAATAGTTCAGACAAAGGTCTTTGTACATCTTGGTACCTCGAGGATGTACAGAGTACGGTGAACTGTGTGCCTCGACCAATGACTCCTCTCTAATATCTCCAGCTGGCACACACAACCTGGCTCCAAATCTCAACGAACCATCTCCATGAATCAAGAATTCAGTTCGCATACCAGCTTCTACCTACTCCCGAATCGTTGTTCTAATAATTGTTTTGCTATAACAGTGATCTATTCCGTAGTTAGCTTGTGTGACGATCTTCATTGCTCGTCAATCCTGGTATCAGGCAAGTGAAACTTGCATCTCTTGATTTGGGCCATGTCTTAGGCCATTACCTTGCTTTAGCGTAAAAGAGACTAGACGGTGAAAGGATAGCCATCTGGACGCCATTGACCTAGCTTGACAACGAAGCTTGGTCCGTCACCTTCATCATGCGTGTATGTCACGTTTACTTTCCCTTAACGGTACGCGTATTAACTGTTCATGTCATCCATGCATCCTTAACTGCTATTGCATTTTAACTGCCATGTTTAATTTAAATTAACGGTACGCGAATATGTTCATGACATTGCATTTTGCCTGTCACGTTTAATTTCAATTAACGGTACGTGAATATCTGCTCATGTCATTGCATGCTTGAACACTCATCGTGATTGCGTAGCTTCGCTACATACTTGTACTATTTGTTCCGGCTAGGCACCCGTTCTGCGGGCACAACCCTAGGCCAATTACAATTCTGGCTCGTGTTCCAGAAAACGAGCTCAACACAGCCTGCGGGCAATAGGGCACTCTCTGAGCGAGCCCTTGTACATGACCATAGCCTGCGGGCAATAGGGCATCCATCTGTGGGTGATCCCTTGTACTTGTTACTTGACAATACTTGTCACACTTACCACTTGATACTCGATACTTGTACTTCACTTTACTTGTTATCTCCATACTATACTTGCCATGCCATGCACCATACTTTAACTGTTAGGTTGTTAGTGTACCTTTCTTTCAGTTTCCTTGCACAAGTCTTTCGACTTGCTGACATGTGCCCCTTTTCTCTTTTGGGTGACACATGTTAGAGCCCGAGCCTGAGATACTTGCTGAGGACGCGGTGTTCGCTGACGCTGAGTCAGAAACCACGTTGATCGAGGACTTCGTAGACACTGGAGATCAGTCTTAGTGTCTATGTCTGGTTTTTGTTAGATTGCTTAGGTTGTCTGCGCGTGGCACCTAGTTTGATACTCTGTTATGTTTGTGTTTTGTTAGGCCTTGTTCTGGGCCTTTAGACTCTTTCCTATCTGAGCTGTACTTCACTGGTCTTGGTTATCTTGGATGCTTGTTCGTTTGCCGTGTTCTCCAGTTTTGCAAGCAATGCAATCTCAATCTTTGACATTATGACTTACAATCTGTAATTAAAGTTTTGCATATTATAGTATTTAGTAGCTGATTTAAATCGGTAATTATTTCTGTTTTTTAGTTTATGGTTTCATCAGCTGTCGACCTGTTGAGAAATTGAGCAATTTGGTTTATCTAACCTAACATTTGCAACAAATTGCATCTACTGTCAGATGGCAATATAATAGCTTGGGCTTTCTTTTTCTTGTTCATTTTTCTTCTTCTTTAGCTAGCATGCTTGGATGAAACATCAGTATGTGTTTTAAAAAAATTTCCCGTATTATTAAAATAAAATTTGAATATTTCTCGCAGTAAATTTCGTTAGAAATACGTGTTTGGGTTTTTTGATGCATGCATATGTATGAGCACGAATTGTACCTTTTATTTATGAATATTTTGTGTTTTTTGCTATGTCCCTATGTCCTTTTTAAAGAAAGTTCTGTTGCATCTCAACTCCTTCAAGTTGTGATCCTACTCAAATGGCTCTCCTGAAAAACGCCAAAAAAATCAGTATTATTTAAGCATTTGTGTATTTTAAGTTTATCAAGTGTGTACTTGTCTCTAAGTCTATGGATACATGTATACAAAATACCAGGCAACAAATGCATAATACATTCAAAATGCTGTCATATTTGCTGAGACATTTTCTGCACTTATTTTTTATGGTAAACAATGTGTGTATTTACAGTATAGCCTGCTAGATTTTAATCATTTACGTTAAAATAAATAAATTGGAATTCTGCAGGGAGAATGACCTAGAAGTTAGAAGTCATTCTCTATAATGAGTTTCTAACCTTGTATATCATTATCGCCTTGTACACTTGTCTAGTAGAGATGTCCATGGTACCGTTAATTTGTACCATAATTATGCCACGACATACTTTGCATAGACCGTCTTGATATGCTGACCCTTGAATTACAATGAGTTTCTTGCGCAGAGGCATGCGATATGAGGGCAAGAGATAAACATTTATGAAATCAAATATTTTTGTGGTTTCGTAGCTTTTAGTACTGTATTTTCATTAGCTATCCAATATTGAGGAGTTTGGCAATGACCAGACAGAGCATCTAAGAGGTAAATTCCACAGAAACCAAACAAGATGGTTTGATGTCCTAGAGAAGACAGCTTGGATTTGCGACTGAAATATTACCTAGGTTACAATGGCCATGGATTATGAGGGATTAAGTGGTATTATAATTTGCACAAGTTTTCCACTATAGTTACAAGGAGTCACTGGATTTATGTGGCTGAAAGTAGAGCCACCTCGAGATGTAAATATCACCTGTCCAGGGATACTATAAAAGATGTTTTCCTCCACTTCTCGTGGCAGAGTAATATGCGCAACTAATCTTGTATTTCCACTAGTTTGACATCATTGTTGATTCCTGCTGATAGTGCTATTATTTTGAGAAATGTTGGACTAATATATATTTTTTCCTTCTTCTGTTTCATATTTATATTAGTCTCACAGAGTTTGTTGAAATTTTATTTCAGATATGAAGATTTAAAGCCACCTACTTCCCCTACACCAAGTACCCATTACTAACCATGCATTTCGTTCCTGAAATCAAGGTCCAAGGAGTTGAAGCCGCCATCATCTCCAATCCCATCCGCGCCAAAATACTAGGGAAGCACTTGTTGTGGCTGCGAAGCCAACATGAAGGAGGGAATTAATCCTAAGCCGCAGAATTCGGATCCTCTCTGCATTTGTTGAGATATTGCACATGAATCCATGAATAAGATCCTTCAGGCCATTCAAATTCCTACGCCGTTCGTCATATTCCCTTGTTTTGCCATGTTTTTTTTTTCATGTACAAGATGTATCTATATATGTCAACAGAATTCGGATGGAATGTGGTTCTTCGAATTATTTGTTCCTTCTTATATCTGTTTGTAACGGGCAACAGAATTTGGCTAGCTTACTATTAATGTGAGCAGGTTTCTTGATCGATGCAAGTTGAAAGCTTGATTAATGCCCATCATGTTAAGATAAAGACGTGTTAAAATGCATTTGACAGCAAGATTAGCTTCTTTGCACATTGGTTGATGCATATTGGTGATGGATATGTATAGTCGCTGAAGTAGCAGTAAATTAAACATTAAACATTGGCCATGGACTGGATGTGGCGGCTAATACGTATTAGCCACGGTCAATTTGTGGCTAATGTATATTAGCCATGGACAGTCTAAACATTAGAAAGTGCTATGCAAGGTATAAATGAAATTTTTTCGAGTACTCTTGGATAGCGCTTTTAAAAGCGTTAAGGTAGTAAAGCGCTATCTTAGTAAACCACTTAGATAGCGCTTAAAAAGCGTTATCCAAGATACTATAGCGGTAGCTTGGATAGCGCTTTTATAAACGCTATCTTAGTAAACCACTACGATAGCGCTTATAAAAGCGCTATCCAGCGTGCTATCCAAGTGTAAAAAAATCGATATGCAAGTGTTTTTTTGTAGTAGTGACAGGCTTCTTAGCTGTTCTGTCAAATGACTCTTTATTAACCTTTGCAACACACATTACAATGAATAACTTAACAACAACATTTGCAAGAAATAAGAATTAATCACCACCGGCGACGCTGCTGGTAATCTTTGTCCAGTGAGAACTGCAGCTATAAACAGAATAGAATGCCTGAACGCAAGTCAAGAAGAGCATCATGCCTGCAGCCAGGAATGTGAGCACCTGCCAGGAACCAAATATATACTTACTCATAAAACCCCTGCACTTCACCCTCCACCTGCTCCCATAATACTTGTTTACGTCCCCTATTGTCTTGTCCAAGAACCCCACCTTGCTCAGCCTCACCGACTTGCTCATCCCGTTCCACAGCCCGGCGGCCTCCCCGTCGCTCTTCATCCTGTTCACCACGATCCCTTGGCCCCTCAGTATCTGCACATCCTCCTCCGTGTCGATGATGCCAGACATCAGCTCCGTGTACCGGGTGAAAACCAGTCTGGCCATGGTCGAAGCCTCGTAGGCCACCAGATTCCGCAGCACTACCTCGGTGTGGATGTCCAGGCTGATCACCGGAAGGTACATCGTGAGCGTCTGTGTGTCGAACGTGATTGTCGTAAGGTCACCGCTGGTCGGCAGGAACTTGACTCCTGCTCGGACGAGCTCGGTGACCGACGGGATCGTAATTTCCTCGACCAACGGCGGCTTACCATCAGCGGATTTGTCGTCCTCGTCGGATTTGGGCTTGGAGAGCATCTTGGAGAAGCAGTTCTCGACGGGGAGCTTGATGATGCGAAACAGGGGTAGGGCAGTGATGACCTTCCCAGGGAACTTGAACACGAAGGTGACGGGCCGGGAGAGGATGACCCGCTTGATGAAGCCCATGCTGGACATCATGCTCCAGACCCAGTTGAACATCTTGCGGACTTTGCCGGGATCGCCACCAATGGCGTCGACCGCCTCTTTCTCCCATGATTCTCCGTCCACACCGGTGACCTCTTCGGTGATGTCGCTCGTCAGCGGCGGCTCTTTCGATTTGGGGACGATGCTGCGGTACAGAACCTCCAGCAGGTGCGCATAGTTGGTGGCGTCGTCCTTCATCAATATGCTTTCGTCCGCGGTCATGAAGGGCGAGAGCTCCCTGACAAACTCGATTAGCATGTGGGATAGCTCTAGCCTTGCCACGTCCTTGGTCGGGTGCATGAGATCGAGGAGCTTTCGGAGGATGAAGAGGGGGATCTGGTTCTCAAGCATTGCTATGTCTCTGAATATCATGTTGAACCCCATCTTTCGTCTTTCCATCTCCATCCTTTTCGACGTAGTCTTGGCCGCTGCCGATGCCGATTCCTGTGCCTGTAGCTCTGCTTGCTTTGTGGCATAGCTGTTCTGGAGGAACTCGAGCATGAAGCAGGCGTCGATGGCCATCATCCATGCCAAGGTCTCTGGGCTGAGGTCCAGATACCTGTTCGAACGATAGCATAGAATTTGGTTAACAAACTGATATGCAACGGTCATAGAAAGTGAAAAGCATATCGATATAGATTCAATACTGATTAAGAACAAGAATGGATCAGAAAATTCATTACAAGAGCAATAAAGAAGTCATTCCGTGTCTAGCTAAAATAATGCAAAGTAATAGCTGCTTGTTCTTTTATTTAGAGAAACATAGGGCGAATTTGACTCTAATGATTCCACTAATGAGAAAAGATTCAAGGCAAGTACTTGTGATAGTGGCAGCGGATCTTGTAATCCCGTTTCAAGAACTGTTGGGCGACGATCTCGTCGAACTTGGGGCCGCCGAGCCTCGCCAGAGTCCTCCTGGCGGCCCCGAGCTTGTACCGCTCCATGTCGTACAGCTGCGGGCGCCAGTGATGGTACGGGCCGAACGCAAACAGCTGAGGCACGTACGCCTCGGGCTTGCAGGAAACCATGGCCTGAGGGACGCAGAAGATCGACACGGGGGTCTTGATGTCCTCCTCCTCGATCTCCTCCTCGATCGCAGCCCGTATCTGTATCACCCACTCGTCTTCGTCGAGGAGGGGGGTGAGCTTGGCGGATGATCGTTTGGACAAAGACTTCTTGGTGCTGCCATTGTTCGAGGCCATGGAGACTTCAAGCTGTAATTTGTGTTGCAGCGATGAGAGAGGGGTTATAGCTGAGGCCTATTTAAAGGATTTGGAGACAGGCCGACGGCCTAATATTCCTTGTCCCTGAATGATCTTTTTTTTCAAGGTGGAGACAGGCCTTGCTGGATTTGTTGCACGTGAAAAAGTGTCATTCGACAACTGGCAACGTGTACAACAACCGATAATCCACAAGAATCACACCAGACAATCATTGTATCAATAGCCCAGAGGATAAGATTTTAATTTTTATAAAAAAAATTCGTTACGTCCAAATTATGGTTAGGGTCAATCAGTTTGTTTTCCGAGTATATAGCAGAAACCTACTGTCCATACCCACCTCACTTACTAAATTAGCTAGATTCCTCTCAGGTTCTATCAGATCCAACGTGTTGGTCTTCTATACAAAGTAATGGTACATAGATATTGGATCGTTAGGTGCCTGTGAATATGTTGTTGGGGGTTTTAGACCACATGATGTGCACCAATGTCCACGTGATGGATCAAGAGGACAATTGCCTCGCAAACTTCACAATAACCGTTAAATTAACAAACAAAGCTAAGGTTTTTCTTTACAAAACCCACAACACAAGTAATATATGATAATTAAATTTAAAATAACACACACACACATGACACTTAAATTTATACTGATTCCATCAAATTCTTAGTGTATGTCTAGTTGAAGAGATTACTCTTGCATCAATAATCTTGAATTACAACGTTTGGCGCTTGGTTCAAAGGAGAAACCAAGTCCCACTACTATATAACAGGCCTTCGGCCAAGGACAAATCCGTGGCCAAAAGCCACCAAGCTGTGGCCAAAACGAATCTTCCACAGAAAAAAATTCTGTTGCTGAAAACCAGTGGCCAATACTGTAGTAGCCTTTTGGGCTTTTGCCCACGGACTTATCAGTGGCCGATAATCTGCAACGGAATAAAGGCCACAGAATTTCGTGGCCGATATGAAAAATAAAAAACTATTTAAAACATTGGTCACGGACATATCCGTGGCCAATACTATTTTTTGGCCACGGCATAGTCTGTGGTCGAAAGTCATCGGCCACGGATTTTGTGCACCAACATGACGTATATCGTGGACAAAATCCGTGGCCACTGAGTAATGGCCACGGGCATTTCTGTCGCATTGGGTCATTGTTTCAACCACGGATATGTTCGTGGCTAAAACCTAATTGCCTTGGTTTTCGTGCATGAAATTGTGCACAAAAGCTGTGGCTAATTCATTTTGTCCACGGACAATGTCGTGGCCAAAAAATAGTATTGGCCACAGATATGGCCGTGGCCAATGTTTTAAATAGGTTTTTTTACAAAATTACAATAAATCTATGCACATAATAATATAAAAAAGAAACAAAACTATCAAAAAGTCACTGTATACATCAAAATAAATCCACATATATATTTACAATAGAAAAACATGAAAATAATATAAATTAAATGTAGAAAATAAAATAACTCTTACAAGAAACTATTAATGTATTCATATTACGTTATTATAAAGTCTCCTACATGGCCAAAATGTAAAAAACAATAAAAAACTCAATCTCGCGTCATCGACGGCTACACTCGCCATTGCCATCGTCCCCAAGCCCGCTATACCCCTCTCCAAGTTGCCATCGCCCCCTTGCCCGCCACCGCGCCCCCATCGCCCCCTCTGTCAGCCTCTGGTCCTGAAGGACCGACCTCACCACGATGACCCGACTAATAAATAATATTAAGTTAGACGATAAAATATTAAATATTAAAAAAGCTAGTAAACACATGATATTAAAGAGCTCGAAAAGAAATACTTATCTTTAGCTCTGCGTTAAGGATAAACGAACAGCTGCAAAAAAGCGAATCTGAATGTAACACAAGCGCATGCACACAGACGACAACAATGAATAGAATCAGCTAGGCAGAAGCGCCGAGCGTCGTTGCCCAGATTTCTGGTAGCGTCGTCTGTGCTAATTCTGCCTAGAAATTAGGGAAATTTGGGCCATATGTCAATTTTACGACACATGTCCCAAATATTATATCTATCTTATAAATTAGAGAATATTCTGCATGCTAATGCCATAGGTGGCATCTTAGTCCCATGTGGCAATGTCACATCGCCACATGGGACAATGGCACAAGGGTAATTCCCTCATGACGAGGGATGGCAAAACGGGCGGACGTGCATGAGTAAATTTTTGTACACATACTCATACCCATCAGGTATACAGACAACCGTGGGTGCCCGTGTACCCGCTGAGTATGGGTATGAATATACATATACCCGATGGGTATGGGTATTCATACCCATTACCCGTAAAAAAATTATTTACACTACAATCTTTTTGAATTTATGCTATAAGAATATTAGTTTAGTTATTATTATGTTAATTATGTTGTGAAGGTGGCGGCTACGGAACCCATAGCCATATATTTATTGGAAAAGATTACATAATGGGTGAATATTCTAATCCTAAGTGGGCTCCACATGGGCCTACAAAAGCCAATTCATAACACTTCCCTGTATCCATCCATCATTGTAAGCTTGGTATATGAATGCTTCGGGATTCATAGAGCTTATCTGATCATGAGGATATGGATACTTCTAGATCCTAAGTTAGGAGGTCTTGCCTCGTTAAAATATTTGGCTATGGAAAACCCAGTGAGAAAAACCAGTAGCTAAGGAAAAAGAGTACAAGTCTCCTTAACTTCCCCCGATCGGTGAATATCACTAGGGTGGATACTTCTGGATCCAAAGTTAATATGGTTGCCTCGTTAAAACCTTTGGCTAAGGAAAACCCAGTGGGAAACCCCAATAGCTAAGGAAAAAGAGTACAACACTACATTAACTGTCCCTGTTGTGTACAAGCTTCAGGCTTGTAAGTCTCTTAATTGTCTCATTCCGATCCCTTTACGAGATTTCTAAAATTACATTGAGGTAGTTCTTAAGTAAACAGATCTGCCAATTTGTTGCAAGACTGGATTTGCTGAATGTCGATCTGTTTGTCTTCTTGTAGTTCGTGCGTCCAGAAAAGCTTAGGGGAGACGTGCTTCGTCCGATCACCCTTGAGGTAGCCATCTCGTAGTTGAGCTATGCAGACTGCATTGTATTCAAACATGGTGGTTGGTTCAAGGTCGCCCGTCTTCAGGCTGGTCGTCACTAGAATGTGGTGAATGACTGAACGTAGCCAAAAGCATTCTCTGCTAGCTTCATGGATCGTAATGACTTCAGAGTGGTTGGATGAGTTTACTGTCGTGGTCTGCTTCACAGATCTCCATGAAATGGTCGTTCCACCGTAGGTGAATACGAAACCAATCTGGGACTTTTCGATGTGGGGATCTGATCTGTATCCTGCATCTGCGTAACCAATTAAGTTGGAGGATACATCTTTCTGGTACTATAATCCCAGATCGATTGACCCTTAGAGGTAATGCAGAAGGTGCTTCACTCTGTTTCGGTGGCACTTTGTAAGCGCTGAACTATATCTTGCTAGTAGGTTTACTGCGAACGCTATATCGGGACGCGTGCAGTTTATTAGGTAGAGGAGTGCACCAATGGCACTTAAGTATGGTACTTCAAGACCAATTGTTCCCCGCCTCTTCCAGCGAACGAAAGGGGTCTTTATTAACATACAATGATCTCACAACCATTGGCGTTCTCAGGGGGGTGACATATGTCTATTTGGAAAATTTTCAGCAATTTCCGTGTGTAAGTGGATTGATGTAACATGATTCCTCCACTGAGGAGTTCTATTTGTAAGCCAATGCAGTATTTGGTTTTGCATAGGTCTTTCATCTCAAATGTCTTTGTAAGGCTTTTGGATATCTCAGATATCTCTTCGGGAGATCCTATGAGGTATACATCGTCTACGTAGGCCAATAATTATAAATCTTGTTCCCTTTGCTCTTATGAAGATGTAAGGGCAGACTTCATTATTGGTGAATCCTTAGTGTACATGGAATTCACTGAGTCTGTTATACCACATTCTTCCCGATTGTTTTAGACCATACAGTGATCTTTGGAGTTTGACAGAATAGACGTCCCGAGGTCTATTTGTCATTTTTGTTGGTAATTTATAACCATCCGAAAGTTTCATATCGATATCTTTATCTATATTACCATGTAGGTATGCAGTCACAACGTCTATGAGCTGCATATCTAGGCCTTCAGTAGTTGTTAAGCTTAATATAAATCGGAAAGTGATCACATCCATGATATGTTTCTTCATAATTTATTCCCGATCGTTGGGAAAACCCCTGTGCTACAAGGTGTGCTTTGTAGCATACGATCTGATTATTTTCATTTTTCTTTCTTACGAATACCCATTTATAGCCCACATGTTTCCACCTTTTGGTGTTGGAACTATTGGTCCAAATATTTTGGGTTTTAAGAGTGAGTCCTACCCTACTCCTATTGCGTTGTTCGATTTTGGCCAATCCTCTCTGTGTTTACTTTCTGCTAAGGAGTGTTGATCAATACCATCATCTTATTTAGTGACTTGATTAGCAATATCGAACGCAAAGTCGTCATCGATGACAATGCTATTTCTATCCAGTGCCTCCCTAGTACGTACATAATTTAACGATATTTCTTCTATGTTTTCCTCTTCTGGGGAATTGAGGAGGGGAGAGGTATTTGGGCTGAGCTCCAGATCCTATGATGGTATCGTTATATTTTATCCAGGAGTTTTTCTCTTTCGAGAAAACTTATCCTTAGAGCCTGTGGGTCGTCCTCTATTTTGTTGAGGTACGGCTGCTTCTACTGCAGGTGGATTGCATCCATCTTTGGGTATGTCAATCCTAGCTGGAGTGTTTGTAGCAGGGACGTGTGATCTGACAATCTTCTGGCTGTCAGTAAATTTGTCTGGTTGTATGTGAACTGTGTTTGGTATTTGGAGG